>CM038143.1:48267889-48867889 GCA_021437245.1 Aegilops speltoides | reverse complement strand
CTCCCCCTGGTTGTGCATGACATCAAGTACATTCACATGAGCATGCTTATTCAAGGGCCAAAACAACCAGGAAATAATATTAATTTGTATCCGGGGCTACTTCAAGAGGAGTTAGACACGTTATGGAAAACACCGCCAAGACATGGGACGCTTGACAAAGGTGAGTATTTCAACATGAGAGCGCGCTGATCACGACGAAGGCAGGACTATCTCGATTACGGATATGTGGCGGGCCGGTGTGCCATGGATATTGCGGATGCACGCGGTGCATGGATGATACAACGTCTCGGCAGCTAACGTCAAGGAAAGATGGCGGTGCAGGAAAATTGTGTACATGGGGCATCGAAGATGGCTTGAACAGGACGACCCGTGGAGAAACCGTGGAGATCTATTCAATGGTCACGCTGAGCATCGAGGACCTCCACGTAAGCGGAGCGGTGCCAAAATCGATGAGCTGTTGAAAAACTGGAATGAGTGCCCTGCGCCGGGAAAGACGATGAGAAAGGCGCCGGAGCCGCTGCTGAAGGTATGGAAGACGAGGTCTGTGTTCTGGGACTTGGAGTACTGGCACAAACTCGATACACCTCATTGCCTAGATCAAATGCATATCTGTAAGAATGTCCTTGAGAGCTTGCTCGCAACACTGATGAACATGTCGGATAAGATCAAGGATGGGCCGAAGGCAAGAAAAGACTTGCAAGATTTGAAAATCAGGGAAGATCTGCACATGCCGCCCTGTAAAATGTCAGACGAGACAGAAATGGAGACAGAGGCACGGGAGAAGAAGGGCAAGAAATTAAAGAAAGAGGATTATTGCCCCCCCTATTGCTTCACCTTAAGTCAGGCTGAGATCAATCAATTCTTTAAGTGCCTTACGGGAGTGAAAGTTAGTTCAAGCATTGTGGCAAGATAAGCAGATATCTAGACACGGACAAGAAAAGGTTCAGCGGGATGAAGTCTCATGGTGTCATGTGATGATGATGCGAGATACTACCCGTTGCCCTTAGAGGGATAATGGACAAACACGTCCGTGACACGCTTATTGGTCTCTGCAACTTTTTGACATCATCTCGAAAGTCGATCGTGTGAAGCAGCTCCAAAGGCTACTGAGGAAGAGATCGTTGTGATCTTGAATGAGCTTGAGATGTACTTCCGCCCGCGTTCTTGACGTGATGGTGCATCTGTGTGTCCATATTGTGGATGACATAATAGACTGGGGCCGTCATTCCTGCACAACATGATGCCGTTTGAGAGGATGAATGGGATCATCAAAGGATTCGTTAAGTAACATGTCCCGTCCGGATGGAAGCATCGTCGAGGGCTATTTGGCACAAGAGTGCATCTCTTTCGTGAGAATTTTCTATATGGCGCAGACCAGCCGTGCTGGTGTTAGTGTTGGTTTGCCCGTTAACAAGCACGATGGGAGGCTTGAAGGAGATGGTCTTCGTAGCGATCGCGAGGAACTGCACGTGGCATACTCGGATCGACGCCGCGATTTTGTGAGCAAACTTGGTAGTGCTACAACACCTAGGCGAGGTAGATCCTTTCGTGGCACTTTGCACAAAGAAATTATCGCAAAGAAGTATCGTGACGGGGGGGGTATGGGGACGGACGCCGAAGTTACTAGAGAGCACAACTCCACTTTCTGCATTGGTTCAAAGAGCATATTATTGCTAATCCCGGAGGAGGGCTCTAAGGACGGATTGCTCATATACGCCTTAGCACATGGCCCTCGCCCAACCTCGTAACCTATCGGGCATATGATATCCGCGGATACACGTTCTACGGAGGCAAAAGATATGGGCGGTGATGATCGAACTCGGGGTGACGATGGAATGCATGACCCGGCGACAACGGCACAACCGAGCGATTTTATGGAAGGGTCGAGGAGATCTGGGAGCTTGACTACTCGACTGCACAACACGATGATGTTCCGTGTCGATGGGCTAAGAATGTCGAAGAGAAAGCGGATGTTCACTACCATGACTATACCCGACGCCAAGAGCGCTACCGTGAACGCTATCGCAAAAAACGAGCCATGGGTACACGCTAAGCACGTGACACAATGCTTCTTCATAACTCGACCAGCGCAATCCCAACCGTGTTGTCGTGAGGAGAGGCAAAGGAACATCATTGGAATGGATGGAGTCGCCAGCGAGGAAGACTATGATCAGTCACGGCAACCCAATGAGGGAAGATGGCGATGATGATGAAGTATCGTCAAAAGAAGAATCAATACTACATTACCTAAGAAAAATCATACTCCATGGAAAAGGCAAAGTCACAATGAGGGGCTCAATTATTCTTCGACGAACAAGAAGGGAAAGAAGCTGACTCAAAAACGAAAACGTCAGCACTGAGGAAACGTATGTTATGGGTCCAATGATGTGTAATATATATGTTCCTATTTTGTATACACACTTAGCCATATGATGTGTAATATATATGTTCCTATTTTGCATACATATATAATCGTCAAATGATGCAATATATATCGCCCTCCCTTCGTTCACTGCCCTCGGGAAATAAAAGTGGGATAAAATAAAGGAAAAGAAAAATGAAAACTAGCAGTAGCGACGGCAGTAGCAGCGCGTTTCCACAAAACCGCTGCTGCTCCAGACCATAGTAGTAGCGCGTTTTGACATAACGCGCTACTGCTACGTCCACTTAACCCAAAATTCTCACTCGCCCAGCTTCATCCCGCCACATTTCCCCCCAAATCCCCACTCTCTCTCCGGCCCCCGTCGCTCCGCCGCGCCCGACCCGGCCCCGGCGCTCGCCCGACCACTGGCGCTGGCGCTAGCCCTGCGCTTGCCCCGTCCGCCCTCGACCCGACTCCGCCGCGCTGGCGCCCGACCACGCCGCTCGCCCCGACCCACCGCTTCGCCCCGACCAGCGCGGGCTTGCCTCGACCCGCCGCTCGCCCCGACTCCAGGCGGCGCTCGCCCCGACCCCGGCGCTCGCCCCGACCGTCGGCCCTCGCCTCCCTCCTCGCCCTGCACTATCTCAGAACCCCCCCTCTCTGCTATGGTTCTTCATGTTAATTAATTAGGTTATCTATTTAGTTATGAATTTAGCTAGGTTTCAAAATTAGCTGAATTTATATGGAAATTTGAACTGGACATGTGATATGTGCATATGTCATGTTTTGGACATGTCATGTTTGGAAAATGATCCGAGTGGCCTATGTTACTTGAAATGTTGATTCATTTCCGTTTGGTGAATTTCAGCGCCGATATGTCCATTTTTAGCAAAGGTCATGCCAAAATTTCCGTGAATAAAGGCATGATTTGTGCTACATAGTTGGCATATCGAGTCTTGGCACATAGATTTATTTTACGTCATTTCTCATTTATTCATACTTTTAGAAATAAATGAGGCCACTTAATCATAGGAAACATGTCGAACAACGAAGAAACTGGGCCTTGACCAAGATGCGGGCGAGATGCATTATGATGGTGAACAAGAGTACCTCGACTATTTGATTGCTAAGCAAGGTTTGCAGGTCGGCCTCGATGATAGTACTGACGCCGACATCGACACCGACGGCGCCGGCACTGATGGTGGCGCCGAGACCGGTGGGGAAGGTACCGGCGGGGAAGGTACCGGCCCCGATGTCGATACCGAAAAGAGGAAGCATAAGAAGCAGAGGATACGAAAACCTAACAAACTAGGGATTGGACGACTTGTGATCACAAAGATGGCACCTGGCAAGTTTGAGCCGTTAGAGCCGGAAGAACCTCGCAAGTGCTATGGGAACCAAGTAGGATGCATCCTACGGAATCGCGAGCATCAACAGCGATGACTTAAGGAGTAAAGAACATTTGACGCAGATTGCTCCTAAAGTTGCACAAGAGATTCAAGTTCCCGACCGGGATGATAACATAGAACAACCGTGGGATGATCCGAAGATGAAAAAGATTAACAATCACGCCATGGGCATGTTCAGCAATGATTTGGCCTCTGGAAAGGGAGGGTGAAACGAGCTATTGAGGCTGATGAACCCCGTCCAAGATTACGGAGGAAAATCCGACACTTACGGAAGAGGAGTTGAAAAGTTCAAGGACACTTGCGCTACCGAGGCAGCCAAGGCTAAGGCTGCGAAATTCAAAAGCCTTCAGCTCCGAACACGGAAGCATCGCCTCGAAGCCGTGGCTACCTCGGTAAAAGGCCCATATGGGATAAGGAGGACGCGGGCGTGAAGCCGCTGGTCTCCTGCACCCCGCTGAAGTTCACCAACCCCTTGGAGCATGACTTCATCGGGGCCCGCTACAAGTGGGACAAGGAGAAAAAGGTTTTTACACGGACAAGATCACGAGGAAATTGATTAGACTATGGAGAAGCAACACCGCTTGCAGTGAAAGCCCTACTTCTCGATGAGGCCCAAGTGGGACACCCTCTCAACCGGCCTTGAACGAACTTAAGGGACTCCCGTTGGACCAGCGGCCGCAATATGGTCGTGTGCACGGCGCCGAGACGGCGCCACGTGGAAGGTGTTTTACAACGACGCCCGAGGCCAAGAAGCGAAAAAGAAGTTTAGTCAGCGGACATCGACGCAAAGGTGAAGCTTGCGGTCGAGAACAAAGCACCGAGGACGCGAAAAAAGCAGCCGAGGACAAATATGATTTGCTACAAAGCGGTCAATGCAGCAGAATCGTCGCAGAAATGATTTCGCTACTAACTTGGTTCGATTATCATCAAGCTGGCGAAGGAAAATCCGCACAAGATGGTACATGATTTCCCTATGCCCGGTTTAAATCATGAGCAACTCCATGAACAACAACACCATCGCACCATCACTTGCTCAAGCAACCGGGCCTCCTCTCGCAGCCGCTCCGCCATAGCAGCCCGTCCTCGGCCTCAGCGCTAGGTGGGCCTTCGTCTTTAGCTGAGCTCGGCGCCGTCACGGTAATTACATGTCGCACTAACATATATATATATATATATATATATATATATATAGTATTCCATTTTTGTTGCCTTTCGTTGTTTTACACCACGACACATATGTGTTTGCAAAGCGAAAGAAACCCCATGCACCATACTCTACTTGATCAAAGGCCGAAGGTGGGCGTGGGAAGGGGATGATAATGGACCCTCTCAACGCACATTCCACAACCACCGATCTCACTGGGCACTTGAGGTTAGCTTGACCGGTGTGAAATCGGGCACGAGGATTTGCCTCCTCCAAGACAGCATGTGGGAGCGGACGACGAGACCCGCCACGGATTGGACGATGCAAGGGTTGGGTGCTGCTATGGCGAATAATCTTATTAAATTCGAGCCGCCGAGAGCACACCAATAACTACCACACATCAACAAGCATGTGCGGAGACCACCACCCCACCCACGCAATTACCAGCTCTGTAGTAGTGCGGGTGAGAGCGGCGGACGACATGATGAAGGGGTGCAATAGTCTTGGCTGATGTACCAGAGAAGAGAGAATGGATGATGAGACGGAGGTCGACCCTTTGGATTACCTCAATACAAACGCAGTATGACGTGACATAGATATGATGAGTCAACCATATGACGAATCGGGCTATCAACTTGCTAATGAGGATATGGATGATATGCCGGGCAGGGCCGTACCATGGAATGCAAAAGTCTCTCTTCATGAAATCCTCACAAGACACGCTCAAGATGCCGCCAACACAGGCTCAACTAGCCGGGCGCGAGGGTCGTCAAGATTTAGCCCGGGAACACTTGGGCAGGGGTTAAGGAAGGGTCGGAAGGTGTGCCCAAGAAAAGGAGAGGAAGAGATCGGGAAGGTAATCGCCTCCAAACAAGCGAGCAGCACAGCAGCAGACGATGCATTACGAAGAGCGTGTACCCGTGAAAGGTGCGGTCATGTTCCATCTCACAGGCGAGCCGATGCTACCGCCGGCCGCTGGAGGCACTATCGGGGATCTCAGAGACTACACGACCATGTCTTTGTCGACTAAGAAAAGCCTACTAGCCTCAAAGGATCCGGGATATCCGACATACGCGCTCGTGTGCTCGAGGGAAGTGCTACGTCGACACACGGCCCGCGGAGGTGTTCTTCCTGCGGTTTGACCATATCTTTGAGATGTTTCTAACAAGGCGGCTTGATTTTACTATCGTCCGCCTTTTTGCGCTACATATGAGCTCCGTCGTGAAGAGTGAAGAAGTCTCGCAAATCGTGTGGCGGATCCGCATTACATGCACGAAGTCTTTCTTGAGTCTCGGCGACTTTGAGCGTGAAACTGCTAGGGAGTACCTCCAAAACTTCATGGTACAGAATAAGGACCGAGAAATTGTCCTCGTGCCTTATCATCCAAAGTAAGTCAGTTCGGACAACCCTTTCGTACATTTCAATCATTCCTTCTCTCATATGGGGAATAATTTGAGGTGTCTTTTCCTTGCAGCAACGGGCGCCGTTCTTATCGTTCTTTACCCGCAAGTCTCCCACGCCGTGTATTTTGACCCTTCGAGAGACTACGAGAAAAAGTACCCACATAATGAATATTCTAGATGATGCTCTCCAAGGCTTCAGCTATAGAGGTGGCCACGTGCATATCAGGAAACAAAGGAACAAGAAGATGGGTTTCGCCCATAAAACTAACTTCTCCTGCATCCATGTCCCAAAACCAAGCAAGAAGGATGGATTCTACATCGTCCATCTCATGATTCAGTTCAACACGGATCACCAAAGCTTCAGATTAACAGCAGAAATGATGATCATATCCACAAGTGGCTAGAATCTCATGGAGAAGCGAATTATAAACTTAGAGATGACTTCTTTCGCATCCAAAGCGACATTGCGACGATCATCATGAAAGAAGTCGTCGATGAGAAGGGGATGTTCCACCACGGCCCTATATCGCGAGCTGACGTCCGAACTCGCATAGGCATGCAACATCTAGACCTCACGCCGTTCAAGCAGCTAGGGTTCGTCCTCGATGATATGGAAGGATGGAACTTCTAGTGATTTATGATGCCGATGATGATGATATGTGTCGGTTGAACTTGTATACTTTTGTAGCGATGAAACTTTGTGATGTCCACGGTCCTGCCGAACTTGCGTAACGCTACTTTGTTAGTTGGCGTCACGATGACCTGCGTACCTCTAGTTAATTAATTTGCGCATCGTATATGTTGCATCTAGTTGCTAACCTTTCTTTTTGGTGTTGCTCTAGTATATTTTTTGCATATATATGATTGTACATCCTCTTCATGAACATGCATCTCTAATGTGTACCTAGTTTCTTCATGGCGAGATGGAAATGCTATGTCGTGTACAAAGGGAAGGTTCCGGGTGTACAACGAGTGGCATGAGTGTCGGCGCAAGTGAATGGGTTCACGGGCGCCAGCCATAAAGGCTTCAAAAGCAGACTAGAAGGAGAAGCTAGTTACTTGAGGTTCACGCTAAGCGAGAGAGGACTCAGAATCGCCACCTCATGTAATCTGCATGGTTCCGCTCTCACTCATAGTGATAGAACTTCTTGCGTATGCCTTTGTTTAGATGGATGACGTTGTTGTAGTTGCAAGTATTCGTGACTTGCATGTATTGCTATTTTCGAGATGATAACAAGATATCACTTTGTGTTGGATGATGATTATGAAGAGACTATTTGTATGTACATGCTATGATTACATTTGTGGTCTCGCAGCATTTGTATGTGTATCATGATGAAATTTCTATGTGCTAAAGATTCTTCTACAAAGCGGTTCAAATACAAAACAAATATGCCAAAAAACTACTTAAATTAGCATAGCGAGTGTACAAAAGTTAGCAAAGCGCGCCGCAATAGCGATGAGCGTGTCCTGCCAAAGAGCGCTTAGCGCTACTAGCGGTAGCGAAGCTTCCCACAACCGCGCTGCTGCTAGACTTGTATAGCGAAAGAGCTGGTGGGCACTGCCATCGCTATGAGTTAGTCAGAAGGCCAGATAGTAGCGCTGGTACCGCGCCATCGATACATCTAAAACCCGCGCTGCTGCTAGCCTTTTCCCTAGTAGTGTATCCAGCCTCTTCAGTACCGAAGCCATTGCATGTGGCTGTACTGCGGAACCGAAGATGAGACTCGGATCAATCCAGAAGCAGTCGACTACGCCACGCTGGAGAGGTGGATGGCCGCGGTCACTGGGAACAAGGATAACCCTCGTGGAGCCAGGAGGATTCCACCACTCGACCATTCCAGCATTCCAGACAAGGTATGCCCACTTTACCTCCAATTGTATTCTTGCCATACTTATTCCGTTTTCGCCACAAATTGATCTTTGTCTTGATGTCTGACAGGCCCTCACCGAACTATACTCGATGCCCAATGGAGCGCAGACTCCGACTGAGGAAGGGGAGGCAAGTGGAGGCGAAAGCCAGGAGGAGTGGGACTCAGATGCCGCTGAAGATGATGATGATGACGACTCCGATGGGGAGGAAGAAGAGGAGGAGGAGGAGGAGGAGGATGTTGCAACGCTGCCCTCGGAAAGGAGATCGAAGCTTGTCCATGACCCTGCGACTGAACGCGGCAAGGGGGTGGCGACTGTAGTGCAGTCGACAAAACGCCCTCGGACCACTTCTCCGGTGCCGACTGAAAAGGCTCCGAAGCAATCCAGGGTGGCACCGTCAAAACCGGCCAAGATCCTGCCGAAGATGAAGGTTTCGATCCCCACTATATCAGGGTAAAAATGCTGCTTGAGTCTTCTTGAGTCTTCTTGTTTTATATGAGTTTATTTTTGGTCGACTCATGAGTTAACCGACTGATTTTTGGAATTGCAGTGCTGCTACTTCCGATACCTCAGCCAGGACTGACGATCATGAGATGGAGGACGCTGCAACCTCAAAACCTGGTACCACTCTCTTAATTCCGTTTTTTAGTCGATTGGCTCTTGGTCCTTAATTCTGATTCTTTTCTGCAGCTCCATCTAATGTCGTTATCACCCTTCCCGACGACGACGACGACGACGAGGAACCGCTGAAGCACAGGAGGAGCAGGAAAGCATCTGCCGGCAGGGTGGCTCAGGATGTGACGGCGCCCGAGACTCTGGTCGCGGAGGAGGAGAACACCACTCGGCACACCGTATCTTTCGCGGTGCCGCTGATGAGTGCTCATCCTGCGTCGTCGAGTGCTGCACAGCCTTCCCTCTTCTCGACACACTACGTCCCAGAGGACCAAGCCAGTGCTGCAAAGGAAGCAATACGCCAGGCGGGAGTCATGATGGAGCAGGTGAAGGCCATCCGGGAGGCTAGCCAGGCAGCCTATGACGCCAGTTCTGCTCTTCAAAGCAACGTTCAGGTGAGTCGGTCATCGCCTGTTCTGTTAGGATATGATTTCTGAAAAATCTTCCTTTCCGGAATCCATAGTAGTCACCCACTGGGTGTGTCGATTGAAACTCCGGTTTAGCGGGGGCACGCTGAGTGCACCCGCTGGGTGTAGTCCCCAAGGCTATGGTCGACTGTTGGCAGTCGACCATAGGCTTTATAAGTTAAGTTCTTCCGTCATTCGACTAAGTCGAATGGATTTCTCAAACCGTGGGGCACGCTGAGTGCACCCATCTGGGTGTAATCCCGAGATCGTGGCGATTGGCGGCGATCGCTCGATCAGTAGAACATGATTTTCTTTTTTTTTTTTTGTTGGTCGATTGGTCGACTCTATCTTGATAGAACTAGTGGGGCACGCTGAGTGCACCCCGGGTGTAGTCCCCAGTCTACTGGTCGAATGTTTGTATTGGATGTAGTCTTAGAAACGCATGATTTTCCCTTAGTCACCGAAAGTGAATTATCTTTGACAGATTTGTCGATTGTTTCTTCGTAGAAATCCTGTGACCTGGCGGCTCGTTATACCGAGCTGGAGAACAAGCATATCCAGCTCGAGCTTGATCTGAAGCTGGTCCAGGAGAATCTGACGAAGGCGAAGGAGGAGACCAAAGGTATGTTTGGTGAGGCCTCGTCGACTGCTTTTGCACTTCATTTGTTTCAAAATCTGATCTTGCTGTAACTTTGTAGGCAAAGTGAAGGAAGCCCAGAAGAAGAAAGACCTTGAGCTAGCTAAGAAGACCAAGCTTGCAGACGAGAAGTTAGCTTCAGTCACCAAGCTTGAAGAAGAAAACACCAATCTGAAAGCTGCTCTCGCTATTGCTAACAAGGAGGTCAGTCGACTGAAAAGCGACAAAGCTGCTCTGAATGACAAGGCCAGTCAGTTGGCTGGGAAGAAGAATGATCTGGAGGCCTATCTGAGCGGACTCGCCAAGAAGTTGTTCCTCATGCTCGAAGGTAATCCTTTGTGCCAATCAATCGTTTTTACAGTGATCCTTCCATTCGACCATTGCCTTGACTTGGCGATTGTACTTGCAGAATTTTGCCAAAACTTTGAAGAGGAAACTAGTCGACTGGAACCAAACCTGGACCCCATCAACTCTCCGGTGAACGATGAGGTTGCCATGAACGTGTTCCGGCTCGAGTCTCGTGTTGCTGCTGTTGTTGACTATCTTGCAAGGCTGAAGGTCGCCACTTCCCACATTGACACTACGCTCTGGCCCAGGAAGACACTCCAAAATGACCTCGAGTCTTTGATGGCTCGACTAAACACAGTCCCTGGTCGAGTGCAGGAGTGCAAGAAGTCTTCTGCTAGGTGTGGCGCAGATGTCGCTCTGTGTCTGGCCCGAGTCCATTGCAAGGATGCGAGAGAGGACAAGCTGGCGGCTCTTCGAGTGGCTAACACCAAGAAGTATGATTTCCGGTCTTTCATGGAGACTTTCATTGCTGCTGCCACTCGAATCGCGGATGGAATTGATCTTGATGAGTTTGTTGCACCTTCCAGCCCTCCACAGGAGGGGTAAAAAACTTCTTGAGCTCGATACTTTAAATTTGCCTCGGTATGCCGAGTGATTTTGTAACTGATAAACCTTAACAGGCTTAGCGCCTGAGCACTTTCGGTTCCTTTAGGTATCCATCTGAACTTGGATTCGACGTTTGAATATGCTCGCATTGGGCTTGCTCGCATTTGGCTTGAAATGTCTTTTGCAGGTTTAAAGTGAGATGCTTACTGCAGTCGACTTATTCTTCAATTTACTTAGGCAGGCTCTGGGCTGCGGCTAAGCTCCCGAGTGAGAGGTGTTCTCTCCGCTCGGTAAGATTTTTATAACTTAGGCGAGCATTGGGCTGCAGCTAAGCCCCCGAGTGGAGGTTTGCTCCTCACTCGGTAGGATTTTTTTTATAACTTAGGCGAGCACTGGGCTGCAGCTAAGCCCCCGAGTGGGAGGTTTGCTCCTCACTCGGTAGGATTTTTTATAACTTAGGCGAGCACTAGGCTGAAGCTAAGCCCCCGAGTGGGAGGTCTGCTCTCCACTTGGTAGGATTTTCACGTTGTACTTGTGGCGTAGCTCAGAGGAGAGGGTCGCAGTCGATCCGTCGCTGCGAATACGGTCCAGTCGGCTCACAGTCCCAGATCGCCTCCGCGGCGTGAAGGACGCGAGAATCGGCGAGATCAGTATGGTGACCGACATGATCGTGATGATAGGCGTCGAGTGCCCACTCCTCCCCCGAGGGGTGGGTCTTACGCTCCTCGGCAGCAAGATGACATGCGTCAACTCAGTGTGGGGCGAAGAGCTCCGGTCGACCCCAGGGAACCAGGCTCCGATGCGTGATCCATCATCATGCAAGGCTTGGTCGACCGGAACAGAGCTCATCGGTGCCACGATAGAGATGTGCCCTGGCGATCGAGTGCATGTTTCTGGTCCGAATGTTTGAGAGGGCTATCGAGAGCGGTGATTCCCCCAACCAGGTTGGCAACCGGAGTAAGCAAGTTCTTTGGTGAGTCTAAGCCCAAACATGGCTTGAGGACTACCAAGTGGCGGTTCAGATTGGTGGCGGGAATGACGAGGTGGCCATGAAGCATTTGCCACTCATGTTGGAAGGTTACGCGAGCATGGTTGAATCGATTACCTCGAGCAGCATTTACACTTGGGAAGATCTGTCCAGTGTTCATCGTAACATTTGAAGGAACTTGCAAGCGACCAGCTGGATTGATGAGCTGCAAGTCTGTGTGCGAAGACGAATGAGACTCTCAGAGAGTATATTCAGAGATGGATCACTTTGCATCATACCATGGAGAACGTGTCTGATCATCAGGCAGTTTGCGCCTTCAAGGATGGTGTTAAGAACAGAGAATTGAGTTTGAAGTTTGGTCGAACCGGAGACATGACCCTGAGTCGGATGATGGAGATTGCTACCAAGTATGCCAACGGCGAAGAGGAAGACCGACTCCGAAGCGGCAAGTACAAGCCGAGTCAGTCGGAGAAGGGAAACACCAGTCGGAAGCAGAAGCGGAAGGCCGAACCAGCAGCTCCTGGAGAGGCTCTGGCCGTGACTCATGGCAAGTTCAAAGGAAAACCTAAAGGATCCTGGAACCCCAAGAAGGTGAAGGATAAAGAAGGAAATGACGTGATGGATATGCCGTGTCACATCCACACAAAGAAAGATGAAGAGGGTAATATCATCTACCCGAAGCATACCACTCGCCGATGTCGACTCTGATCCAAAGAGTTCAAGGAAAACAGTCCAAGGACAAGGAAAAGGAGTCGGACAAAGCCAAAGACAAGGAGGACAGTGAGGGAGGATATCCTCATGTCAATTCCACTCTGATGATTTTTGCGGATGTGGAAAGCAAGAGCCGACTGAAGGTTATTAACCGTGAGGTGAACATGGTTGCCCCGGCGAAACCAAGTTATCTCGAGATGGTCCCAAACACCCATCACATTCGACCGGTCGATCACCGACTCATATAGCCACCTGGGAGGCAAGCTTTGGTGGTCGACCGGTTGTCGAGCACTTTCGGACGAAGGTCTTGATGGGACGGTGGTAGCGGACTGAACTTATTGTATGAGGACACGCTGAAGGGAATGGGCATTCCGATGTCCCGACTGAGCACCAGTAACATGAGTTTTCATGGAGTTATACCAGGAAAGAAAGCCGAGTCACTCGGCCAAATAGCTCTGGACGTGGTGTTTGGTGATTCAAAGCATTTTTGCAAGGAGAAGCTGACGTTTGAGGTCGTGGATTTTCAGAGCGCGTACCACGCTATTTTGGGGAGACCAGCTTACGCACGGTTCATGGCTCGACCATTGTCGTGGGGGAACGAGCACCTATGGGGCAGGGCCCCTTCTCGGTCCGGCAGGGAGCGGAGGGCGCACGAAGAGCAGATCGAGGTCGAGCACGCGAGGGATTTTACCCAGCTTCGGAGCTCTCCGGAGAGATAAAACTCCTACTGCTGCCTATGTTTGTATTTTGTTCTTGCTCGAAAGCGTGGGTATGCTGTGGTCTCGAATGAGTCGAACCCCTTCTACGTCTTTGGGCCTCCTTTTATAGTCTAAAGGGTCACCGAGCAGTGGCAACGCAGAGAGAGGTAAAAAGTAAAGCGGGTTGGTACAACTGCTAGAAGCAGTGTCCCTACCTAACTCGACGGTAGGGGACAAGGGCATTTAATGCCGTCGGTCGCCTAACGGTGCGAAGCGACCGTTAGGGCGCCACCGATCGCCACGATGGCCTCCTCGTCATCTTCACTTGACACCTCGCACCGCTTAGCTGCCAACCGCCCGCCCGTGCACCGGGAGCGATCCTGCGGCGACACGTCGTTCGATGTTGGGCGGAGCGCGCCAGAGTGGTAACCGGCTGTAACAAGCGCCTTGCATGATCGCTGACTTATCGCACCCGCAAGCTTGTCGCGCCGGGTCTTTGCCGGCCTTGGCGGCGTCGTGGAAAGTCTCTTGACATGCCTTTGTTGGCCTTCCCGGCAAGCTCCTCTTGCCGGGGTCTTGTCCTTCCCGGCAAGCTCCTCTTGCCGGGGCCTTGTCTTCAAAGTTAACACTTTGTTCTTGAATGGCAGTAAATGGAAATGACAGAGGATCTTGGCGGACGCCCGACAAGCCTTGCCGCGGGGTGCTGCGACTGCCCGTGCACAAGTTCGGGGTACTAAGGTACCCCTACTTTAGTACACCAACAGGAGCCCCCGGGCCTGGGCCATACACGGTGCCGAGCGCTGTTGGGCCAGGCCCAAAACAGGGCATGGGCACGCGCGGCTTGGGTCCAAACCAAATCCACTCCGTATCCACGCGTCCTCAGAACTTGCACGCGTCAATCGCGGCGTGTGGAGAGATCGGGTAATTTTTAACTCCGAAATGCGTAGCGTTCGCCTCCCCATTTCTGAGAGGAAACAGGCCGTCCCCACCTTCGCCACTTGTATCCTTCCTCCGAAAGCTCCGCCGCTCCCCTCCGCTTCCCAAGCCGAAAGAGAGCAGCGCTCCGCCGCCCGTTGCCGCCGTCGCCCTCAACACCTCCGCGTTCCCCCGCCGTTTCCGCCATGGCTCCGAAGACCGGCAAGACCACGAAGTCGGCCGAGGCGCTGCGGCTCGAGGTGTTGCGCAAGGAGTGAGTGCTTTTCCTCCCTGAGCTCACCCCGAAGGCGCTGCGGGAGGAGTTCTACCTCTTCTGGTCGACGGAGACGCGGGCGCATCCGCGCACGCCGGTGCTCTCCGCCGAAGCTTCCAAATCGAAGCGGTGCCCAAAAGGGTACTATTTCTTTCCGGTGTTCTTCTATTGCGGGCTCTCCCACCTTTTTCTGATTTCTTCTGCGACATTATGAATACCTACGGGTTTCATCTTCTTGATTTCACCCCCAACACCGTTCTAACAATGGCGGTTTTCGCACACCTCTGCAAGAACTTCGTCGGCGTCCACCCAAGTGTTGCTCTTTTTTGCCACTATTTCACCCCCCGAGCCGAGAAAGGAGAGGCATTGGCTGGCGGAATCGCCTGGACCTCACGAATCGGTATGAAGGAGGTGTATCTGACGGGCGAGCTCCGCAGCAAGTGGGATGAGTGGAGGGCGGAGTGGTGCTGGATCTGTGATGCCAATCCGCAACCATTCACCAACCTGTGCTGGACCGGGTGGTGCGTGGCGGGATCGAGCGCCTGTCGCGGACGACGCCAATCAAGATTGCCACCACCGAATCCTCCGCTCGAGCTTGCCGGACTCACAGCGAGGCGGTTGGCGCGGATTTCCTTCGCCGTCGCGCCGCCTCTGCGAAGAGGAGGCCCGCTGGCTGTTTGGCGGCCAGCGGATATCATGAGGCTGCGCCAGGCCTCAACTTCAACTTCACAGTTACGAGCTTGGCGGGATCTTGAAGGAGCTGTTCAAGCATGGCGCCAACCATCGAGTGGTTCAGTTGCCGCGAGCGTCATCCGTTGTGCAACAACTCCCGGCATGATCGCATCTGCGCAATGATGCTAGAGTGCAACTCACGGGATAAGCCCAACTTGGATGGAGCCCGCCCGACGGCGTCGTGCAGCAATTCTTCGATGGCAGCGGAGATAGCGTCAACGCCGGCGAAAATAAGCTTCTCACCAGCGCCACCACCGAAAGCGAGATGCGGTACATCGCGGCGAAGGCGAAGAGGCGGCGGCAGCGCCGCCGCTTGGCGAAGTTTGGCTTTACGTTGGCGGAGGCGAGGCGGCAGGCAAGCCTTGCCGGCAGGAGGACCTTGCCGGAGAGGTCATTGGTGAGGCCAAGGGTCAAACGCAGCGAGCCCGCCAGGGGCGCGAAGCGGCCACCGTCTTCAGCAGCTTGCTTGCGGCGGAGCCTCAGCAGCCCCAATTCCAACCAAGAAGGTGCCTCCGTCGAGTTGGAGATGCGGCAGGGGGACAGGCAGGCCAACAGCCGAGGCGCCGTGGGACACGCTCCACCGCGGCAAGTACCGTTGCCGCGGGAGGGTCCCAAGCTGTGCCGTCAACTGAGGCGGGGTCTTCCCGGGCCGCCACGCTGATCTGCCAAGAGCCTCCGGCAAGCGTCCAAGGAGCCTACCCCTCCGCCTCGCCAAGACAGAAGGGTACGGACTTGACCTCTGCTGCTGAGCTCCGACGAGGAGGAAGAAGAGGAGGAAGAGTAAGGCCTTCCCCTTGCTGTACTTGTTTTTCTTCGATCTGTGTTGTTGCTTGTCTTGCATCTGATTTGTTTCTCTCTGAATCCCTGCTCTATTTCAGGACTCTGGCCGAGAGAGTGGCGAAGAGGTCCAAGGTCCCCATGGTTGTCATCGAGGACGATCCTGCTGTGATAGCAGAAGACACGTCCGAGACCACCTTGACGGACCCGATTCCTTCTCCTCATGCACAGCCCAGCTGCCCCAGCGTAAGTGTCTGGTTCACTTCTGTTGTAGAGCACGCATGGGTGCTTCTTCTTTTCTTGACATCTTGATTGTTGATTCATTTGTGTAGGAGCGAACAGGCCCACCGGGAGCAACCGTAGGCCGCCCGGAGGTCTTTGTCGGCCGACTCGCCGCCAAGGCGATTCCCGACAAGGGCGCTCCCGGCAAGGAGGGGTCCCGGGAAGAAGGCGGAACCAAGTGAGCCCCGGTGGTGGAGCCCATGGTCACGGAGCCAGCCTGGTAACCCTCCTTGTCGGAAATCTTCCTTGGGTTCTTGATCTTCTTTCTTCTTTTTGGATATCTGCTTGACTTCTCCTTCCTCTCCTGTCCTCAGATCCCCTCTTCTGAGACCCGATGGAGACCGAGGCCACGGCGAAGAAAGCGGCTGCAAATCTTGAAGAGCCACGACGAGAGAGGAGGCCGGCGCTGATGAACCGCCGACGAAGAAGCCGCCAAGGCTGCTGGCGCAGGAGCTGGCGAGGGATCCGGCGATCGTACTGACAACCCGGAGGACACAGGAGCGCAAGGCACTGCACCGACCGCCGATCCCTCTGCCACTAATGCAGCGCCGAGCTCCGAGGAGCCCCAGCCAGGCGCATACTTGAAGGCCGGCGAGGGCGTATACATCAAGCTTCCCTGGGCGTCGAGCTCCAGGGCGCCGGTCGAAGGAGAGGAGTTTGACGGGGAAGTACTCGCCTCTGCTGGGCTGGCAGTGGTTGGCGCCCGGCAGCAGCAAATGGCGAAGTCGAGGAGGAGCTCGCTCCGGAAGTTGGTGTCACTCTACGCGCGCCGACAAGCGAAGCTTGAGTCCTGGAAGCGCTTGTCATGTGGCGAGTTGACATAGAAGCATGCAGAGGAGCTCAAGAGCCGCAACAGGAGGCCCTCCGATCCATTCGCGGAGAGAGGCAACTTGCGAGGCAAAGAAGGCATTTATCCTGGAAAAGGCTGAGGCCGAGGAGCAGCAGAGGCTCGCCGGCGAGGAGATGTCCAGGCGGGAAGGTGAGCTAACGCAGAAGAAGGTGAACCTGGACAGCCACGAGGAAGAGCTCGATGCACGAGAACAGTCACTTGGCGGGGCGCTCAAGGAGGCAAAGGACGCTGCCGCGGCCGCCGAGGCCGCCAAGGAGGAGTTAGAGGAGAAGGTGGCGCAGCTGGAGGCGGATATGGGAAAGAAGAATGAAGAGCTTGCCGCACTCCAGCGCGAACGCGAGAAGGATGCACTTGCCCATGGCGATCTGCAAGTTCAACTCGCCGAGAAGGCCAAGGAACTGAATGCCGCCAAGGACTCAAGCGCTGATCTGGAGATGAAGCTGGCCACCTTAGCGGAGACATGGGCGCCGCCAAGAGGCGAGAGGATGACTTGAAGAAAGAGCTCAAGGGCGGCGAGGAGCTGTTGACGAGGGCGCCGAGACTCGAGAACACCTTGAGGCTCTGGTGGAGCTCGGACAAAGGGCCTCGTCAACATTGTTGCATCCATCGACGAGGAGCTGGCGGAACTGGACTTGGCGGGCTTTGGGTACTCCTCCGACGAGAACCTCCAGCCCAGCGCCAAGCTTACTCTTTTCTTCAAGGGTGTGGTGACGGCTCTTCAGCAGCTCCTGGAAAGGATCCCGAAGAAGCTGGCCGATGAGTCGCGCGCAATCTATGCCAAGGTCTTGGAGAAGGTGTTGGTGAAGATGCTCTTCCGCAACCCGGGCCTCGACCTCTCCCGCGTCCTCAAGAAGCTGCCGGCAGGTGCCGATCTTGAAGAGCTCAAAGCCATTGTCGCACCCATTGTGGACAAGGTCAATGAAGTCAGGAGGGTCGACGGCGAGCGCGTGGATTAGGCCACCTTCCTTCTCCTTTTTCTTGCCGCTGCTAGATATGTCATAGGAACGATCCATTAGAGCGCGGCAAGTTATTTATTGTAATATAACTTTATTCTGGGTACTGCTGCTATGTTACTTCCTTTATTCGGTTCCATCCCATGTATGTTTTTACCCTTACACTTTTAGCAAACTTGCCGGTGCAACCACACTTGCATGGCGCTGAGTCGCGGAACATCGGCAACCGTTGGCGGTGTTGCCTCCGACAAGAAACCTGTCGGGGCTAGTCGTGACACACTTTCATTGTTGAGCGGACTCGAAACAAAGTAAGGCATAACAGCCACGAGCAGTTCCTCAGCGCTGGAGTTTTCCATACAAGGCACGAGTCGTTCAAGGAATGTAACTTAAAATTTAAAACGGTGTGCTCAAACTTTGGCAACAAGCTTTTACGCGTTTGCGTCGGCAAGGCTTATGCTCCCTTGAGCAGCGCTAGTCCTCATCATTATCTTCTCCTTCTTCCCCCCGGTGAACTTGTGGGCGGAGGAATCTTCTCTTTGAGCAAAAGAAAGAAGAGAAAATAAAGTTGTGGAGCCTTAAGGCTCGTTATTGCTTACCGGGGGCAAGTTTTGCACAAAGTGTCAGTGTATACATGCTAAAAAGAAAAAGGCATGAATTTTGACAACATGTACTGAACGTACGGTCTTTATTTATGCACGGGATCTGCGCCCGACTTTGTACAAAGGGTTACATGCAACAGCGGCAAGGCTTGTACAAAAGGTGGTTGCCGGGACAGCGAGTTCGGCAACCACCATATATAAATAAAACTTACGAAGATGCTCTATGTTCTAGGAGTTGCTCACCGGAATGTCTCAAGGCGGACAGCGCCAGGCCTAGTGACTCGCTTTACCCGATAAGGGCCTTCCCACCTCGGCGTCAACTTGTTGGAATTCTTGGCGGATTGAACGCGTCGAAGAACAAGGTCGCCTTCCTCAAAGCTTCTGGCATTAACTTTGCGGCTATGGTAGCGGCGCAAAGCTTCTTTGTAGAGAGCAGCTCGTACAACAACTGAAGATGATCCTCCTCGAGGCAGCGCATCATCTTGCCGCAGCTGCTCTTGCTCAAACTCATCATAGCGAGCACTCGAGGCGATCCGTATCTGAGTTACGTGGGGAGAACTGCCTCTGCTCCGTGAACAAGAGCAAAAGGTATGCGGCGATGGCTCGATTTGGTGTCGTCTGATCGACCAAAGAACCACCGGCAGCTCCTCGATCCAATTTCTTCCGCACTTGTGTAGCACAGTCGAAAGTTCTGGTCTTGAGCCCAGCGACACTTCAGTTTTGCCCTCTCAAGCTTGACCGTTGCTTCTCGGGTGAGCAAGCGAAGCAAGCGGATCTTGGCGCCAAGATCTTGGACATCTTGCATGAAGGTGCGGCTCGTGAATTGTGTGCCGTTGTCGGTGATGATCTGTTAGGGACTCGAAGCGGCAAACAATTGACTGAAGAACTTGCTGGCGGTGTCTTTGTCACCTTCCTCACTGCCTCCACCTCCGGCCGCCGTGAACTTGTCGATTGCCACGTACAAGAACTGAAGCCCCCAACAGCTCGGGAAAGGGGCGAGGATATCGAGCCCCGGACCGAAAATGCGGGATAAAGGGATTATGCGGAGAGCTTGAGCTGGTTGATGTATTTGCTTGGAGTGGGCCTGCACGCTTCACACTTGGTTACTTGTGCGTTGCATCACGGAGGGCTGTCGGCGAGAAGAAACCTTTGCCGGAAGGCTTTGCGACAAGTGCTCTTGCGCCAATGTGGTGACCACATATGCCTCCATGTATCTCCGCCAACAGCTCTTGTCCTTCTTCCCGAGAAATGCACTTCAATTTCACTCCATTGAATCTTTCTCTGTACAGGATGTTGTCGACAAACTGGTACATACTTGATTGCCGGGCAACTTTCTCTGCTTCTTCTTGCTCTTCGGGAAGTTCTCCTGTTTGAAGGAAATGGACTATCTGCTGTGCCCATGTTGGAGCTTGTGGCTCGACAACAAGGACTAAAAGCGCGAATCTGCTGCGGGAACATCCGCTTCTCGGCAGAATCGGGATCCCTGGGGCGTGATGCTCCCCGGCAAGCGTGTTGGGACACAGCTTGTCGGGAGCCCCTGATTCAATGAAACAAACCCTAGGGCTTGTCGGAGCAAACTGCCCCTCAGCGATTTCTGTGTTGATCCTGGGGACCTTCTTGGCGGCGGCTTTGGGAAGCTCTGCCGGAAAGTAGTCGCCAGTAACCAACTTTTCTCTTCTTGGTCTGTCCTGTTGATGGTGTTACAGATGGCTGAGTCAGCTTGAGTACAAAAATCCCTGGTTCCACAGGCAACTTAAGTGCGGCACACTTTGACAGGCTATCTGCAATGTCGTTCTGAGCTCTTAGAACATGTTCCATCTGCAGGCCATCAAAATGCTCTTCCAGCTTCCTCACTTCATCAATGTAGGCTTCCATCAGCGGACTCTGATAATCTTTGTTTACTTGGCGGACGACAAGCTGTGAGTCACCCACGACAATAAGCTTCTTGATCCCAAGTTCTGCGCGATCTGAGTCCGGCAAGCAAGCCTTCATACTCTGCGATATTGTTTGTTGCTTGCTCCTTGGGAAAGTGCATTTGGATCACGTGCTTGAGGTGCTCTCCGGTGGAGTGCGACAAATGCTTGCACACCGGCGCCTTGCAGCAACAGAAAGCACCATCAAAGTACATGATCCATTCCTTGTTTGCTTCCTTGGCGGGATCCTCGTCTCCGGAGTTTCTTCATCAGGTGTTGGTGTCCACTCTGCTATGAATTCTGCCAATGCTCGGCTCTGAATAGTTCAAGTACTTTCAAACTTGAGGCCAAAGCTTGGCAGTTCAGCGCCCACTCGACAATCCTCACTGTTATACGGATTTTGCAATATCCTCTTCAACGAAAAGCGAGTGACAACTATGATCTCATGTGCTTGAAAATAATGGCGCAGCTTCCTCGAGGCCATGAGAAGGCCGAAAAGCAACTTTTCCACTCCAGAGTATCTTGATCTAGCCCCCTGCAGAAGGGAACTGACAAAATAAACTGGGCGCTGCACCACCTTCCTTTGTTTCTCTTCCTGCGGCTGCACAAATTCATCCTTGTCGGGACGAGCTTGTGGGAAGCCCCACCTTGTCCTTGGACTCGCTTGCCGTGGCTCTTGGCTCATCATCTGCCTCCCTCTCCGCTACTAACGCAGCACTAACCACTTGATTGGTTGCCGCCGGAATCTGACAACTTCTCTTGTGGTTTAGGTGCGACAAGTACCGGAGTGGAGGACAGGTATCTCTTCAAGTCCTGTAGTGCAGCCTCCGCTTCCGGAGTCCATTTTATTGGACCTGCCTTTTTCAAAATTTTGAAAAATGGCAGGGCGCGCTCAGCAGACTTAGAGATGAACCTACTGAGAGCAGCAACGCAGCCGGCAAGCCTTCGCACATACTTGACGCGCTTCGGGGCTTCAATCTGCTCGATGGCCTTGATCTTGTCGGGGTTGGCTTCAATCCCCCTCTGGGACACAAAGAACCCGAGAAGCTTGCCGGAAGGAACTCAAAACACGCACTTCTCGGGGTTCAACTTGAGATTGACCTTGCGCAAATTTGCAAAAGTCTCTTCCAGATCTTGAACCAAAGTTTCTCTGTCCTTGCTTTTGACCACTATGTCATCCATGTATGCTTGTACATTTCTATGCAGCTGTGGCTCAAAAACATGACTGACTACTCTTGCAAATGTTGAACCGGCATTCTTTAGTCCGAAAGGCATTCGTACAAAGCAGTACGTGCCACATGGAGTAATGAATGCAGTTTTCTCTTCATCCTCTTCTGCCATGAAGATCTGGTGATATCCTGAGTATGCATCAAGAAATGAAAGCAGATCACATCCTGCTGTGGAGTCGACAATCTGGTCAATGCGCGGCAAGGGAAATGGATCTTTGGGACAAGCTTTATTAACATCCGTGAAGTCAATACAAAGCCTCCACTTCCGTTAGCCTTGCGCACGACTCTTTGGATTGGCTAACCACGTTGGATGGAGTACTCCTCGGACGAGGCCCGCTGCTTCCAACTGCTTGATCTCTTACGCAATGAACTCTTGGCGTTCCCGCTTGCTTCGACTCTCTGTTTGACGGGCGGCAGCGTGAGGACGAGACGGCAAGGTGGTGCTCGATTACTTTCACAGGAACAGGGGATGTCGGATGGTTGCCATGCAAACACATCGACATTCGCCCGCGAGAAAGCAATGGCGCTTTCCTATTTAGGGTCAAGCGTGGCGATGGTGAAGGTACCACCGGTGCCGTCCTCCTTAATGACCACTTTCTTGGTCTCTGGTGAAGCTGTCTTTGCCTTCTTGCACTTGCGGTGGAGCTCGATGGTGCGTCCTCGGCGGTAGCGCAGCACTCCGAAGAGGTGCGCTTGCGGAGTGGGCATCGAGCTACCCTTGCGGACTTGGTCTTCTTCTTCCCGGGAGCTTGGTGCAAGTGGTTTGCACTCTGCTGCTGCTGCTGCTTCCGGTAGATCTTGTCGGTACAGAATCGTGCATCCTTCTTGTCGCCTTGGACAGAAATAACACTTATCGGACCAGGCATCTTGAGCACGTTGTAGGCGTAGTGAGAGGCTGCCATGAACAGCAAGCGGTTTGGGCGGCCGAGTATCCCATTGTAGGGCAATGGGAAATCAGCAACGTCAAATGTGACTCTCTCGTCACGAAATTCAGCTCGCCGTAAGCGTTCTTGGCGATGTGATCTTCCCCTTGACTTGCTCCTTCCGGGTTGATTCCTTGAAAGGTACGGTTTCTTGAGCTCATTGTCGGGGATCTGGAGCTTGTTGAGCACCGTGGAAGAGATCAGATTTAGGCCCGGCCCGCCGTCAACCAACATCTTTGTGACCTTGAGGTTGCGGATGGTTGGCGAAACCAACATCGGCAAGCACCCGACCGCGATAATGCGATCGGGGTGATCCTCAACATCAAAAGCGATGGGCGTCTTTGGACTACGCCGGGGCTTCTTGCGCGATTCGTCGATGGTTCTCTGCATTTACCTCCGCACCCTTGCTTGAGTTGGCGGTGCGAGGTGTGCAGAAGCACCGCCGTCAACGCATAAAACCTCCGTTGCCTTACGAAACTCTTGCTCGTCGGTCTCATCCTCGTCCATCTCATCATCCTCATCTTCGTCTTCGTCCTTTGTCGCGCCACGGGAGGTCTGTCTCCTTGCCGCTGCTTGGCCTTGCATGGCGCCCTCCCGGCGGGGCGCTTCTGCCGGATCCTCCGCCACCTTCTGGGCCTTCTCCTTGTCGCGACGCTCATATTCAGCTTTACGTAGCTCGCCATCTGCTCAACCTTCTTGCATGCTTGGAGGTCATGGCCCTTGGTGCGATGGATCTTGCGATCTTGCTTGCGGAACCGTCACAGCTTGTCGGCGGCCACCACAGCCTCATTGGAGTCGCCAGCTTTGGCCTTCTCGGCGCCGCCTCCGTTGCCGGACTGCTCGACGACTAGAACATCCTTAGCCTTCCTCTTTCTATTATTCTGCCTCCGGTTCTTCTTTGCCCGGGGGGAATCCTCACTGTCAGATCCCTCTGCTCCTGCGTTCTCTCCGGGGAGTCTCCTCCCCTCTTCAGCCCGTGCACACTTGTCGGCCAGAGCGTAGAGCTCGCTGACATCTCTAATCTTGCACATCACCATCTCCTCCCTCATCCTGCGATTCGCGCGTTCGATGGAACGCAGCGATAACCGCAGTGGCGAAGTGGACGCGTCTGGGATGTTACCTTCGCACTGGCTGAATCTCTGTATATACTTATGCGGGGTTCTCCTTCCTTACGGGCAAGCAAATGAAGATCGCTTTCGGCCATGGGGCTTGTGGTACGCCTATGAAGGCGCCGACAAACCGATGGCACAGGTCCATACGAAGAAATGGAGTTGTCCGGCAAGTGCATGAGCCAAGATCGGCGTTGGGCTTGAGCACCAGCGGAAGTAGTTGGCGAGATCTTCTCGTCGCGCCCCGACAGCTGCACGCTATGGTGTAGATCTTGAGGAACTCCGACGGATGGATCCGCCATCGTACTTCTCGACGCGTCGGCAGAAATTCTTGGTCTTTGGGCCATTGAACTGCCGCAGCTCACGGGTGAATGCAGGGCAACCTACCGTGTACGGCAAGTCGCCTGGTTCCCCGGGCGCGTGCATATCAACAGTGGGCCCAGCGCGCTGGTCAGACTGACGCCGCGCTTCTCTCCGACGCTCGATGCGAGTGCGGGCGTCTTCGTGTCGTCGTTCTTGGAGAACTTGGCGTTGATCACGGCGAGCTCGCGGGTCCGACGATGTAGTGGAGTCGGTGTCGAGGTTGGCCCGGCGAGTCGGCGATCTTGGCCTTCGGGGCGGGGAGTGCATGGTAGTGGCACCCCTAGCGGTCTTGTCGGCGTCGGCTTGCGCCTGGGCGTCTTGCCAGGGCTTCGATGTGCTCGGTTGCCGGGGCTTGTCGGTGTTGGCGAAGCTGACGAGGCTCTGAATGGTGATCCTCCAATCGTCGATCTTGTCTGGCGCTGGAGGGTAGTCTAGATGCAGCTAAGCTCGGGCCAGCGCTTCCTCTGCAGTCTTGGGTGGTGGTGGCGAACGACGCGAGGAACGAGATATGCTCAGACTTCTAATAGTGTTAGAAGGAGCAACATCTCGTCCAGGCGATCGTACCGCGCTCGTGCCAACATGCTGACGCGTTTGTTGGCCTTGAGCGTCCCGCGACCCACCAGCTCGGCCTTGCTCCAATGCGAGTACGGTGCTAGGAGCACCATGGCGTTGTCGATCCTGCACCCCCTGGGAGGGGTGCGGCGTATGTACAGACGCTGAAGTTTGCGGGGCCTTGTCCTTGGACCTGGTGACGACGTGAGTCCCACCGTCGGCGCCCGCCCCTCCGCCGGCGTCTACCCCACCACCTGTTTGCTCCGGCGGCGGTGGGATCGACGTGGACAGAGCGGCCACCTCCGAAGGCTTCTTCTTCGGTGGCATGTCGATGAAGATGTTGATGTAGCGCGCGTGAAAACCGGATCAGGTTCGCACAACCTCGACGCCCCCCTACCTGGCGCGCCAAAGATGTCGTGGGGGAACGAGTGAAGGAAATATGCCCTAGAGGCAATAATAAAGTTATTATTTATTTCCTTATTTCATGATAAATGTTTATCATTCATGCTAGAATTGTATTAACCGGAAACATGATACATGTGTGAATGCATAGACAAAACATTATGTCACTAGTATGCCTCTACTAGACTAGCTTGTTAATCAAAGATGCTTATGTTTCCTGACCATGAACAAAGAGTTGTTGTTTGATTAACAAGGTCACATCATTAGTAGAATGATCTGATTGACATGACCCATTCCATTAGCTTAGCACACGATCGTTTAGTATGTTGCTCTTGCTTTTATCCATGACTTATACATGTTCCTGTAACTATGAGATTATGCAACTCCGTTTACGGAGGAACACTTTGGTGCTACCAAGCGTCTAGCGTAATCGGGTGATTATAAAGGAGTACTACAGGTGTCTCCAAAGGCAGATGTTGGGTTGGCGTATTTGAGATTAGGTTTTGTCACTCCGATTGTCGGAGAGGTATCTCTGGGCCCTCTCGGTAATGCACATCATGAAGCCTTGCAAGCACTACAACTAATGAGTTAGTTATGAGATGATGTATTACGGGCGAGTAAAGAGACTTGCGATAGCGAGATTGAACTAGGTATTGGATACCGACGATCGAATCTCGGGCAAGTAACATACCGATGACAAAGGAACAACGTATGTTGTTATGCGGTCTCGACCGATAAAGATCTTCGTAGAATATGTAGAAGCCAATATGGGCATCAGGTCCGCTATTGGTTATTGACCGAGCGTGTCTCGGTCATGTCTACATTGTTCTCGAACCGTAGGGTCCGCACGCTTAAGGTTTCGATGGCGGTTATATTATGAGTTTATGAGTTTTGATGTACGAAGGAGTTGAGTCCGGATGAGATCGGGGACATGACGAGGAGTCTCGAAATGGTCGAGACGTAAAGATCGATATATTGACGACTATATTTGGAGTTGGAAAGGTTCGAGTCATTGGGTATTTTCGGAATCTGGGAGAGTTACGAGGAATTCATATTGGGCCTCATTGGGCCATACGGGAAAAGAGAGGAAGGGCCAAAAGGTGCGCGCGCCCTCCCTTGCTCTAGTCCGGTGGACTAGGGAAGGCGCCCCTTCCTTCCTTCTCCTTCTCTTTTCCCTTTCCTTCTCTCCTACTCCTAATACATGGAAGGACTACTAGTTGGACTAGGAAGGGGAATCCTACTCCGGTGGGAGTAGGACTCCCCATGGCGCCGCCATAGAGAGGGCCGGCCTCCTCCTCCCTCCCTCCTTTATATCTGAGGCAGGGGCACCCCATGGACACACAAGTTTGATCTACGGATCGTTCCTTAGCCGTGTCGGTGCCCCTCCACCATATTCCACCTCGGTCATACCGTCATGAAGCTTAAGCGAAGCCTGCTGCCGGTGAAACATCAAGATCGTCACCACGCCGTCGTCTTGTGGAACTCTCCCTCGACACTCGGCTGGATCGAGTCGAGGGCGTCATCGAGCTGTACGTGTGTCAAGAACTCGGGCGCCGGAGAATGTGGCGCGGGATCGGTCGGATCGCGAGGAGAACGTCGACTACTTCCTCTACGTTGTGATCGCTTCGCCGGTCTCGAGGGTGCGTAGACAACACTCTCCCTCTCGTTGCTATGCATCACCATGATCTTGCGTGTGCGAGGAAATTTTTGAAATTACTCGTTCCCCAACGGTGGCATCCGAGCCTAGGTTTTATGGTTTGATGTTTTGCACGAGTAGAACACAAGTGAGTTGTGGGCGATACAAGTCATACTACCTACCAGCATGTCATACTTTGGTTCAGCGGTATTGTGAGATGAAGCGGCCGGACCGACATTACTGCGTGCGCTTCGCGAGACTGGTTTCACCGCTCGCGAGCACTCGTTGCTTAAAGGTGACTGGTGGGTGCTGTCTCTCTCACTTTAGTTGAACCGAGTGTGGCTCGCCGGTCCTTGAGAAGGTTAAAGCAGAGTCTATTTGACGAAATATCGTTGTGGTTTTGATGCGAGGTGAGACTGGTTCTTGCTTAAGCCCGTAGCAGCCACGTAAAATTTGCAACAACAAAGTAGAGGGCGTCTAACTTGTTTTTGCAGGGCATGTTGTGATGTGATATGGTCAAGGCGTGATGCTATATTTTATTGTATGAGATGATCATGTTTTGTAACGAAGTTATCGGCAACTGGCTGGAGCCATATGGTTGTCGCTTTATTGTATACAATGCAATCATACTGTAATGCTTTACTTTATCACTAAGCGGTAGCGATAGTCGTAGAAGCATTAGATTGGCGAGGCGACAACGATGCTACGATGGAGATCAAGGTGTCGCGCCGGTGGCGATGGTGATCATGATGGTGCTGCGGAGATGGAGATCACGAAGCACAAGATGATGATGACCATATCATATCACTTATATTGATTTGCATGTGATGTTTATCTTTTATGCATCTTATCTTGCTTTGATTGACGGTAGCATTATAAGATGATCTCTCACTAAATTATCAAGAAGTGTTCTCCCGAGTATGCACCGTTGCCAAAGTTCGTCGTGCCCGGACACCACGTGATGATCGGGTGTGATAAGCTCTCGTCCATCTACAACGGGTGCAAGCCAGTTTTGCACACGCGAATACTCAGGTTATACTTGGCGAGCCTAGCATATGCAGATATGGCCTCGAACACGGAGACCGAAAGGTCGGCGTGAATCATATAGTAGATATGATCAACATAAGATGTTCACCATTGAAAACTACTCCATTTCACGTGATGATCGGTTATGGTTTAGTTGATTTGGATCACGTGATCACTTAGATGACTAGAGGATGTCTGTCTAAGTGGGAGTTCTTAAGTAATATGATTAATTGAACTTAAATTTATCATGAACTTAGTCTGGTAGTATTTTGCAAATTATGTTGTAAGATCAATAGCTTGCGTTGTTGCTTTCATATGTTTATTTTGATATGTTCCTAGAAAATTGTGTTGAAAAATGTTAGTAGCAATGATGCGGATTGGATCCGTGATCGAGGTTTATCCTCATTGCTGCATGAAGAATTATGTCCTTAATGCACGCTAGGTGACAGACCTATTGCGAGGAGCGGATGCGGGCGTTATGAGCGTTTGGCTAGCTCAATATGATGACTACTTGATAGTTTTGTGCACCATGCTTTATGGCTTAGAATCGGGACTTCAAAGATGTTTTGAACATCATGGACCATATGAGATGTTCCAGGAAGTTGAAGTTAATATTTCAAGCAAATACCCGAGTTGAGAGATATGAAGTCTCCAACAAGTTCTATAGCTAAAAGATGGAGGAGAATCGCTCAACTAGTGAGCATGTACTCAGATTATGCAGGTACTACAATCGCTTGAATCAAGTGGGAGTTAATCTTCCAGATAAGATAGTGATTGACAGAATTCTCTAGTCACCATCACCAAGTTAGTAGAACTTCGTGATGAACTATAGTATGCAAGGGATGATGAAAATGATTCCTGAGTTTTTCATGATGATGAAATCAATGAAGGTAGAAATCAAGAAAGAACATCAAGTGTTGATGGTTAACAAGACCACTAGTTTCAAGAAAGGGCAAAGGGATAGAAGGGAACTTCAAGAAGAGCGGCAAGCAAGTTCTTTGCTCAAGTGAAGAAGCCCAAGTCTGGACCTAAGCACGAGACTAAGTGCTTCTACTGCAAAGGGACTGGTCCTTTGGAAGCGAGAACTACCCCAAGTATTTGGTGGATAAGAAGGATGGCAAAGTGAACAAGGGTATATTTGATATACATGTTATTGATGTGTGCCTTACTAGTGTTTATAGTAGCCCCTGAGTATTTGATACTTGTTCGGTTGCTAAGAGTAGTAACTCGAAACAGGAGTTGCAGAATAAACAGAAACTAGTTAAGGGTGAAGTGACGATGTGTGTTGAAAGTAGTTTCAAGATTGATATGATCATCATCGCACACTCCCTATACTTTCGGGATTAGTGTTGAACCTAAATAAATGTTATTTGGTGTTTGCGTTGAGCATGAATATGATTTGATCATGTTTATTGCAATACGGTTATTCATTTAAGTAAGAGAATAAACTGTTGTTACATTTACATGAATAAAACCTTATATGGTTACACACCCAATGAAAATGGTTCATTGGATCTCGATCATAGTGATACACATATTCATAATATTGAAACCAAAAGATGCAAAGTTAATAATGATAGTGCAACTTATTTGTGGTACTTGCCGTTTAGGTCATAATGGTGTAAAGCGCATGAAGAAACTCCATCTGATGGGATTTTGGAATCACTTGATTATGAATCACTTGATGCTTGCGAACCATGCCTCATGGGCAAGATGACTAAGACTCCGTTCTCCGAACAATGGAGCGAGCAACCGACTTATTGGAAATAATACATCTTGATGTATGCGATCCAATGAGTGTTAAGGCTCATGGCGGGTATCGTTATTTTCGACCTTCACAGATGATTTGAGCAGATATGGGTATATCTACTTGATGAAACATAAGTCTGAAATAGTTGAAAGGTTCAAAGAATTTCAGAGTGAAGTGGAAAATCATCGTGACAAGAAAATAAGGTTTCTACGATCGATCGCGGAGACAAATATTTGAGTTCTGAGTTTGGTCTTCAATTAAAACAATGTGGAATAGTTTCACAAATTCATGCCACCGAACACCACATCATAATGGTGTGTCCGAACGTCATAACCATACTTTATTGGATATAGTACAATCTATGATGTTTCTTACCGATTTACCAATATCGTTTTGGGATCATGCATTAAAGACAGCTGCATTCACGTTAAATAGGGCACCATCTAAATCCGTTGAGACGACACTATATGAACTGTGGTTTAGCAAGAAACCAAAGTTGTCATTTCTTAAAGTTTGGGGCTGCGATGCTTATGTGAAAAAGTTTCATCCTGATAAGCTCAAACCCAAATCGGAGAAATGCGTCTTCATAGAATACCCAAAGGAGATTGTTGGGTACACCTTCTATCACAGATCCGGAGGCAAGATATTCGTTGCTGAAAAATGGATCCTTTCTAGAGAAGGAGTTTCTCTCGAAAGAAGTGAGTGGGAGGAAAGTAGAACTTGATGAGGTAATAGTACCTTCTCCCTTACTTGAAAGTAGTTCATCGCGAAAACGGTTTTGAGACATCTACACCAAGTAGTGAGGAAGTTGATGATGATGATCATGAAACTTCAGATCAAGTTACTCTGAGAACCTCGTAGATCGACGAGTAAGATCCGCACTGAGTGGTACGGCAATCCTGTTCGGAAATCATGCTACTAGATCATGATGAACCTCACGAACTATGAAGAAGCGATGGTGAGCCCAGATTCCGCAAAATGGCTTGAGGCCATGAAATCTGAGATATGATCCATGTATTAGAACAAAGTATGGACTTTGATGGATTTGCCCGATGATAGGCAAACCAAAGAAAATAAATGGATCTTCAAGAGGAAGACAGACGTTGATAGTAGTGTTACTATCTACAAAGCTCGACTTGTTGCAAAAAGGTTTTCGACAAAGTTCAAGATGTTGACTACAATGAGATTTTCTCAACTGTAGCAATGCTTAAGTCTATCCGAATCATGTTAGCAATTGCCACAAATTATGAAATTTGGCAAATGGATGTAAAAACTGCATTCCTGAATGGTTTTCTAGAGGAAGAGTTGTATATGATGCAACCAGAAGTGTTTTTCGATCCAAAGGGAGCTAACAAAGTGTGCAAGCTCCAGCGATCCATCTATGGACTGGTGCAAGCATCTCGGAGTTGGAATATACGCTTTGATGAGTTGATCAAAGCATATAGTTTTATCTGAGACTTATGGTGAAGCCTGTATTTACTAGAAAGTGAGTGGGAGCACTACAAGCATTTTCGATAAGTATATGTGAATGACATATTGTAGATCGAAATAATGTAGAATTATTCGCAAAGCATAAAGGAGTGTTTGAAAGAGTTTTTCAAAAAAAGACCTCGGTGAAGCTGCTTACATATTGAGCATCAAGATCTATAGAGATAGATCAAGATGCTTGATAAGTTTTTCAATGAGTACATACCTTGACAAGATTTTGAAGTAGTTCAAAATGGAGCAGTCAAAGAAAGAGTTCTTGCCTGTGTTACAAGGTGTGAAATTGAGTAAGACTCAAAACCCGACCACGGCGAGAAGATAGAAAGAGAAAGAAAGTCATTCCCTATGCCTTAGCCATAGGTTCTATAAAGTATGCCATCTTGTGTACGGATCTATTGTATACCCTGCACCGAGTTTGGCAAGGAGTACAATAGTGATCTAGGAGTAGATCTTTGGACAGCGGTCAAAATTATCCTTAGTGGAATAAGGATATGTTTCTCGATTATGGAAGTGACAAAGGTTCATCGTAAAGGGTTACGTCGATGCAAGTTTTGACACCGATCTGGATGACTCTAAGTCTTAATCTAGATACATATTGAAAGTGGGAGCAATTAGCTAGAGTAGCTCCGTGCGAGCATTGTAGACATAGAATATTTGCAAAATACATACGGCTCTGAATATGATAGACCCGTTGACTAAGATTCTCTCACAAGCAAAACATGATCACACCTTAGTACTCTTTGGGTGTTAATCACATAGCGATGTGAACTAGATTCTTGAATCTAGTAAACCCTTTGGGAGTTGGTCACATGGCGATGTGAACTATGGGTGTTAATCACATGATGATGTGAAACTATCGATGTTAATCACATGGTGATGTGATCTAGATTATTGACTCTAGTGCAAGTGGGAGGCTGAAGGAAATATGCCTAGAGGCAATAATAAAGTTATTATTTATTTCCTTATTTCATGATAAAAGTTTATCATTCATGCTAGAATTGTATTAACCGGAAACATGATACATGTGTGAATGCATAGACAAAACATTATGTCACTAGTATGCCTCTACTAGACTAGCTTGTTAATCAAAGATGGTTATGTTTCCTAACCATGAACAAAGAGTTGTTATTTGATTAACAAGGTCACATCATTAGTAGAATGATCTGATTGACATGACCCATTCCATTAGCTTAGCACACGATCGTTTAGTATGTTGCTATTGCTTTTATCCATGACTTATACATGTTCCTGTAACTATGAGATTATGCAACTCCCGTTTACGGAGGAACACTTTGGTGCTACCAAAGCGTCTGGCGTAATCGGGTGATTATAAAGGAGTACTACAGGTGTCTCCAAAGGCAGATGTTGGGTTGGCGTATTTGAGATTAGGTTTTGTCACTCCGATTGTCGGAGAGGTATCTCTGGGCCCTCTCGGTAATGCACATCACTGAAGCCTTGCAAGCACTACAACTAATGAGTTAGTTATGAGATGATGTATTACGGAACGAGTAAAGAGACTTGCGATAGCGAGATTGAACTAGGTATTGGATACCGACGATCGAATCTCGGGCAAGTAACATACCGATGACAAAGGGAACAATGTATGTTGTTATGCGGTCGACCGATAAAGATCTTCGTAGAATATGTAGAAGCCAATATGGGCATCAGGTCCGCTATTGGTTATTGACCGGAGGCGTGTCTCGGTCATGTCTACATTGTTCTCGAACCGTAGGGTCCATGCACGCTTAAGGTTTCGATGGCGGTTATATTATGAGTTTATGAGTTTTGATGTACCGAAGGAGTTCGGAGTCCGGATGAGATCGGGGACATGACGAGGAGTCTCGAAATGGTCGAGACGTAAAGATCGATATATTGGACGACTATATTCGGAGTTCGGAAGGTTCCGAGTCATTGGTATTTTTCGGATCTGGGAGAGTTACGGAATTCATATTGGGCCTCATTGGGCCATACGGGAAAAAGAGAGGAAGGGCCAAAAGGTGGCGCGCCCTCCCTTGCTCTAGTCCAGGTGGACTAGGGAAGGCGCCCCTTCCTTCCTTCTCCTTCTCTTTTCCTTTCCTTCTCTCCTACTCCTAATACATGGAAGGACTACTAGTTGGACTAGGAAAGGGGAATCCTACTCCCGGTGGGAGTAGGACTCCCCATGGCGCCATAGAGAGGCCGCCTCCTCCTCCCTCCCTCCTTTATATACGGGCAGGGGCACCCCATGGACACACAAGTTTGATCTACGGATCGTTCCTTAGCCGTGTGCGGTGCCCCCTCCACCATATTCCACCTCGGTCATACCGTCAGCGAAGCTTAGCGAAGCCTCGCGCCGTGAAACATCAAGATCGTCACTGCGCCGTCGTCTTGTGGAACTCTCCCTCGACACTCGGCTGGATCGGATCGAGGGACGTCATCGAGCTGTCGTGTGTCAAGAACTCGGGGCGCCGAATGTGGGCGCGGGATCGGTCGGATCGCGAGGAGAACGTCGACTACTTCCTCTACGTTGTGATCGCTTCGCTTGGTCTACGAGGGTACGTAGACAACACTCTCCCCTCTCGTTGCTATGCATCACCATGATCTTGCGTGTGCGTAGGAAATTTTTTGAAATTACTACGTTCCCCAACAACGAGCACCTATGGGGCAGGGCCCCTTCTCGGTCCGGCAGGGAGCAGAGGGCGCACGAAGAGCAGATCGAGGTCAAGCACGCGAGGGATTTTACCCAGCTTCGTAGCTCTCCGGAGAGATAAAACTCCTACTGCTGCCTGTGTTTGTATTTTGTTCTTGCTCGAAAGCGTGGGTATGCTGTGGTCTCGAATGAGTCGAACCCCTTCTATGTGCGCCTGGGCCTCCTTTTTATAGTCTAAAGGGGTCACCGACAGGTGGCAACGCAGAGAGAGAGGTAAAAAAGTAAAAACGTGGGTTGGTACAACTGCTAGCAACAGTGTCCCCTACCTAACTCTTACGGCAGGGGACAAGGGCATTTAATGCCCGTCCGGTCGCCCCAACAGTGCAGGAAGCGACCGTTAGGGGCGCCACCGATCGCCACGATGGGCTCCTCGTCATCTTCACTTGCCACCTCGCACCGCTTAGCTGCACAGCCGCCCGCCACGTGCACCAGGAGCGATCCTGCGGCGACACGTCGTCTGATGCGCTGGAGCATGGGCGCAGAGTGGTGGCCGCCATGAAGCGCCTTGCATGATCGCTGACTTGTCGCACCCGCAAGCTTGTCGCTCACCGGGTCTTGCCGGGACGCGCGGCGCGTCGCCGCAAGTCTCTTGACATGCCTTTGTTGGCCTTCCCGGCAATCTCCTCTTGACGGGGTCTTGTTCTTCCCGGCAAGCTCCTCTTGCCGGGGTCTTGTCCTTCCCGGCAAGCTCCTCTTGCCGGGGCCTTGTCTTCAAAGTTAACACTTTGTTCTTGAATGGCAGTAAATGGAAATGACGGAGGATCTTGGCGGACGCCCGGCAAGCCTTGCCGCGGGGTGCTGCGACTGCCCGTGCACAAGTTCGGGGCACTAAGGTACCCGTACTTTAGTACACCGACAACCATGTTACGTGTACCTCAAACTGAAGATGCCCGGCCCCAAAGGAGTGATCACATCCATCGGTGATCGGAAAAAGCGGAAGAGTGTTTCGAAAGGCTCAAAGATTGCGATTCGGTGTGATGGTCGAGTTTGAAGAATATAAGCAAAATGCAGATCCAGTGATTTCTTTGCGAGCCAAGAAGCCTGCCACAGAGTCAGCATTTCAGTCATCCGGTGAGACGAAGCCCGTCCACATTCACCCGACCCACCCCAATGCAGCTCCGACCCACATCTCTACAACACTCGACCCAAAATAGGAAGAAGCGCTCATCCGGTTCCTCTGAGAAGCTCGGACATTTTGCATGGAAGCGGTGACATGCGGGTGTTCGAGGGGATGGTGAGCATCGTCTTAGAGTCGACTCAGCAGCAAAACCAGTTAAAGAACATCTACGGCGGTCCGCCGTCCAGAAGAGAAAGGCTATTGGTGAGGAGGTGGCTCGACTATTGGCGGCAGGATTTATCCGAGAAATATACCACTCCGAGTGGCTCGCCAATGTTGTCATGGTTCCTAAGAAGGACAACTCACTCCGAATGTGCATTGATTTCAAGCACATCAATCGGGCCTGCCCGAAAGATCATTTTCCTCTCCCTCGCATTGATCAAATTGTTGACTCGACCGCGGGATGCGAGAGATTGTCTTTTCTAGACGCCTATTCCGGGTACCATCAGATCCGTCTGTACGGACCCGATGAGATAAAAACAGCTTTCATCACTCCATTCGGGTGCTTTTGCTATATCACCATGCCATTCGGCCTCAAGAATGCCGGAGTCACGTTTATGCGAATGATTCAGAAGTGTTTGCTCACTCAAATCAGTCGGAATGTGGAAGCGTATATGGATGATATCGTGGTCAAGTCGCGAAAAGGTTCCGACCTGCTCACTGACCTCGCCGAAACATTTGCCAACCTCAGAAGGTATGATATCAAGCTCAATCCATCAAAGTGCACATTCGGAGTTCCTGGTGGCAAGTTACTCGGTTTTCGTTTCGAGCGAGGAATCGGCGCTAAAAAGATTGGCACTATACTCGAATGAAAGCGCCCGCGGCTTGAGTGCACGATGTCGAGCTTCTTGGATGCTTGGCGCATTAAGTCGATTCATCTCACGACTCGGTGAAAAGGCATTGCCTCTTTACCGATCGATGAAGAAAGGAGACAAGTTCGAGTGGACTCCAGAAGCTGATGCAGCATTTGCCGAGCTAAAAGCTCTGCTCTCCACCCAGCCGGTGCTTGCTGCTCCAATCAGCAAAGAGCCTCTGTTGCTTTATATCGCAGCCACATGACAAGTCATCAGTACAATACTTACGGTCGAGCGGGAAGAAGAAGGGAAATCCTTCAAAGTTCAACGCCCAATGTATTATCTGTCTGAAGTTTTGACTCCATCCAAGCAGAGATACCCTCATTATCAAAAGCTTGTGTATGGGATATACATGACCACGAAGAAGGTTGCTCATTATTTCTCTGATCATTCCATCACAGTCGTCAGCGACGCTCCACTTTCAGAGATTCTGCATATTAGAGATGCAACTGATCGAGTGGCGAAATGGGCGATTGAACTTCTTCCCCTTGATATCAAGTTTGAGGCAAAGAAAGCCAGTAAGTCCCAAGCAATAGCAGATTTCCTTGCTGAGTGAATTGAACTACAGCAGCCAGCTCAAGTTCACTCGGAGCATTGGACCATGTTTTTTGACGGCTCTAAGATGTTGAATGGTTCGGTCTTTGGGGTTGTCTTGGTCTCCCCGGAGGAGATAAGCTCAGATATGTGCTCCAGATTCACTTTGATTCCTCCAACAATGAGGCGATCTGAGGCCCTTTTGTATGGGTTAGCATGGCCATTTCACTCGGCGTCCGTCGCCTTATGGTCTATGGCGACTCAGATTTGGTGGTCAACCAAGTAATGAAGGAGTGGGGCGTTAGAAGCCCAGCCATGTTGGATCTTTGCAATGCGATGAGGAAGCTGGAAAAAGAAGTTTGAGGGTTAGAGCTCCATCATATACCCCAACTGAAAAATCAAGCAGCTGATGATCTAGCAAAGATAGGTTCCAAGAGAGAAGCCATTCTGAGTGGTGTGTTCTTGGAGCATATCCATACTCCATCAATAAAAGAAGATCCTTACACCGAAGAAGCTCCGCAACCCAAGAGTGCCACAGATCCGACTGAAGTAGAAGTCCCGGCAGTGGTCGACCTGGTCATGGAGGTCTTAGTAGTCACTCCCGACTGGACAGTTCCATATATCGCGTATATCTTGAGGAAAGAGCTCCCAGAGGATGAGGAAGAGGCTCGACAGATCGTCCGTCGATCCAAGGCCTTTACCGTAATCAAAGGACAGTTGTACAGAGAGAGCGCGACTGGAGTCGGACAGAAGTGCATAACGCCGGAAGAAGGTCGAATCATCCTTGATGATATCCACTCGAGGACTGTGGCACCATCGTCCTCTCGGACCATCGTGGCCAAAGCATACCTAGCTGGATTTCTTGGCCAAAGGCAAATGAGATGGCAAAGGAAATAGTGGACAAGTCGAAGGATGTCGGTTCTACTCAATATGTCACACAAGCTCGCATCGCTCTGAAGACCATACCACTCGTCGGCCCTTCGCGATATGGGGTTGGATATGGTAGGCCCCTTGAGAACAGGTCGGAGCGGTTTCACGCATGTCTTGGTGGCGATCGACAAGTTCACCAAGTGGATCGAGGCTAAACCCATCAAGAACCTTGACTTGGTCTGCTGTTAGCTTCATCGAGGCGATATTCAGATATGGAGTCCCACAGCATCATCACAGATAATGGGTCAAACTTCGACTGGGAGGAATTCAGGGATTTCTGCACCTCTCAAGGCACACGAGTCGACTACGCTTCGGTCGCCCATCCACAGTCGAATGGACAAGCGGAGCAAGCTAATGGCTTGATCGTCAAAGGGTTGAAACCCCGACTGATGCGTGATCTCAAGCATGCGGCTGGAGCGTGGGTCAACGAACCTCCCTTAGTGCTTTGGGGTCTGCGGACCATGCCTAATCGGTTGACCAGAAGAACTCCATTCTTCTTGGTCTATGGAGCTGAAGCAGTCTTGCCGAGTGATCTTCTCCACAATGCTCCTCGAGTTGAACTTTACAACGAAGCTGAAGCTGAACAAGCGCGGCAGGACGTAGTCGACCTTTTAGAGGAAGAAAGAGAGATGGCTCTGATCCGATCGACCATCTATCAACAAGACCTGCGTCGCTTCCACGCCAGAAACGTGAAGAGTTGAGCCTTCCAGGAAGGAGATTTGGTTCTCCGAGTGGACCAGCAGAAACAACACAAGCTTGCTCCTTCTTGGGAAGGACCCTTCATCGTCACCAAGGTTCTCCACAACGGGTCGTACCGTCTTTACAACGTCAAGCACAATATCGACGAGCCCCGAGCTTGGAACGCGGAACTACTCCGTCCATTTTACACTTAAGTTTTCACTCGGATGAGTTGCAATAAAAGAACTTCTATAGTCCATGTTTTGCAAGATAATAGTGTCATAATTTCCCCAATAATTTTTGTCACTTTTATTTAGTAAAAATTCTCCCCTCAGTGGGTGACTTAGCCGCGAATCCGTTTCGCCTAAGTTTGTAAAAAAAAGTCCTTATCGAGTGGTGAGCCGACATCTCACTCGAGGGCTTAGCTGTGAATATGTTTCGCCTAAGTTTTCATAAAATCCTACCGAGTGGTGAGCCAGACTCCCACTCGGGGGCTTAGCTGCAGTCCAAGTACTCGCCTAAGTTTCAATAAAATCCTACCGAGTGGTGAGCCAGACTCCCACTCGGAGGCTTAGCTGCAGTCCAAGTACTCGCCTAAGTTTCAACAAAATCCTACCGAGTGGTGAGCCAGACTCCCACTCGGGGGCTTAGCTGCAGTCCAAGTACTCGCCTAAGTTTCGATAAAATCCTACCGAATGGTGAGCCAGACTCCCGCTCGGGGGCTTAGCTGCAGTCCAAGTACTCGCCTAAGTTCAAATTCAATGTGCGCTCTTAAGGAGGGCCGAGTGCAGGTCGACTGCGACCCTCTCCTCTGAGCTACGCCACAAGTACAATGTGTGCTCGCAAGGAGGACGAGGTGCAGGTCGACTGCGACCCTCTCCTCTGAGCTACGCCACAAGTACAATGTGCGCTAGCAAGGAGGACGAGGTGCAGTCGACGAGGCCTCACCAAATGTACCTTTGGTCTCCTCCTTCGCCTTTGTCAGATTCTCCTGGACCAGCTTCAGATCAAGCTCGAGCTGGATATGCTTGTTCTCCAGCTCGGTATAACGAGCCGCCAGGTCACAGGATTTCTACGAAGAAACAATCAACAAAATGTCAAAGATAATTCACTTCCGAGTGACTAAGGGAAAATCATGCGTTTCTAAGACTACATCCGAATACAAACATTCGACCGTTGTCTCGGGGACTACACCCAGTGGGTGCACTCAGCGTGCCCCCACTAGTTCTATCAAGATAGAGTCGACCAGTCGACCAACAAAAAAAAATAGAAACTCATGTTCTATAGACTGTAGCCGACTGCCAGCAGTCGACCACAGTCTTGGGGACTACACCCAGTGGGTGCACTCAGCGTGCCCCCACCAGTTTGAGAAATCCATTCGACTTAGTCGAATGGCGGAAGAACAACTTATAAAGCCTATGGTCGATTGCCGTGATCGACCATATTGGGACTACACCGGTAGGTACACTCAGCGTGCCCCGCTAAACCGGAGTTTCAATCGACACACCCGGTGGGTGACTACAATGGATTCGGAAAGGAAGATTTTCGAAATCATATCCTAATGTAACAAAGCGATGACCGATCGACTGAACATTGCTTTGAAGAAGCGAAGCTGGCGTCATAGGCTGCTGGCTAGCCTCGAGATGGCCTTCACCTGCTCCATCATGACTCCTTTGGCGTATCGCTTCCTTTGCAGACCGGCTTGGTCCTCTGGGGCGAGTGTGTCGAGAAGAGGGAAGGCTATGCAGCACTCGGCAGCGCAGGATGAGCACTCGTCGGTGGCACCATGAAAGATACGGTGTGCCGAGTGGTGTTCTCCTCCTCCGCGACCAGAGTCTCGGGCGCCGTCACATCCTGAGCCACCCTGCAGGCAGATGCTTTCCTGCTCCTCCTGTGCTTCAGTGGTTCCTCGTCGTCGTCATTGTCGGGAAGGGTGATAACGACATTAGATGGAGCTGCAGAAAAGAATCAGAATTAAGGACCAAGAGCCAATCGACTAAAAAACGGAATTAAGAGAGTGGTACCAGGTTTTGAGGTTGCAGCGTCCTCCATCTCATGATCGTCAGCCCTGGCTGAGGTACCAGAAGTAGCAGCACTACAATTCCAAAAATCAGTCGGTTAACTCATGAGTCGACCAAAAATAAACTCATATAAAACAAGAAGACTCAAGAAGACTCAAGCAGCATTTTTACCCTGATATAGTGGGGATCGACACCTTCATCTTCGGCAGGACCTTGGCCGGTTTTGACGGTGCCACCCTGGATTGCTTCGGAGCCTTTTCAGTCGGCGCCGGAGAAGTGGTCCGAGGGCTTTTTGTCGACTGCACTACAGTCGCCACCCCCTTGCCGCGTTCAGTCGCAGGGTCATGGACAAGCTTCAATCTCCTTTCCGAGCGCGGCGGTGCAACATCCTCCTCCTCCTCCTCCTCCTCTTCCTCCCCATCGGAGTCATCATCATCATCATCTTCAGCGGCATCTGAGTCCCACTCCTCCTGGCTTTCGCCTCCACTCGCCTCCCCTTCCTCAGTCAGAGTCTGCGCTCCATTGGGCATCGAGTATAGTTTGGTGAGGGCCTGTCAGACATCAAGACAAAGATCAATTTGTGGCAAAAACGGAATAAGTATGGCAAGAATACAATTGAAGGTAAAGTGGGTATACCTTGTCTGGAATGCTGGAATGGTCGAGTGGTGGAATCCTCCTGGCTCCACAAGGGTTATCCTTGTTCCCAGTGACCGCGACCATCCACCTCTCCAGCGTGGCATCGTCGACTGCTTCTGGATTGATCCGAGTCTCATCTTCGGTTCCGCAGTACAGCCACATGCAATGGCCTCGGTACTGAAGAGGCTGGATACGTCGCCTAAGAAAAACCTCCAAGAGATCCATACCCGTCACTCCTTCCCGAACCAACTGGACTACCCGCTCCATCAACATCCTTACGTCAGCTTTCTCCTCCGGGAGCACCTTCAGAGAGGAGGGTCTGTTGGCTCGGTCCATGGTAAACGGAGGAGACCACTCACTCGCTGCCCGGCGACGACTCGTTACGCGATAAAACCAAGTCATTCGCCGACCTCGACCGACTCGGGAAGGGTCATGGTTGGGAAGGTGCTCTTATTCCTCATCTGGATCCCCGGACCTCCACACATCTGAATAATCTTGGTTTTATCGTAAATGCAGGCTCGCCTTCTTCACGGTCCGAGAGCGACACGTGAATATATGCTTGAACAGACCCAAAGGCGGTCGGCAACCCGAAAGTTCTCACACATGGATACAAAGGCAGCAAGGTAGGCGATAGAGTTGGATTGAAGTGGTGGAGTTGCGCCCAAAGAAGTTCAAGAAACCACGGAAGAAAACACTGGCGGCAAAAAAACCCACGGTCGGCGTGGGTAGCGAAGAACACACTCACCCTCTTCCGGCTGGGGTTGCCACTCGTTCACAGGAGCCTTGCTGCTCGTGGGGATCGGACCGTCGTTAGCCATGTCGGTGAGATCCTTCTCGATGATGGTCGACGGATCAATCTCCTTGGACCCAGCCGTGTGGCAAGCGAGATCTCGAAAAAGACCATACGATTGGATGCTCTCCCTTCGCCTTTGCCTTCCCGTCGCCGTCGCCTTCTTGGCGCTCTAAGCGCCGCCATCTTCTCCTTCACCATTGTTGCCGGTGAAGCATACGAGGAAGCGATTGCGGCGAGGCGCGAGCGGCGCGATGGCGGAGGCGGAGAGGGCGAAGGAGAATGGAGAATCTTGTTCAAAAACCCTCACCGGGCGCCTTTATAAGAACGCTTCCGAGTGGATGACAAGTGGGCCCGGGCGATCCAATCACATCCCGAAACAGTCACGAGTACGCGATACGTGGCGAAAAAGGTGGCGCAGGGATCGAGGCGTCTATGCCCTATCCCATCGGAGCGCCGCGGTCCGCCCCGCTTCGTGCGCTTCCCCAAATTTCGTATCCCACAAAATCCGCGAACGACAGATCAATCTGTCAGGCGCGAGATTTCCTGCGATCCGTCGCTCGGGGATTGTTAAGTTCAAAAGTTCACTCGACGAAAGAAAAGAATGGATCAAGGCGACTGAAGAAAAGTTGCTGATTATCAACGAAGAGATTATTGGTCCAAGGCGATACATATCCAAAAGCATAAAAGCAGGTCGGAAATAATATCAACTCCTTCCTCACTCAAACCTCAATCCATTACGGGGCTAATGATGAAGTCATGTACCTAGGGTAGGGTCATAGACCTGATCTAAGTACCCTACCCAAGGACACCCTCGAGAAGAAACTACCTTCGATCGACCAGAGAGACTTCACTCGGCGGACTTGAAGGACTCGACCATGAAGACTCACTCGACCACCGAAGGTCAAGAAGTACTCTGTACCACAGCGGTCTGTAATTAAGTAGACTTTATGGTATTTAGGACACTTTATGAGGCGTTACGATGCGCCTAGACTTAATGTACTTTAAACCCCGCATTCTTGAGGGCGGAGGAGTGCAGCAGGCACTATAAGCCACCCCCCTCCTCAGTGTAAAGGGTTCGCACCCCTGTAATCCATACACACATAAACCACTCGACCGCCTCCGGGCTCCGAGACGTAGGGCTATTACTTCCTCCGAGAAGGGCCTGAACTCGTACATCTCTTGTGTTTACAACTGCTTCATAGCTAGGACCTTGCCTCTCCATACCTACCCCCACTCTACTTTCAGACTTAGAACCACGACAGTTCTTGCGCTCGAACAAGGAGGTGTTGCATGGGAGCCCAAGCAGCTAGCGGGAGTCCCGAGGGAGGTGATTGAGCATCACTTGAATGTGTGCCCCAATGTACGCCCTGTGAAGCAGAAAGCGAGGCGGCAGTCCACAGAGAAGCAGGCCTTCATCATCCAAGAAACCCGCAAGCTGGAGGCAGCGGGAGTTATTCACGAGGTTCGCTATCCTGAATGGCTGGCAAACCCCATTGTCGTGCCAAAAAAGGGGGAAAGGAACACATGTGCGTCGACTTCACCAACCTCAACAAGGCCTGCCCCCAAGATCCATTTCCGCTCCCCCGCATCGACAAAATCGTCGACTCCACCGCTGAGTGTGACCTGTTGTGCTTCCTGGATGCGTTTTCGGGTTATCACCAGATCAAGATGGCGGTGGAAGACGTGGAGAAGACAGCCTTCGTGACCCCATGTGGGATGTATTGCTACACTTGCATGCCGTTCGGATTGTGCAACGCGGGCGCGACCTTCCAACGGCTGATGCTTATTGCCTTGGGCCGGCAGCTCGGGAAAAATGCCGAGGCTTACGTCGACGACATTGTGGTGAAGTCTCAGGAGGCAAGGACCTTGATCCAGGACTTGGAGGAGACCTTCGCGAGCCTTCGGCAGGTAGACCTGCAACTCAACCCGGAGAAGTGCATGTTCGGCGTCCCTTCCAGCAAGCTGTTGGCCTTCCTCGTGTCCCACAGGGGATCGAGGCCAACCCGGAGAAGGTCAAGGCAATCGAAGACATGAGTCCATCTCAAACCCTCAGAGAAATGCAGAAGCTCGCCGGTCGCGTAACCGCGTTAGGACGCTTCATCTCCAACCTGGGGTAGCGCGCCCTGCCGTTCTTCAAGCTGATGAAGAAGAAGGGCACGTTTGTAACACCCCCGATTTGATGCGCCAGGTGTCTGCCAGTTATTCGCCGTCGTTGCCATGTCATTTGCTTGCGTGTTGCACTTTGCCATGTCATCATATGCATTTCATATCATGTCGTCATGTGCATCGCATTTGCATACGTGTTCGTCTCAGGCATCCGAGCCTTTTCCCCGTTGTCCATTTTGCAATCCGACACTCCTATGTCATCCGGCGTCCGCTTCTTGTCTCTTTTCGTGAGCGGGTGTTAAACATTCTCGGAATGGATCGAGGTTTGCCAAGCGGCCTTGGTACACCACCGGTAGACCGCCTGTCAAGTTTCGTTCCATTTGGAGGTCGTTTGATGCTCCAACGGTTATCCGGGTAACCACAAAAGTCTCATTGTGTTGCAGGTCAACACGCCTTCATAACAGCCCATGAGCCCATCTAAACACCCTCCATGCTCTCGGTCGTTCGATCATGATCGTGTGGGCGAAAACCGCACCTCATTTGGAGCCTCCTAACTCCCTCTACCTATAAATATGTGCCCCTCCCCGAATTTCCGCTCAGACCAAACCCTAAAAATCCTCCCCGCCGCCACCGGACGCGTCCGGCCGCAGCCGGATGAATCTCGCCGCCACGCCCGGCCAACCAGGCGCGCCACATGTCCACGCGCCGCCCGGCCCGCCTGCCGTGGCGCCCGTGGCCCGCATCTCCGCCGCCTACCTGGCGCCGCCTCCGGCCCCGCCCCATGTTCCCGCCAAGACGCCTCCCGCGTCCGACACCGGTCGGCGCCGCCCCAGCCCCGCCCGGCGACCTCTGCTCCGGCCGCCGCGTTCCTCTTCTTCCCCGACAAACCTCGGGCCCAGCGTGGCCCAGATCCAGATCTGACAAGGTTGACCCCCGAGATTTCCCTAAGTCCCTAGATTCTATTATTATATGCTCAAACTTGGGATGCCATAACTCCATGATAGTTGCTCCGATTTGTGCATATAATATATCAAAATGTTAGTTGTGAGATGCTCTACATTTTGTTCCATTGCACCATGTTTGTTTGAATCAATATTGATGCCCTAATCCTCGTTGCAAGAGTGCTATATGATGTTAACCTGCTGAAACTGTTAGAACTTGGTGATTTGTCTATTTCATTGCATTTTGTGTGTGCATCCTATGAGCTTGATGTCTACATGAGTTTTGATCTACATCATGCTGTCTTTGGAGTGGTGCCATCCATGTATATTTGTGTGTCTTTTGGTGAGTGCATCGAGCTCGTGAAGTAGGGTACTTGTTGTTACTGTTTTGCTAGGCTGAATCTGCTATATCATGATGCTATGTAAACCTGCTACTACAAGTCATTATATGCATAATATGGAGATGTTCACTAAGGATGTTTTTTTATACATGTCATGCTCTATCCATTCATGCCCCTGGTTGCATTTATAGCCTGTTGTAACATGTTGTTATCTTGCTCCAAACTTGCTAAATAATGTTGCTCAGTCTGTTAACGTTAAGTTCAGTGTTGCCATGTGTTTTGCTAGTGATACGTGCACCCTATGAACTTGCTCTTGCCATGCTTAACTTCATAAATATGTCGTCTTACTGTTGGTCACATTGTCATGCCATGTATTGCTCTGTGTTGAGTGGTACAAGCTCTGCTCCAGTCGCCACGTTCCTCTTCTTCCCCGACGAACCTGGGGCCCGGCGCGGCCCAGATCCAGATCTGACAAGGTTGACCCCCGAGATTTCCCTGTCCCTAGATTCTATTATTATATGCTCAAGTTTGGGATGCCATAACTCCATGATAGTTGCTCTGATTTGTGCATATGATACATCGCAATGTTCGTTGTGAGATGTTGTACATTTTATTCCATTGCACCATGTTTGTTTGAATCCATATTGATGCCCTAATCTTCGTTGCAAGAGTGCTATATGATGTTAACCTGCTGAAACTGTTAGAACTTGGTGATTTGTCTTTTTCATTGCATTTTGTGTGTGTATCCTATGAGCTTGATGTCTACATGAGTTTTGAGCTACATCATGCCATCTTTACAGTGATGACATCCATGTATTTTTGTGTGCCTTGTGGTGAGTTCATCGAGCTCGTGAAGTAGGGTACTTGCTGTTACTATTTTGCTAGGCTGAATCTGCTATATCATGATGCTATGTAAACCTGCTGCTAAAAGTCATTCTATGCATAATCTGGAGATGTTCACTAAGGATGTATTGTTATAAATGTCATGCTCTATACATTCATGCCCCTGGTTGCATTTATATCCTGCTGTAACATGTTGTTATCTTGCTCCAAACTTGTTAAATAATGTTGCTGTCAGTCTGTTAACATTAAGTTCAGTTTTTCCATGTGTTTTGCTAGTGATCCATGCACCCTATGAACTTAATCTTGCCATGCTTAACTTCATAAATATGCCATCTTACTGTTGGTCACCTGGTTATGCCATGTATTGCTGTGTGGTGAGTGGTACAAGCTCACCAACATGCTTACTTATTGTTGTTCCTGCCATGTATGAATCTGTCATATCATTTGCCATGTTTGCATGGATCCTACCATATTTTCTGTTGATATTTGGAATAAGTTCATTAAGGGAGTTTTGTTCTTTATCTTTAGAATTAGCATTCCATGCCTTTGTTTTCCATGTTAAGTTCCTGTAGCATGTTGTTTGATAGCTCTAAACATTGCAACCTGATGTTATTTCTGCTAAGTCTGAAACTGTTATTATTTGCTATATTGTCATGTCCTTTTGAGCATGTTATAATGTTTTCTGGAGATAGATCAGTGTTCATGTTTTGTCATGCTTTACCTGTACTTAATGCCCATGCCTTTTTTTACATTGATATGTTGTAGCATACTGTTTTGATGCTTGCTAGGTGCCTAGTTGCTGTTTTGGACAGTTTGTCCTTTAAACTTGTAGAGTGTATGTGTTGCACCGTTGCTCCGTTTTGAGTGTGCTCTATATGAAACTTGCTTGATTTTGCATGAAGTTTTATATTATCATGTTGCATCCTTGTTTTGAGGTGTTTGCTTGATGTTTGTTTGTTTTCTGCACCAAAGCCATGTTTAACTTGTTTTGCTCATATCTTTTAGGCCGTAGCTCCGAATTAAATGAACTTTATATGTAACTTGACTAGAATCTCGTGTAGATCATCTTGGTGCATCTTAACTTGCTGTTTAACAACTTGAACATAAGGTTTATTCAGATCTGAACCAATTTCGAAATTTGCATACGAGGACTTACCGGATTAGTTATATGTTGTTTCCGGCCTCATTTAAACTTGTTTGGCTATGTTGTTCTTGTATGCATCATCTCTTGCCATGAGTAGCTTCATGTAGCCTTGTCAGGCATCATGCTTGGATGTGCATCATGTCAGGTATATGTGTGGTGTGTTTACCTTGTTGTGTGCTTCTTCTCGATAGTTCCCGTTTCGTTGCGATCGTGAGGATTCGTTCGTCTACGCTTGGTTCGTCTTCGTGGCTTCATCTTCTTCATGGACTAATTCTTCTTCCTTGCAGGATTTCAGGCAAGATGACCGCTACCATGGATCTCACTACTATCATTGCTATGCTAGTTGCTTCGTTCTATCGCTATGTTGCGCTACCTATCCCTTTTTCTATCAAGCCTCCCAAATTGCCATGTCAGCCTCTAACCTTGTCACCCTTCCTAGGAAACCATTGCTTGGCTATGTTACCACTTTGCTCAGCCCCTCTTATAGCGTTGTTAGTTGCAGGTGAAGTTGAAGATTGCTCCATGGTGGAAAGGATTATATTGGGATATCACAATATCTCTTATATTATTAATGCATCTATATACTTGGTAAAGGGTGGAAGGCTCGGCCTTATGCCTGGTGTTTTGTTCCACTCTTGCCGCCCTAGTTTCCGTCATATCGGTATTATGTTCCCGGATTTTGCGTCCCTAACGCGGTTGGGTGATTTATGGGACCCCCTTGACAGTTCGCCTTGAATAAAACTCCTCCAGCAAGGCCCAACATTGGTTGTACCATTTGCCTACCACCTATACCTTTTTCCCTTGGGAGTAATTAACCCAAGGGTCATCTTTATTTTAGCCCCCCCGGGCCAGTGCTTCTCTAAGTGCTGGTCCAAACTAGAGCCCTTTGCAGTGCCCCCTCAGGGAAACTTGAGGTCTGGTTTTAGTTGTACAGATTGCTCATCCGGTGTTGCCCTGAGAACGAGATATGTGCAGCTCCTATCGGGATTGTCAGCACATCAGGCGGCTTTGCTGGTCTTGTTTTACCATTGTCGAAATGTCTTGTAAACCGGGATTCTGAGACTGATCGGGTCTTCCTGGGAGAAGGAATACCCTTTGTTGATCGCGAGAGCTTATCATGGGCTAAGTTGGGACAGCCCTGCAGGGTATAAACTTTCGAGAGCCGTGCCAGCGGTTATGTGGCAGATGGGAATTTGTTAATGTCCGGTTGTAGATAACTTGACACCAGATACAAATTAAAACGCATCATCCGCGTGCGTAGCCGTGATGGTCTCTTTTCGGCGGAGTCCGGGAAGTGAACATGGTTTTGCGTTATGTTTGACGTAAGTAGGAGTTCAGGATCACCTCTTGATCATTGCTAGCTTCACGACCGTTCCTTTGCTTCTCTTCTCGCTCTCATTTGCGTATGTTAGCCACCATATATGCTTAGTCGTTGCTGCAACCTCACCATTTTACCCCTTCCTTTCCCATTAAGCTTTGCTAGTCTTGACACCCATGGTAATGGGATTGCTGAGTCCTCGTGGCTCACAGATTACTACAACAACAGTTGTAGGTACAGGTTATGCGATGATCATGACGCGAGAGCGATGTTTGCTTGTTTTGGAGTTCTTCTTACGCTTCTTCTTGATCAGGGATAGGTTCAGGTTGGCAGCCTGGGCTAGCAGGGTGGATGTCGTTTGAGTTTCTGTTTGTGTTTCATCCGTAGTCGGATGGTGCTCCTGTGTAAGATGATGTTGTATTCGTGTGGCATTGTATGCCCTTTTGTATGTATCCCCATCTATTATGTAATGTTGAGTAATGATATCCACCTTGCAAAAGCGTATCAATATGCGGTTCTATCCTTGTTGGGACCTTCGAGTCTCTTTAGGATAGTATCGCATATTGGGCGTGACAAGTTGGTATCAGAGCCTTGACCGACCCTAGGAGCCTCCCTTGATTGATCGTGTAGTTTGGCCATTGTTGAGTCTAGAAGAAAACTTTTTTCGGAGTCTAGTTATATCGGAGAGTAGGAATTCTTTTTACTCCTCAGCCCCTTCGTCGCTCTGGTGAGGAATCTTGACGCAGGTGTTTTAAATTACTCCTCTTCCCTTTTCAAATTTTTCTTTAGGATCACTATCGGTGTCAAAACCGGCGGATCTCGGGTAGGGGGTCCCGAACTGTGCGTCTAGGCGGATGGTAACAGGAGACAAGGGACATGATGTTTTTACCCAGGTTCGGGCCCTCTCGATGGAGGTAAAACCCTACTCCTGCTTGATTGATATTGATGATATGGGTAGTACAAGAGTGGATCTACCGCGAGATCAAGGAGGCTAAACCCTAGAAGCTAGCCTATGGTATGATTGTTGTTGTTGTGTCCTACGGACTAAAACCCTCCGGTTTATATAGACCCCGTAAGAGGGCCAGGGTTACATAGAGTCGGTTACAATGGTAGGAGATCTACATATCCGTATCGCCAAGCTTGCCTTCCACGCCAAGGAAAGTCCCATCCGGACACGGGACGAAGTCTTCAATCTTGTATCTTCATAGTCTTGGAGTCCGGCCGATGATGATAGTTCGCTATCCGGACACCCCGATCCAGACTCCTCGGTAGCCCTGAACCAGGCTTCAATGATGATGAGTCCGGCGCGCATATTGTCTTCGGCATTGCAAGGCGGGTTCCTCCTCCGAATAATTCATAGAAGATTGTGAACACCAGGATAGTGTCCGGCTCTGTAAAATAAATTCCACATACCACCATAGAGAGAATGATATTTACACAAGTTCCATCTGCTGACGTATTTTGTGGCATGACGTCACCCCACAACCAAGCTTTTACTCGAATCGTTTTTATTATACCACCTCAGCACGTTTAGCGAAGCGGTTTCCTTGGCACGTCTTGTCGAAGCAAAGATCGTGTTCCCCTTATTCTGGGATTCCCATCAATACGGACGTGGGTAACCCAACCGCGCCATTGATTGCGGCCTCTTGGGAGATAAGCGAGTTTTACCAGGCCAGTAGGGACGCATAGTTTCATCCGCCCATATATAAGGGGATAAGGATCCACCTTTTTTACCTACGCCTTCTTCCTCCTTTGCTTATCCATATCCGCTTTTCGAGCTCCGGCGCCCAAGTCCGCACATCTCACCTTGACCTTCTCCGGCCATGTCCGGAGCGGAGGCAAGTGGATGGCCTCCTCCGTTCTGGAGGGCACATTGAAGCTGCTTGGCGCCGGATATCTGTCCAGCGGCATCGCGCATCGGCTCCCCGACGAGGGGCAGCTCATCCCCACCCCAGGCCCCATGAGAGGGTGGTATTCCTTCCCCATTTCCTCCGCGGACTGGGCTTCCCACTCCACCCCTTTGTCCGGGGGCTCATGTTCTACTATGGCCTGGATTTCCACGATCTGGCCCCAAATTTCATCCTCAATATCTCGGCATTTATCGTCATGTGCGAGGCCTTCCTCTGCATCCAGCCCCACTTCGACTTGTGGCTAAAGACCTTCAATGTCAAGCCAAAGGTTGTGAAGGGCAGCCAAGCGGGTGTCTTGAGCGCCATGGTGGGCAAAATGCCCAACGTCGATTAGCTCGAGGGTGCCTTCGTGGAATCCATCAAAGGGTGGCAATCGGGTGGTTCTACATCACCGAGCAGCGTGACCCTAAATGGGCAGCGGCCCCAATTCAGATCTGGCATCCCCATGCAGCTCACCTCTGAAAGAGAAGGGCTCGCTATGGGGTAGTTCGAAGAGCCGACGGACTCGATCCTGTCTCTGACCACTGGTGAACAAGAAGCTCAAGCTTGTCAGCGTGATCCAGTCATGCTCGTCCACAGGATTCTCCCTTGCCGACAACGGACTTCAATTTGTGGGAGTTTGATCCGGCCTGACACGGACCTTGGCGGGCTCTTGACACTACGTCTGAAGCTGCCCGGAGGGGTTGTTCAAAGGCGCCGAAGCTCCGGCATCCGCTACCGAAGATCGCGGATTCAGCACGCAGCGTCCGGCTGGCGAGGTAAGCTATGTTATCCTTTATGGGACACTTGCTTTTCATAGTTTGACTCTATGCGGGATCTAAACTCCCAATACCTTTAACAGGCCTGGCAGAAGATGTCCGGACAGGTTAACTGTCCGGCTCCCCTTCCAGAGGACCCAGCGGATGCCCGTTTGACAGGGCTGCTGGTCCCGGCACTTTACGTAGTGCCGGAGAAGAAGGCCAAGAAGAAGGCCACGGGAACCCGAAGGAGTTCGGCGTCGAGTGGTGTCGGACTCATCGTCCGATGACTCGAGGCAGACTCCTCCACGAGGGCGAGGAGGAGAAGAAGAGGCCTCTCCCAGCGGAGGGAGAGAAGAAGAGGAAGGCCTCCCCAGCGAGGGAGGCCGAAGAATCAGAAGGAAGGACCCTTCCCCGGACTGATTCCGCCAGCGTCGGCGGCGGCGACGAGGAGTGCCCTCAAGGGCCAAGCCCTGGCGAGATCGTAAGTATCCAGGACTCCTAGATGATTTATAATTTTTATTTTTGTCGCATGGTGTCTTTCTAATGCCGCATACAACCCTGTAGTCCACCCAAGGACGATCTTCCCGCTTCGTCGAGCGGGTCCTTGGGCACGTCAGATATGGATTCTCTTCCGACCACCTCCACCCCCCGTGACGCTGACGACACCGAGGTGGGATCCCGGGAAGGGACCTACCAGGAGGAGGAGGCCTCGGAGGTGCCGCAGGGCAACCTCCCGGACTTTGCACCGGACTCCGCACCAGAACCTGAAGTGGTTTCGGAGTCCGGCGGGCGGCCCCTTCGTAAGAAGGGCAAGACTGTGACACCGGCGGCCTCCGTCCAACCGGAGGCGCCAAATAACTTGCTGGAGGCACTCAACGGCGCTTCCATCAAAGAAGAACACCACACTGTCATGAGTGCGGTGGTTCAGAAGGTTCAGCTCACCAAGAGCGGGCTGACCGAAGCCTGCAGCAGCCTTCTAACAGGCTTTGAGGTAAGAGTTTTAATATATGTAAAATAGTACCGCATAGGCGGTAGCCCCGATGCTCGGTTCGGTGTTAGGAAAGAAAAGCGGATGAGGATCTAAAAGATATCGCAGGAGTCTTACAAAATATGTCAATATGGGATTGCAGGCTGCTTCTTGACCTCTGCCAGACCCTTGGCTGGAGGTCAATACTTGAAGCAAAGCCTCGGCGGTCCGAGAGCGAGCTCGGCCGTGCCAATAAGCAGCTCGAGGACAAGGAAGGTGAGTAACACCGTATTAAAGTTGTACCTTCTGAGAAAAGGATTTGGTGGCAAGAGAAATGACAAGGATAGCGTGGGTACTCCGGGGCCCACGAGCAGTGGCGACCACGAAGGAGGCGGTGTCTGCGGCCGAATGCAATGCGGCCATGAACAGCCAGGCGAGATAAGCGGGAGAGGCGGGTGGTGGAGGTACAGCAAGAGCTCTAGGCTCGTGGAAAAGCACGAGAGTTTGGGCGTGACTCGAACTCGAGAGTCCGAGCTTGCGTCGGCTCTTGAGAGTGCCAAAGCCGCTAAGGCCGATGCCCACAAGGCCCTCCAGAAATCGAGGATTTGAAGAAAATAGCGGCGGGTAAGGCATTCTTCATGCAAAGAAAGCATGTTAAAGTGAATCACCTGTTACTTACCCGAATTCGGAGCTCTCCAGGAACGTTCGCAGATCTGCCCTGCAGCGTGTCCAATGCTGCCGCTTTCTACAGGCCCGAGGAGGGGAGCTCAACAGAGAAGGTCTTTGGTCTCGGTATCTTTGAGGCGGACATCAGTGTTTTTAGCGACCAGTGAAGCAGCTGGTCGAACTCCATAAGGTGGCCGAACAGGCCATGAAGGGCCTTATATTTCGGCTATGGCCCAAAGAGGCCATGCCTGGGAGCTACTTTGGCCTGGTGTGGTGGCTGGTGGATGCATGTCCCTGGGTTGAAGTCGTCAAGCACTCTGCCTGCATTGAAGGTGCTCGCCGGGCCCTTGCCCGTGCTAAAGTGCACTGGGGCAGGATGGATGCTGAGAAGCTTGTGACGGACGCGCCACCGCCGGGCAAGGAGTATCGCACACCCGAGATGTATTATAAAGGTGTCCTGAAGGGTGTCTGCATTATTGCGGGTGAGTGCTCCAAAGATGTAATATTTGAGTAGACTCACATTTTGTTATCCTGTGCGCCGAAAACTTTGTTCGTATGCGCTAAGCAATGCTTGTTAATTTAAAATATTACCTTCTGTGCGGCCGTTTATGAAATCGAGAGATGGCAAGTCGTCGGCTTTAGCCCCCATGCCACGAGTCTTTGGGGTGTTCGGGATAAACTTGGCGCTCTTGTTCCCATTTTGGGTCCATCTAGGGAGGCTTTCAACACAACGAACAAGGCAACCGGACTTATAGTGCTTGAACACTCTCACTTAGCCATAGAATTCTATAATTTTAAATTTGGTGAAGCCCTAGTGTTGGAAGGTCAATTGAGGCGCTATCCACGCTGGACGGACAAGGCGGTTCCTCGCTCTAAGCAGCATAAGTCTTTAGGGACTCGAAAAACCTCTCGAACAGCGATCGGCTCTCGCCTCATCATGACGGTCGTTTTAGCTTTCTCCAGGCGCTCGCCCAGCTCAAGCTGGGCGCAATCGCGATGGTTCTCCCAGCCTACCTTAGCCGATATAACGGAACGTAAGGTACCAAAACATGGGAGCCGGGCAAACCCAACAATTGACCCAAGACATGATTCGGAGCCGATGCATATAATGCTATAAGTTCGGGGTGCCGCACTTGTGAAAGTGTTCGGACTTATCACACCATAATGTGGGGAACTTAAGCCCCTGGTGTATTTAGCCGTACCAAAGTGTACGGATGCAACATGTCATAAATGAACATATGTGTAAGAAAGGAATGCAATTATAAGCAAAAAGGTGATGCATTATTTATTCAAGGAATACTGCCATGAATACAGAACGATACAAATAGTGCAGTAAGCAAGGGATGGGACTATTTAAACATGTCCCCCTCCATGGGTAGGCTGCGGAATGGTGTATAAAACAGATTTAATGCTCGTAATGGAGACCACCTGGATACTCGTCGTAGCCTTTCTCCTTCCCTGGCTGTTGCATCGTGAGTTCGGCAGGTCTACTGCCGGACAGGGCCTCTCGTGAACGGAGTCCTGTGGGTAAAAAGAGAAAAAGGAAAAAAAAGACACACTTGAGAGCCCCTAGTGTGGTTAAGCCGCATTCTGGGCATGTCATGGTCGTGCCCCTCCCCCTATGCCCATGGTATCTCCAGAGCGTAATGTTGTACGCGAAGGACCAGTCTTGCAATTTTGCAAGTGCGGGGGGTTAGGGCCGCATTACTCTGGCGATGCTCGGGCGTCGAGGTGGTCTTGTTGTAGGTTACTCTGGCGCGTTTAGCGTGTTGATCGCTTAATGGCGGACTTGAGAATTGCCTTAAGAGGCTGCTCTGTACTTCCGCCGTGAGAGCATTGTGTGTTCCTCGGTCGGAGGGCGTTCAGATGTTTCCGTTGACCGTGATGACTCCTCGAGGGCTGACATTTTGAGCTTGAGGTATGCGTAGGCGGCACGCGTTTGAACTTTAAACGCGGTCCGTCAGCGAGCATGATAGCCGCTGCATGAGCGGAACTATGTCGAAGATTAACTCCTCGCTCGGAAGTTATCCGGGATCCAAGACCACTTCAAGTGTGACTAAGCTTGTACAATTGGCCTCTACACTGGTATGGCGCCTTTGAAGGTCGTCTTTGTGGGTTTAATCCTTGAGGGTCTATGCCCATCTTGCGCATTGTGTCTGATAAAGCGAGTTCAGGCTCTGCCGCCGTCCATCGGGACTCGGTGAGGTGAAATCCATCGGCGATTGGGTCTAAAACCAATGCGGCGAATCCGCCGTGGTGGATCTTGGTGGGGTGGTCCCTTGATCAAAAGTGATCGGGCGGGAGGACCATGGGTTGAACTTCGGGTGACTGGCTCCATCAGCGTATCGTCCACGAGTGCACGCTTCGCTCCCTCTTGGGTATGTGGGTTGCGTATATCATGTTCATCGTCCGCACTTGTGGGGGAAACCTTACATCCTCTATTGTTCGGGCGGTCGGGTCTCTTCCTCGTCATCGCTATGCAGCCCCTTGTCATTGTTTTCGGAAATTAGCTTGCCTGCCTACTTGAATACCCAACAGTCCCTGTTCGTGTGATTAGCTGGCTTTTCGGGGGTGCCGTGTATTTGGCACGAGCGGTCGAGTATTCTGTCCAAATTGGACGGACCCGGAGTAGTTCTTTTGAATGGCTTTTTCCGCTGACCGGGTTTAGAGCCTCTGAATCCGGCATTGACTGCCGTATCCTTAGTATTGTCGCCGTTTATGCAGCGTTTGTGCTTGTTGCGGCACGACCTGCCGTTGCTGTCCTTAGTATCCGGACTGCCAGAATTTTTGCTGAGGTTGTTGCTGCGGGCTAGCCAGCTGTCCTCTCCATGAAGCGGTCATGAGAGATGTGAGGGCTGCCATGGATTTCGGCTTTTCTGTCCGGTGCCGGGCAAGCCACTCGTCGCGGATGTTATGTTTGAAGGCGCGAGGGCCTCCGCATCCGGACAATCGGCGATTTGATTTTTCTTAGTTAAGAACCGTGTCTGAATTATGCGGCGATTCGTCTGGCTGCTGAATTATATGGCTTAGGTCGTCGGCGTCGGTGGTCGCTTTATCGTGCCTGTAAGTTATCAAGGAATGCGGCTTCCAGGTCCTCCCAACACCCAATTGATTCTGCTGGCAAGCTGTTAAGCCAATGCCGAGCTGGTCCTTTAAGCTTGAGTGGGAGGTATTTGATGGCGTGAAGATCATCGCTGCGGGCCATGTGGATATGAAGGAGATAGTCTTCGATCCAAACCACGGGGTCTGTTGTGCCATCATAGAATTCGATATTCACGGGTTTAAACCCTTCGGGGATTTGATGATCCATTACTTCATCTGTGAAGCATAGTGGGTGTGCGGCACCTCTGTATTGGGCTATATCACGACGTAGCTCAAACGAGCTTTGTCTACTATGTTCGGCCCGGCCGGACTTGCTGTGTCCGGCGCGACGGCTGTCGTCGCGTATCATGTGGCGCCCACGCGATCCGTAGATCGATCTTGATTGTCTTGCCTTATCCTCCAATATATCTCGCAAGTCCGGAGCGTTCCCCTGTGGCTTTGTGCTTTTCGAGCGATCCCGGGGTACGGTTTTAGTGTAGGGCCTAGAGGCCTCTCTGTCGCGGCCACGGGGTGGTCGGTCAGCCGTATTGTGCGCTGGTGATGCAGGTTTATATGCCTCCTCCTCTAATGTGGGAGTAGCTTGCGTTTGGGGTAACTTTTGGAGGGGCGTTCGAGTTCATGCTCTTCGGCCGCAAGGACTTCAGTCCATCTGTTGGCTAGCAGATCTTGATCAGCTCTAAGCTGTTGCTGCTTTTTCTTAAGGCTGCTTGCCGTGGCCATAAGCCTGTGTTTAAAACGCTCTTGTTCGACGGGATCCTCAGGCACGACGAATTCGTCGTCGTCGAGGCTTGCCTCGTCTCTGGAGGGAGGTATGTAATTATCATCCTCTACCTCTTCGTCTGCCGCTCTCTCATGAGGGCTGGCTTCTCCGTCCTCCTATGCTGAATCTTGCTGGAGGGGGTTGTCTTCGGCACTATCTGGGGTGTTATTATCTCCGGTGCCGGAATCTCCATTCTTGCTGTGGCGGGATTTAGAGCGGCGCCGCTGACGTCGGCGCTTAGGCTGTTTCTTGGAGGGATCTTCCTCCGCAGTTCCCTCTCCATTCCCATCCTTTGGGATATCCACCATGTATATGTCATATGACGAGGTGGCTTTCGAGTGCCCAGTAGGCGCTGGTTCTTGGTCGTTTCTGGCATCATCGTCCATACCGTCGATGTCATCGGAGTCAAAGTCTAGCATGTCGGTTAGATCATCAACAGTGGCTACTAAGTGGGTGGTGGGTGGGCTTTGAATTTCTTCGTCGTCCGCATCCCAACCATCCTGACCGCAGTTTGGCCAGGGCTCTCCTGATAACGAGAGATACTTTAATGAATTCAGGATGTCACCGAAAGGTGAGTGTTGAAAGATGTCCGCAGCGGTGAACTCCATGATCGGCGCCCAATCGGATTCGACTGGAGGGGGCACGGGAGGTTCGGAGTCCGGCGAGGAGTCCGGCACCTCGGAGTCACGAGCTTCACAAGGGACAAGGTCAGTATTCGGCTCCATCGCCGTAGAGGTTGCAGCCCCCGAGGCGGTGTCTAGCCACCCGTCCTTGATCTGTGCGGCCGGCTCCAAATTGAGGGTCGGAGCGGACTTGTGTGCTGCCTCCAGGGCACTGTCCGGCAGGAGAGCTAAATCATGCCTATCGTGACAGTGCGGCGCGCTCGGCTGTGGCTTGAATCCATCGAAGATCAAGTCTCCGCGGATGTCAGCCGTGAAGTTCAGACTTCCAAATCTGACCTGACGACCAGGGGTGTAGCTTTCAATCTGCTCCAGATGGCCAAGCGAATTGGCCCGCAGTGCAAAGCCGCCGAATACGAAGATCTGTCTGGCGAGAATAGTCTCACCCTGGACTGCGTCATCGTTGTTGATGATCGAAGGAGCCATCGAGCCTATCGGTGACGACACAGAGGAACTCTCAATGAAAGCACCAATGTCGGTGTCAAAATCGGCGGATCTCGGGTAGGGGGTCCCGAACTATGCGTCTAGGCGGATGGTAACAAGAGACAAGGGACACGATGTTTTTACCTGTGTTGGGCCCTCTCGATGGAGGTAAAACCCTACTCCTGCTTGATTGATATTGATGATATGGGTAGTACAAGAGTGGATCTACCGCGAGATCAAGGAGGCTAAACCCTAGAAGCTAGCCTATGGTATGATTGTTGTTGTTGTGTCCTACGGACTAAAACCCTCCGGTTTATATAGACACCGGAAGAGGGCCAGGGTTACATAGAGTCGGTTACAATGGTAGGAGATCTACATATCCGTATCGCCAAGCTTGCCTTCCACACCAAGGAAAGTCCCATCTGGACACGTGACGAAGTCTTCAATCTTGTATCTTCATAGTCTTGGAGTCCAGCCGATGATGATAGTTCGGCTATCCGGACACCCCCCCAGTCCAGGACTCCCTCAATCACGCAGTTGGTTTTCCGATTGTTGGTTCTCGGCTCTTTTCATCCGGTGCATTTCTGGTCAAGTTGACTCAAGTCTCTTCATCTTTGCCAAGTTGAATCCTCAGTTGTTTTCTTTTCCCACCCGCCCACCCCTTTTTCATCTCGGAATCGGAGTCCGTAATCGAGTATCCATCCTACTCGTGCGAAGTCTTTGCTTTCTTTCCTCAATGTTTTCAACTGGTGTTTTCTCTTCAAGATATTCGTCGGTTCCCCCTTCCAAGTTGCCTTTGTTTTCCCGCCCTCCCACCCTCTTCTTCCCGGAGTTTGAGTCTGTTTCGTCCATCAATTTCATTCGTGCATAACCTCTTCACTCTTTCGTAAATTATCTCAACCGGTGAATTCTCGTCTCGTTCGTCATTCTTCATCTCACTTTCTTCTCCGGTGGATTCAATTCTAATTTTCGGTAGTGATTATATTCTTTCCTTGGATCAAGTGTTTTCCCTGCTTTTCACCTCTCGCCAGTTTATCTTTCCGGAGTGCTCAAGACATCTCAGAAGATTCATGTTTGCATCCAATTAATTCGAGGTTGTCACCTCATTCAAATCTTTCAATCGTTCCGGTGTATCATTTCTCATTCAAACAATCCTTTCCAACGGTGTTTATTTTTAGTGGGCCCTAACCCACAGGTGTTTTCCCAGGATCTTACCTGACTCTTTTGTTTTCCCGAAGCTATTCTCAAATTCTTTTTGAAGTTTGACGTAAGTATGAATTTCATCAGTCAGATGCCTTTCCAAGATAGCTTCCAAATTCTTTCATGTTCGGGTCAAACTTTCCTCTTTTCATTCTCCCGGAGTTTTTTTTAACAATTTTGATGGTTTTTCTCGTCATCATTCCCAACATTTGAAGACCGAAGAAGAGTTTTTCCTCTAAATCTTGTCGGTTCTCTCGAAGTTTCGTGGTTCTAGCTTCATGTTATCCTCTCAAATTATTCCGTTTGTCAAAGACTCTTTTCTTACCCATCCGGAGTATGTCAGGAGTTGTTTTCCCATTTCTTTTCACCGGAGGCCATCATTCCAGAAGAATTCTTTGTCCTCACATTTCAGCTACCGTTATCCAATTATCCCGGTGCTTCGTTCAAGTGTTCTTTAATCAGCTCATGATCTCTTTGTTCTTTTGCATCTAAATCCCCTCTAGCATATTGGTTCTTCTAATTCTTCCCGGTGATTCAGTCTCTTTCGTCATTCAATTTTGAATTCTTACGGTGGTTCATTCAAGATTCTTTTTCCTTGATTATCATATTAATTCATTAGTTTCTTTCCACTCCTACCGGTGGTTCGTTGAAAACCTTCCTCAAGGTTGCGCCATATACCCCTCAATCCTTTTCCAACAAGAATAAGTAGTATGCAAGAATCCATTGCTTGTCATCAATTTAATTTGATGAAGGATAAGCATACAATAAATCTTATTCTCATTTCATCCAAGTGATTAATCCCTTCTTTTGGAGTTTGTTCTTGATGAATAAATTCTAGGTCCAAGTGTTTTTCATCTTTTCTTTTCCGGAGTTCAAATTTCCTCGGCCATCTCGTCGGAACCTCCATCTAAATCATCGCAAGGCTCGTCTTATTCTTTCATCCTTCATTCTATCTCATCATCCTTTTGTCACCGAAGTTCTTCACAGTGGTTCTTCATGATTTAATTCATTCTTTCAAGTGTTCATCAAGATTCTTGTTGGAGGAGCTCATGTTTATTCTTCTTGCATCTCGAAGTGCAATTAATTCTCCGTATTCTTTTGAAGTGGAGTTTTGCATTTCTTCGTCCTTCTCAGTTTTTCCAATCATTTCCGTTTGTGGCTGGTTATCACCTTATGATCTTGAGATGTTACCTATAAGAACACAACAAGCTTATTCTTTTCGTTGTTGATTTTCTCAACAACTCCGTTTAAACCTTCCTTCTAAAGATGCTTTCAATTTCATTCGTGGCACAAGTTGTCATTTTCTTCTCCATTTTTTTCATTCAACTCTTTCAATTCTTCTGGAGGCATTGCATTGTTCATCTCGTCAAGTGCCATCTCATTGGGTGAAGTTCATGTTCTATTCCTCCATGTTTCAGCCGGAGTGATGCCTAAATCCTTTCAGTCTTATTCGTTCTTATCTCGTTCTAACCGGAGTGGTTTCATAGTCTATCTGATGTTGGAAATATGCCCTAGAGGCAATAATAAAATGGTTATTATTATATTTCTTTGTTCATGATAATTGTCTATTGTTCATGCTATAATTGTATTATCCGGAAATCGTAATACATGTGTGAATACATAGACCACAACAAGTCCCTAGTGAGCCTCTAGTTGACTAGCTCGTTGATCAACAGATAGTCATGGTTTTCTGACTATGGACATTGGATGTCATTGATAACGGGATCACATCATTAGGAGAATGATGTGATGGACAAGACCCAATCCTAAGCATAGCACAAAGATCGTGTAGTTCATTTCGCTAGAGCTTTTCCAAATGTCAAGTATCATTTCCTTAGACCATGAGATTGTGCAACTCTCGGATACCGTAGGAGTGCTTTGGGTGTGCCAAACGTCACAACGTAACTGGGTGACTATAAAGGTGCACTATGGGTATCTCCGAAAGTGTCTGTTGGGTTGGCATGAATCGAGACTGGGATTTGTCACTCCGTATGACGGAGAGGTATCTCTGGGCCCACTCGGTAATGCATCATCATAATGAGCTCAATGTGACCAAGTGTCTGGTCACGGGATCATGCATTACGGTACAAGTAAAGTGACTTGCCGGTAACGAGATTGAACAAGGTATTGGGATACCGACGATCGAGTCTCGGGCAAGTAACATACCGATTGACAAAGGGAATTGTATACAGGATTGATTGAATCCTCGACATCATGGTTCATCCGATGAGATCATCGAGGAGCATGTGGGAGCCAACATGGGTATCCAGATCCTGCTGTTGGTTATTGACCGGAGAGGCGTCTCGGTCATGTCTGCATGTCTCCCGAACCCGTAGGGTCTACACACTTAAGGTTCGGTGACGCTAGGGTTGAAGAGATATTAGTACGCAGTAACCCGAAAGTTGTTCGGAGTCCCATATGAGATCCCGGACATCACGAGGAGTTCCGGAATGGTCCGGAGGTAAAGATTCATATATAGGAAGTCAAGTTTTGGCCATCGGGAAAGTTTCGGGGGTCACCGGTATTGTACCGGGACCACCGGAAGGGTCCCGGGGGTCCACCGGGTGGGGCCACCTATCCCGGAGGGCCCTATGGGCTGAAGTGGGGAGGGAACCAGCCCCTGGTGGGCTGGTGCGCCCCCCTAGGGCCTCCCCCTGCGCCTAGGGAGGAAACCCTAGGGGTGGGGGCGCCTCCCTTGGCTTGGGGGGCAAGCCACCCCCTTGGCCGTCGCCCCCCCTTGGAGATCCCATCTCCTAGGGCCGGCGCGCCCCCAGGCGGCCTATATAAAGATGGGGGAGGGAGGGCAGCCACACCCCAAGTCTCTGGCGCGTCCCTCTCCCCTGCAACACCTCTCCCTCTCGTAGAAGCTTGGCGAAGCCCTGCCGTGATCGCTGCTGCATCCACCACCACGCTGTCGTGCTGCTGGATCTTCATCAACCTCTCCTTCCCCCTTGCTGGATCAAGAAGGAGGAGACGTCTTCCCAACCGTACGTGTGTTGAACGTGGAGGTATCGTCCGTTCGGCGCTAGTATCTCCGGTGATTTGGATCACGACGAGTACGACTCGCTCAACCCCGTTCTCTTGAACGCTTCCGCACGCGATCTACAAGGGTATGTAGATGCACTCCTATCTCTCGTTGCTAGATGACTCCATAGATTGATCTTGGTGAACATAGGAAAAAATTTATTTTCTGCAACGTTCCCCAACAGTGGTATCAGAGCTAGGTCTATGCGTAGTTACTATGCACGAGTAGAACACAAACTTGTTGTGGGCGTAGATGTTGTCAATTTTCTTGCCACTACTAGTCTTATCTGCTTCGGCGGCATCGTGGGATGAAGCGGCCCGGACCGACCTTACACGTACGCTTAGACAGGTTCCACCGACTAACATGCACAAGTTACATAAGGTGGCTAGCGGGTGTTTGTCTCTCCCACTTTAGTTGGAGCGGATTCGATGAAAAGGGTCCTTATGAAGGGTAAATAGAAATTGGCATATCACGTTGTGGTTTTACGTAGGTAAGAAACGTTCGAAACCTATAGAAGCCACGTAAAAACTTGCAACAACAATTAGAGGACGTCTAACTTGTTTTTGCAGCAAGTGCTTTGTGATGTGATATGGCCAAAGGATGTGATGAATGATATATGTGATGTATGAGATGATCATGTTCTTGTAATAGGAATCACGACTTGCATGTCGATGAGTATGACAACCGGCAGGAGCCATAGTTGTCTTTATTTTTTGTATGACCTGCGTGTCATTGAAGAACGCCTTGTAAATTGCTTTACTTTATTGCTAAACGCGTTAGCCATAGAAGTAGAAGTAGTCGTTGGCGTGACAACTTCATGAAGACATGATGATGGAGATCATGGTGTCATGCCGGTGACGAAGATGATCATGGCGCCCCAAAGATGGAGATCAAAGGAGCAATATGATATTGGCCATATCATGTCACTATTTGATTGCATGTGATGTTTATCATGTTTTACATCTTATTTGCTTAGAACATCGGTAGCTTAAATAAGATGATCCCTCGAAATAATTTCAAGAAAAGTGTTCCCCCTAACTGTGCACCGTTGCGAAGGTTCGTTGTTTCGAAGCACCACATGATGATCGGGTGTGATAGATCCTAACGTTCGAATACAACGGGTGTAAGCCAGATTTACACACGCAATACACTTAGGTTGACTTGACGAGCCTAGCATGTATAGATCGGAACACGAAAGACCGAAAGGTCGAGCATGAGTCGTATAGAAGATACGATCAACATGAAGGTGTTCACCGATGATGACTAGTCCGTCTCACGTGATGATCGGACACGGCCTAGTTGACTCGGATCATGTTTCACTTAGATGACTAGAGGGATGTCTGTCTAAGTGGGAGTTCATTGAATAATTTGATTAGATGAACTTAATTATCATGAACTTAGTCTAAAAACCTTTGCAAAATGTCTTGTAGATCAAATGGCCCACGCTCATGTCCACCTCAACTTTAACATGTCCTAGAAAAAACCAAGCTGAAAGATGATGGCAGCAACTATACGGACTGGGTCCGGAACCTGAGGATCATCCTCATAGCTGCAAAGAAAGATTATGTCCTAGAAGCACCGCTAGGTGAAGCACCCATCCCAGAGAACCAAGATGTTATGAACGCTTGGCAGTCTCGTGTTGATGATTACTCCCTCGTTTAGTGCGGCATGCTTTACAGCTTAGAACTGGGACTCCAAAAGCGTTTTGAGCAACACGGAGCATATGAGATGTTCGAAGAGCTGAAAATGGTTTTCCAAGCTCATGCCCGGGTCGAGAGATATGAAGTCTCCGGCAAGTTCTTCAGCTGTAAGATGGAGTAAAATAGTTCTGTCAGTGAGCACATACTCAAGATGTCTGGGTTGCACAACCGCTTGACTCAGCTGGGAGTTAATCTCCCGGATGACGCAATTATTGATAGAATCCTTCAGTCGCACCCACCGAGCTACAAGAGCTTTGTGATGAACTTCAATATGCAGGGGATGGAAAAGACCATTCCTGAGGTATATTCAATGCTGAAATCAGCAGAGGTAGAGATCAAAAAGGAACATCAAGTGTTGATGGTGAATAAAACCACTAAGTTCAAGAAAGGCAAGGGTAAGAAGAACTTCAAGAAGTACGGCAAGGAGTTGCGCGCCCGATAAGCCGATTGCGGGAAGAAGTCAAACAATGGACTCAAGCCACGAGATCGAGTGCTTTTATTGCAAGGAAGTGGTCTTCGAAGCGGAATTGCCCCAAGTACTTAGCGGACAAGAAGGCCGGCAAAACCAAAGGTATATGTGATATACATGTAATTGATGTGTACCTTACCAGTGCTCATAGTAGCTCCTGGGTATTTGATACCGGTGCGGTTGCTCATATTTGTAACTCAAAGCAGGAGCTGCGGAATAAGCAGAGACTGGCGAAGGACGAGGTCGCGTGGGGAATGGTTCCAAGGTCGATGTGATCGCCGTTGGCACGCTACCTCTACATTTACCTACGGGATTAGTTTTAAACCTCAATAATTGTTATTTAGTGCCAGCTTTGAGCATAAACATTGTATCTGGATCTCGTTTAATGCGAGATGGCTACTCATTTAAATCCGAGAATAATGGTTGTTCTATTTATATGAGAGATATGCTTTATGGTCATGCCCCGCTGGTCAATGGTTTATTCTTAATGAATCTCGAACGTGATGTTACACATATTCATAGTGTGAATACCAAAAGATGTAAGGTTGATAATGATAGTCCCACATACTTGTGGCACTGCCGCCTTGGTCACATTGGAGTCAAGCGCATGAAGAAGCTCCATGCTGATGGACTTTTAGAGTCTCTAGATTATGAATCGTTTGACACATGCGAACCATGCCTCATGGGCAAAATGACCAAGACTCCGTTCTCCGGAACAATGGAGCAAGCAACCAACTTATTGGAAATCATACATACTGATGTGTGCGGTCCAATGAGCGTTGCGGCTCACAGAGGCTATCGTTAAGTTCTCACTCTCACTGATGACTTGAGTAGATATGGGTATGTCTACTTGATGAAACACAAGTCTGAGACCTTTGAAAAGTTCAAGGAATTCCAGAATGAGGTAGAGAATCAACGTGACCGAAAGATAAAGTTCTTACGATCAGATCGTGGGGGAGAATATTTAAGTCACGAATTTGGTACGCACTTAAGGAAATGTGGAATCGTTTCACAACTCACGCCTCCTGGAACACCTCAGCGTAATGGTGTGTCCGAACATTGTAATCGCACTCTATTGGATATGGTGTGATCTATGATGTCACTTACCGATTTACCGCTATCATTTTGGGGATACGCTCTAGAGACAGCTACATTCACTTTAAATAGGGCACCATCTAAATCCGTTGAGACGACACCGTATGAATTATGGTTTGGGAAGAAACCTAAGTTGTCGTTTCTAAAAGTTTGGGGATGCGATGCTTATGTCAAGAAACTTCAACCTAAAAAGCTCAAACCCAAGTCGGAAAAATGCGTCTTCATAGGATACCCTAAGGAAACCACTGGGTATACCTTCTACTTAAGATCCGAGGGCAAGATCTTTGTTGCCAAGAATGGGTCCTTTCTGGAGAAAGAGTTTCTCTCGAAAGAATTAAGTGGGAGGAAAGTGGAACTTGATGAAGTACAACCTCTTGAACCGGTAAGTAGCGCGGCTCATGAAGATGTTCCTGTGGTGCCTGCACCAACTAGAGAGGAAACTAATGATGATGATCAAGGTACTTCAGATCAAGTTACTACTGAACTTCGTAGGTCCACGAGGACACGTTCCACACCAGAGTGGTATGGCAACCCTGTCCTGGAAATCATGTTGTTAAACAACGGTGAACCTTCGAACTATGAAGAAGCAATGGCGGGCCCAGATTCCAACAAATTTCTTGAAGCCATGCAATCCGAGATAGGATCCATGTATGAAAACAAAGTATGGACTTGAAGGAAATATGCCCTAGAGGCAATAATAAAGTTATTATTTATTTCCTCATATCATGGTAAATGTTTATTATTCATGCTAGAATTGTATTAACCGGAAACATGATACATGTGTGAATACATAGACAAAACTATAGTCACTAGTATGCCTCTACTTGACTAGCTCATTAATCAAAGATGGTTATGTTTCCTGACCATAGATATGTGTTGTCATTTGATTAGTGGGATCACATCATTAGAAGAATGATGTGATTGCCATGACCCATCCTATTAGCTTAGCACTTGATCGTTTACTATACTGCTATTGCTTTCTTCATGACTTATACAAAGTTCCTACAACTATGAGATTGTGCAACTCCCGTTTACCGGAAGAACACTTTGTGTGCTACCAAACGTCACAACGTAACTGGGTGATTATAAAGGTGCTCTACAAGTGTTTTCGAAGGTACATGTTGAGTTGGCATAATTCGAGATTAGGATTTGTCACTCCGATTGTCGGAGAGGTATCTCTGGGCCCTCTCGGTAATACTCATCACCTAAGCCTTGCAAGCATGTAACTAATGAGTTAGTTATGAGATGGCGTATTCTGAGCGAGTAAAGAGACTTGCGTGCGAGATTGAACTAGGTATTGGATACCGGCGATCAAATCTCGGGCAAGTAACATACCGATGACAAAGGGAACAAAGTATGTTGTTGTGCGGTTTGACCGATAAAGATCTTCGTAGAATATGTAGGAACCAATATGGGCATCCAGGTCCCGCTATTGGTTATTGACCGGAGACATGTCTCGGTCATGTCTACATTGTTCTCGAACCATAGGGTCCACACGCTTAAGGTTTCGATGACAGTTATATTATGAGTTTATGTATTTTGATGTACCAAAGGTTGTTCGGAGTCCCGGATGTGATCACGGACATGACGAGGAGTCTCAAAATGGTCTAGACATAAAGATTGATATATTGGACGGATATATTTGGACACCGGAAAGGTTCCGGGAGAGTTTGGGAATATACCGGAGCTCCGGGAGGTTACCGGAACCTCCCCGGTATGTATATGGGCCTTATTGGGCCCTATTGGAAGGGAGGGAGAAGGAGCAAGGGAGGGGGCACGCCCCCCCCCCAAGCCCAATCCGAATTGGGAGGGGGGCCGGCCCCCCCTTTCCTTCTCTCCTTCCCCCTCTTCCTTCCTACTACTACTACTCCTTCCTTCCCCCTCCATCTTGGATTAGGAAAAGGAGGGGAAACCTACTTGGAGTAGGTTCCCCCCCCTATGGCGCGCCCCCCCTTGGGCCGGCCACCTCCTCCCTCCCTCCTTTATATACGGGGGTTGGGGGGCACCCTAGACACACAAGTTGATCATTGAGATCGTTCCTTAGACGTGTGCGGTGCCCCCCTCCACGATATTACACCTCGGTCATATTGTAGCGGTGCTTAGGCGAAGCCTGCGCGACAGAGAACATCAAGATCGTCACCACGCTGTCGTCTTGTGGAACTCCCCCGCGCCTCTGCTGGATCGGAGATCGAGGTGCGTCATCGAGCTGTCGTGTGTCAAGAACTCGGAGGTGCCGGATGCGGTGCTTGGATCGGTTGGACCGGAGGACGTCGACTACTTCCTCTACGTTGCGTCAACGCTTCCGCTTCGGTCTACGAGGGTACGTAGACAACACTCTCCCCTCTCGTTGCTATGCATCACCATGATTGCTGCGTGTGCGTAGGAATTTTTTTGAAATTACTACGTTCCCCAACAGTTGCATCCGAGCCTAGGTTTTATGCGTTTATGTTATATGCACGAGTAGAACACAAGTGAGTTGTGGACGATATAAGTCATACTGCCTACCAGCATGTCATACTTTGGTTTAGCGGTATTGTGAGATGAAGCGGCCCGGACCGACATTACGCGTACACTTACGTGAGACTGGTTTCACCGTTACGAGCACTCGTGCTTAAAGGTGGCTGGCGGGTGTCTGTCTCTCTCACTTTAGTTGAACCGAGTGTGACTATGCCCGGTCCTTGTGAAGGTTAAAACGGAGTCTATTTGACAAACTATCGTTGTGGTTTTGATGCGTAGGTAAGAACGGTTCTTGCTAAGCCCGTAGCAGCCACGTAAAATTTGCAACAACAAAGTAGAGGACGTCTAACTTGTTTTTGCAGGGCATGTTGTGATGTGATATGGTCAGGACCTGATGCTATATTTTATTTTATGAGATGATCATGTTTTGTAACCGAAGTTATCGGCAACTGGTTGGAGCCATATTGTTGTCGCTTTATTGTATGAAATGCAAATGCCCTGTAATTACTTTACTTTATCACTAAGCGGTAGCGATAGTCGTAGAAGCAATAGATGGCGTAATAGACAACGATGCTACGATGGAGATCAAGGAGTCGCGCCGGTGACGATGGTGGTCATGACGGTGCTTCGAAGATGGAGATCACAAGCACAAGATGATGATGCCCATATCATATCACTTATATTGATTGCATGTGATGTTTATCCTTTATGCATCTTATCTTGCTTTGATTGGCGGTAGCATTTTAAGATGATCTCTCACTAAAAATTATCAAGAAGTGTTCTCCCTGAGTATGCACCATTGCCAAAGTTCGTCGTGCCGAGACACCACGTGATGATCGGGTGTGATAAGCTCTACGTCCATCTACAACGGGTGCAAGCCAGTTTTGCACACGCAGAACACTCAGGTTAAACTTGACGAGCCTAGCATATGCAGATATGGCCTCGGAACACGGAGACCGAAGGTCGGCGTGAATCATATAGTAGATATGATCAACATAATGATGTTCACCATTGAAAACTACTCCATCTCACGTGATGATCGGTTATGGTTTAGTTGATTTGGATCACGTGATCACTTAGATGACTAGAGAGATGTCTGTCTAAGTGGGAGTTCTTAAGTAATATGATTAATTGAACTTAAATTTATCATGAACTTAGTACTGATAGTATCTTGCTTGTCTATGTTTGTTTGTAGATAGATGGCTCGTCTTTGTTGTTCCGTTGAATTTTAATGCGTTCCTTGAGAAAGCAAAGTTGAAAGATGATGGTAGCAATTACACGGATCGGGTCCGTAATTCGAGGATTATCCTCATTGCTGCCTGGAAGAGTTACGCCCCTGGAAGCACCGCTGGGTGCCAGTGCTCGCTGCTTGATGTAACCGACGACGTTAAGAACGTCTGGCAGAGCAAAGCTGATAACTACTCTATAGTTCGGTGTGCCATGCTTTACGGCTTAGAACCGGGTCTTCAACGACGTTTTGAACGTCATGGAGCATATGAGATGTTCCAGGAGTTGAAGTTATTATTTCAAGCAAATGCCCGGATTGAGAGATAGAAAGTCTCCAATAAGTTCTATAGCTGCAAGATGGAGGAGAATAGTTCTGTCAGTGAACATATACTCAGAATGTCTGGGTATAACAATCACTTGATTCAACTGGGAGTTAATCTTCCGATGATAGTGTCATTGATGAATTCTTCAATCACGCCACCAAGCTACAAGAGCTTTGTGATGAACTATAATATGCAAGGGATGAACAAGACTATTCGAGCTCTTCGCGATCTTTGAAAGCAGCGGAGGTAGAAATCAAGAAGGAGCATCAAGTGTTGATGGTCAACAAGACCACTAGTTTAAAGAAAAGGGCAAAGAGAAGAAGAAGGGAACTTCAAAAGAACGGCAAGCAAGTTGCTGCTCAAGAGAAGAAACCCAAGTCCGGACCTAAGCACGAAATCGAGTGCTTCTCGCAAGCGATCGACCTTCGAAGCGGAACTGCCCCAAGTATTTGGCGGATAAGAAGGATGGCAAAGTAAACAAAGGTATATGTGATATACATGTTATTGATGTGTACCTAATTAGAGCTCGTAGTAGCTTTGGGTATTTGATATTGGTTACATTGCTAATATTTGACACTCGAAACGGGACTACGGAATAAGCGAGCATCGCCAAGGACGAGGTGACGATGCGCGTGGGAAAGCGGTTCCAAAGTCGATGTGATCGCCATCGCACGCTACCTCTACATCTACCATCGGGATTAGTTTTAGACCTGAATAATTGTTATTTGGTGCTGCGTTGAGCATGAACATTATATCTGGATCTTGTTTGATGCGAGACGGTTATTCATTTAAATCGAGAGAATAATGGTTGTTCTATTTATATGAGTAATATCTTTTATGGTCATGCACCCTTGAAGAGTGGTCTATTTTATTGAATCTCGATAGTAGTGATACACATATTCATAATGTTGAAGCCAAAAGATGCAGAGTTGATAATGATAGTGCAACTTATTTGTGGTAATCGCCGTTTAGGTCATATCGGTGTAAAACGCATGAAGAAACTCCATCTTGATGGACTTCGGAATCACTTGATTATGAATCACTTGGTACTTGCGAACCGTGCCTCATGGGCAAGATGACTAAAACACCGTTCTCGGTACTATGGAGAGAGCAACAGATTTGTTGGAAATCACACATACAGATGTATGTGGTCCGATGAATGTTGAGGCTCGTGGCAGATATCGTTATTTTCTCACCTTCACAGATGATTTAAGCAGATATGGGTATATCTACTTAATGACGCACAAATCTGAAACATTTGAAAAGTTCAAAGAATTTCAGAGTGAAGTGGAGAATCATCGTAACAAGAAAATAAAGTTTCGCGATCGATCGTGGAGGAGAATATTTGAGTTCTGAGTTTGGTTTACATTTGAAACAATGCGGAATAGTTTCGCAACTCACGCCACCTGGAACACCACAACGAAATGGTGTGTCCGAACATCGTAATCGTACTTTACTTGATATGGTGCGATCTATGATGTCTCTTACCGATTTACCGCTATCATATTGGGGTTATGCTTTAGAGACGGCCGCATTCACGTTAAATAGGGCACCATCAAAATCCGTTGAGACGACGCCTTATGAACTGTGGTTTGGCAAGAAACCAAAGTTATCGTTTCTTAAAGTTTGGGGCTGCGATGCTTATGTGAAGAAACTTCAACCAGATAAGCTCGAACCCAAATCGGAGAAATGTGTCTTCATAGGATACCCAAAAGAGACTGTTGGGTACACCTTCTATCACAGATCCGAAGGCAAGACATTCGTTGCTAAGAATGGATCCTTTCTAGAGAAGGAGTTTCTCTCGAAAGAAGTGAGTGGGAGGAAAGTAGAACTTGATGAGATAACTGTATCTACTCCCTTATTGGAAGGTAGTTCATCACGAGAACCGGTTCCCGTGACAACTACACCAATTAGTGAGGAAGCTAATGATATTGATCATGAAATTTCAGATCAATTTTCTACTGAACCTTGTAGGTCTACCAGAGTAAGATCCGCACCAGAGTGGTACGGTAATCCTATTCTAGAAGTCATGTTACTTGACCATGATGAACGTACGAACTATGAGGAAGCGATGATGAGCCCAGATTCCGCAAAATGGATGGAAGCCATGAAATCTGAGATAGGATCCATGTATGAAAACAAAGTATGGACTTTGGTTGACTTGCCCGATGATCGGCAAGCAATTGAGAATAAATGGATCTTTAAGAAGAAGACTGACGCTGATGGTAATATTACTGTCTATAAAGCTCGACTTGTTGCAAAAGGTTTTCGACAAGTTCAAGGGGTTGACTACGATGAGACTTTCTCACCTGTAGCGATGCTTAAGTCTGTCCGAATCATGTTGGCTATTGCTGCATTTCATGATTATGAAATTTGGCAAATGGATGTCAAGACTGCATTCTTGAATGGATTTCTAGAAGAAGAGTTGTATATGATGCAGCCGGAAGGTTTTGTTGATCCAAAAGGTGCTGACAAAGTGTGCAAGCTCCAGCGCTCCATTTATGGACTGGTGCAAGCATCTCGGAGTTGGAATAAACGTTTTGATAGTGTGATCAAGGCATATGGTTTTATACAGACTTTTGGAGAAGCCTGTATTTACAAGAAAGTGAGTGGGAGCTCTGTAGCATTTCTAGTTTTATATGTTGATGACATATTATTAATTGGAAATGATATAGAATTTCTGGATAGCATAAAGGGATACTTGAATAAAAGTTTTTCGATGAAAGACCTCGGTGAAGCTGCTTACATATTAGGCATCAAGATCTATAGAGATAGATCAAGACGCTTAATAGGACTTTCACAAAGCACATACCTTGACAAAATATTGAAAAAGTTCAATATGGATCAGGCAAAGAAAGGATTCTTGCTTGTGCTACAAGGTGTGAAGTTGAGTCGAACTCAATGCCCGACCACAGCAGAAGATAGAGAGAAAATGAAAAATGCTCCCTATGCTTCAGCCATAGGCTCTATCATGTATGCAATCTTGTGTACTGGACTGACGTATGCATAGCAATAAGCTTAGCAGGAAAGTACCAAAGTAATCCAGAGTGGATCATCGGACAGTGGTCAAGAACATCTGAAATACCTAAAAGGACTAAGGATATGTTTTCGTATATGGAGGTGACAAAGAGCTAGTCGTAAATGGTTACGTCGATGCAAGCTTTGACACCGATCCGGACGATTCTAAATCACAAACCGGATCGTGTTTTTATTAAGCGGTGGAGCTGTAAGTTGGTGCAGTTCTAAAAAAAGCGTCGTGGCGGGATCTACATGTGAAGCGAGTACATAGCTGCTTCAAGCGAGAAATGAAGGAGTGCGGATGAAGGAGTTCATTTCCGATCTAGGTGTCATATCTAGTGCATCGGGACCAATGAAGATCTTCGTGACAATCTTGGTGCAATTGCTTTGGCAAAGGAATCCAGATTTCACAAGAGGACCAAGCACATCAAGAGACGCTTCAATTCCATTCGGGACCAAGTCCAAGTGGGAGACATAGAGATTTGCAAGATACATACGGATCTGAATGTTGCAGACCCGTTGACTAAGCCTCTCTCACGAGCAAAACATGATCAGCACCAAGACTCCATGGGTGTTAGAATCATTACTATGTAATCTAGATTATTGACTCTAGTGCAAGTGGGAGACTGAAGGAAATATGCCCTAGAGGCAATAATAAAGTTATTATTTATTTCCTCATATCATGATAAATGTTTATTATTCATGCTAGAATTGTATTTACGGAAACATGATACATGTGTGAATACATAGACAAAACTATAGTCACTAGTATGCCTCTACTTGACTAGCTCATTAATCAAAGATGGTTATGTTTCCGACCATAGACATGTGTTGTCATTTGATTAGTGGGATCACATCATTAGAAGAATGATGTGATTGACATGACCCATCTGTTAGCCTAGCACTTGATCGTTTAGTATACCGCTATTGCTTTCTTCATGACTTATACAAAGTTCTGCAACTATGAGATTGTGCAACTCCGTTTACGGAAGAACACTTTGTGTGCTACCAAACGTCACAATGAATCGGGTGATTATAAAGGTGCTCTCAGGTGTTTCCAAAGGTACATGTTGAGTTGGCATAATTCGAGATTAGGATTTGTCACTCCGATTGTCGGAGAGGTATCTCTGGGCCTCTCGGTAATACTCATCACCTAAGCCTTGCAAGCATGTAACTAATGAGTTAGTTATGAGATGACGTATTACTGAGCGAGTAAAGAGACTTGCGTAACGAGATTGAACTAGGTATTGGATACCGACGATCAAATCTCGGGCAAGTAACATACCGATGACAAAGGAACAAAGTATGTTGTTATGCGGTTTGACCGATAAAGATCTTCGTAGAATATGTAGGAACCAATATGGGCATCGAGGTCCCGCTATTGGTTATTGACCGAGACATGTCTCGGTCATGTCTACATTGTTCTCGAACCGTAGGGTCCGCACGCTTAAGGTTTCGATGATGAGTTATATTATGAGTTTATGTATTTTGATGTACGAAGGTTGTTGAGTCCGGATGTGATCACGGACATGACGAGGAGTCTCGAAATGGTCGAGACATAAAGATTGATATATTGGACGGATATATTTGGACACCGGAAAGGTTCCGGGAGAGTTTGGGAATATACCGGAGCTCCGGGAGATTACCGGAACCCCCCGGTAAGTATATGGGCCTTATTGGGCCCTATTGGAAGGGAGGGAGAAGGAGCAAGGGAGGGGGCGCGCCCCGCCCAAGCCCAATCCGAATTGGGAGGGGGGCCGGCCCCCCTTTCCTTCTCTCCTTCCCCCTCTTCCTTCCTACTACTACTACTCCTTCCTTCCCCCTCCATCTTGGATTAGGAAAAGGAGGGGTAACCTACTTGGAGTAGGTTTCCCCCCTATGGCGCGCCCCCCCTTGGGCCGGCCACCTCCTCCCTCCCTCCTTTATATACGGGGGTAGGGGGGCACCCTAGACACACAAGTTGATCATTGAGATCGTTCCTTAGCCGCAGCGGTGCCCCCTCCACGATATTACACCTCGGTCATATTGTAGCGGTGCTTAGGCGAAGCCCCACGACAGAGAACATCAAGATCGTCACCACGCCGTCGTCTTGACGGAACTCCCCCGCGCCTCGCTGGATCGGAGATCGGGGTGCGTCATCGAGCTGTACGTGTGTCAAGAACTCGGAGGTGCCGAGTAACGGTGCTTGGATCGGTTGGACCGGAGGACGTCGACTACTTCCTCTACGTTGCGTCAGCGCTTCGCTTCGGTCTTCGAGGGAACGTAGACAACACTCTCCCCTCTCGTTGCTATGCATCACCATGATCTTGCGTGTGCGTAGGAAATTTTTTGAAATTACTACGTTCCCCAACAGGACTTTGACAGACTTTCCCGATGATCGGCGAGCGATAGAAAACAAATGGATCTTGAAGAAGAAGACGGACGCGGATGGTAATGTTACCATCTATAAAGCTCGACTTGTCGCTAAGGGTTATCGACAAGTTCAAGGGGTTGACTACGATGAGACTTTCTCACCCGTAGCGAAGTTGAAGTCCGTATGAATCATGTTGGCAATTGCCGCATACTATGATTATGAGATATGGCAAATGGACGTCAAAACGGCATTCCTTAACGGCCATCTTAAGGAAGAACTGTATATGATGCAGCCGAAAGGTTTTGTCGATCCTAAGTATGCTAACAAAGTATGCAAGCTCCAGCGCTCCATCTATGGGCTGGTGCAAGCATCTCGGAGTTGGAACATTCGCTTTAATGAAATGATCAAAGTGTTTGGGTTTATGCAGACTTATGGAGAAGCCTGCGTTTACAAGAAAGTGAGTGGGAGCTCTGTAGCATTTCTCATATTATATGTGGATGACATACTTTTGATGGGAAATGATATAGAACTTTTGGACATCATTAAGGCCTACTTCAATAAGTGTTTTTCAATGAAGGACCTTGGAGAAGCTGCTTACATATTGGGCATTAAGATCTATAGAGATAGATCAAGACGCCTCATAGGTCTTTCACAAAGCACATACCTTCATAAGATATTGAAGAAGTTCAATATGGATCAGTCCAAGAAGGGGTTCTTGCCTGTGTTGCAAGGTGTGAAATTGAGCTCGGCTCAATGCCCGACCACGACAGAAGATAGAGAAAAGATGAGTGTCGTCCCCTATGCCTCAGCCATAGGGTCTATCATGTATGCCATGACATGTACCAGACCTGATATAAACCTTGCCGTAAGTTTGGTAGGAAGGTACCAAAGTAATCCCAGCATGGAACACTAGACAGCGGTCAAGAACATCCTTAAGTACCTGAAAAGGACTAAGGACATGTTTCTCGTATATGGAGGTGATGAAGAGCTCGTCGTAAAGGGTTACGTCGATGCTAGCTTCGACACAGATCTGGATGACTCTAAGTCACAAGCCGGATACGTGTATATTTTGAATTGTGGGGCAGTAAGCTGGTGCAGTTGCAAGCAGAGCGTCGTGGCGGGTTCTACATGTGAAGCGGAGTACATGGCAGCCTCGGAGGCAGCTGTAGGATCGAAAGTATGTCTAGAGGGGGGTGATTAGACTACTTGACAATATAAAAATTCAGCCTTTTGATAAAGACAAGTTTTTGGCAGATTCACGATTATGATCAAGTCAAGTATCACCCTACACATGCAATTCTAGAGTATAGGCAGCGGAAAGTAAATTGCACATGTAGTAAAGAGAGGTGGAGAAGAGCAAACGCAATTTGGAGACACGGAGATTTTTCTCGTGGTTCCGATAGGTGGTGCTATCGTCAATCCACGTTGATGGAGACTTCAACCCACGGAGGGTAACGGCTGCGAGAGTCCACGGAGGCTCCACCCACGAAGGGTCCACGAAGAAGCAACCTTGTCTATGCCATCATGGCATCGCCCACGGAGGACTAGCCTTACTGGGGTAGATCTTCACGAAGTAGGCGATCTCCTTGCCCTTACAAACTTCTTGGTTCAACTCCACATCTTGACGGAGGCTCCCAAGCGACACCTAACCAATCTAGGAGGCACCACCCTCCAAAAGGTAATAGATGGTGTTGATGATGATGAACTCCTTGCTCTTGTGCTTCAAATGATAATCTCCCCAACACTCAACTCTCCTCACTGATTTGGCTGTGGTGGAAGAAAGGATTGAGTGGAAAGCAACTTGGGAAGGCTAGAGATCAAGCTTCATATGGTGGGAGTGGAGCTACTTGATCTCAACACAAGGGTAGGTAGTTTTCTTCTCAGAAATGTAAGGTAGGAGTGGTAGTTCTTTCTGATGGCTCTCTCCATGAATGAAGAGGGGTGGAGGGGTATTTATAGCCTCCACACAAAATCCAACCGTTACACACATTTGACCAATCTCGGTCAGACCGAAGTTGACAACTCGGTGAGACCGAAAGTTCAAATCTTGTGAACGTTGGGATTTTCGGTGGGACCGAAAATACAATCTCGGTTAGTCCGATTCGTCCAAAGACAAGAGCTTGCCAATCTCGGTGGGACCGACTTCATCATCTCGGTGACACCGATTTGATGACGTATGATTCTGAAGCTTGGCAACTCAAGTTTCGTGAGACCGAGTTCGAATCGGAAAATCCGAAATTTCTAGGGTTTGGCTTTGTGGCTGAGGTGGTTCATCTCGGTGTGGTGAGTTTAGGAAATCGGTGGGACCGAGATTACTTATGAGTGTATTATGGAAGTGAGAGTTCTTGATAGTTTATGAGATGTATCACTAAGCACTTTGAGCAACCGGATCATTAACATAACCTCATCCCTTTTAATAGTATTGGCTTTCCTATGGACTCAATGTGATCTTGGATCACTAAACCAAAAATGGAGTCTTGAGCTTTTGCCAATGCTTGCCTTAGCATTTTGAGGGGTCCACTTCTTGAGTCATTGCCATACCCATATCACTGAACTTTTCGAAATGATTCTCAAGAAACTATTAGTTCAATGATATATATGTTGTTATTAATTACCAAAACCACCGGGAATTAGTTGCACTTTCAATCTCCCCTTTTGGTAATTGATGACAACATATAGATCAAAACTTCGACAAATGATATAATCAATGAATAATATCGTCGCTTTGAGAAGTATGTGATAAGCAAGAGCTCCCCCTAAATTTGTGCATTATTTAAGATTTGCTTTTGAATGCAAATGCACAATCGATTAGGATCATGGGTCACACTTCCATGTCACATACATCTTGGTGGAGCGCACAAAATGATAAGAATGAATAGCATGCACCCAATCACCAAGACATGAGTAAATGGTCACACAAGGTATGAATAGCATATGATAAGCATTAAGCACACATTAAGGCATAGTACGACCAAGCACTCATCAAAGTAGAGCAAACATAGTATCAAACACACGGAATGTCTCGAAAATCTCAAAAGAAACCGCAAAAAAAACGAAAGAGCAAAAAAGCGAGCACTCTCTCTCTCGAAGTCCTATGATCTATACAATTTCTCCCCCTTTGGCAACAAGTTACCAAAAAGTTCGAAAGGTATAGAGCTAAGCGCCTTGGGGACTCTGTGGCGGCTCCTATCCGGGTTGATGGAGTTGAGATGGCAGCATCGGCAAGACTTGGTGATGTCCGTGGTCTTTGGAGGAGTGGTCCTTTGGAGCTGGAGCTGGAACCGATGGAGCTGTGGGAGGTCTTTGAGGCTGTAGTCTGGTGTCATCCTTTGGAATAGCAGGTGATCGAGGTGCAGTGGGAACCGGAGCAGCTGTTGATAATCATCTGGACTAGGTCATCCTGCATCTCACGCATGAGCTCTTCCTTCTCCCTCTTTGCTTCCTCTATATCTGCCTCAAGCTTGTTGTGATGACTTGCACTTGATCGACTTCACATCGAGCATGGATCTTGTCTTCAACAATCCTCTCAAGACTCTCCGAGGCTGCACAATCTTGGCAGGCGTTGTTCAATCCTCTGGGTAGCTTCAAGGAGCTGCTCTCCAACACTCTTGGGTTTAGCTGCTGCTGCTGCTGCTTCCTTCTCAGCTTTGGCTTTCTTGGCAGCTTCAATCTTTGCTTGACCTTCAACTGACGTTGGATCCTCCTCATCCATCACAACTTCATTGTCCTCATGCTCAGGCTGCAGTGGCAAGTGTGGTCTATCCAACAAGTAGGTGCCCGTGCCAAACTTGGCATTGATAAGTATCTGAATGTGCGGGGAAAATCCACATGACCTCTTCTGGTCAGCTGCAGTTCTCTTGATAGTCTCAACTATCAAGTCCATCACCTTGAAAGGTGCCTTCTCATCAAGTATATGCAGCATGTTGATAGAATATCCTCTCGATCATGCGATGATCTCGGACTTGGGCATCAAGGTATGCCTCGAATAGTGTTTGTGGTAGGTAGACCTGCTCGGAGATGATACATCGAGCCGAGCTTCCGATTTCCACATCCTTAGTTGGTACCTCGTTGTACATATTCTTCATAGATTCATGGTTCTTCTTGGGAATACCATAGACATCAACATCATCCTCTCTCTGCCTTTGGAGCATTCAGCGGTGCAGCCCATTCTTCAACAGTTGAAGAGAATCTTTGGCCTTGAGTCATCCATGTGATCTTTCCATCCGGATAGAAATGAGTGTGGCATAGAATTGCATTATCATCTCATCATTCCAATCTGTCGACTTCGACCAATAAAATCTGCAACACCACATGCAAGTGAAGCTCTCATGCACATGTGGAAAGAAGTCTCTGTGCTCTTCACTTTGTCAATGTATGCCCGATCAACATAGCGAGTGTGCGCAACTATGGGCTTCTTGTCCATTAGCACAGATCTCATAGAAGTCCTGCTGCTCTCGGTGTGGAATCTTGGATCAACAGCAGTTCTTCTCCTCACAAACATATGGATCAGCTTGTCTCCATAGCCCGAGACCTCTATCCTTTCTTTCCTTCATGTTCTCAGCTCGAGGATGAGCATCATTGTGAAGTGGCAGTTTCGACGAAGTTTCAAGAATCTGGTGCCTCATCATCGACTCATTGGTGGTACATTATCTTTCTTCTTCTCTGAAGCTGGAATGTTCCTGACAGTTTTCTTGGGCTTGGCAGCAGGCTTGGCTTGAGCTGCCTTGACTGGAGCAGATGGCTTGGACTTAGAAGTAGCTCCTGCCCTGATGGCATCACCCATGAGCTTAGACTTCTGAGGAGGAGGCTGGGGTGCTTCCTCATCCTCATCTTCGTCTGCTGCATCATCATGCACAATCCTCTTCCTCTTGGAAGTTTTCTTCACCTTGCTTTTAGTTTCCTCTTCCAAACTTAGCTTCTTGGCAACAGTGGACTTCTTCACTTTACTGGTGCCTTTCTTGGTTTGCTGCCCTTGATGCTCTTTGGCAACAACTTTTCTCTTTGGCTTGGAGGAGACCTCTTCCTTAGCAATGAAATCAGAATCTTCTTCATCAGAGTTCCTCTTCTTTCTAGCCCTGGTGGCTGCAGGAGGCAAACCACTTGGTGTGCTCCTCTCACCATCATCTGAAAAGCTGCTTTGCTCAGGACTAGTGCCTGCCTCTGGAATATCAGCAATTGGTGACTCGGACTGTTCGGCTGTCACCGGCATCGACATGGTGACAACTTTGTGAATAGATAGGGTGTAGGCGAGTAGAAGAGTTATCACAAACTGCGAAGATTTTGCAAACAAAATGAGTTCAAATTCTAGTATTAGGTTTTCACAGAATGCATTTCGGTTAGACCGAGTTTAAAATTCGGTGAATCCGAAGTGTTCAAACAGAAGCATTCACACCACTTTCGGTTGGACCGATGTGGGTTTCGGTCCTGCCGAAAACACTAGGGTTTCACTAAATCCTCAGTTCGGTCGCACCGATTTGCACAACTCGGTTGGACCGAAAGGTGCAGTGCAATAGCCAGAGGCCAAATCGGTCATACCGAGAATGTAAAATCGGTCTCACCGAGATGTGTTCGGCGGAAACCTAACCCTAAAACTTTTACTCGAATCTCGTTCTAACGAACTAATCTGGTGTTAAGGAAGATCTCAAACGTGGCAAGATGCTAGGCAAACCAATCGTGCATAGAATCGGAGATGGGAGCACGAGTGGGATCAAACTCACCCTAACTTGGTGGAGTTCCTCGGCGGCAACGGCGCGGAGAAGATGTCCGTTGATGGCGGCGGAGACTGCGGCGAGGGCGCCTGAGCGGCAGACGGAGGCGATCCGGAGACCACGGCGACGGCAGCAAGGGGGTGGGGCGAGGCGTTTTGAAGTAGAAATCAACGCGCCCTCGGAGTATATATACCCCTTTGCTGTCGGTGGGACCGAGTTGTAAAACTCGGTGGCACCGAGATGGATAACTGCAGGTAGTTATACACTTCGGTCACGCCGAAAATTACAACTCGGTTTCACCGAGGTGAAAACCTAGATCAATCCAAGTGCTTTCGGTTTGACCGAGTTTGAGTGGGTTGGTCTGACCGAAATCACTTAGAAGGTTTTGGAAGTTAGCCCTTGACGGATCGGTGGCTCCGAGTGCTCCTCAGTCGGAGGGTCCGAAAATGACTTGTTCAAAGTTTGTGATGTAAGCATGAATAGAATTTGAGACAAGAAAGCATAGATAGCTAGGGGAGGTACTTAGGCATTCTTGTCCATCCATTTGGTCAAGAAAATCCAAAAGACCAAAACAACAAATGGATGTCCTCGAATGGATAAAATCATGCATCCAACATGCTCACACAATAAGATAGCAAATGAAATATGTGTCAAACATGCACAGACAAAACACTAGCTACTATCACACAATTTGTCGATGACTAGGTCATCTTTATATGAGTATATTGACTTAGGAGTCAAATGAGAACATTTGATCATAGGTCATACTCATCGTTTAAGCACAAGTGGGGTTACCACTTTTACATAAAGCATTAATGTGTTCACATCATTTGAAGATGCTTTAGCTCAATTCTTTAGAGCAAAGCTCCCCCTTGATGTGAGAACCCCTTTTAAAGGGTCAAACTAACCTTGGGTTGTCCTAGAAGACTTCATGTAGATGTTGAAGATGTGGATGCTCAATGTTGATGAAGATCATCAAGAGTTGGGAGCAATCCTTTGGATTCGGGCACTTTCAATACCTACATGGGTTAGTCCCACAAGGAACAAACAAGGATATCCATGGACATAGATTGAAGTACACAATTGATGATGTCCATGAAAGCAATGATTACCTTGTCCCTTGACTTACCAACAAGAGGGTTTGTGACTCCATGAACTAGTGCATAATGTGGAAGTTGGTTGCACAAGTTTTGCCAAAATGAATGTGAGTGAAGTATGTTGGCGGAGTCACCCTCAAGAACTCTCTAGTTCTTCTTCTTCGGGATCCACATCATCTTGATGGGAATCCTTGGGGTTGTAGTTGAGCTTGACGAAGTAGAACTTGACGTTTCCTTGGGAACCCACTTGACCATGGCTTTAGGTGCTTCAATAAATGCATCAATCTCCTCTTGAAGCTTGTCCTTGCCTTTTAGCTTGTGGTCTTGTGGTGGAAGGTCATCTTGAGCTTGTTCCACATTGGAAGAAGTAGGATCATACTTCTCCTTTCGAGAAACAAACTTTGGAGTGGGATATTGACCTTCTTCCCATTCAACACCCTCGGCGTTGAACTTTCGCTCAAAACCAATTCCTTGATTCTTCCGGTGCCTTCCTTGCTTGCGAACAATTTCCTCAAAGTTCTTGCTTCCGGCAAGGCTCTTGTAGACACCTTTCTCTATAATCCCTTTCAATAAACTATTTTCTTGCTCAAGTGTAACTTGGCTTGAAACATTGTTAGTGGAATCAAGAGAACTACTAGAACCAATTATGTTGGATTTAGCATGGTTATTGTTACCACTAGATGAAGAATTTTTCTTATACTTGTCATGCTTAGTTTTAATAGGTGGCAAGAAATTAGACAAGAGAAGTCGTTTGGCAAGATATGAAGAACTCTTCTTTCGAAGATCATCATTGATAGCTTTTAGAAACTCATGTTCTTGCTCTAGATTGAGCTTCTCGAAGCGTAGCTTCTCATGAGATCCTAGGAGCTCTCTATGATCTTCTTGAGTTGTTTCATGAGCTAACTTAAGAGTGTCTAGTTCTTTAGTTAGACGCTCAATCTCCTTCATAGCATTGTCATTCGACTCTTCTCGACTATAAAGACTACTAGCATGTTCATCATTACTAGGCTCACTAGATTTGTCATGTAAAAGCTCATCTTCACCAAGCAAGTCATCCTCATCACTATCAAAGTCAATAAATTCAGGGTGTGATACCTTGGGGCCTTTAGCCATGAAGCATCTTCCAATTCCCTCATTTGGTGAATCAAATAAGTCATAGGAGTTGGAGTTGGAGGATACGAGAGCAAGACCGCAACACCTTCCATCTTGACTGTAGTCGGAGTTGGAGTGATAGCTTCTTTCGGAATGATTGTCGGAGTCGGAGCCGGAGACCCATTCACCTACATGAGCTTGATGTTTTCTTCTTGTATAGCTCCTTGATGACTTGTCTTTCCTCTCCGAATCCTTGCTTCTCCGAGAGGGTCTTCGTTCATAACGATCATCTCTACTCCTTCTCTCTTTCCGAGGTGACTCTTCTCTTGAGCTTCTTCTTCTTGGAGATTCTTCTCTTCTCTTGTGGGGAGCCGAGCACTCATTTGAGTAGTGTCCGGGTCTTCCACAATTGTAGCAGTTTCGATCACGACTAGAAGATCTCTTTTCATCATATGATCTAGACTTTGAGCTTCTTTCCTTGCTTCTACTCTTGTAGAATTTGTTGAAGTTCTTCACCATTAGGCTTATCTCTTCATTGGAAACTAGCTTGTCACTTGAGGTTGTGGGAGCATCACTTGTAGCTTTGTAAGCACCACTTGACTTGTTGTGAAGCTCTTCCTTATCTTTAAGTGTCATCTCATGAGCAACAATTCTTCCAATGACTTCGGTTGGCTTGAGATTCTTGTAGTTTGGCATCATTTGGATCAAAGTGCACACGGTGTCATACTTTCCATCCAAAGCTCTGAGAATCTTCTTGATGATGAATCGGTCGGTCATTTCTTTGCTTCCTAAGCCGGCAATCTCATTTGTGATGAGAGCAAGCCTAGAGTACATTTCAGCGACTCCTTCACCTTTCCTTCATCTTGAACTTGTCAAGTTGACCTTGAAGAACATCTAGCTTTGATTCCTTCACGGACTCGGTACCTTCGTGCATTTCGACCAAAGTATCCCAAATCTCTTTTGCATTCTCAAGACGGCTGATTTTGTTGAACTCCTCGGGACACAAGGCATTGAAGAGAATGTCACAAGCTTGAGCATTGTTTTGCAACATCCGCAATTCATCCGTTGTAGCTTCACGATCCAGAACTTTTCCTTCCTCGAAGAATTCACCTTGCAAACCAACACAAATAATGCCCCATGCGGCAGGGTTATGTCCAAGAATATGCATTTTCATTTTATGCTTCCAACTAGCAAAGTTTGAACCATCAAAGTAAGGACCTCTACGAAAATTACCCTCACTAGACGCCATACTCTCCTAGGTTGTGAAACCAAGCTTATGGAGTCCAATGCAATGGAAACCAATACAATGGAGACCAATGCTCTGATACCACTTGTAGGATTGAAAGTATGTCTAGAGGGGGGGGTGATTAGACTACTTGACAATATAAAAATTCAGCCTTTTGATAAAGACAAGTTTTTGGCAGATTCACGATTATGATCAAGTCAAGTATCACCCTACACATGCAATTCTAGAGTATAGGCAGCGGAAAGTAAATTGCACATGTAGTAAAGAGAGGTGGAGAAGAGCAAACGCAATTTGGAGACACGGAGATTTTTCTCGTGGTTCCGATAGGTGGTGCTATCGTCAATCCACGTTGATGGAGACTTCAACCCACGGAGGGTAACGGCTGCGAGAGTCCACGGAGGGCTCCACCCACGAAGGGTCCACGAAGAAGCAACCTTGTCTATGCCATCATGGCATACGCCCACGGAGGACTAGCCTTACTCGGGGTAGATCTTCACGAAGTAGGCGATCTCCTTGCCCTTACAAACTTCTTGGTTCAACTCCACATCTTGACGGAGGCTCCCAAGCGACACCTAACCAATCTAGGAGGCACCACCCTCCAAAAGGTAATAGATGGTGTTGATGATGATGAACTCCTTGCTCTTGTGCTTCAAATGATAATCTCCCCAACACTCAACTCTCCTCACTGATTTGGCTGTGGTGGAAGAAAGGATTGAGTGGAAAGCAACTTGGGAAGGCTAGAGATAGAGCTTCATATGGTGGGAGTGGAGCTACTTGATCTCAACACAAGGGTAGGTAGTTTTCTTCTCGAAATGTAAGGTAGGAGTGGTAGTTCTTTCGATGGCTCTCTCCACGAATGAAGAGGGGTGGAGGGTATTTATAGCCTCCACACAAAATCCAACTGTTACACACATTTGACCAATCTCGGTCGGACCGAAGTTGACAACTCGGTGAGACCGAAAGTTCAAATCTTGTGAGCGTTGGGATTTTCAGTGGGACCGAAAATACAATCTCGGTTAGTCCGATTCGTCCAAAGACAAGAGCTTGCCAATCTCGGTGGGACCGACTTCATCATCTCGGTGACACCGATTTGATGATGAAGGTTCTGAAGCTTGGCAACTCAAGTTTCGTGAGACCGAGTTCGAATCGGAAAATCCAAATTTCTAGGGTTTGGCTTTGTGGGTGAGGTGGTTCATCTTGGTGTGACTGAGTTTAGGAAATCGGTGGGACCGAGATTACTTATGAGTGTATTATGGAAGTGAGAGTTCTTGATAGTTTAGGAGATGTATCACTAAGCATTTTGAGCAACCAGATCATTAACATAACCTCATCCCTTTAATAGTATTGGCTTTCCTATGGACTCAATGTGATCTTGGATCACTAAACCAAAAATGGAGTCTTGAGCTTTTGCCAATGCTTGCCTTAGCATTTTCAGGGGTCCACTTCTTCAGTCATTGCCATACCCATATCACTGAACTTTCTGAAATGATTCTCAAGAAACTATTAGTTCAATGATATATATGTTGTTATTAATTACCAAAACCACCCGGGGATTAGTTGCACTTTCAGCAGCGCATGAAGCTATCTAGGTAAAGGAGTTCATCAACGACCTATGAGTCATACCCAATGCGTCGGGGCCGATCACACTCTTCTGTGACAACACTGGAGCTATTGCACTTGCCAAGGAGCCCAGGTTTCACAAGAAGACCAGGCACATCAAGCGTCGCTTCAACTCCATTCGTCAAAATGTTCAAGATGAAGACATAGATATTTGTAAAGTACACACGGACCTGAATGTGGCAGATTCGTTGACTAAACCTCTCCCTAGAGCAAAACATGATCAACACCAGAACACTATTGGTGTTCGATTCATCACAATGTAACTAGATTATTGACTCTAGTGCAAGTGGGAGACTGTTGGAAATATGCCCTAGAGGCAATAATAAAATGGTTATTATTATATTTCTTTGTTCATGATAATTGTCTATTGTTCATTCTATAATTGTATTATCCGGAAATCGTAATGCATGTGTGAATACATAGACCACAACAAGTCCCTAGTGAGCCTCTAGTTGACTAGTTCGTTGATCAACAGATAGTCATGGTTTCCTGACTGTGGACATTGGATGTCATTGATAACGGGATCACATCATTAGGAGAATGATGTGATGGACAAGACCCAATCCTAAGCATAGCACAAAGATCGTGTAGTTCGTTTCGCTAGAGCTTTTCCAAATGTCAAGTATCATTTCCTTAGACCATGAGATTGTGCAACTCCCAGATACTGTAGGAGTGCTTTGGGTGTGCCAAATGTCACAACGTAACTGGGTGACTATAAAGGTGCACTACGGGTATCTCCGAAAGTGTCTGTTGGGTTTGCACGAATCGATACTGGGATTTGTCACTCCGTATGACGGAGAGGTATATCTGGGCCCACTCGGTAATGCATCATCATAATGAGCTCAATGTGACCAAGTGTCTGGTCATGGGATCATGCATTACGGTACGAGTAAAGTGACTTGCCGGTAACGAGATTGAACGAGGTATTGGGATACCGATGATCGAGTCTCGGGCAAGTAACGTACCGATTGACAAAGGGAATTGTATACGGGATTGATTGAATCCTCGACATCGTGGTTCATCCGATGAGATCATCGAGGATCATGTGGGAGCCAACATGGGTATCCAGATCCTGCTGTTGGTTATTGACCGGAGAGGCGTCTCACTCATGTTTGCATGTCTCCCGAACCCATAGGGTCTACACACTTAAGGTTCGGTGATGCTAGGGTTGAAGAGATATTAGTATGCAGTAACCCGGAAGTTGTTCGGAGTCCCGGATGAGATCCCGGACGTCACGAGGAGTTCCGGAATGGTCCGGAGGTAAAGATTCATATATAGGAAGTGAAGTTTTGGCCATCGGGAAAGTTTCGGGGGTCACCGGTATTGTACCGGGACCACCGGAAGGGTCCCAGGGGTCCATCGGGTGGGGCCACCTATCCCGGAGGGCCCCATGGGCTGAAGTGGGGAGGGAACCAGCCCATGGTGGGCTGGTGCGCCCCCCTAGGGCTTCCCCCTGCGCCTAGCACTACTAGGGAAAAGCCTAGCAGCAGCTGGGTTTGGGCCTATCAAGAGCGCCAGGCGTGAGCGCTCATCGATAAGGCGCCATAGCTAATGCTTAGCAATAGCGTCTTGACCCACGCCATCGCTAAATTGACTTAGTAGCAGCGGTTCTTTAGAACATCGCTATTGGTAAGTAGTAGTAGCGCTTCTCCTTACCCGCTACCACTATTATTTAGTATTTTATTTCTTTTCTTTTTCATGTTGTATTCATACACCTTTACACAAGTTTTCATACAACAAGAATTTAGAGATTTTTTTTACATCATAATGAGTTATTACATCATGGGGTGAAAGAACCGTGGACTAGTTTCAAGTGGATGTCCATCCACTTGAAACTAATCCATGATTCTTTCACCCAATGATATAATAATATCATCATCATCATCATATCATTAACAACTTAGCATCATAATACATCATTGTCATATAACACCTCCTCAATATCATCATTTTCATCATTGACATCACATAACACCTCATCAAGATCATCATTATCAACTCTAACACATTACCACGTAATAAACATATTGTACCTCATAGGACCTATTACATTCGATTAAGACCTACTACATTTTCTAAGGTAAAATAACAAAAAACAAGATAGCCCCTAACTCTTCATTATGGAGAATGGAGATTAGCCTGTCTCCCATTCTTGCCTTTCGCTGAATGTTACTTCCAAGAACCTCCTTGCGAATGTCCATACATTTCTTCCATTCTCTGATGATCATGTGTTCACGGGTTTTAGAAATCCGATATGAATAGGTGAGCTCCGTAGATTTACCTGGCAGTATGTTCAGAACTGAGAGGCGACCATGCAGAGACATCAGATGAGGCACACAATCCATTGGGAGTTTCTGTTGAAAAACATAATAGTAAAAAATCTTACCAGGGTATCTCCAGAGAAGTTATCGTTGTTCAACACATGCACTAGTGGCACGTATTCACCATAATTTGGAGGAGTTCGATAATAGTCATTTTAATTCTCAAGAAGAGTACAAAATGCGATCAGATGATTTTTCTCCTTATACGTTAATTGGGTGCCTTGATTGTAGTGGGTTTTATCTACCATCTTCCGCATGGTCTTTGAAGAATCAAAATAAGCTGTCAATGGAAAGAAGCTATCAACTATTTTGAAATAAACAATATAAATTAGTTAATAACTATGTTTGAGAAACTCACATAGCGGTACAATCGGAACGATCAACAAGGACCCAAATGTCCATATTGTCTTCCTCATTGTCGGGATCACCAAGATCCATGGTGACAATCATACCCTCATAAAACCATACATTTTGCAAAGTGCTTCCCAATTTTGGCAACCAAAATGGGTTACGCTCTGAGCATTGCACAGATTTACTTCAAAATCCATATCATGATGGGTCCTTAGGTGTATTTTCTTTGTTTCGAAATTTTCATGGTCTTCAAAACCCATCCTCTCCAAGACATAGCGTCTTGCATGGCATGGGATAAGCTAGTCGAATTGTAAAATATGAAAATTAGACGTTGAAATAGTTGAAGTCATGCTTAATGGAGAAAAAACACTTGTCGTTGTTGCGTACCGTTTCACAATCGAAGGTCTCCTCAAGCTTAATGCTGAAGCGCCGATCTTCGTCTAGCCGAACGAACCTATCGCACATACCTCGATCGTCGTGGCACCAGCTACACTCCCCCGGGAGACCGTCGTCATCCGAGTACAACATTTCCTACAATCATAATTCAAAGATTAAACTTGTACATATTCTAGTACAAGTCATGCCAGAATTCACGACAAAATCCGGCATGACCTTTGCTTAAAAAGGACATATCGAGCGCCTGAAATTTGCCGGAACGGAGATTAATCAACACTCCAGCAAAACATAGGCCCTCGGAGATGTAAACTGAACATGAACAGCCACTTGGGCAACCACATATCCTATTTGAGCAACAACACAAGATATACAAGGATATTTGGCTGGTCTCACCTCGATGTCGGAGGGGGTCGGTGACTGGGACGACGGCGGGGATGTCGGAGGGGTCGGTGACGGGGACGACGGAGGTCACCTGAAACCATATAAGTTATCACTAACAACAAACATGACATGTTCAACTAGTTTTATTAATTCAACTAGTTCTTACTAAATATAAACTTACTATAAATAGAAAAAACTAGTTCTTTCTAAAAATAAAGTAGTTCAACTAGTTATATTAATTATCTTACTAAAATAGATTAGTTACATTAATTCAACTAGTTCAACTAGTTTATTAATTTACTTACTAAACTAGTTCAACTACAACTAAAGTAGTTCAACTACCACTACTACTACTAAAAATCTAGTACTAACTAAGCAACATCTAGTACTAGCTAACCCTAAATTAACATCTACTACTACTAAATCTAGTACTAACTAGTGGCAGGGGGTGGCGGCGACGGAGAGGTAGCTAGGGGCGGCGAGGTTGAGGGCGGTGGGAGGAGGGCTGCCGGCAGAGGAGGGAGGAGGGCGGCCGCAGGAGGAGGGAGGAGGGCGGCGGCAGAGGAGGAGGAGGGCGGCAGAGAGGAGGAGGATGTGCGAGGAGGATGGAGGAGGGACGGAAGGAGGGGAGTACCTCGGTGGCGGACGGATGAAGGCGGCGGCGGCGGCGACGCACGACGACGGTTGACGCGGGCGAGAGTGAGAGTGTGAGTGAGAGGGCCGGTCGTGCGCGTGGGGATAAGATAGGGATAGTTGTAGCGTTTGCCAAAGCGCTTATAGCTAACTTTGAATAGCGATGGCGCTCTATAGTAAAGTCGCCATTGCTATAGCTAGCGGGGCCAAGGTCATGGCAACTATAGCATGGCGCTCTATCGTTGCACGCGCTACTGCTATTTCCAAGTCAGCAGCGCGTTTCGGAGACACGCGCTGCTGCTAAGTAGCAGTAGCGTGGTATTTTGAAGAGCGCTGCTGGTAAGCTTCTGTGTATAGGCTTTTCCCTAGTAGTGTAGGGCAGGAAACCCTAGGGGTGGGGGGCGCCCCCCTTGGCTTGGGGGGCAAGCCACCCCCTTGGCCGCCGCCCCCCTTGGAGATCCCATCTCCTAGGGCCGGCGCCCCCCCAGGGGGCCTATATAAAGAGGGGGAGGGAGGGCAGCCGCACCCCAAGTCTCTGGCGCCTCCCTCTCCCCTGCAACACCTCTCCCTCTCGCAGAAGCTTGGCAAAGCCCTGCCGTGATCGCTGCTGCATCCACCACCACGCCGTCGTGCCGCTGGATCTTCATCAAACTCTCCTTCCCGCTTTCTGGATCAAGAAGGAGGAGACGTCTTCCCAACCGTACGTGTGTTGAACGCGGAGGTACCGTCCGTTCAGCGCTAGGATCTCCGGTGATTTGGATCACGACGAGTACGACTCCCTCAACCCCGTTCTCTTGAACGCTTTCGCACGCGATCTACAAGGGTATGTAGATGCACTCCTATCTCTCGTTGCTAGATGACTCCATAGATATTGGTGAACGTAGGAAAAAATTTATTTTCTGCAACGTTCCCCAACATCTGATTCCGCCAGCTTTCGATTCTCGTCCTTCTCGTTGTTCCTGTCTTCTTCTCGAGTGCTCTCGATTCTTTGGTTCTTATCTTGAGTTCTTGTTTCACCTCATCCCTTTTTACCTTCCGTCTCGGTCCTAAGATCTCGGGACGAGATCTATTGTTAGTAGAGGAGAGTTGTAACGCCCCGGATTTGATGCGCCAGGTGTCTGCCAGTTATTCGCCGTTGTTGCCATGTCATTTGCTTGCGTGTTGCACTTTGCCATGTCATCATATGCATTTCATATCATGTCGTCATGTGCATCGCATTTGCATACGTGTTCGTCTCAGGCATGCGAGCCTTTTCCCCGTTGTCCGTTTTGCAAACCGACACTCCTATGTCATCCGGCGTCCCCTTCTTGTCTCTTTTTGTGAGCGGGTGTTAAACATTCTCGGAATGGACCGAGGTTTGCCAAGCAGCCTTGGTACACCACCGGTAGACCGCCTGTCAAGTTTCGTTCCATTTGGAGGTCGTTTGATGCTCCAACGGTTATCCGGGTAACCACAAAAGCCTCATTGTGTTGCAGCCCAACACCCCTTCATAACAGCCCATGAGCCCATCCAAACCCCCTCCATGCTCTCGGTTGTTCGATCACGATTGTGTGGGCGAAAACCGCACCTCATTTGGAGCCTCCTAGCTCCCTCTACCTATAAATATGTGCCCCTCCCCGAATTTTCGCGCAGACCAAACCCTAAAAATCCTCCCCGCCGCCACCGGACGCGTCCGGCCGCAGCCGAACGAATCCCGCCGCCGCGGCCGGCCAACCAGGCCGCACCACGTGTCCACCGCACCGCCGGCCCGCTGGGCCGTGGCGCCTCGCCCGGCGCCGCCTCGGCCCAGCGCCCTGGATCACGCTTACGCGACTTCCGCGTCCGACACCGGTCGGCGCCGCCCGCCCCGCCCGGCGACCTCTGCTCCGGCCGCCGTGTTCCTCTTCTTCCCCGACGAACCTGGGGCCCGGCGCGGCCCAGATCCAGATCTGACAAGGTTGACCCCCGAGATTTCCCTAAGTCCCCAGATTCTATTATTATATGCTCAAGTTTGGGATGCCATAACTCCATGATAGTTGCTCCGATTTGTGCATATGATACATTGCAATGTTCGTTGTGAGATATTCTACATTTTATTCCATTGCGCCATGTTTGTTTGAATCCATATTGATGCCCTAATCTTCGTTGCAAGAGTGCTATATGATGTTAACCTGCTGAAACTGTTAGAACTTGGTGATTTGTCTTTTTCATTGCATTTTGTGTGTGTATCCTATGAGCTTGATGTCTACATGAGTTTTGAGCTACATCATGCCGTCTTTACAGTGATGACATCCATGTATTTTTGTGTGCCTTGTGGTGAGTTCATCGAGCTCGTGAAGTAGGGTACTTGCTGTTACTGTTTTGCTAGGCTGAATCTGCTATATCATGATGCTATGTAAACCTGCTGCTAAAAGTCATTCTATGCACAATCTGGAGATGTTCACTAAGGATGTATTGTTATAAATGTCATGCTCTATACATTCATGCCCCTGGTTGCATTTATATTCTGCTGTAACATGTTGTTATCTTGCTCCAAACTTGTTAAATAATGTTGTTGTCAGTCTGTTAACATTAAGTTCAGTTTTTCCATGTGTTTTGCTAGTGATCCATGCACCCTATGAACTTGATCTTGCCATGCTTAACTTCATAAATATGCCCTCTTACTGTTGGTCACCTGGTTATGCCATGTATTGCTGTGTGGTGAGTGGTACAAGCTCACCAACATGCTTACTTATTGTTGTTACTGCCATGTATGAATGTGTCATATCATTTGCCATGTTTGCATGGATCCTACCATATTCTATGTTGATCTTTGGAATAAGTTCAGTAAGGGAGTTTTGTTCTTTGTCTTTAGAATTAGCATGCCATGCCTTTGTTTGCCATGTTAAGTTCCTATAGCATGTTGTTTGATAGCTCTAAACATTGCAACCTGATGTTATTTCTGCCAAGTCTGAAACTGTTATTATTTGCAATCTTGCCATGTCCTTTTGAGCATGTTATATTGTTTTCTAGAGATAGCTCAGTGTTCATGTTTTGTCATGCCTTACATGTACTTCATGCCCAAACCTTTTGTTTTCACGTTGATATGCTGTAGCATATTGTTTTGATGCTTGCTAGGTGCCTAGTTGCTGTTTTGGACAGTTTGTCCTTTAAACTTGTGTAGTGTATGTGTTGCACCGTTGCTCCGTTTTGAGTGTGCTCTATATGAAACTTGTTTTATTTTGCATGAAGTTTCATATTATCATGTTGCATCCTTGTTTTAAGGTGTTTGCTTGATGTTTGTATGTGTTTTGCACCAATGCCATGTTTAACTTGTTTTGCTCATATCTTCTAGGTCGTAGCTCCGAATTAAATGAAATTTATATGTAACTTGACTAGAATCTTGTGTATATCATCTTGGTGCATCTTAACTTGTTGTTTAACAACTTGAACATAAGGTTTATTCAGATCTGGACCAATTTCGAAATTTGCATATGAGGACTTACCGGATTAGTTATATGTTGTTTCCGGCCTCATTTAAACTTGTTCGGCTATGTTGTTCTTGTATGCATCATCTCTTGCCATGAGTAGCTTCATGTAGCCTTGTCAGGCATCATGCTTGGATGTGCATCATGTCATGTATATGTGTGGTGTGTTTACCTTGTGTGCTTCTTCTCGATAGTTCCCGTTTTGTTGCGATCATGAGGATTCGTTCGTCTATGCTTGGTTCGTCTTCGTGGATTCATCTTCTTCATGGACTCATTCTTCTTCCTTGCGGGATTTCAGACAAGATGACCGCTACTCTGGATCTCACTACTATCATTGCTATGCTAGTTGCTTCGTTCTATCGCTATGTTGCGCTACCTATCCCTTGTTCTATCAAGCCTCCCAAATTGCCATGTCAGCCTCTAATCTTGTCACCCTTCCTAGAAAACCATTGCTTGGCTATGTTACCGCTTTGCTCAGCCCCTCTTATAGCGTTGTTAGTTGCAGGTGAAGTTGAAGATTGCTCCATGGTGGACAGGATTATGTTGGGATATCACAATATCTCTTATATTATTAATGCATCTATATACTTGGTAAAGGGTGGAAGGCTCGGCCTTATGCCTGGTGTTTTGTTCCACTCTTGCCGCCCTAGTTTCCGTCATATTGGTATTATGTTCCCGGATTTTGCGTCCCTAACGCGGTTGGGTGATTTATGGGACCCCCTTGACAGTTCGCCTTGAATAAAACTCCTCCAGCAAGGCCCAACATTGGTTTTACCATTTGCCTACCACCTATACCTTTTTCCCTTGGGAGTAATTAACCCAAGGGTCATCTTTATTTTAGCCCCCCCGGGCCAGTGCTTCTCTAAGTGCTGGTTCGAACTAGAGCCCTTTGCAGCGCCCCCTCAGGGAAACTTGAGGTCTGGTTTTAGTTGTACGGATTGCTCATCCGGTGTTGCCCTGAGAACGAGATATGTGCAGCGCCTATCGGGATTGTCGGCACATCGGGCGGCTTTGCTGGTCTTGTTTTACCATTGTCGAAATGTCTTGTAAACCGGGATTCCGAGACTGATCGGGTCTTCCTGGGAGAAGGAATATCCTTCGTTGATCGCGAGAGCTTATCATGGGCTAAGTTGGGACACCCCTGCAGGGTATAAACTTTCGAGAGCCGTGCCCGCGGTTATGTGGCAGATGGGTATTTGTTAATGTCCGGTTGTAGATAACTTGACACCAGATACGAATTAAAACGCATCAACCGCGTGTGTAGCCGTGATGGTCTCTTTTCGGCGGAGTCTGGGAAGTGAACACGGTTTTGGGTTATGTTTGACGTAAGTAGGAGTTCAGGATCACCTCTTGATCATTGCTAGCTTCACAACCGTTCCTTTGCTTCTCTACTCGCTCTCATTTGCGTATGTTAGCCACCATATATGCTTAGTCGCTGCTGCAACCTCACCATTTTACCCCTTCCTTTCCCATTAAGCTTTGCTAGTCTTGACACCCATGGTAATGGGATTGTTGAGTCCTCGTGGCTCACAGATTACTACAACAATAGTTGCAGGTACAGGTTATGCGATGATCATGACGCGAGAGCGATGTTTGCTTGTTTTGGAGTTCTTCTTCTGCTTCTTCTTGATCGGGGATAGGTTCGGTCGGCTTTGGGCTAGCAGGGTGGATGTATTTTGAGTTTCTGTTTGTGTTTCATCCATAGTCGGATGGTGCTCTTGTGTAAGATGATGTTGTATTCGTGTGGCATTGCATGCCCTTTTGTATGTATCCCCATCTATTATGTAATGTTGATGTAATGATATCCACCTTGTAAAAGCGTATCAATATGCGGTTCTATCCTTGTTGGGACCTTCGAGTCTCTTTAGGATAGTATCACATATTGGGCGTGACACCGTTTGAGTGGACACAAGAAGCAGACCAAGCATTTCCAGACCTCAAGAAATATCTGACTAGCCCTCCCGTAATGGTGGCGCCGCGCCCTCTCGAGTCCCTGGTGCTCTACCTTGCCGGCACTCCCTACTCCGCCAGTGCAGCCCTGGTGACAGTTAGGGAGGAACGCAGGGCTAAGGCCGCGTCCCGCCCAGCCATAGCCTCAGCCGGGGCGACACAAGACCAGGAAAGCCTCGCAAGGACCACGACAACGGCAGCCGGGGACCAAGCTCAGCAGGAAGACGCCCCCAGGGCTGAAGAGGCCGCACCAAGCAACCAGGCGCGGGGGGCTCCATCGTCTCAGGAAGCGCCTCAACCTCCGGAGGACACAGGCCTCGTCAGCGCGCCCACCCTCGTCGAGCATCCAGTGTACTTCGTCAACACGGTGTTGCGGGATGCAAGGGCGCGGTACCCCATGCCTCAAAAGCTCTCACTCACGCTCTTGGTGGCCTCGTGTAAGCTGCGGCACTACTTTCAAGGTCACCCCATCAAGGTCATCTCGGCCTACCCATTGGAAAGGGTACTCAGGAGCCCCAACTCCGCTGGAAGGGTCGCCGAATGGAACATCAAGCTGCAGACATTTCAATTGGAGTTCAGCACAACCAGGGTCGTCAAGGGAGCCGCACTTGCGGATTTCGTGGCTGAATGGACGGAGGCACCAGGGCTCAAGGCGGGCAAGGATCGGTCTCTCTCCCCAGGAAGTGAGGCACCAGATGGCTGGGTCATGTACTTTGATGGAGCATTCTCGCGGCAGGGCGCGTGGGCTGGAGGAGTGCTTATGTCCCCCACTCAGGACAAGCTCTATTACGCCGTACAGCTCTGTTTCCAGCAGGGCGAGAAGGTTTCCAACAACATAGCAGAATATGAGGGCCTCATAGCAGGCCTGAAAGTTGCAACAACACTGGGAGTGAAGCGCCTCATCATCAAGGGCGATTCACAACTCCTCGTCAACTTCTCCAACAAGGTGTATGAGCTGAAGACGAGCACATGGAGGCATATCTTGCGGAAGTACGCAAGATGGAGAAGCAGTTCTGGGGGCTAGACATGTGCCCCGCGACACCAACCAAGAGGCTGATGACATCGCCAAGAGGGCGTCCAGACGGCTGCCTCAGGAGCCTGGCGTTTTCGAGGAGCGACTCTTTAAGCCATTGGCGGCACCATCACTTTCAAGCACGGCACAACCTCGGGAAGAACTCCCTCAGCCACCTACCACAGGAGCCCCGGCCTGTGGCCCAACCTCAGGAGTGCCTACTCTTGGCGCTGGAACCTCAGGAGGGATGCTGGACCACGAAATTCAAGGAATACCTGACGCAAGGGACGCTGCCGGAAAAAGAGGACGACATGGAACGCGTGACCCGGCAGGCCACGGCCTACTGCATCCAAAACGCTGAGTTATACCGGAAGCGGCCGAATGACGTTTCCCTACGTTGCATCTCCAGGGAACAGGGGAAGGAGTTGCTGGCCGACATACATAGTGGAGATTGCGGACACCACTCGTCGTCACGGACCCTCGTCGGCAAGGTGTTTCGCAGTGGGTTCTACTGGCCTACGGCACTCAACGATGCGACAGAGCTGGTAAAGTCCTGCGAAGCCTGCCAATTTCATGCCAAGCAGATCCACCAACCAGCGCAGGGCCTGCAGACCATCCCGCTCTCGTGGTCGTTCGCGGTCTGGGGGCTGGATATCTTGGGCCCATTCCCTCGAGCGCCTGGGGGCTACCGCTACCTCTACGTCGCCATCGACAAGTTCACCAAGTGGGCGGAGGTGGAAGACGTTCGCACCATCCCAGCTGGCTCTGCGGTCAAGTTCATCAAGGGCCTTGTGAGCCGATTTGGGGTCCCTAACCGCATCATCACCGACAATGGTTCGCAGTTCACTAGCAATCTCTTCAAGACATATTGTGCTAACCTTGGAACGCAGATCTGCTACGCTTCGGTGGCGCACCGCCGGAGCAACGACCAGGCCGAGCGCGCCAACGCGGAGGTCTTGAGGGGCCTCAAGACAAGGACCTTCAAGAACAAGCTGGAGGCTTGCAGCAGGGGCTGGCACGACGAGCTCCAGTCCATGTTGTGGTCCATCCACACCACCGCTACCAAACCAATGGGCGAGACCCCATTCTTCCTCGTCTATAGAGCAGAGGCGGTTCTCCCTCACGAGGTCAGGCGTTGCTCCGCGCGGGTCCTGGCGTTTGATGAGGCACAGCAGGACGCCATGTGGGGGATGGACCTCGTGCTGGGGGAGGAATGCCACCGTGAAGCCATGCTACGGGCGGCAAGATACCAGCAGGCGCTGCAGCGGTATCACTGTGGCAGCATCCGCCCCAGAACGCTCGAGGTAGATGACCTCGTCCTGAGGTGGGTGCTCTCCAGGGAAGGGCTGCATAAGCTCTCACCCATGTGGGAGGGCCCATTCAAGGTCGTCCATGTCTCCGGGCCTGGTGCCGCACGCCTGGAGACCCAGGAAGGGGTACCCATCCCGAACGCCTGAAACATCCAGCAACTCCAGAAGTTTTACCCCCGAAGAAAGGCCCGGTGCCTATGAAGAAGGCCCGGTGCCTGTGAAGCTTGCGGCCCAAAGAAAGGCCTGGTGCTTGTGAAGAAGGCCCAGTGCCTATGAAGCTCGCCGCCCGAAGAAAGGCCCGGTGCCTGTGAATAAGGCCCAGTGCCTGTGAAGCTCGCCGCTCGTGACACTCACACATAATAATGAGTGGGGCTGTACACGCCCCGGAGTCTCCGGAGTGCCGCCCTTGGGCCTCGAGGGCTCCCTCCGACGCCCAGTGGCAGCACTTAGCTCCGTGCTGGTGAGAAGACATCGAAGACTAGACTAGGTGCCGGACGCGGCTTTTCATTTGATTTCCGCAGTTGGCTCGCTCTTCCTTGTTTGAACCTTGATTAAAGTTGCTTCTGGTGTTCTTTGCTGGTTTTGTTCCGTCGTCTTCTGCCTCTGTTTTCTGTCTTCAAGCTCTTTGCCTGACTTGCTCTCTCTCGCAAGCCTCGCGAGGGGGCTGTACGGGTGACCTCGCGAGCCCTTTCTCTTCTGATTTTCGTCGCAAGCCCTTTCTCTTCTGATTTTCACGAGGCGTTCTCGTTCGAGTTTGCAGCAGGAGCATCCCTCTCAGTCTGTGCCCCTCGGGTACCGCAACACGAAGCACCGGGCCACGGCCAGCAACCCTTGCGACCAAGGTTCGGAAAATGGTAGTCTTTCAACAAGTTTTTGCAGCTCTTAAGGCGCCTGGCGAGGCCTGAAGCTGGCACCTCACGAGGCGGAAACCACTTCAAACGTATCGAGCTAAGTTGTTCCTACACGCCAATGTGCGACAATGACGCCATGACACCACACAGGAACAATAAATGCAACATGATAACTAGGAAACCATAGTTTGTTGCACGCCCCCACAGGGCCCCATACTTGTCTCTCTCAATGCAGGAAGGAAGGAAAACAAAACAAAAGCAGCGCACGCCTTGTAGCAGTTCGCGAGGAGGGATCTACGACGACCTCCTAAGCTTAGCCAGACCCCGCCTCACGCTTCACTGAAGCATTGCGACGGGACACCCCGCTGCCGCCCTCAAGGCGGGCATGGCGGTGCGGTGGTTGATTGTAGCCGCCGCTGGAGGAGTTGTCACCGGAGGAGGAGCCACCGTAGCTTGACGAGCTACGGTCGACGCCGGGAGCAGGTGCGCCTTCACCCTCGTCACGACCGTCGCCAAGTCCGAGCACCTCATCGCCGTCGCTGTCTTCAGGGCAGCACCCAACGCGACGGCCATCCCCTCCGAACACCCTCGTGTAGAGGTTCGCGTCGCCGTCATACCTAAAGTGGAGGGTGCATGGCCTGCCCAGGCCATGCGCGCGGGCAAACATCTGCCAGCCTCAGGCCAAGGATGCGTTGCCGGTGACGGAGACCTCCACCGCAACCCAGGAGGCATTGCTGCAGCAGCCATCCGCCTACAACCAGAGGCCGCCTGCACCAGTGGCTGGCAGCTCGCCGACGAAGAAGCGCGGAAGCTGAAGCCAGTTGCCGGCCGGGTTTTTCGACCACACGACGAACTCCGGCAGCACCTCCGCCGAGTGGAAGCACGGCCTTGGAGGCCGCGCAGCCACAACACGCCTTCCCCCACCAACCGGGCTGCCTCGACATGGGCGACCACCACCACGTGAACGGCCACCGCCGCGACTGCAGGAAGCCACGGCAGGGGTCGCGGAGTGCTTGCGAGGGCGACCGCGTCCGTGCTTGGGTGGAGGGGAGACAGGTCCTTCCTGGCGAGCCTTCCCCTTCTCCGCGGCCGAAAACCTCTTCGCGGGCGCCATGAGGGACACTACAAGAAATGGAGCAAGGGAGGAGAAGCGAGCGGAATGGGAAGAGATGGGCGACGGGGGCTTTCGCCCCTCCTCATTTATAGCCCAAGGGAGGCCAACCGTCGACCTCCATGATCGCAGGTTATGATGCCCCTTTTTGCATGCAGCAGGGACTCGTCAAATCGGGCAGTTGCCGAGGCAGCGTGGGGAAGCGGAGACGCCCATGTCCAATCAGTCGCCACACGTCGACCAAGGCCGCAGGCAGTTGGGACCCACGGCGCTCCGCACTTGCCCTTCGGCTTTGCTGCTAAGCCAAGTCCGAGCACGCCTTGGGCCCGGGGGCTACTGTCGGCGTTCTGGGAACGGGGGTCCCCAGACTTGACTGCCTGCGGCCCGCGGCGTGGCTCAACCAGAGGCCCAGTACGGCTCGTATTTGTCAACCCAACACTCAAGACCCTCGCGAGGGGCCAAGCCTCATGGGGTGGACGACGCAAGGCCTCATCAGGAGCGGCCTCCCCAGGCAGGCTCGCGAGGAGGCGGAGAGATCAAGGCAAGGGGTGCCTCGCGAGGTTCCCGTGACGCAAGCCATGACGATCAAGGCCAGGCGGGCGCCAGCCCGCGCAGTGTCCTCGTTTCCACTTTGGTGCTAAGGGAGCAAGCGCAGGCGCGGAGTACCAAGGCATCAGGCAAAGGTTTCCATATCGATACAACAAGACCAAGACTAGCAGGATGGCAGGATAGAGGTTACCATGGAGCCCAAGACGGCGTCACCACCAGCGCCTTTGGCAGGCGAAGACCACCTTTAGTCAGGATAGCCTGTACTATCTGTTCCCTTTCAAAATGGCCGTTGTTGGATCCCTTCCCCCTCAATATTTGGGAAGAGGACCAGGGCCTCTATAAATTGGGCTAGCCGCCACAGTAGGAAGGCATCTCATCTGGAGATGGATCGAATCCTTCCCAAGCAGAACACCTCGCCAGCTCAAGAACACCCCTCCTCACGAGGTTGTTCTTCCCTTGTACTGTTCATCATCAGCCCAAGAGGCAATCCACCACCACACACAGGAGTAGGGTATTACACCACAACGGTGGGCCGAACCTGTATAAATCTTGTGTCTCTTGTGATGTGAGTTCATCGTGCTAGCTTAGAGATCGTGGCAAGGTTGAGGGCGTGTTTCGGTAGGAAGATATCTTCGTGCGCACCCCAGTGTTCGAACCTTAAGGGTTTTGCAGGAACCCGATACCCGACATCCTTCCACACGGCTGAGCTTGCCACCCTCGAATACAACCAGTGGCAGGTCCGGTTCCATGCCGCGGTGGTGCGCTTCAACTTCCCGTGGGGCACGATGACTGTCAAGCTCGTCCCGACGCCGCCGGGGGTGGTGAATGCAACGATGGCCCACGAGGACCGGGAGGCGAGTGATACGTCTCCAACGTATCTATAATTTTTTATCGTTCCATGCTATTATATTATCTGTTTTGGATGTTTTATATGCATTATTATGCTATTTTATATTATTTTGGGGACTGACTTATTAACCCAGAGCCCAGTGTCACTTTCTGTTTTTTTCCTTGTTTTTGAGTTTTATAGAAAATGAATATCAAACGAAGTCCAAACGGAATAAAATTTTACGATGATTTTTCGTGGACCAGAAGACACACGTACAACTTGGAGAGGAAGTCAGAAGAGTCTCGAGGGCTCCACAAGCCCTTAGGGCGCGCCCTAGGAGAGGCGCCCCCTGGCTTGTGGGCCCCTCGGGAGTCCTCCAACCCTAATCTTTGGCCTATAAATTGAGAAGTATTCCCAAACCGACAAAGGCGTCCACCAAAATACTTTTGCGCCGCCGTAACCTTCTGTTCCCGTGAGGTCCCATCTTGGGGCCTTTTTCGGCATCCTGTCGGAGGGGGATTCGATCATGGAGGGCATCTACATCAACTCTATTGCCCTTCCGATGAAGCTTGAGTAATTTACCACAGACCTACGAGTCCATATCTAGTAGTTAGATGGCTTCTTCTCTCTCTTTGATCCTCAATACCATGTTCTCCTCGACGTTCTTGGATATCTATCCGATGTAATCTTCTTTTGCGGAGTGTTTGTCGAGATCCAATGAATTGTGGGTTTATGATCAATTTATCTATGAATATTATTTGAATCTTCTCTGAATTCTTATATGCATGATTTGATATCTTTGTATTTCTCTTCGAATTATTGGTTTGGTTTGGCCAACTAGATTGATTCTTCTTGCAATGGGAGAGCTGCTTAGTTTTGGGTTCAATCTTGCGTAATCTCACCCAGTGACAAAGTAGGGGTAACGAGACACGTATTGTATTGTTGCCATCAAAGGTAAAAAGATGGGGTTTGCATCATATTGCTTGAGTTTATCTCTCTACATCATGTCATCTTACTTAAGGCATTACTCTGTTCTTATGAACTTAATACTCTAGATGCATGCTGGATAGCGGTCAATGTGTGGAGTAATAGTAGTAGATGCAGGCAGGAGTCGGTCTACTTGACACGGACGTGATGCCTATATTCATAATCATTGCCTTGGATATCGTCATAACTTTGCATTTTTCTATCAATTTCTCGACAGTAATTTGTTCACCCACCGTATTATTCTCCTTCAAAAGAGAAGCCTATAGTGAAACCTATGGCCCCCGGGTCTATTTACATCATATATTTTTAGATCTGTAAACCGAAAAACACAAAAATACCTTGCTGCAATTTATTTGTTTTTACTTTATTTTATGCTTTAGTAATTTTTTATATTTGTCTCTATCAGATTCACCTTTGCAAGTGACCGTGAAGGGATTGACACCCCCTTTATCGCGTTGGGTGCAAGTGTTTGATTGTTTGTGCAGGTGCATAGATTGGAGACTTGCGTGTATCTCCTACTGAGTTGATACCTTGGTTCTTAACTGGGGGAAATATTTATCTCTACTTTGTTGCATCACCCTTTCCTCTTTAAGGGAAAAACCAACGCAAGCTCAAGAAATAGCAGCGAGGCAGCGCATCACGACGGAGGCCATCGACGAGGAGTACATTGCGGACCTCCGCCGCCGGTAGCCCGAACATGTGGAGGAGGAGCGGGCGGTCTTCTCGGAGCACGCGGTCGACGGGGAGGTCATGGTCATCTCCGACGATGAGGAGCAAGGCGGCGATGATGACACCAAGGACGAGGAGGAGTTCGACGTTGAAGAGTGGTGACGCATTTTCGCCGCCTCCGACTCCGACGACACCTGCCCGGACCAAATGGGCGGTGGAATGTCAAGGCAATATAGGCTCACCCTGTACAAGGGTGATGATGATGATGATGATTATGATGATGATGATGATGATCAAGAGTAATTTACTTTTAAGTTTAAGTTTATGTTTAAGCCGGTTGTCAAGACAATGTGTCCAATTTCAGTTGTTCAAATCGAAATTAGATTGAACTTTTGCAAATTTGATTTTTACTCCGTTAAATTTAGAAGTTCGGCTAGGTCAGACTAAAAGTTAGTGGAGTAAAAATCCTTCATTAAGCTTTGCTCGGTCGGATCCTCCATTTTATAGAGGATAGTAGCTCCCTTTCATGCCATCAGGAGATCAAAGAGGTTCTTAGGGGGAATATGTTGAACACAATATCATGGTACACAAGATCGGGAGGAATGCAAACATGAAGTAGCAAATCTCCCACAAAACATAAAGGTAAAATATCCCGATCCCCTCTGTCCCCTTCCATTTAAACCGGCTGTTAACATCTCTATGTGAATCAATGACGTCGTTATTTCTTCGGTAACACATCTATGGGAATCAATCACGTCGTTATATTTTTGGTAACACATCTCTATGGGAATCATCATATCATATTACAAGGATGTGTTGCGCGCCTCCACGATCTCTAACCACATCGCTACCACGCACGCCTGAGGTGCCGCCTCATCCTGGCCGCCGCAGCCATCCTTGAGCTGTCGCTGCCCGTGATCTAATAACCCACCCCCGCTGCCAAGGAGGAGTACGCCGTCGACGTACGCGGCGTCCTCCCCGCGCCGCACACGCCTCGCCGGCAGGAATCCTCTCAGCCCGACGGACACGCTGTGCGAACGACGGCGCTGTTCCACGCCAAGATGTGCCAGCAAACGACGCTTGATTCCACCATCTGTATGAGGCCAAGGTACTATATATTTTGTTCCTAAAGCATAATCCGGCTTAATTCTCTGCAGTCTGTCCTATTAAGGCAACGATGCAAATGATTCTTGTGCACAAAGCAACAAAACCTTTCAGTCCTTTTCGATGCAGAGATCAGATTGGCTTTTCGTTTATGCGAATCGGTTTCTGCTCTATGCATAGAGTATGTCTGAAACTCTAAATTCATACTGCGCGAGATCTATTTTTCTGTATTAAGATGTTTACTTTGCATTACACTGGTTTTTATTTGTACGCATATGAGCATCGATTCGATTGTTTTTTGCGTTATGTTTCCTGAATAGACATACGTAATGCGGCATGGACTAAATTACCGTAGGTTGTGATTAGGTACAGCTTGACATTTCAAGCATGCCACCTCACTGAATTCCCAAATGAGCTCAATCAACATCGGTTGCCTGTAAAACAAAGGCTTACCTTTTGATGTTTTTCTTCAGTTTAGTTTGGGGCTTCTTAGTTCAAATTCAATTTTTCAGGACCTTTTGTGTCGATGATGTGCGTGACACTTAGAAAAAAAAAGGCTCTACGAGCATCTACAACAACCACAAGTAGCAAATTCCAGCCCCCGAACCGCGGACGGTCACCAAACAACACACAAAATTTCTCCTCCACAACCGAATCCTGAAATCCATATTGTTCATGTACAACGTAATGTACAAAACGAATTGACAATGGCAGAAGTTCATTCACGGCTGCCCTTGCCTTTGCCCTTCCAATCTTCCGTGTGACCGTAGCGATCGAAGACGCAGAACGGATCAAGGCAGACCTCCTCACTGCCATGGCACGGACCGCCCAACTTTGCTCTTTTTCCATCTCTTTCACTACCATCACCGCTTCTCAGCTACTTAGGCACGAATGGATTCCTTGGATGCCGCTTTGCAGGCTGCCGAAGCCGCCTCCGTCGTGTGGGCTGCCTTTGCCGCCTCCGCCGCTTAAGCCGTGCGTGCAGCAGGCTTGCTGCGCCTCCATTTCGGATTGGCGGTGACCCATGGAGGTGCATATGGCCTTCGTTTCGGCGCCTAATGTTCGGGGGACAAGGTGCCACCTTAATGGTGCTGGCGGCACAACAGGGTTGTGCCATGCGGTGGTCATTGCTTCCCGTGATACCGCCATCACGCGCCGAGATCCACCAGCCCTGAATCCGAGTGCCATTTGGACAACGGATGCGTGTAGGCTCGCTGTAGACTGCGGGTGGGCACACTCCTCCCGGGAGCGTCGGAAAGTAGCGTGGATGGCGATATGCTCCTCGGTGCTGCAAGTGATGAGCTCCTAGTTCTCGGATCCGTACATCTCAGAGTTAGATTCCAATGGCCGCCATGGAGGAGAACGCATGAGCTCGTCCGGAGAGGAGCTTGGTATAGTGGGAGGGGAGTGGAGTGGAATGTAGCTAGAGTTTCGTCTGGAGTGTGGATAGGATCCAATTTATGTGGGGTCGGGTGTGCCGAAGCCGATGTGGCAAGCATGTCCAGGTGTCCCCATATCCGTCCCAGATATGGGCGGTATGGGGAGTGCCGGTCAGTCCGGTCGTTTGGGCCGAATATGGGGCGTTCGGTAGCTGGCATTTTTTTCATCCGGGCAGCCCACTTGGGCGTTTGGGGCCCGTATGGGGGGTTCGGTTGGAGATGTTCTAAAAAATAAGAATTTTCTTCACATCTTGCTTGTGTTTCATTGCATCATCATGTTATCCAAAAATAACACGTGCAACAATAATTTGTCTCACTATCTACTGGTGTCACACATGCATTGCCACAATCTATGAGAATCAGGTTTCGAGATATGGGGGAGGGGTGACAATGCCAACGGAAGCTGGGTCGCGAGGGTGGGAGGAGTAAGACGAAAGGAAGAACAAGATGGCATGCATACAATATTTGATTGGTGCAAAAATATGTAAATGACTGTCATATGGTCGCTCACATAGAATTTATTTTACTAATAAATATAAAGTGGATATATTTGAAGGACTTCAGCCACGTTGCTTAATCAACAATTTGATTTATTTATTCACATATTGCCTTAGCAACACACGGCATTGTCCTAATATATCTCAAAAAGAAAAGGATTGTTGATAATTCTAATTATGGCTTATCCATGGCACGGACTCCATGGCGTATACATCAGATCTGATACAAAGAAACAACCACCAAAAAATACACTCACACAAAGAAAGAAAAATTGATCGGATCTGGACACGTACTACTGACAACGGAAAAAAGAAAAAGAAACTACTCTTAGTCCTTGGCGAATCAATAAAAACAGAGTTCGAACCCGTGGTCTACTTCTTGTTAGCAAGCTCGGCGCGGGCCTGTTTGGCGATATCCGGCCACGTCCTCCTGCAACAGTCGTCTTTTTCACATGTGCATCGTGTGCGGTGCTCGCGCTTGGTCCCAACCTGTAGAAGGTGTGGAACTTTTTCTTCAACTGGTACCTTTTTTGCGTGACGAGTTTTGAGGTGAGCTTGGGATGACGTATCAGCCGTCCATTCTCCTTGAACACCTTATAGAGAATTGACGACGGTACTCTCGCGCTCTCATAATGCTTGCAAAGTCGCTCACCGATTTTCACGAGCCAACAGAGGTCGTTGTGGTGCCAATAGTTGTATGTGGCTGGTTGCGACCCAATTGCAGTGGCCAAAGAAACATCGTTGGTGTCGTTGTCGCCATATTTTGAGTTGGCAGTATCGACACCAGACATGTTTCTTGGGCCGTTGCAAACAGGTCACAACCGACCACAGACAACTATTGGCACCACAACAACCTATGTAGGCTCGTGAAAATCGACGAGCGACTTCTCAAGCATTGTGAGGTTACGAAAGTACCAAAATGAAACTCTATAAGGTGTTTATGAAGGATGGACGGCTGATCTGCGGCGGCAAGCTCACCTTGAAAATCATCTCGTAAAAGAGGTACCACTTGAGGGAGAAGTTCCGCACCTTCTGCGGGTTGGGGCCCAGATGTGAGCAATGCACGCATGAAGATGAATTTTACGATTGTTGTAGGAGGACATGGCCGGATATCGTCAAATAGGCCCTCCTCGAGCTTGCTAATAAGAAGCGGGCCACGGGTCCTATTCTTTTTTTGTTCGCCAATGAATGAGAGTAGCTTTTTTCACCTTTCTTGCATCGTCGGTACTACGTCTGGACCCGATCGTTTTTTTTCTTTCCTTGTGTGAGTGTTTTTTCTTTTGTGATGATTTCTCTGTATGAGATTGTTCCTGGTGTATATGCCATGTAGTGTGTGCCATGGATACGCCAGAACAAGAATTATCCACGATGTTTTTTATTTTATAGATACATTAGCAGTCTATGATTCCATTTTATTTTTAGGACACGACTAGAGAGCACACGTGTGCTACCTAGCGTTCTCGAGCACATACCCCAAAAAAGGTAAATTTTGTTCTAACGCTATGATGCAAAATCCACTCGAAAAAGAAAGATCTTGTTCCATGTGCAATTATTACGTTTGTTCAATTCTTTTAAAAAGTCACAACTTTTGAACGGAACATCAAAATTAAGATCCGTTTTCACCGTTAGATTCTTGATGATGGTATCTTCAAAACTAGATCCCATATCGATATGTTTCGATGAACTTTTTTTCCTCGGGCAACTATGGTGCCAGGAAGAGGCAACTTTTGTATTACAGCAGGCAACTTTCCGTTAGGCTGTTTATCACACCTATTATTTTGATGTTCTTTTGAGATGGCTACGATGAGAACCAAATTGCATATCATCGTCTGTAACTTGCCTACCATGACTACCTATCAACTTTGATGTTATATGAAGCACCTTGTTGCCCGGTTGACTATCATGACTACCTATCGATTTAATGCTCTTATAAAGTTGGCTATCATGACCGTCAAGTTGCCTAGTGTCACCTATGAAGTTGCTTTTGACGAAAAAAATTCCGCAAGCAACTTTGCTGCCACAGAGAGGCAACTTTTGAACTAGAGAAGACCACTTTCGGTTAGGTTGTGTATCATGGTCACGTATCATCCTGCTGCTTTTTTAGTTGGCTACGATGACTATCAAATTGCCTAACATCACCTACAAGTTGCCTAGCGTCAACTATGCAGTAGCTTTCGACGAACTTTTTTCTCAAGCAACTTCGGTGCCACGGATAGGCAACTTTCTATTAGGTTGTGTATTATGGTCATCTATCATCCCAATGTTCTTTTGGGTTGGCTATGATGACCATCAAATTTCCTAGCATCACCTATAAGTTGCCTAGCGCAACTATGAAGTTGTTTTAGACGAACTTCTTCTCTCAAGCAACTTTGGTGCCACGAAGAGGTAACTTTTATATTACAGTAGGCAAATTTCGGTTAGGTTGTGTATCATGGTCATCTATCATCCTAATGTTCTTTTGAGTTGGCTAGAATGATTATTAAATTGCCTAGCATCACTTGTAAGTTGCCTACCTATCAATTTTGTTTCTACATGATGCACCTTGTTGCCAGGTTGCCTATCATGACTACCTATCAACTCAATGCTCTTATACAGTTGGCTATCATGACCGTCAATTTGCTTAGCGTGACCTATGAAATTGCTTTGGATGAAAAAAATCTCAAGCAACTTTTGTGCCATGGAGAGGCAACTTTGTATTACAATAAGCAACTTCGCTTAGGTTGTATATCATGGTCACCTATCATCCCAATGTTCTTTTGAGTTTACTACGACGACTACCAAGTTACCTACCATCACCTATAAGCTGCCTACCAAGCTTCCTACCATCACTTTTGACGAATTAACTAGTACACATTACACCGAAGTTGCTTGTGTGCGCCACTAAAGTTATCTTCCATAAACGGGAAAGTTGCTTTGAAAGTGGTGTAAAATTTACTACCCCACGTAACTTGGCCTCTTTTCTTGGACAATAGAAGTGGTGTGAAGTTGTCAGCCGCACAAGCAGCTTACCACTTGTCTATGTCTCTGGCAACTCGCGCTTGCGTCTCTGGCAAGTGGCCCTTGGCCATATTTTCGTGGTCTTTTTGTGCGGGGGTGGTCGCCACACTCAACCTATGTCCCAAAATGTGCTTCTCTTGTGCGTGACCCTGCCCCCGACGTCACCACCCACCATTCCCAACCATGAAATCCCACCATCACCCAAATCATCGATTCGCCTCCTCCAATCCATAGACGACTCGATCCGACCCCCCCCCCCCTCTCTTGTCGGGTCTCGGGAGTGGATCTCTAGGCAACTCGTGCGAGCACCTCTAGCAACTACCTATCACGTGTTGCGCTAGTTTTTGTGCGAAAAAACACAACGCTCTCAGGGATGAATCTCTGGGCAACTTGCCCCAACATCGATCTCTACCAAATATTTATCACACGTTGGGCAAGTTTTTGGTGAAACCACATCACTCAGGGGAGTGGATCTCTGGGAAACTCACGTCACTATCTCCCGCAACTAACTATTACGTGTTGGGCATGTTTTGGGCACCTCCCTCCACAAACTCCTATTTAACCTCCCTATGGAACCTCAGTCCAGCTCGTCCTTGTGCATCTCGCGGTTCATCGACTCCCCGAAAGCCACGAAGGCCCAACCCTCGGTCCACAAAACAATCAATTTGTCCCAACCCCCTGGATCGCGTACACGGTTGGCGGGCCAAACACCGGTCCAACCCACGACTTTACACAAGGGTGGCGCTCCTGCTTCGCTCGGCTCTCGGGAGTGGATCTCTAGTTTACTCACGACAACATCTCTAGCAACTACCTATCATGCATTGGGCGACACGCTTCTGGCAACTATGGGATTTCTCGACGGTGGGCACCTTAGTGGCCAGGTAGGAACAAACGACGAAGGTAGTCCGGTGTCTCTTGTACGACACCGAACATGGAAGAGCGGCGTAGGATCGCATGACCACTTTGTCACCGGAGAAGACTCAGACAGGGGTTGGCTCCTCTCCTCATCTGTGGTGGGTACCTTAGCGTTTCTTGTACGCACACTGAAGAGTGGCATCTAATGGCACGACTGTGTGGAGAAGAACCACGTGGGGCTGAAAAATAGGCAATTTTGCAGTATTGTAGGCTACTTAGAGACAATGATAGATAACTAAGCATCAACTGGTAGACAACTTACCTCATGGCGGTAGGAAATACAATGCAGTTGCTTCTGCGCACGGTCAAAGTTGCCTTCCATCACAGAAAAGTTGCTTTGGATTTTAATGTTGTGTTTCCTTGATTTTCCATGACCATTTAACACGCGTACAATTGTTAGTGAGCTTCGGCCGGTATCGTCTCGTCGTTAGTTCAGTGCTTAATTGCATCCAATCTATCTAGGTTCAGTTCGGTGCTTAACTGCATCCAACTCTACCAAGTCTTTGGATAGATTGTGTAAACAGGGCCAACCAAGGGTTGCACCGTGGTGTTTCTAAGCCTTGTAACGATGTGCAAAGGATGTAAACCATCTGAACATTGAAAAAGAACATGTAAAGTATGTAGAAGTTCATCAATCGCTTCCGTGCTTTTGAAAAAGATGTCAAAGGAGTGCAAAGGATGCAAAGATTGTAGAATGTGGACGCATGTGCACCTGTTCTTAAAGTCTGTACTTTTGTTCCCGTGCATTTGCTTTGAAGTTTGGTGTGCACGAGTGATTCAGTTTCAATTTCATCAAAAAAACAGAAGAACAGCAAAGCACACATCAACCCACGCACAGCTCACAAATCAATTTGGTGCGAACCGTCGAGCCAGATGCACAGGTGCGTGATGCGGCACTCGGGCAAGCCGTCGCAGGTGCAGCTGATGGACGCGATCTGCGCGAAGGACCCGAACCAGTCCTGCTTCCCGGACGAGTCCTTCGAGGTTGTCGTCGCGCCATCCGAGACCACATTGTTGAAACACCGCGCGCAGGGCGGCCGTTGCGAGAGGAGGCGACGGATCAGCCCTTGGTGCTGGCCGACAACATGGACGAGCCACCGCGGGCTGACCTAAGCACCTGGTCACACTCTAGCGTGGGCTCCGTGGTGGCCTTCCCCGATGGAGCCGCGGCGGTTGGCTGACCCAAGCTCCAGATCCTAGAAAGATGGGGAGGAGACGGTGGCGCAGCTGCTCTATATCCCCCGCCAACCGGCTTGCCGGGCTCCTCTAGTCTGCCACCTCCCCGTCGACCTCCGGGGCGTTGTCGCCGGCGCTCCTCCGCTTGTTCGCCGCCTCTGCTCGGCGGGAAAAACGGGATTGGGCTAGTGTGTATTTTTCGGAGAGAGATAGCGAAGCATGTCCCGCTGTGTCCCCAAGCGGTTTAATTTTTTTTGCGGTGTGAGCGGACGATTCGCTCCGACCGTGGCACACCTGGCAATCGCGATTGTGGATCGATGGTGTGCAGCGTGTACGCTCGGGAGAGCTAATTAGCACAGCTGCACCTTTTAGAATTTTGGATATTTGTAGCATCTGTCTGTTTTTATCCCTGCTTGCCCACGAACCAAACGGGTGACAGCCATCAAAACCAAGCTATCCGTGTCCTGTCCTACGGAGGGATAGCCCAGCAGTAACCAAACACATTCGTAAACCGAGATTCTATCTTGACCTTTATTCAACAAAGGTTTATACCAACTCTGAGTCAAATTGTAGATATTTCCAGCCCTTCATGGGTTCAGGTTTTTTGTGTCTAGCGTATACTCCCTCCGTTTCGACTCAACTTTGTACTAACTTTAGTATAAAATTGGTCATCTATTTTGAAATGAAGGGAGTACTTTTAGACATTTCAAACAGACAACAACATACGGATGTATGTAGATACCTCCCAAAATATTTGTCGGAGAAATGAACAAAAATAAATGTATCTACAACTAAAATACATTTAGATACATCCATTTGTCCGACAAGTATTTCTGGACGGAAGGAGTATTTATAATATGTAGTCACTCATTTTTATTTTTGAAGCCTGCTAATTAAGTGTTAACTAGTAGACTTCTAAAATAAAATTTTAAATTAGGCTTTTCGAATAAGCTGGGAGGAGGCGGCTTATTTCCACAACGCCATAAGCCTCAAAAGAATTGGCCCTAAATCCGTTACAGCCGAATAAGGCCTTGAGAGGAAGAATGCACTTTAAATAATCTGAGCTGATATATTCGAAATTAGTAGAACAGAGATTATCAGTCCATCCTACATATCTAGGCAATACATTCAAAATAGTCAAACTGAACCGTAGCCAAAACACATTAAATTATACTGTACTATGTAGTACATGGTGATAATCATATAATCTTTACTGGTGAACAACACGCTATCTGTCTATCCGTGTATACAAAATGAACAATCGTAGATGCGTGCATACAAATTTTGGCAGATATTGTCCCGATTGCACTTCACGCTTACAGAAAGCAAAACACCACAAACCAGGACTTAGTGTTCATAATGTGTACTGGACTGTATTGAGACAATATCACCAAAGCAGCTGGATTTGGGCGTCTTACAGCAGCAAAAGTGTCGGTGAGAAGTGGTACTGAGCCAACATCTGACCGCGCGTGAGTCAGAAGGAACCTTCAAGAAGCCTCCATCAGATTAATACACCCAACAACAGCTCGCAGCAACGTCTTGATTCCAGGAGGAATACTTCATTTTTGAGATGAACTCCATTTCCATTTGCAGCTGGATTTTGGTGGCCTCGATCTCTGTCCTCCCCTCCCCTCCAAAGGCGTGCATCCTGCAAGCACATGATTCAACACCTCCAGCAGCATCAAATTCGAGGGAATTCTTCCGTGCACCGTTTGGGAGAAAATGTGTGACATGTGCGCAGCTACCAGCGATTTCCCCATGTGCGTCGGCCAGCTGAAACAGGCAATTGTTCTGTCTTTGACCAGAAGGCTCCAACATGTCAACAGACATTAGTTGATTTCTCCTTCATCCGCATCTTTACTGCATGGCTCTTCTTCCTCTTCTTCCTCGTCTACTTTCATAAATAGTCCAAGTTTTTCCAACATGCTGCCAGAACCAGGAAGAAAACTGGGCATGCCATCCTGGGAATGCTCTGGACTCGTTTCATCAACAGAACTCACAATATGTTCTGTGGTGACTGTACCAAGCATTTCTAGGTCCTTGGGATCAACGCTGTCATTAATTTCTACAGTTCTCTCCATCTGCATCAGGTTTAAATGAACTCTTAGCTATAAGACAAAAGATTAGTTCCATAGCACCAGCAAATACTTCATTCACTTACCTCCTGCAAGGCCTGACGAGCCTTTTCCCTCTCAAGGTCCCGCTTACGCTTAGATTCAGCCTCTGCTTCAGCTCTGCGAGCTTCCATAGCTGCATTACCTTCAGCCAAAAGCCGTTCTTTCTCTGTGTCCATAGGCAAGACAATTCTCAGAAAAGCAGGAGCTTACTACTTGGCAGCAAACAAACAGGTGTATATGCTTTTTACCTTCCTTCTGCAGTTTCTCCAGCTCCTCCTGTTTATCTCCACCCTGAGCTCAATAGGTAATTACATGTCAGGAAGAGGTGCAGCCAATGATGAAGGAAAGAAAGCTAGATGTAAAAGCTCCTAAACCTGGCAGAGAATCCCACGAGCTTTCACAATTACATCAGCATAACGGCCCCTCAAAAGAGCTGCTCGTAAGAGCTTGTCCGGGGAGACTTGCCTGTCGGGTTTTGCATTCTCCCCTATATTTTTCATTGGGAAAGGATCAGATGCAGATTAATGCGCCAAGACCCCTTGGTGGTCTCATATGAACCTGCTTACAAAATCATGCTTACCCTCAGGTGCAGCCTTTGACTCATTGTCCTGCTCACGGAGTTCCACATCAGCAGCAGTGTCTGTGATTTAACCGTTGGTAAGTATGACAAGTGCTTTTTACTATTAAAGGGGAGTTTGGCTTCGTAATGGTTTGACCTCCCAGGTCCTCACCTCCACTAATTTTTACCGTAAAAGGGAAACCCGAAAAATAAACATCTAGTGCCCACACACAAGGTCTCCCCACATCAGCAGCAGTGTCTGTGATTTAACCGTTGGTAAGTATGACAAGTGCTCTTTACTATTAAAGGGGAGTTTGGCTTCGTAATGGTTTGACCTCCCACGTCCTCACCTCCACTAATTTTTACCGTAAAAGGGAAACCCGAAAAATAAACATCTAGTGCCCACACACAAGGTCTCCCCACATAAGAAAGGCCATAAAAAGGACCCGCCTTACAAAAACAACCACATGTCAGTACATCCTCCAACTTCTCCCCTGACCTGGGAGTACTGTCTTCCAACCTCTCTCGGCGCCCCCTTCTCCCGTGACCACCCCCGACCTCCACACCGGTACGCTCTCCTGTCTGCCTCTTATTCCCTTTGCCTAGGCACGCGGCAACCCGGCTGACCCTTCGTTGACCAGCGGCGAAGGTGTTAGAGTTCGTCCCGGGGCTGCATATGGAGCACGGCAACGTCTCCACCCTGGCATTACTCAACACCAACCTCAAGACGGCCGGCTGAAAGTTCCTGCTTGCCGTCGAGGCCTTCCATGAGTGAGTCCACAGAGTCGACTGCTTCCTCTTCGGCTGGATCAAGGGCGCAACTACCCCAGCTCTTCCTCTTCCCTCGCCTCTCTTAATTCCTAATAGGGCTCGAGCTCAATCTTGATTAATTGGTTATTACCTGCACTATTATTGTTGATACAGATTACTACAGTAACTTCTAGGTGGTGTTTGGTTCAATGGCAAGGCTGGGTTGCCAACCAGGTTTTTGAGAAATATTCTCAGCAGTTTGGCTATCCCTATCCTTTTAGGCCTTGTACAATGCTACTATGCTAGATGCTTAGGGAGGTGCTCAAAAATAAACCGGATGTTTCTGAAGCACAAGTGCCTAATTAAGCGTCTATCCTCTGCAAATAAGCACCAGTGCTTAAAAAACAATGGTATCCATCTAGCTATGCTGGTGGAGTTGATTTCGTGAGTTCATGGATGAGAATCAACAAAATAGTTGTTTCCTATTTTATATATCTACTCACTTTAGTATATCTTGTATGTCGCATATTCCCTACTCTTGTATATTAAGTTATTAACATGTCAAATGTGTGACGAATTGTTTTCACAATGATATGAGTGCGCGGTAGTCGCCGAAGTTGTAAAAGGCATGATGCAAGTGATGGCTGTTGAGGAGAAAAAAGCCACAGGTACACGGATGTCCTTACCCTCAGGTGCAGCCTTGGACTCATTGTCCTGTTCATGGAGTTCCACATCAGCAGTAGTGTCTGTGATTTAACCAATGGTAAATGGTAAGTATGACAAATAGAAGTAGATTAAGAACAGCTTGCAACAACAAGCAGCTAAAGGGAGCATGGGGATAAAACTTACGGTTAGCATCAACGGGGCTAATAACATCAGCACTCTTTTCTTGCTCTGCAGGTTGTTCTGGTATTTTAATACCCTACAAATTAGGAGAAACCAATTATTGAAGTGCAACAAGGTTGGCCAGTCATTGGAAATGAAATGACAAACTCTTGCCACAGCATTAGTAGAACTGTCGTGATTACTGATCACAGTTGACTCAGACTAGTGTAGTGGTACAGCAACCAGATCACCATTCTGTTATCTGGTTTGGTCTGACCATGGCGAGTCAACCAATGAAGTACAAGCTACAAAACTAACTGCAAATACTGATACGGCGTGTACTATCAGATAATTGGACAAGGAGGGTCAAGTTGCAAACAGAAGGGCTAGTGACTGACTACAGATGCGGTAAAAATAATGACAAGGGAATAATGGATGAATGTAGAGAGCTGAGGAGAGAAAGAATTAGTGGGGTTTAATCCTGCTAACACACCCCATTGGTCCATATGTTCACTAACTAAGATAGTCTTTACTACATTAACTGGCTTAATTGAAAGATCACCCGGTAAGAAATTGCCAAAGTACCTTCACAAACTTTGTTGGGCTACCAGCTTTTTCTGGTTCGCTTTCAGCATCACTGCCTGAGTCAGAATCTGCATTACCAGCATAGCAAATATGATCTGAGGACACGCTTTACAAGACAAATATATCAAATACAGTAGGGTCTTGTAGACAACTGGGACGGGCTGTTAAAGAAAATTAACTGGTACAAAGTATCTGTAATTCCCAATGATAATTTCTAGAAAGCATCTATGGTGCCCTTGCAGCTATGTATGACCCCTTGGCACCACATATTAGCTCACTAAGAATCAGTGCGAGGTAATTGCAGGATGGCATTCTTGAAATCCTAACTACTCACTCCGTCCCATAATATAAGTGTGTTTTTGACAGTAGTGTCAAAAACGCTCTTATATTATGGGACGGAGGGAGTATATAATTAAGTTTCTATGGATACCTCCAAGTCTACAGAAAGATAGTAATAGTTTAAAAAGGTAATCCTAAATGGCAAGCACAAATTTGCAGCATGTGTCAATCTCATATAATATTCTGAATTTCAGATGGTGCCACCTATAGTGAAAAATGTTTGCTTCTCACCTTTTGCTTCACAACCTAACGTAAACTCATAAACTCAAAGTTCACTAAAGTTTAGCCAAAGAAATATGAACTAGGCATAAGCACAAACCTCTATGAAAATATCATGAGAAAGGAAATATAAAGATGGTTGAAGTAATCAGAGCAGTGTCACGGAGAAACATGTTTTACAATGATGTAACCAATGGTAAACACAATGTAGATAACTAAATAACACATATGTACACACCACTAGATGAAGATCCCGAGCCACTGCTGGAACTACTTGGACTACCACATTTGCTTGTTCTGATCTGTGGATCCTTCTCTATCAATATAGGGGATGCATTGCCGCAAATGTCCACATCCTCCTCAACAGGCTCACCACCTGAGTGCACAAAAAGGTCGATCTCTAACAACTGCATTGATGACATTAAAGTTAAATCTATTGAGAACATCAAGGGTACATGACAAAATACCTTTGCAGGGATTTGTGGACGAATGACTGAGGCCAGAAACATTCACAGCCTCATTCTCGGAAGGCTCAGATTTTGTCTGCTGGTGATCTCTCTCTTGCAAGTACTTGTCCACATGCTTTTTCAATTCTAATAGTATGTCATCACTGAGTGCATGGATATCAATCTCTATCTCTTCATCCCCAAGCTGTTCTGTATTGTTGTCAATACACTGCTGTAACATATCAATGATGTGACCAGGTAATTCTGGATCCTCGGACAAAGAAGCTAAGCAGTTTCCGAAGGATTCTTTCTCCTCAAATGTCATCTTCGGCTTCACAATCTCAGTTGGCCTGACACAATCTATTGACAGGTCACTGCGGTCCACAGGAGGGGTCTTTCTCCTCTTTGAGTCAGCCCTATCAACCTCAACATGTGGCTTAGTGGCGGCAGAAACTAACTTCTTCTCAACTGTTTTCCATCTGGACTCAAACATTTTATTCAGTTGAATGGCCATATCATGCACTGCATGCCCTCGGGGATTATACGTTATCGCATTGTTAAAGGTCAGCCTGACATCAGCTGCAAAATCAAAAGGACTTGTGTAGGAACCAGAATCTAGCTTCTTCTTGATGGTCCCAAGGTCCATCGGCTGCTTGATAATATCATTATAATCTGGAATATTCAGCTTTTCCACATCTACTGGAACATTAAAAATATGACTAAATTTCTGAGTCATCAGCTTCTTCAGAATAGCTTCGCACTGCTTCAGAATTGTAGCTTCAGGCAACACCGTAGACGTTTCAGGCCGGGGTTTTGTCGGCAAGAAGCGTCCCTTGGCACCACGGAGAACATGGCTCCCCCGTTGCACTTTTTTAGCTCGAGGGGCAGCCGACGATGAGAAACCAGGTGCTCGGCTGACAGGCATGATGGCCAAAAACTCTGGCCTCTTGAGGAGATATCGGACAGAATCAAGCTCTGCCCGGAATCTCTTTCGAAGATACCGCCGCTCGGACGACGACAACTTAGACGGGACAAAGATCTCTCGCCTCACATCAAAGCCATCGCTATTAAGGCTGATGCACTTGCGTTTTGGCGCAGAGGAATCTTCGGAATCAACACGAACAGGGCTGCCCGACTCACCTACAGTCTCTGCATACCCCGCGCCCCGGTAAGCTATTTCGTCGTAGCCCCGTTTAATCTGCATCTGCGGCCTGTACTCCATGAGGACCGTTGGTGTCATGTTACCAGGCGCCAGTTAGGCACAGATCTGCTGAACATTGACAGACAGCTTCAGCCACACACACAGAGACAGACACACAGACAACAAATTGAAACCTGTCGCGGATTGAAATGAAAGCAAGTAAACCGAAATTTACAGGTATTCAAATGTTGTGCAGCAAAACCCTAGCATTGCACTTGGCCCTAGGACCAATCCGTACCAAGGGACCAGCCGTACTAATGAAATGAATCAGAACAGGACGGTGACATGTGCAGAGAGTGAAATGAATCTTATCTCTCTAAATCCAAGCAGAAGCTAGAAATGTACAGGTCAACGATTGGATTTCAGATTGGGAGTCTGGAAGGGGATTCACCTTAGGGCTGGAGATTGAGGCTGTCGGGGGCGGGAAACAAGGCCGCGACGTGCCCCGTGACCCCCTGCCCGGCGCAAACGACCTCGGCGTCCGCGGCTGCGGCTTGAGGACAGATCCGCCGCTGTGGCCTGCCGGTGAGCCGGTGAGCGCTTCCGCCCTCCCCCTGCTGCCTCCTGCACGGCGGTGGGCAGGGCTGCAGCCGGGGCGGCGGGCGTGCGGGCCACGGGAGGCTCCTGGGAGCGGGACGGCGGGCGGCCGTGGATTCTCCGGGCTCCGGCCGTGGCGCTCGTGGGGACGGGAGGTGCAGGGTGCGACGCGGTGGGCGTCCGTGGCCGCTTATCCTTTTCCTCCTCGCCGAAGCGACCGAGCCCGAACCGAACCCGAAGTGGAGTCAGGTCCTGCGCACGAGTCTAGTCGGGACCCGAAGTGGAGCGGAGCCGGAGCGGGGCGAAACCATTCGGTTCGGTGCGACTGGCGCGCGGGAGGTGGGTGCTCTCGGCGGGCATTTATAGGTGCGGGGTGGGGGTGCTCTAGGTCCGGCACTGTTTGGGGAGCGGCCGTCTTTTGCCGAGCACGCGGATAGGGGGCGGGGTGGCTTGGAGGTGAAGGATGGTGACACGTGGAAGCAGGTGCGTGCCTGGGTCCTTGGCCTGCCTGTTTTGGGGGTGTGAAATGGAGCAAGAGAAGCATCGTAACGGGTACTCGTAAGGGTGAATTCCCTATTTGACGCATTTTGCGTCAAAATGTTGATTTTGCGTCAAAATGTTGAGGCGCCGCACATCCCTCGACTCGATTTGGGCCGGCCCTTTTATTTCCTCTTCGTTGCCCCTTTCCTCCCTCGTGTGATACACCACGTTCGTTCCTACCTCCACAGAGAAGCTTTCCTCCCCCATGCCTGGATCCCCTTCTCCTTCCTCGTGCGATGGCTGCTTCACCTGCTTCTTCCTCCTGGGATCCTTCTCCGGCAAGAGACCACCCGCCTCGTAAGCAGCCGTCGGGCCTCACTCCTCCCTATTCATCCGCCTCATGGCATCAAATCTGGCTGATGTCGTCGCGTTGATGTTTATTAGCAGGTGGCCAGTCGGCGTCGACTCGTCTAGGGTTCCGTCAAGGTCGGCATCCACAAGGTAACGCCCCTATTTTCCCCATTCTGTTCCTTCATCTCTGTGTTGTACCGCGCGACCGAGGCGTTTTTGTTCATTTTAGCGTTGGTCCAATGTTGCTAGGGTTCTGAGATTAGACGATTCCGAGATCTGTTTGTATGATTCTGAGTTTTAAACAATGGGATTGTGTTCAGAGATTTGGATTCATGGTATGATTTTGCATGATGATGATTCAGAGTATGATTTAGTATGATTTAGATAAATGGGATTTTTGTTTGTTTGTTGATTCTGCATCATGGGGTTTGTGTAGCATGATGCAGACATTTTCTTGTGTTGTTAATATGTTCTGTTAGTTTTCTGGATTTTGTAGCAGCATCATGGAGTAGTTCTGGAGACTTGTTAGCATGTATTTCGTCGAGAAGCACGCACCTACCAACATTTAGGCAACACATGCTATAATCTGGTGTCTTGTTAGCATGTATTTAGTACACACTCTTAGGTTTGCACCTAAGAGTGTTCTGGTGTTCTAGGAAATTTGCTCTGCTGTTCTAGGAGCACTTCTACCGAAGAGAGTTTGCACACTATTTTGTTAAATTCTACCTTGCTTGCAAACCCTCTGTAAGAATTTGTGTGTATGTCCTGGTTGCAGCCCTTGGGAGATTTTGTGTGTCGCACAAGTTCTGCTATGTCATGAACTCATCACCATCTAGTTGCATTATAACACTATCCCTTTTTCTTCTAATTAGTTAGGACGCAGTTTAGTCAAACCCAATTGTTATGTCAAATCAAATTGGCTTAGGATTGTACCTGGATTTTATCAGTATTCAGTAATATGTGTTGGTACTTGGTAGGAAATGGCATCTGCTTCTCTGTGTTTTTTACAGCTTATGAAGCCTGAATTGTTGTTAGTTGTGGCCTTTGCGAGGACAATGTTAGCTAGCAATGATTTTGTAGTATCTTGTCATTCATCTACCATACTTCTGTACCAATTTTCTTGCAAGTATTATCCAGGAAAATGTCGTTTAATAATGTTCCTTTAATAAATGTTCTCTTAATAAATATTCTTAAAAAATGTTCGACAAATCAAAAAAAGTTCCTACACATATTTTAAAAATGTTCTCAGAAGGGAAAAAAAACTTTTAAAAATAATGTTCCCTGAGGCATGTTCCCAAAATATTGTTCACAAAATAATTTTAGAAAATAATGTTCCCTAGGAATGTTCTTTGAATATTGTTCCAATAATTTTTGAACATATTGTTTGCAAAAAATGTTCTTTGAATAATATTCCTTGAAAAGTGTTCCCTGAATAAATGCTCTCTGAATAAATGCTTTCTAAAATAATTATTATTGAATAATGTTCATTGAAAATTGTTTTGTAAATAATATGCCTTGAAAAATGTTCCCTGATTAATATTCCCTAAGAAAGTTCCATTGGCATAAAAAAATAATGCCCCCAAATAATGTTCTATTGGCATAAAAATAATGTTCCGTGAGTAATGTTCCTAAAAAAATTGCTTAACATTTAAAAAATAGTCTTGCAACATTGTTGAGGGAACAAAAAATTACATTATTAAGGGAACATCGTTCTATGAAGATTCCTTTGGGAACATCGACGAGGGAACATTATTTAGAGAACAATATTAAAGGAACATTATTTAGGGAACATTATTGGGGAAACAAAAAAGTGGAACATTTATTTGGGGAACATTACTAAAGGGACATTCTTGTAGGAACATTATTGGGGGAACAAGTGATATTCTGTAAAAAATATATAATTGAATAATTTTTGCTGAATAATGTTCCTTGGGGTCAACAAAATTTCCTTGAATAGAAGAATGTTCCTTGAATAATGTTCCCTCAATAATGTTCTCCGTAAAATAAAAAAAATGTTCTTCTAATTAAATATTGATAATTGTATAATGTTTTCCAGAATGATGTTCCCTAAATAATGTTCCTTGGAAAATGTTGGCACAAGAAACAAACCTATTGAAGATCCAAAAAATAGTGGCACACCTATTGAAGATCCTTTGCTAGTTCAAGCACTCGAACTGCATGAAGCACATACCAGTAAGTTTTCGAAACCAGAAATTTCAACTTGGCAACAACGTGTGAACAAATCTTTCAAATCTGGGACACCTGTATTTCAACAACAACAAAAAAAGGCAAGTAAGCAGGTCCTCTTTTTGAACGGAATAGAGAGTGATTTCTACCAAACATTGGTTGGACTTCTTCCCAAGTTAACTTACAGGTATGTAGAAAAAGCATCTATATGACATGTTCTACATGATTCAAACATAAACAATTTTTTATGTTGTCCATGCTATTTCTCATGATTTATTTTTTAGTTTTATTCATGTTGTTCTTCTGCCATGAACATCCGAAGGATATTTGAGATTGAAGGAGTTTGGTGGATCAGAAAACTATAACTGTATTATTAAAGACTGGTGGTTGGATAAATCCTCGAGTTGTTGACTGTTTTTCAAAACTAAAGAATAACGACCGGCTGAACCGAGGAAGAAAAGGCCTCCTACCAAACAGCGAATCAGTAGAGCACATCGCCATTCTTTTCCTCAGTTTTTGTTTTCACTTCATCGACATTTTCCTTTTCTTAATTATCAACCATTTTCCAGGAAACAAACATGCAGGAGAAGCTAATGAACCAAATGCTAAATCATTTAGATCCTGCAAACAAACTAATCTTACAGGAAAGTAATGTTGGCTTCTTTATTGAATGCTTCCTTGGTAAGATAAGTTCTTTTGTACAAAATGCTCTTATAGATTTTTCTTTTTCAAAGAGGTTAGACTAATAGCTTGTTCATTTCCACAATTCCCTAGGTAAAATTTCCTGTATTCAAGGAAACAATGAGTTTTAATTGTTGCTAACTTCAGAGCCAATTTTTTTTTTGATATCATGAACCCGTACTACAATGGCGATACATTTCTACCAACAATTAGTGCAGTTACCCACAACTTCAAGGTTTTGTTCGCTGCTACGTATGGAAATACTAGTTCTTTGAACATAGGAAATTTTTAATCAAGATTTGTACCAGCTACCAAGGTCAATTTCAAGTTGGTTTTCCATAGAACTCTCCCCTTTTACAAGATTTGTACCACCCACCAGCAACTTCTTGGTTCTTTCTCCTAAAAAACAGATTAAAAGTACTTTAAAATTCACAATAATTTCCATTAATAACTTTCAAGGACAATGAAATTCAGCTGCCATTAGTAACTTCTTTTCTGCAGAGACATGTAAGTTCTCTATTTATTTTCTCCCAAAGATAGAAGCGAGATGTTACTTCCTTAGAGCATCTTTTTTGTAATGAATAGTGAAATTAACTTCTTCTAATACCATATTTGTTTCAACAGGGTTTCTGCATATTCAAGTGAAGCTTTGAATGCCAATCATTATTTGATCTGAATATGAAGTTAGCTTAGGTAACTTCGTCATCGGCAGTTCCTCCTGTAACAGGGTTCACCCAAAGAATCGCAATTATCAAATGTTTGCACCTGTTTATTTTTGTTGCAAGGATTGTGTATTTCCAATAACATATTTCCCCTTTCCATTCTGAAGGGTCTCATTAATGCTGTCAACTTCAAGGGAAATTGCACTGCAAGATTCAACTCAAAGGAATACTTCTGCAGGGAAAACGTTTCATTAATGATACCATTTTTTGTTTTTATCTTGATGCCCCAATGATAGTTTCTTGTAACACCTTGAGCTGTAAAGAAAGTCCGAAAACAGTAGAAACAGTTGTGTAAACAAGCTCTAAGCCATGTACACTTTTTTCCATACAATTTTCATCACTGACTTTGATCAAGCTCTAAGCTTTACATCATGTTCAGAAGCAAAGCAGTAGTAAAGAAGCTTCAGCCAGCACATGTTTAATTTGTAAAATAAACTCTATTTTTTAACAACAGTTTTAGAAACATAGTTATCACTTTATGACTGTTTTAGACGTACCACTTTTGTAACAAAAAGTGAAATTTTCGTCTAATTTAGACTTAAAACAGTTGAATCAGTTCAAACAGTACCTGGGCAGAGAAATTGGAACCTGCTACTGATTTGTTTGAGAAACAGTACAAATAGTTCAATCATTATTTAGTTCACAGCGGGAAACAACAGAAACATGAAACAGTGAAACAGTAGGAACAACGACACGTTTCAAAACCCGCAAAACAGTGAAACACGCGTGGCGCGGCCCAAGTAGCCTGTCAACCACCTGCTCTGTGCGAAGCCAAACCTAGTTGACGTAGAATGCGTCACATAGGACGTCCCCTCCTAAGGCGGGCGGGCAATGTCCGGTTGGGTTGGGTTGTCGTTGCGCCCAACGCGCGGCCACATCCCAAATCATGTCCGGATGAACGTGATTAAAAAAAGCAATAAAATAAAATAAAATATGGAAAAATATAAAATAAACGCAAACATAAAAACATAAACATAATTAGGGGGTTTACGGCCACAAAACGGCCCAAGTTCCTCGGTCCACAGCCGTAATTAACATAAAAAACAAAACAAAAAATGCTGCTCGCGCGCTCCTGTCGTGCCCGTCGATGTCGTGGCTGTGGCCGTCTTCTCAGTGGCCGTCGTTGTCGTCGTCGTCGCTGACGAGGTCGACGTAGTCCGGCGGTGTCCAGAGGTTGAACGGCGGTGCGTGGTACACGGGGGCAGGCTGGAAGGCGGGAGGTGCCTGCACCACCTCCTCCCGTGGCAGCGCCTCCTGCTCCGGTGACCGTGGTGGCGTGGGGCACCAGTTCATGCCCCCCATGGCGTTGGCCATCTTCGGAGCCGTGCACGACCAGCTCCACTGCTGGCCCATCAGGCCCGGGTGGAATGCAACCACCGGCTCCTCCTCCATCACCTCCTTCGCCCTCACCATCTCCAGCTCGGGGATGGCGACGTCGCCGGCCGCAAAGAGGGCCATCATCTCCTCGAGGCCCTCCCATTGGCAATCATCGTGCGTGTTCATGGAGTCCACCATGACACATTGCATGAGCCGGGCCTCCTCCTTCGCTATCATGCGAGGAGGTGGTGGTGGCGATAGAGATGGTGAAGGCGACGGCGTGGGCGTGAGGCCGCACACCCGCGTATGCCCGCACACCCGGGGAACAGGCGCTGCGCGCTCTCGACGTGGCCGCCGCGGCCCCAATGAGGTGTCGGCGAAGAGAGGCGCGCCACACGTCGTGCTCGTCCCTTAACCATGTGTCCCAGAGCACGGAGTTGGGGCGTACCTGGAGTCCTAGTACAGGTCGTCCGCCAGGAGGCGACGGCGGCGCTCGATCTCCTCGCGGCGCGCATGGCCGCTTGTCGAGACCAGTGGGATCGGGACCGGGTCAGCGGAGAGATGCCAGTTATTGGGGAGGTGCATGTCGCTCCACGGAAGCGGCGTCCTCGTCTCCCAACAATGCTGGCATACATCCGCGCTGATGTACTGCTGGTCGCGCTCGCCGTCGGCCGTTGGGCCATATGGTGAATGGGGCAGGCGCGGGGGCCCGATGTGGTGGTGATGCGGGCTCCTCTTTCACGGAGCCGTGGTGGCCGCCCGAGGACGAGCCAGCCTCGCAGTCGTGCTTCCCCTTGCGGCCGTGGTTCCAGAACCCCATGGCTGCGATGCGGCCGACCGACGAGATCGAGGACGGGAAGGGGCTAGGGTTTGGGGCGTGTCGGGTTTCGAGGAAGCAACACTGGCTGGAGTAGGAAGTGTGGAAGACGACCAGTCCACGGCTTCCCATTTAAGAAGGACGGCGCCCGTTCGTCTAGACGGATGACAGGTGGGGCCGACCGCGCGTGCGCATTAATGTCGGGCGGTGGGAGGTAGGTGGCCTCCTGCCACGCGGCCCTGACGCGGACGAGCGATGCATCCGTTTTTTGTCCGCCGCAACCCAAACCGCGCGCATGTTTGCGCTCAAAATAGGTCGGTCCGGACATAAAACGGACCAGATGCGTCTAGACCGTTGCGCGCTAGGCCGTCTGGTTTGTTCGTTTGACCCCAAACGGACGGGGTCAGACGGGATGGGGTCGCCCGCTGGGGTTGGCCCGAGCAACTCTAGCAGATGCGGTACATCGCGGTACTGTAAAATTAAACTGCTTTTGCGGTATTAAATTGGCTTTCGCAGGCGAGAAAAACTGTACCGCAAAAAAGAAATCCGGCAGCCGATTTCGAGCTCCTCGGCCTACTCCATCGACCCTCCGGCGGCCATTGTCGAGCCCCTTCGCTTGCTCCGGCGGCCGCTAACGAGCTCTAGGCTGCCTGCTCCGGCGTTGACTCGTTTATGGTTCACCTTAAAATTGGCCTAAAAAATTGCGGATATAGGGTATATGGGTGATAATATGTAGTGACCTGCAAGAAAAATCCGGGATAGCCTATATGACGGGATCTATTGGGTGCGTTTTACGGCATCTTTTTTTTTTTGCGGCATCGGTACTGTAAATACAAAGGTTTGATCACTTTTAGGGTATCTGCTAGAGTTGCTCTATGGGCATCTCCTATGGAAGAAGCTTGATTAGGCGTTTGAGAAAAAGAAAAAAATTGAATTTTATGTGTAATGCTTGGTTAAGAGTCTCGATGTGTCCAACTCTAGTAGGAGTCCATGGATGCCTATATCTATATTTATATTTACATTTATATTTACACCTATTAATAAAGCAAGGTGCATTTCGCCAATTTTTCATCCCTTCACTGTCGATGTGTCTATATCTATATATTTTCATCCGTTCACTGTCAACTTTTTTTCTGTCCGAGGTGGTACTAAATTCTTATGTGTTTGTCTGCTAGAAAAATAATTTTTGTATGTGGGCCGCGCGCTGTGGCACAGCGAAGAAACCCCACTTATTTTCCGCCCACGCAGCTGGGAAAATACTATTTTCCGCATCGGGCGACAAATAATCGGAGTTTCGCACAGGACAACCAATAATGAGCTGGCCCATTTCTCTTAGTTTCCGTGTTTTACTTCTATTTTTATTCTCCTTTCTCTATCTCATTTTTCTCTTCCAAGTTTTTTTAGAATTTATCTAATAAATTAAAATTTCTCAAAAAGTTCAGAATAAAAAAGCAAATTTTGGAAAATGTTCAGAATTCCAAAATTTTGTTGTATTTCAAAAAATATTCGGAACTTGCAAAATGTTTTCCGTTTTTCCATTTTTATTATTTTTCAGAATAGTTCAAGATTTCTAAAAAGAAAATGGCATTTCAAAAAAGGCTCCAAATTCGAAAAGTATTCTTGTTTTATTGAAATTTTCACAATTAAAAATAATGTTTGTGTATAAAAGGTACATATTTTCTAAAATCTTATGAATTTTCAACACATGTTTCTGTTCTAAAAAAATGTTCACAAATTCAAATAATGTTCATATTTTATATAAAGAAAATGATGTTTTCAGAAAATGTTTGTGAATTTTAAAAGATGTTCCCTTTCATATTTTGTTCGTGTTTTTTTTGAAGTGTATATAATTTTCAAAAAATTGTTCAGGATTTGAAAAATTGTTCATGTTTCCTAAAATATTAAGAAACTTCATACTTATAATCCTCTCGATTGAAAGGATTTAAAGGAAAATTAGATTGAATAACTCATGGGCCTTCTACACCTAAATGTCCTGGATCAATGAATTGAAAAATAGCAGATTGATTCATTCACATATGGCAAACCGAGAAACTAAATGTTCTTTTTTGTGTGCACACGGGGTTTTGCTTGCACATACAATTCTCATTAACTTTAAATGCATACTATTTTATCTCCCGTTGCAACGCACGGGCATATGTGCTAGTAAAAGTTAAAACAAACTCACAAGGAGATCTGATGATAGAATTAGCATCGACGCAAAAAGAGAACCCCGCTCGGACAAGAATACTCCAGAACAGCCAGGGATTAGACCTTGGCGCCTATGGATAGCGCCCCTCTCGTGTGTGCTGATAACCCGCAAGTATACGAGATAGTTGTAGCCTCTTTCGATAAGTAAGAGTGTCGAATCCAACGAGAAGCTAAAGGTAGAACAAATACTCTCTCAAGTCCTATCGGCCACTGATACGACTCTACGCACGCTTGACGTTTGCTTTACCTAGAACAAGTATGAAACTAGAGGTACTTTGTAGGTGTGATAGGATAGGTTTGCAAGATAATAAAGAGCACGTAAATATAAACTAGGGGATGTTTAGATAAAGATGCAATAAAGTAAATATAGCGAGTGTGGAAAAGTGGTGGTAGGAGTTGTGGAATTGTCCCTAGGCAATTGACTATGTTACTAGACCGGTAATCACTATTGCAATTCTATTTGAGGGAGAAGCATAAGCTAACATACTTTCTCTACTTGGTGCTGGAATTTTTGTCTATTTGGGCCTAGCCCAATAGCAGTTTCAGAAATTCCTAATAAGTCCTAGAGGCCCACGCAGCCCATTCGTGCAAGGCAAGAGGTGGAACTAAAGTTTAGCCCCACATTGCTAGTTTAGAGGGAGTTGGTCCTCTTTATAAGGGAGGCTCCTTCCCCACTTGTATGAGCATGAGAACAAGAGGGACATCCACGAGCGCTCCTCCTCTGCTGCCCGCCCCGCCACGCCCTTCGGCTCCTGGCTGTTTGCTTCATCTTCGTCTCTTTGTTTCACCTTCCGTCGCTGCCCTCTCGCCTCCTTCTCTTGCGCCTATAAAAGGGAGGTCGCTCCTCTCAGAGAGATGCACCAGAATCTCTTCCTCCTCTTGCCTGCTGCTGTCTTCCTCACCCCGGCTTGCGGCGTGCACCGTGAGTCGCGACAGTAGGCCTCCGAAACCGCACCTTTTGAGTCCTGTATGGGAGAAGGGTGATAGGTTTTTGGGGAGCGCTCTGCGCGACTACTGACTTCGACGTCACGGATGCCCCGGACTCCGAGGACTACTTCCCCGACGACGACTACTTCCCCGACGTCGACAACCTCCTCGACGACATGGAGGACACCGACCCCAAGTCCAGTGCCTCTGCTCCTGCTGCTGTCACGTACGCGTTTCTCCCCTTTCTATTGGAGGTTCTGCTACAGTTTCTTGTTCTAGTGTTTGCCCTACACATGTTAGGATCTACCTCACATATGCATCTTGATCTATTGTCTGCTCGAGAGATGATCGGTTCTAGCTCATATATGCAGATGTTATTTACCTTCACTTTGTCAAATCGCATGACTTGTTTTATCACTGCTATACTAGTCATGCTTTATCTAGTATTTCTGTTATTAAAATCGTTCGGTAAATTGCTCATATTTTCAACAATCCAAAAACCTTATGATAGGCAATTTACTCCAAGTGGTTTTGCTGCTTCCATGAGACCTCCTATGTTTGAGGGTATCCACCATAAGAGGTGGCGCGTGAGAGCAGTCTTATGGTTTCAAACCATGAGTTGCTATGACGCCACTCTTGGCAAACCTGAAGGAGAGCAAGATGCCCAACATGCACAAGCTTTTCAGAAAATGGATACCTTGTTTAAGGCCGCTCTCTTGAGTGTTCTTGGTGAGAACATAGTTGATGCTTATGCGTCAATTGATAATGGAAATGATATGTGGGATGCACTCGAGGCCAAGTTTGGGGTCTCGGATGCCGTTACTGAGCTGTACATCATGGAGCAATTCTACGATTACAGGATGACTGAAGAGCGCTCCGTGGTTGAGCAGGCTCATGAGATACAATCATTTGCTAGAGAACTTGAGCACTCCAATTGCATGATACCGAACAAGTTTGTTGCCGGGGGTATCATCACTAAGCTTCCTCCTTCATGGAGGAACTTTGCTACCTTACTGAAGCATAAGAGACAGGAGTTTTCCGTTCTGGATCTCATTGGTACTCTTGATGTGGAAGAAAAGGAGAGAGCAAAGGACACACGTGCTCGAGGTATTGAGGGAGGATATAGTGCCAATCTGGTATAGAAGAAAAACTTCTAGTCTCACAAGTTCAAGAACAAGGGCAAGCTTGATGGCAAAGCAAAGTTTGATGGGAAGAACAAGGCTGTACAACACACGAACTTCAAGAAGAAGAGTGACAAGAAGAAAGGTGCTTGTCATGTGTGTGGAGATCCTGATCATTGGGCTCCTAGTTGCCCCAATCGCTATGACAAGCGTCATCCTGGGAAAGGCGGCAAGACCGCTAATGTTGTCATTGGAGACACTGACATGAAGGATGCTGGGTATGGTATATTTCCCACTATTCTTTCAGTATGTCATTCTCATGATTGGTTGATTGGCACGGGTGCTAATGTGCATGTATGCGGTGATATTTCCATGTTTTTGTATTATCAGACCGCAGGTACTTCAACCGTGCTAATGGGGAACGATTCAAGTGCTTCCGTTCGTGGTGTTGGCACGGTCGATCTGAAGTTTACTTCGGGGAAGATCGTGCAGCTGAAGAACGTACATTATGTCCCCTCCGTCAATAAAAGTCTTGTTAGCGGATCTCTTCTGTGTAGAGATGGCTATAAGCTTGTCTTTGAGTCGAATAAATTCGTAATATCCAAGTATGGAACCTTTGTTGGTAAAGGCTATGAGTCAGGAGGCCTATTTCGTTTATCCTTATCAGACGTTTGCAATAAAGTTGTTAATCATATTTGCAACAATAGTGAATCAAATGTGTGGCATTCACATCTTTGTCATGTTAACTTTGGTTGCATGTCGCGACTAGCTAAGTTGAACTTAATCCTAGTTTCACCATCGTCAAGGGATCTAAGTGTCAAGTGTGTGTGCAAGCTAAGCAACCTCGTAAGTCTCATGTATCATGAAAAGAGAAATCTTGCACCACTAGAACTTATACATTTAGATCTATGTGAAATGAATGGTGTTTTGACAAAAGGTGGAAAGAAATATTTCATGGCGTTAATTGGCGACTCCACTAGATAACGCCATGTGTGTCTTCGAAATCTAAGGATGAGGCTTTGAACTTTTTCAAGATCTATAAAGCTGAAGTGGAAAACCAACTTGATCGGAAAATCAAGAGGCTTAGGTCCGACCGTGGTGGAGAGTATTTTTCCAGTGAATTGATGCTTTTTGTGCGGAACATGGTATAATCCATGAGAGGACGCCTCCCTACTCACCTCAGTCAAATGAGGTGGCCGAAAGAAAGAACCGTACTCTAACTGATTTGGTTAACGCCATGTTAGACACATCGGGTCTCTCCAAGGCATGGTGGGGGAGGCGATATTGACAGTATGTCATGTCCTAAATTGAGTCCCCACAAAGAACAAAGAAATAACTCCATTCGAGGAATGGGAGAAGAAAAGGTTAAAACTCTCTTATCTGCGAACATGGGGTTGTTTGGCGAAAGTCAATGTGCCAATTCCAAAGAAGCGGAAGCTGGGACCCAAAACTGTGGATTGTGTTTTCCTGGGATATGCTTTTTATAGCATTGGCTATAGATTCTTGGTTGTAAAATCTGAGGTACCTGACATGCATGTCGGTACGATCATGGAGTCGAATGATGCGACTTTCTTTGAAGATATCTTTCCCATGAAGGATATGGCTACCTCATCTAATCAGGAGATGCCTAGTTCATCGAATCAGGAACCAGTTACAATTACCGAACTTGCCATTTCGATGGAACACTTTGAAAGTCCTGTGGAGGAGAACAATGAAGTTCCTACTAGGAGCAAGAGATAGAGGACTGCAAAGTCCTTTGGTGATGATTTTCTTGTGTATCTCATAGATGATACTCCCAGTTCTATTTTGGAGGCCTATGCATCGGAAGATGCTGACTACTGGAAGGAAGCGGTTTGTAGCGAGATGGATTCCATCTTGGCGAATGAAACTTGGGAGATAACTGATCGTCCTTATGGGTGCAAACCTATAGGATGCAAATGGGTATTCAAGAAGAAGCTTAGGCCTGATGGTACTATCGAAAAGTACAAGGCTCGGCTCGTGGCTAAGGGTTATACCCAAAAGGAAGGTGAAGACTTCTTTGATACTTACTCACATGTGGCTCGACTGACCACTATTCGAGTTCTACTTTCACTAGCTGCCTCACATGGTCTTCTCATTCATCAAATGGATGTTAGGACTGCTTTCCTAAATGGAGAGTTGGATGAGGAAATTTATATGGAACAACCGGATGGGTTTGTAATAGGTGGTCAGGAAGGGAAAGTGTGCAAGTTGCTGAAGTCTTTGTATGGACTCAAGCAAGCACCCAAACAGTGGCATGAGAAGTTCGAAAGAACTTTAACAGCCGCAGGCTTTGTTGTGAACGAAGCTGACAAATGTGTGTACTATCGCCATGGTGGGGGCAAGGGAGTTATGCTTTGCTTGTATGTTGATGACATACTGATCTTCGGAACAAATCTGAAGGTTATTAAGGAGGTCAAGGATTTTCTACCTCGCTGTTTTGAGATGAAGGATTTAGGAATGGCTGATGTCATTCTGAACATCAAGTTGTTGAGAGATGATGATGGTGGGATGACATTGCTTCAATCTCACTATGTGGAAAAGATCTTGAGTCGCTTTGGCTATAGTGACTGCAAGCCCTCTCCAACACCATATGATGCTAGCGTGCTGCTTCGAAAGAATTGAAGAATTGCTAGAGATCAATTGAAGTATTCTCAGATTATTGGCTCGCTTATGTACTTAGCCAGTGCTACAAGACCTGACATCTCTTTTGTTGTTAGCAAACTGAGTCGGTTTGTCTCAAAACCGGAGATGTGCATTGGAAAGCTCTAGAGAGTTTTGCACTATTTGAAAACCTTGCAAATTATGGAATTCACTACACCGGGCACCCAAAGGTGCTTGAAGGGTATAGTGACTCAAACTGGATCTCGGATGCTGATGAGATAAAGGCCACGAGCGGATATGTATTCACTCATGGAGGTGGCGTTGTTTCTTGGAAGTCTTGCAAGCAGACCATCTTAACGAGGTCAACAATGGAAGTAGAGCTCACAACACTAGATACAGCTACGGTCGAAGCAGATTGGCTTTGTCGGCTCTTGAATGACTTGTCGGTAGTTGAGAAACCTATACCGGGTATCCTTATGAAATGTGACAATCAAACTGTGATCACTAAAGTGAGCAGCTCAAAGGATAACATGAAGTCATCAAGACACGTTCAGAGAAGGTTAAAGTCTGTCAGAAAAATGAGAAACTCCGGAGTTATTGCATTGGATTATATCCAAACGTCTAAAAATCTGTCAGATCCTTTTACTAAGGGTCTATCACGTAATGTGATAGATAATGCATCGAGGGAGATGGGTATGAGACCCACAATATGAGTTGTTCACAGTGGTAACCTATTCTTTGTGATCGGAGATCCCGTGAATTAGATGTGGAAGACAAGACGTTGGTCAGCTGGGAGGAGAGTACCCTCATTGTTGAAATACCACTCCATGAAGATGCAATACTCTCCTAATCTGCATGGCAGGTTGATGTATATCTTAATGTGTTCTAAGTGGCTCTTTGAAGCGAGATGTTGTCCTCTGAACATCTTTTGAAGAACGCACCTATATGAGTCTCGATTGTTAAACGTCGCAATCTATGAGAGTAGGGTTCTCTCTAGTAAACTCATGAAAGGTCTCGGAGTATGACGCATAAGCTCCACCCGCGGGGAAGACCCAAAGTAGCCACGTATCTGTCAAGGCTTTATGTGAAGCTAGATTCACAGAAAACTTGTAGTTCAAGGCCCAGTCCACTGTTCAAGTTGCTTACTAGTGTAGCATAGGGTTCTAGGTGGAAGTTCAACTTAACAGTCTCCACTGTAGTACCGGTATATAAAACAGTGTTTTGGAACCAAAGGCAAATTTTGTGTGCCTCACGGGATCGGTGGGGATTGCTGGAATTTTTGTCTATTTGGGCCTAGCCCAATAGCGATTCGAAATTCCTAATAAATCCTAGAGGCCCACGCAGCCCATTCGTGCAAGGCAAGAGGTGGAACTAAAGTTTAGTCCCGCATTGCTAGTTTAGAGGGAGTTGGACCTCTTTATAAGGGAGGCTCCTGTTGGGGAACGTAGTAATTTCAAAAAATTTCCTACGCACACGCAAGATCATGGTGATGCATAGCAACGAGAGGGGAGAGTGTTGTCTACGCCCTCGAGACTGAAGCGAAGCGATCACAACGTAGAGGAAGTAGTCATACGTTCTCCTCGCGATCCGACCGATCCGGCGCCGTTACTCCGGCACCCCGAGTTCTTGACACACGACAGCTCGATGGCGTCCCTCGTACTCCGATCCAGCCGAGTGTTGAGGAGAGTTTACGTCGACGACGGCGTGGTGACGATCTTGATGTTTCACCGTGCGAGGCTTCGCTTAAGCTTCAGCGACGGTATGACCGAGGTGGAATATGGTGGAGGGGGGCACCGCACACGGCTAAGGAACGATCCGTAGATCAAACTTGTGTGTTCTAGGGTGCCCCCCTGCCCCCGTATATAAAGGAGGGAGGGGGGGAGGCGGCGGCCTAGAGGGGCTGGGAGGAGTCCTACTCCCACCGGGAGTAGGACTCCCCCCCTTTTCCTAGTTGGAGTAGGATTGGGGGAGGGGGAAGAGGGAAAGGTGAAGGAAATATGCCCTAGAGGCAATAATAAAGTTATTATATATTTCCTCATATCATGATAAATGTTTATCATTCATGCTAGAATTGTATTAACCGGAAACATAATACATGTGTGAATACATAGACAAACAGAGTGTCACTAGTATGCCTCTACTAGACTAGCTTGTTAATCAAAGATGGTTATGTTTCCTAACCATGAACAAGGAGTTGTTATTTGATTAACAAGGTCACATCATTAGTTGAATGATCTGATTGACATGACCCATTCCATTAGCTTAGCACACGATCGTTTAGTATGTTGCTACTGCTTTTATCCATAACTTATACATGTTCCTACAACTATGAGATTATGCAACTCCCGTTTACCGGAGGAACACTTTGGTACTACCAAAGCGTCACAGCGAATCGGGTGATTATAAAGGAGTACTACAGGTGTCTCCAAAGGCAGATGTTGGGTTGGCGTATTTCGAGATTAGGATTTGTCACTCCGATTGTCGGAGAGGTATCTCTGGGCCCTCTCGGTAATGCACATCACATAAGCCTTGCAAGCATTGCAACTAATGAGTTAGTTGCGAGATGATGTATTACGGAACGAGTAAAGAGACTTGCCGGTAACGAGATTGAACTAGGTATTGGATACCGTCGATCGAATCTCGGGCAAGTAACATACCGATGACAAAGGGAACAACGTATGTTGTTATGCGGTCTGACCGATAAAGATCTTCGTAGAATATGTAGGAGCCAATATGGGCATCCAGGTCCCGCTATTGGTTATTGACCGGAGACGTGTCTCGACCATGTCTACATTGTTCTCGAACCGTAGGGTCCGCACGCTTAAGGTTTCGATGACAGTTATATTATGAGTTTATGAGTTTTGATGTACCGAAGGAGTTCGAGTCCGGATGAGATCGGGGACATGACGAGGAGTCTCGAAATGGTCGAGACGTAAAGATCGATATATTGACGACTATATTCGGAGTTCGGAAGGTTCCGAGTCATTGGGTATTTTTGAGTACCGGAGAGTTACGGAATTCGCCGGGAGTATATGGGCCTTATTGGGCCATACGGGAATAAGGAAAGAGGCCAAAGGAAGAAGGGCGCAGCCCCTCTAGTCCAATTGGACAGGGGTGCAGCCCCTTTCCTTCCTCCTCTCCCCTCTTTCCTTCTCTCCTACTCCAACAAGGAGGGGGAGTCCTACTCCGATGGGAGGAGGACTCCTCTGGCGCGCCCTCTGGCCGGCCGAACCCCTCCCCTGGCTCCTTTATATACGGGGCAGGGGGCACCTCTAGACACAAGAGACACAAGTTTGATCTACGGATCGTTCCTTAGCCGTGCGGTGCCCCCTCCACCATATTCCACCTCGGTCATACCGTCGTCATGAAGCTTAGGCGAAGCCTGCGCGGTGAAACATCAAGATCGCCACCATGCCGTCGTCTTGTGAAACTCTCCCTCGACACTCGGCTGGATCGAGTACGAGGGACGTCATCGAGCTGTACGTGTGTCAATAACTTCGGGGCGTCGGAGTGCTTGGCGCCGGATCGGTCGGATCGCGAGGAGAACGTCGACTACTTCCTCTACGTTGTGATCGCTTCGCCGGGTCTACAAGGGTATGTGGACAACACTCTCCCTCTCGTTGCTGTTCATCACCATGATCTTGCGTGTGCGTGGGAAAATTTTTGAAATTACTCGTTCCCCAACAGTGGCATCCGAGCCTAGGTTTTATGGTTTGATGGTTTTGCACGAGTAGAACACAAGTGAGTTGTGGGCGATACAAGTCATACTACCTACCAAAGCATGTCATACTTTGATTCAGCGGTATTGTGAGATGAAGCGGCCTGACCGACATTACGCCAGACGCTTACGCGAGACTGGTTTCACCGCCACGAGCACTCGTTGCTTAAAGGTGATGGCGGGTGTCTGTCTCTCTCACTTTAGTTGAACCGAGTGTGGCTCGCCGGTCCTTGAGAAGGTTAAAGCGGAGTCTATTTGACGAAGTATCGTTGTGGTTTTGATGCGTAGGTGAGATTGATTCGGCTTAAGCCCGTAGCAGCCACGTAAAATTTGCAACAACAAAGTAGAGGACGTCTAACTTGTTTTTGCGGGGCATGTTGTGATGTGATATGGTCAAGACGTGATGCTATATTTTATTGTATGAGATGATCATGTTTTGTAACGAAGTTATCGGCAATCGGTGGAGCCATATGGTTGTCGCTTATTGTATGAAATGCAACGCATACTGTAATTGCTTTACTTTATCACTAAGCGGTAGCGATAGTCGAGAAGCAATAGATGGCGTGACGACAACGATGCTACGATGGACATCAAGGTGTCGCGCCGGTGGCGATGGTGATCACGACGGTGCTTGGAGATGGAGATCACAAGCACAAGATGATGATGGCCATATCATATCACTTATATTGATTTGCATGTGATGTTTATCTTTTATGCATCTTATCTTGCTTTGATTGACGGTAGCATTATAAGATGATCTCTCACTAAATTATCAAGAAGTGTTCTCCCGAGTATGCACCGTTGCCAAAGTTCGTCGTGCCTGACACCACGTGATGATCGGGTGTGATAAGCTCTCGTCCATCTACAACGGGTGCAAGCCAGTTTTGCACACGCAGAATACTCGGGTTATACTTGACGAGCCTAGCATATGCAGATATGGCCTCGAACACGGAGACCGAAAGGTCGGCGTGAATCATATAGTAGATATGATCAACATAAGATGTTCACCATTGAAAACTACTCCATCTCACGTGATGATCGGTTATGGTTTAGTTGATTTGGATCACGTGATCACTTAGATGACTAGAGAGATGTCTTTCTAAGTGGGAGTTCTTAAGTAATATGATTAATTGAACTTAAATTTATCATGAACTTAGTCTGGTAGTATTTTGCAAATTATGTTGTAAGATCAATAGCTTGCGTTGTTGCTTTCATATGTTTATTTTGATATGTTCCTAGAAAATTGTGTTGAAAAATGTTAGTAGCAATGATGCGGATTTGATCCGTGATTTGAGGTTTATCCTCATTCTTGCACTGTAAGAATTATGTCCTTAATGCACCGCTAGGTGACAGACCTATTGCGGGAGCGGATGCGCACGTTATGAGCGTTTGGCTAGCTCAATATGATGACTACTTGATAGTTTTGTGCACCATGCTTTATGGCTTAGAATCGGGACTTCAAAGATGTTTTGAACATCATGGACCATATGAGATGTTCCAGGAATTGAAGTTAATATTTCAAACAAATACCCGAGTTGAGAGATATGAAGTCTCCAACAAGTTCTATAGCTAAAAGATGGAGGAGAATCGCTCAACTAGTGAGCATGTGCTCGATTGTGCAGGTACTACAATCGCTTGAATCAAGTGGGAGTTAATCTTCCAGATAAGATAGTGATTGACAGAATTCTCTAGTCGCCATCACCAAGTTAGTAGAACTTCGTGATGAACTATAGTATGCAAGGGATGATGAAAATGATTCCCGAGGTTTTTCATGATGATGAAATCGATGAAGGTAGAAATCAAGAAAGAACATCAAGTGTTGATGGTTAACAAGACCACTAGTTTCAAGAAAAGGGCAAAGGGATAGAAGGGAACTTCAAGAAGAGCGGCAAGCAAGTTGTTGCTCAAGTGAAGAAGCCCAAGTCCGGACCTAAGCACGAGACTAAGTGCTTCTACCGCAAAGGGACTGGTCCTTTCGAAGCGAACTACCCCAAGTATTTGGTGGATAAGAAGGATGGCAAAGTGAACAAAGGTATATTTGATATACATGTTATTGATGTGTACTTTACTAGTGTTTATAGCAACCCCTCGGTATTTGGTACTGGTTCGGTTGCTAAGAGTAGTAACTCAAGCAGGAGTTGCGAATAAATGAAACTAGTTAAGGGTGAAGTGACGATGTGTGTTGAAAGTAGTTTCAAGATTGATATGATCATCATCGCACACTCCCTATACTTTCGGGATTAGTGTTGAACCTAAATAAATGTTATTTGGTGTTTACGTTGAGCATGAATATGATTTGATCGTATTTATTGCAATACGGTTATTCTTTTAAGTAAGAGAATAAACTGTTATTCATTTACATGAATAAAACCTTATATGGTTACACACCCAATGAAAATGGTTCATTGGATCTCGATCGTAGTGATACACATATTCATAATATTGAAACCAAAAGATGCAAAGTTAATAATGATAGTGCAACTTATTTGTGGCACTTGCCGTTTAGGTCATATTGGTGTAAAGCGCATGAAGAAACTCCATCTTGATGGGATTTTGGAATCACTTGATTATGAATCACTTGATGCTTGCGAACCGTGCCTTTTGGGCAAGATGACTAAAACTCCGTTCTCGGAACAATGGAACAAACTCTTGACTTATTGGAAATAATACATACCGATGTATGCGATCCAATGAGTGTTGATGCTCGTGGTAAGTATCGTTATTTTTCGACCTTCACAAGATGATTTGAGCAGATATGGGTATATCTACTTGATGAAACATAAGTCCGAAATAGTTGAAAGGTTCAAAGAATTTCAGAGTGAAGTGGAAAAATCATCGTAACAAGAAAATAAAGTTTCGCGATCCGATCGCGAGACGAATATTTGAGTTCTGAGTTTGGTCTTCAATTAAAACAATGTGGAATAGTTTCACAGCTCACGCCACCGAACACCACAATGTTATGGTGTGTCCAAACATCGTAACCGCACTTTATTGGATATAGTGCAATCTATGATGTTTCTTCTTGATTTACCAATATCATTTTGGGATCATGCATTAGAGACAACTGCATTCACGTTAAATTGGGCACCATCCAAATCCGTTGAGGCGACACTATATGAAGCGTGGTTTAGCAAGAAACCCAAGTTGTCGTTTCTTAAAGTTTGGGGCTGCAATGCTTATGTGAAAAAAAGTTTTCATCCTGATAAGCTCGAACCCAAATCGGAGAAGTGCGTCTTCATAGAATACCCAAAGGAAATTGTTGGGTACACCTTCTATCACAGATCCGAAGGCAAGATATTCGTTGCTTAAGATGGATCCTTTCTAGAAGGAGTTTCTCTCAAAAGAAGTGAGTGGGAGGAAAGTAGAACTTGATGAGGTAATTGTACCTTCTCCCTTACTTGAAAGTAGTTTGTCGCAGAAAACGGTTTTCGAGACATCTACACCAAGTAGTGAGGAAGTTGATGATCTTGATCATGAAACTTGAGATCAAGTTACTCTGTAACCTCGTAGATCAACAGAGTAAGATCCGCACTGAGTGGTACGGTAATCCTGTTCGGAAATCATGCTACTAGATCATGATGAACCTCACGAACTATGAGGAAGCGATGATGAGCCCAGATTCCATAAAATGGTTTGAGGCCATGAAATCGAGATATGATCCATGTATAAGAACAAAGTATGGACTTTGATGGATTTGCCCGATGATCGGCAAACCATAGAAAATAAATGGATCTTCAAGAGGAAGACGGACGTTGATAGTAGTGTTACTATCTACAAAGCTCGACTTGTTGCAAAAGGTTTTCGACAAAGTTCAAGATGTTGACTACAATGAGATTTTCTCAAGCAGTAGCGATGCTTAAGTCTGTCCGAATCATGTTAGCAATTGCCACAATTTATGAAATTTGGCAAATGGATGTAAAACTGCATTCTGAATGGTTTTACGGAGGAAGAGTTGTATATGATGCAACCGAAGGTTTTATCGATCCAAAGGAGCTAACAAAGTGTGCAAGCTCCAATGATCCATCTATGGACTGGTGCAAGCATCTCGGAGTTGGAATATACGCTTTGATGAGTTGATCAAAGCATATAGTTTTATCTGAGACTTATGGTGAAGCTCTGTATTTACTAGAAAGTGAGTGGGAGCACTACAACATTTACGATAAGTATATGTGAGTGACATATTGTAGATCGGAGATAATGTAGAATTATTCGCAAAGCATAAAGGAGTGTTTGAAAGAAGTTTTTCAAAGAAAGACCTCGGTGAAGCTGCTTACATATTGAGCATCAAGATCTATAGAGATAGATCAAGATGCTTGATAAGTTTTTCAATGAGTACATACCTTGACAAGATTTTGAAGTAGTTCAAAATGGAGCAGTCAAAGAAAGAGTTCTTGCACGTGTTACAAGGTGTGAAATTGAGTAAGACTCAAAACCCGACCACGGCAGAAGATAGAAAGAGAATGAAAGTCATTCCCTATGCCTTGGCCATAGGTTCTATAAAGTATGCCATGCTGTGTACCAGATCTATTTTGTACCCTGCACTGAGTTTGGCAAAGGAGTACAATAGTGATCTAGGAGTAGATCACTGGACAGCGGTCAAAATTATCCTTAGTAGAATAAGGATATGTTTCTCGATTATGGAAGTGACAAAAGGTTAAGTGCGTAAAGGGTTACGTCGATGCAAGTTTTGACACCGATCGGATGACTCAAAGTCTCGATCTAGATACATATTGAAAGTGGGAGCAATTAGCTAGAGTAGCTTCATGCAGAGCATTGTAGACATAGAAAAATTGCAAAATACATAACGGATCTGAATGTAAAAGACCCGTTGACTAAGTCTCTCTCACAAGCAAAACATGATCACACCTTAGTACTCTTTGGGTGTTAATCACATAGCGATGTGAACTAGATTACTGAATCTAGTAAACCCTTTGGGTGTTGGTCACATGGCGATGTGAACTATGGGTGTTAATCGCATGATGATGTGAACTATCGATGTTAATCACATGGTGATGTGATCTAGATTATTGACTCTAGTGCAAGTGGGAGGCTGAAGGAAATATGCCTAGAGGCAATAATAAAGTTATTATATATTTCCTCATATCATGATAAATGTTTATCATTCATGCTAGAATTGTATTAACAGGAAACATAATACATGTGTGAATACATAGACAAGCAGTGTCACTAGTATGCCTCTACTAGACTAGCTTGTTAATCAAAGATGGTTATGTTTCCTAACCATGAACAAGGAGTTGTTATTTGATTAACAAGGTCACATCATTAGTTGAATGATCGATTGACATGACCCATTCCATTAGCTTAGCACACGATCGTTTAGTATGTTGCTCTTGCTTTTATCCATAACTTATACATGTTCCTACAACTATGAGATTATGCAACTCCGTTTACGGAGGAACACTTTGGGTACTACCAAGCGTCCTAGCGTAAGCGGGTGATTATAAAGGAGTACTACGGTGTCTCCAAAGGCAGATGTTGGGTTGGCGTATTTCGAGATTAGGATTTGTCACTCCGATTGTCGGAGAGGTATCTGGGCCCTCTCGGTAATGCACATCACATAAGCCTTGCAAGCATTGCAACTAATGAGTTAGTTGCGAGATGATGTATTCGGAGCGAGTAAAGAGACTTGCGTAGCGAGATTGAACTAGGTATTGGATACCGTCGATCGAATCTCGGGCAAGTAACATACCGATGACAAAGGGAACAACGTATGTTGTTATCTTGATCGACCGATAAAGATCTTCGTAGAATATGTAGGACCAATATGGGCATCCAGGTCCGCTATTGGTTATTGACGGAGGCGTGTCTCGACCATGTCTACATTGTTCTCGAACCGTAGGGTCCATGCGCAAGGTTTCGATGGCGAGTTATATTATGAGTTTATGAGTTTTGATGTACCGAAGGAGTTGAGTCCGGATGAGATCGGGGACATGACGAGAGTCTCGAAATGGTCGAGGCGTAAAGATCGATATATTGGACGACTATATTCGGAGTTCGGAAAGGTTCCGAGTCATTGGTATTTTTGAGTCTGGGAGAGTTACGAGGAATTCGCCGGGAGTATATGGGCCTTATTGGGCCATACGGGAATAAGGGAAAGAGGCCAAAAGGAAGAAGGGGCGCAGCCCCCCTCTAGTCCGAATTGGACAGGGGGTGCAGCCCCCTTTTCCTTCCTCCTCTCCCCCTCTTTCCTTCTCTCCTACTCCAACAAGGAAGGGGGGGAGTCCTACTCCCGATGGGAGGAGGACTCCTCCTGGCGCGCCCCTCCTGGCCGGCCGAACCCCTCCCCCTGGCTCCTTTATATACGGGGGCAGGGGGGCACCTCTAGACACAAGAGACACAAGTTTGATCTACGGATCGTTCCTTAGCCGTGTGCGGTGCCCCCCTCCACCATATTCCACCTCGGTCATACCGTCGCGAAGCTTAGGCGAAGCCCTGCGCCGGTGAAACATCAAGATCGTCACCACGCCGTCGTCTTGTGAAACTCTCCCTCGACACTCGGCTGGATCGAGTCTGAGGGGCGTCATCGAGCTGTACGTGTGTCAAGAACTCGGGGCGTCGGAGTAACTGGCGCGGGATCGGTCGGATCGCGAGGAGAACGTCGACTACTTCCTCTACGTTGTGATCGCTTCCGCCGGGTCTACAAGGGTATGTGGACAACACTCTCCCTCTCGTTGCTGTTCATCACCATGATCTTGCGTGTGCGTAGGAAAATTTTTGAAATTACTCGTTCCCCAACAAAAGGCCCCCTCCTTGTCCTATTCGGATTTGGGGGGGAGAGGGCTGCCACCCCTGGCCGCCCCTCCTCTTCTCCCTCGAGGCCCACTAAGGCCCATTTAGTTCGGGGGTTCGGTAACCTCCGGTACTCGGTAAATTCCGTTTCACCGGAACCATTCGAACTCCAAATATAGGCTTCCAATATATCAATCTTTATGTCTCGACCATTTCGAGACTCCTCGTCATGTCCGTGATCACATCCGGGACTCCGAACTTCTTCGGTACATCAAAATACATAAACTCATAATAACTGTCATCGAAACCTTAAGCGTGCGGACCCTACGGTTCGAGAACAATGTAGACATGACCGAGACATGTCTCCGGTCAATAACCAATAGCGGGACCTGGATGCCCATATTGGTTCCTACATATTCTACGAAGATCTTTATCGGTCGGACCGCATAACAACATACGTTGTTCCCTTTGTCATCGGTATGTTACTTGCCCGAGATTCGATCGTCGGTATCCAATACCTAGTTCAATCTCGTTACCGGCAAGTCTCTTTACTCGTTCCGTAATACATCATCTCACAACTAACTCATTAGTTGTAGTGCTTGCAAGGCTTGGTGATGTGCATTACCGAGAGGGCCAGAGATACCTCTCCGACAATCGGAGTGACAAAACCTAATCTCGAAATACGCCAACCCAACATTTGCCTTTGGAGACACCTGTAGTACTCCTTTATAATCAACCAGTTACGTTGTGACGTTTGGTAGCACCCAAAGTGTTCCTCCGGTAAACGGGAGTTGCATAATCTCATAGTTACAGGAACATGTATAAGTCATGGATAAAAGCAGTAGCAACATACTAAACGATCGTGTGCTAAGCTAATGGAATGGGTCATGTCAATCAGATCATTCTACTAATGATGTGACCTTGTTAATCAAATAACAACTCTTTGTTCATGGTGAGGAAACATAACCATCTTTGATTAACAAGCTAGTCTAGTAGAGGCATACTAGTGACATAATGTTTTGTCTATGCATTCACACATGTATCATGTTTCCGGTTAATACAATTCTAGCATGAATGATAAACATTTATCATGAAATAAGGAAATAAATAATAACTTTATTATTGCCTCTAGGGCATATTTCCTTGATCTCCCACTTGCACTAGAGTCAATAATCTAGATTACATAGTAATGATCCTAACACCCATGGAGTCTTGGTGCTGATCATGTTTTGCTCGTGGAAGAGGCTTAGTCAACGGTCCGCAACATTCAGATCCGTATGTATCTTGCAAATTTCTATGTCTCCCACCGACTAAGTCCGGATGGAATTGAAGCGTCTCTTGATGTGCTTGGTCCTCTTGTGAAATCTGGATTCCTTCGCTAAGGCAATTGCTCCAAAGATTGTCACGAAGATTTTCATTGGACCCGATGCACTAGGTATGACACCTAGATCGGATATGAACTCCTTCATCCAGACTCCTTCATTAGCTGCTTCGAAGCTGCTATGTACTCCGCTTCACATGTAGATCCCGCCACGACGCTTTGTTTAGAACTCGCACCAACCGACAGCTCCTCCGTTTAGTGTAAATACGTATCCGGTCTGCGATTTAGAATCGTCGGATCGGTGTCAAAGCTTGCATCAACGTAACTGTTCGATGAGCTCTTTGTCACCTCCATATCGAGAAACATATCCTTAGTCCTTTTCGGTATTTCAGATGTTCTTGACCGCTGTCGATGATCCACTCTTGGATTACTTTGGTACCTCCTGCTAGGCTTATAGCAAGGCACACATCAGTCTGGTACACAACATTGCATACATGATAGAGCCTATGGTGAAGCATAGGAACATCTTTCATTTTCTCTCTATCTTCTGCATTGGTGGGGCATTGAGTCTTACTCAACTTCACACCTTGTAACACGTGCAAGAACCCTTTCTTTGCTTGATCCATTTTGAACTTCTTCAAAATTTTGTCAAGGTATGTGCTTTGTGAAAGTCCAATTAAGCGTCTTGATCTATCTCTATAGATCTTAATGCCCAATATGTAAGCAGCTTCACCGAGGTCTTTCATTGAAAAACTCTTATTCAAGTATCCCTTTATGCTATCCAGAATTCTATATCATTTCCGATCAGCAATATGTCATCTACATATAATATCGTAAATGCTCTGAGCTCCCACTCACTTTCTTGTAAATACAAAGCTTCTCCAAAAGTCTCAGACAAACCCAAATGCTTTGATCACACTATCAAAGCGTTTATTCCAACTCCGAGATGCTTGCACCAGTCCATAGATGGATCATTGGAGCTTGCACACTTTGTTAGCTCCTTTGGATCGATAAAACCTTCGGTTGCATCATATACAACTCTTCTTCCGTAAATCCATTCAGAATGCGTCTTTACATCCATTTGCCAAATTTCATAATCATAAAATGCGGCAATTGCTAACATGATTCGGCAGACTTAAGCATCGCTACGGTGAGAAGGTCTCATCGTAGTCAATCCCTTGAACTTGTCGAAAACCCTTTGCGACAAGTCGAGCTTTGTAAACGATAATATTACCGTCGCGTCGGTCTTCTTCTTGAAGATCCACTTGTTTTCTATTGCTTGCCTACCCTCGGGCAAGTCAACCAAAGTCCATACTTTGTTTTCATACATGGATCCCATCTCGATTTCATGGCCTCAAGCCATTTTATGGAATCTGGGCTCACCATCGCTTCTTCATAGTTCGTAGGTTCATCATGATCTAGTAGCATGATTTCCGAACAGGATTACCGTACCACTACAGTGCGGATCTTACTCTGGTTGATCTACGAGGTTACAGTAGTAACTTGATCTGAAGTTTCATGATCAACATCATCAACTTCCTCACTACTTGGTGTAGGTGTCTCAGAAACCGGTTTCTGCGACAAACTACTTTCAAGTAAGGGAGAAGGTACTATTACCTCATCAAGTTCTACTTTTCTCCCACTCACTTCTTTCGAGAGAAACTCCTTCTCTATAAAGGATCCATTCTTAGCAACGAATGTCTTGCCTTCGGATCTGTGATAGAAGGTGTACCCAACTGTCTCCTTTGGGTATCCTATGAAGACACATTTCTCCGATTTGGGTTCGAGCTTATCAGGTTGAAGCTTTTTCACATAAGCATCGCATCCCCAAACTTTAAGAAACGACAACTTTGGTTTCTTGCCAAACCACAGTTCATAAGGTGTCGTCTCAACGGATTTCGACGGTGTTCTATTCAGTGTGAATGCGGCCGCCTCTAGAGCATAACCCCAAACGATAGCGGTAAATCAGAAGAGACATCATAGATCGCACCATATCTAGTAAAGTGCGATTCGACGTTCGGACACACCATTCTGTTGTGGTGTTCCGGTGGCGTGAGTTGCTAAACTATTCCGCATTGTTTCAAATGTAGACCAAACTCAGTAACTCAAATATTCACCTCCATGATCGATCGTAGAAATTTAATTTTCTTGTTACGATGATTTTCAACTTCACTCTGAAATTCTTTGAACTTTTCAAATGTTTCAGACTTATGTTTCATTAAGTAGATATACCCATATCCGCTTAAGTCATCTGTGAAGGTGAGAAAATAACGATATCCGCCACGAGCCTCAACATTCATCGGACCACATACATCTGTATGTATGATTTCCAACAAATCTGTTGCTCTCTCCATAGTACCGAGAACGGTGTTCTAGTCATCTTGCCTATGAGGCACGGTTCATAAGTGCCAAGTGATTCATAATCAAGTGACTCCAAAAGTCCATCAAGATGGAGTTTCTTCATGCGCTTTACACCGATATGACCTAAACGGCAATTGCCACAAATAAGTTGCACTATCATTATCAACTCTGCATCTTTTGGCTTCAACATTATGAATATGTGTATCACTACTATCGAGATTCATCAAAATAGACCACTCCTCAAGGGTGCATGACCATAAAAGATATTACTCATATAAATAGAACAACCATTATTCTCTCGATTTAAATGAATAACCGTCTCGCATCAAACAAGATCCAGATATAATGTTCATGCTCAACGCAGCACCAAATAACAATTATTTAGGTCTAAAACTAATCCGAAGGTAGATGTAGAGGTAGCGTGCCGACCGCGATCACATCGACTTTGGAACCATTTCCCACGCCGCATCGTCACCTCGCCCTTTGCTAGTGTTCGCAATCCGTAGTCCTGCTTCGAGTTGCAAATATTAGCAATGAACCAGATCAAATACCAGGTGCTCTGCGAGCTCTAGTAAGGTACACATCAATAACATGTATATCACATATACCTTTGTTCACCTTGCCATCCTTCTTATCCGCCAAATACTTGGGGCAGTTCCGCTTCAAAGGACGACCGCTTGCGGAGAAGCACTCGGCCAGGCTTAGGTCCGACTTGGGTTTCTTCTCTGAGAGAACTTGCTTGCTGTTCTTCTTGAAGTTCCTTCTTCTTCCCTTTGCCTTTCTTCTTGAAACTAGTGGTCTTATTGACCATCAACACTTGATGCTCCTTCTTGATTTCTACCTCCGCAGCCTTTAGCATTGCGAAGAGCTCGGTATAGTCTTTACTAACCCTTGCATATTATAGTTCATCACGAAGCCTTTATAGCTTGGTGGCGGTGATTGAAGAATTTCATCAATGACACAATCATCCGGAAGATTAACTCCCAATTGTGTCAAGTGATTGTAGTACCCGGACATTACGAGTATGTGCTCACTAATAGAACTATTCTCCTCCATCTTGCAGCTATAGAACTTATTGGAGACTTCATATCTCTCAATCCGGGCATTCGTTGGAATATTAACTTCAACTCTGGAACATCTCATATGCTCCATGACGCTCAAAACGTCGTTGAAGTCCCGGTTCTAAGCCGTAAAGCATGGCTGCTTGAACTATAGAGTAGTCATCAGCTTTGCTCGCCAGACGCTCACAACATCCGGTGTTGCTCAGAAGAGTTCTGGCACCTAGCGGTGCATCCAGACGTAACTCTTACATGCAGCAATGAGGATGATCCTCGTTACGGACCCAATCCGTAATTGCTACCATCATCTTTCAACTTTGCTTTCTCAAGGAACGCATCAAAATTCAACGGAACAACAAAGACGAGCCATCTATCTACAATCAAACATAAACAAGCAAGATACTATCAGTACTAAGTTCATGATAAATTTAAGTTCAATTAATCATATTACTTAAGAACTCCCACTTAGAAAGACATCTCTAGTCATCTAAGTGATCACGTGATCCAAATCAACTAAACCATAACCGATCATCACGTGAAATGGAGTAGTTTTCAATGGTGAACATCTTATGTTGATCATATCTACTATATGATTCACGCCGACCTTTCGGTCTCCGTGTTCCGAGGCCATATCTGATATGCTAGGCTCGTCAAGTATAACCCGAGTATTCTGCGTGTGCAAAACTGGCTTGCACCCGTTGTAGATGGACGAGAGCTTATCACACCCGATCATCACGTGGTGTCCGGGCACGACGAACTTTGGCAACGGTGCATACCGGGAGAACACTTCTTGATAATTTAGTGAGAGATCATCTTATAATGCTACCGTCAATCAAAGCAAGATAAGATGCATAAAGGATAAACATCACATGCAAATCAATATAAGTGATATGATATGGTCATCATCATCTTGTGCTTCGTGATCTTCATCTCCGCAGCACCACCATGATCACCATCGCCACCGGCGCGACACCTTGATCTCCATCGTAGCATCATTGTCGCCTCGCCAATCTTATGCTTCTACGACTATCGCTACCGCTTAGTGATAAAGTAAAGCATTACGTAGCATTGCATTGCATACAATAAAGCGACAACCATATGGCTCCAGCCATTGTCGATAACCGGTTACAAAACATGATCATCTCATACAATAAAATATAGCATCACGCCTTGACCATATCACATCACAACATGCCTGCAAAAACAAGTTAGACGCCCTCTACTTTGTTGTTGCAAATTTTACGTGGCTGCTACGGGCTTAAGCAAGAACCAGTCTCACCTACGCATCAAAACCACAACGATACTTCGTCAAATAGACTCCGTTTAACCTTCTCAAGGACGGGCGTAGCCACACTCGGTTCAACTAAAGTGAGAGAGACAGCACCCACCACGGTCACCTTTAAGCAACGAGTGCTCGAGCGGTGAAACCAGTCTCGTAAGCGCACGCGTAATGTCGGTCTGGGCCGCTTCATCTCACAATACCGCTGAACCAAAGTATGACATGTTGGTAGGTAGTATGACTTGTATCGCCCACAACTCACTTGTGTTCTACTCGTGCAAAACATCAAACCATAAAAACCTAGGCTCGGATGCCTTTGCTGGGGAACGAGTAATTTCAAAAATTTCCTACGCACACGCAAGATCATGGTGATGCATAGCAACGAGAGGTGAGAGTGTTGTCTACGCACCCTCGAGACCAAGCGAAGCGATCACAACGTAGAGGAAGTAGTCGACGTTCTCCTCGCGATCCGACCGATCCGGCGCCAAGTACTCGCACCCCGAGTTCTTGACACACGACAGCTCGATGACGTCCCTCGACTCGATCCAGCCGAGTGTTGAGGGAGAGTTTCACAAGACGACGGCGTGGGACGATCTTGATGTTTCACGGTGTAGGGCTTCGCCTAAGCTTCGCGACGGTATGACCGAGGTGGAATATGGTGGAGGGGGCACCGACACGGCTAAGGAACGATCCGTAGATCAAACTTGTGTGTTCTAGGGTGCCCCCTGCCCAGATATAAAGGAGGAGGGGAGGTGCGGCCGGCCTAGAGGGGGCCACGGAGGTGGGAGTAGGACTCCCCTTTCCTAGTTGGAGTAGGATTGGGGGGGGAAGAGGGAAAGGCGCCGCCTCCTGTCCTATTCGGACTGGGGGAGAAGCGCCACCCCTGGCCGGCCCCTCCTCTTCTCCCTCGAGGCCCACTAAGGCCCATTTAGTTCGGGGGTTCGGTAACCTCCGGTACTCAGAATTCCGCTTTCACCGAACCATTCCAACTCCAAATATAGGCTTCCAATATATCAATCTTTATGTCTCGACCATTTCGAGACTCCTCGTCATGTCCGTGATCACATCCGGGACTCGAACTTCTTCGGTACATCAAAATACATAAACTCATAATAAGCGCCATCGAAACCTTAAGCGTGCGGACCCTACGGTTCGAGAACAATGTAGACATGACCGAGACATGTCTCCGTCAATAACCAATAGCGGGACCTGGATGCCCATATTGGTTCCTACATATTCTACGAAGATGTTTATCGGTCGATCGCATAACAACATACGTTGTTCCTTTGTCATCGGTATGTTACTTGCCCGAGATTCGATCGTCGGTATCCAATACCTAGTTCAATCTCGTTACGGCAAGTCTCTTTACTCGTTCCGTAATACATCATCTCACAACTAACTCATTAGTTGTAGTGCTTGCAAGGCTTCAGTGATGTGCATTACCGAGAGGGCCCAGAGATACCTCTCCGACAATCGGAGTGACAAAACCTAATCTCAAATACGCCAACCCAACATTTGCCTTTGGAGACACCTGTAGTACTCCTTTATAATCACCCGATTACGTTGTGACGCTTGGTAGCACCCAAAGTGTTCCTCCGTAAACGGAGTTGCATAATCTCATAGTTACAGGAACATGTATAAGTCATGGATAAAAGCAAGAGCAACATACTAAACGATCGTGTGCTAAGCTAATGGAATGGGTCATGTCAATCGATCATTCTACTAATGATGTGACCTTGTTAATCAAATAACAACTCTTTGTTCATGGTCAGGAAACATAACCATCTTTGATTAACAAGCTAGTCTAGTAGAGGCATACTACTGACATAATGTTTTGTCTAGGCATTCACACATGTATCATGTTTCCGGTTAATACAATTCTAGCATGAATGATAAACATTTATCATGAAATAAGGAAATAAATAATAACATTATTATTGCCTCTAGGGCATATTTCCTTCAGCTCCTTCCCCACTTGTATGAGCATGAGAACAAGAGGGACATCCACGCGCGCTCCTCCTCCTCCGCCCGCCTCGCCACGCCACGCCACGCCTCGTCACGACGCGCCGCGGGTTGCGGGAATGAGCCGAGCCGATGTCTAAATTTTTGCCACGCACTACGGGTATACGAAAGGTCACACAAAAGCTGAAAAGTTTTTGCGATAGTGGAGTTTGAATGCGAACGGTGCAGCCCTTCGGCTCCTGGCTGTTCGCTTCGTCTTCGTCTCTTCGTTTCACCTTCCGTTGCTGCCCTCTCGCCTCCTTCTCTTGCACCTATAAAAGGGAGGTTGCTCCTCTCAGAGAGATGCACCAGAATCTCTTCCTCCTCCCATCACCGGTTCCAATCTCTGTGCTGCTGCTGTCTTCCTCATCCTGGCTTGCGGCATGCACCGCGAGTCGCGACAGTAGGCCTCCGAAACCGCACCTTTTGAGTCTTGTACGGGAGAAGGGTGATAAGGTTTTTGGGGAGCGCTCTGCGCGATTACTGACTTCGACGTCACAGACGCCCGGACTCCGACGACTACTTCCCCGACGACGACTACTTCCCGACGTCGACAACCTCCTCGACGAATGGGAGGACACCGACCCCAAGTCCAGTGCCTCTGCTCCTGCTGCTGTCACGTACGTGTTTCTCCCCTTTATATCGGAGGTTCTGCTACAGTTTCTTGTTCTAGTGTTTGCCCTACACATGTTAGGATCTACCTCACATATGCATCTTGATCTATTGTCTGCTCGAGAGATGATCGGTTCTAGCTCATATATGGAGATGTTATTTACCTTCACTTTGCCAAATCGCATGACTTGTTTTATCACTGCTATACTAGTCATGCTTTATGTAGTATTTCCGTTATTAAAATCATTCGGTAAATTGCTCATATTTTCAACAATCCAAAAACCTTATGATAGGCAATTTACTCCAAGTGGTTTTGCTGCTTCCATGAGACCTCCTATGTTTGAGGGTATCCACCATAAGAGGTGGCGCGTGAGAGCAGTCTTATGGTTTCAAACCATGAGTTGCTATGACGCCACTCTTGGCATACCTGAAGGAGAGCAAGATTCCCAACATGCACAAGCTTTTCAGAAAATGGATACCTTGTTTAAGGCTGCTCTCTTGAGTGTTCTTGGTGAGAACGTAGTTGATGCTTATGCGTCAATTGATAATGGAAAAGATATGTGGGATGCACTCGAGGCCAAGTTTGGGGTATCGGATGCAGACCGAAGCTGTACATCATGGAGCAATTTATGATTACAGGATGACCAAGAGCTCCGTGGTTGAGCAGGCTCATGAGATCTGATCATTTGCTAGAGAACTTGAGCACTTCAATTGCATGCTACCGGACAAGTTTGTTGCCGGGGGTATCATCACTAAGCTTCCTCCTTCATGGAGGAACTTTGCTACCTTACTAAATTATAAGACACAGGAGTTTTCCGTTCTGGATCTCATTGGTACTCTTGATTGGAAGAAAAGGCGAGACCAAAGGACACACGTGCTCGAGGTATTGAGGGAGGATCTAGTGCCAATCTGGTACAGAAGAAAAACTTCCAGTCCCCACAAGTTCAAGAACAAGGGCAAGCTTGATGGCAAAGCAAAGTTTGATGGGAAGAACAAGGCTGTACAACACACGAACTTCAAGAAGAAGAGTGACAAGAATAAAGGTAATTGTCATGTGTGTGGAGATCCTGATCATTGGGCTCCTAGTTGCCCCAATCGCTATGACAAGCGTCATCCTGGGAAAGGCGGCAAGACCGCTAATGTTGTCATTGGAGACACTGACATGAAGGATGCTGGGTATGGTATATTTCCCACTATTCTTTCAGTATGTCATTCTCCTGATTGGTTGATTGACACGGGTGCTAATGTGCATGTATGCGGTGATATTTCCATGTTTTCGTCTTATCAGACCGCAGGTACTTCAACCGTGCTAATGGGGAACGGTTCAAGTGCTTCCGTTCATGGTGTTGGCACGGTCGATCTGAAGTTTACTTCGCGGAAGATCGTGCGGCTGAAGAACGTACATTATGTCCCCTCCGTCAATAAAAATCTTGTTAGCGGATCTCTTCTGTGTAGAGATGGCTATAAGCTTGTCTTTGAGTGGAATAAATTCGTAATATCCAAGTATGGAACCTTTGTTGGTAAAGGCTATGAGTCAGGAGGCCTATTTCATTTATCCTTATCAGACATTTGCAATAAAGTTGTTAATCATATTTGCAACAATAGTGAATCAAATGTGTGGCATTCACGTTTTTGTCATGTTAACTTTGGTTGCATGTCGCGACTAGCGAAGTTGAACTTAATCCCTAGTTTCACCACTGTCAAGGGATCTAAGTGTCAAGTGTGTGTGCAAGCTAAGCAACCTCGTAAGTCTCATGTGACTGCGGAAAAGAGAAATCTTGCACCACTAGAACTTATACATTTGGATCTATGTGAAATGAATGGTGTTTTGACAAAAGGTGGAAAGAAATATTTCATGACGTTAATTGACAACTCCACTAGATACTGCCGTGTGTATCTTCTGAAATCTAAGGTTGAGGCTTTGAACTTTTTCAAGATCTATAAAGCTGAAGTGGAAAACCAACTTGATCGGAAAATCAAGAGGCTTAGGTCCGACCGTGGTGGAGAGTATTTTTCCAATGAATTTGATGCTTTTTGTGTGGAACATGGTATAATCCATGAGAGGACACCTCCCTACTCACCTCAGTCAAATGGGGTGGCCGAAAGAAAGAACCATACTCTAACTGATTTGGTTAACGCCATGTTAGACACATCGGGTCTCTCCAAGGCATGGTGGGGGGAGGCAATATTGATAGCATGTCATGTCCTAAATCGAGTCCCCACAAAGAACAAAGAAATAACTCCATTCGAGGAATGGGTGAAGAAAAGGTTAAAACTCTCTTATCTGCGAACATGGGGTTGTTTGGCGAAAGTCAATGTGCCAATTCCAAAGAAGCGGAAGCTGGGACCAAAAACTGTGGATTGTGTTTTCCTGGATATGCTTTTCATAGCATTGGCTATAGATTCTTGGTTGTAAAATCTGAGGTACTTGACATGCATGTCGGTACGATCATGGAGTCGAATGATGCGACTTTCTTTGAAGATATCTTTCCCATGAAGGATATGGCTACCTCATCTAATCAGGAGATGCCTAGTTCATCGAATCAGGAACCAGTTACAACTACCAAACCTGCCATTTCGATGGAACACTTTGAAAGTCCTGTGGAGGAGAACAATGAAGTTCCTACTAGGAGCAAGAGACAGAGGATTGCAAAGTCCTTTGGTGATGATTTTCTTGTGTATCTCATAGATGATACTCCCAGTTCTATTTCGGAGGCCTATGCATCGGAAGATGCTGACTACTGGAAGGAAGCGGTTCGTAGCGAGATGGATTCCATCTTGGCGAATGAAACTTGGGAAGAGCTTCATAGTCCTTGTTGAATTTCATGATCCCAAGAATGTTCAGTTGAGTGCACATCTGAAGAGCTTCACCAAAGTATTCAGGATCTTGCTCCATATGGTTGGTGTCGATGGAGTGCACGTTAACATAGAGGTTCTTCTTGGCTTTGAGAGATCGAAGAAGATGGCAAACTGGAACCTGTTCCAGAATGGACGGTTGACCAAAGTGGGATCTTGGTCAGCCTCATACGAGTTGCGGCGGCGCCTTGCCCAGAACTCCTTTGGCTGCATTTTCGCACGGTTTTGCTCGGCTTTGGCTTGACCCCGAGCTTCTTCCGAGTTGAGGTGGAGGTGGAGCACTTGAAGAACCTCCGGCAGGCTCGATGGTGCGGTAGCGCTTGGACGTGGCACGACCGGGGTTGACACGACGAGCCTGATGCTCAGGGACCTCATCACCTGGAACCACACACAAGAACACGCAAACAACCAGAAAGAACGAGCATAAGCCACAAAACACGAGCAAAAGGATCACTGGAAGGTAGGAAAATGGTGGAAATTGGTAGAGGGCAGTAGTGCCGCGTCCTCTGAGCGGTAGTACCGCTGCAAGCGGTAGTATCGCTCTGGGGAGCGATAGTACCGCTCGAGGCGGGGAAACAGCCGGTTCCAACTGCCGTGATCAGATCCGGTACTACCGTCTTACCAAATTCAAAAATCCTCCAACCAAACACTAATCCACAATGTCTAGAAGCATTCTCCATCCTACTCAAGCCTAGATCTGACCAAAAATCTAGAGATGCAACTGCTATTGACCCTAAGACACTAGATTGGAAATCTAGACAAAAAGAAACAGGGAACAGGGGCAATACCGGCATCCATGGCAAGAGGACAAGGTGGCGATCGACTCCACCGAAGGGAATGGAGAGGAGCGCCCCGGAGAGGGAGATCCGCCGAAGCCCTCCCGCGGCACCGGTGCTGAAGAGGGAGAGGAACAGAGCAAGGGGAGGCGAGCGAATGGGTATGGTGGAGAAGAAACTCCCCCTGCCCCCGATATAACCCCCTGCCCGCACCTCACAGCGGTAGTACCGCGCTGGAGGGCGGTAGTACCGCTCGAAGCGGTAGTACCGCTCGCCACCAGCGGTAGTACCGCTTCAGCAACCGCACGACTTCTAGACCAACGGCTAAAAGTCCAAGAAGACGGAAAGGAAAACTAGGAGAAAGAGAAGACCAACAAGGCAATACACACACACGCAACGGACCAGAAACCACTCAAACAACAACAACCACACGAAACAGAGCGAGCTCTGTCCTCTCTCAAGAGAGGGTGGTGGCCGGAGCCACCTATGTTTGAGTCAAATGGTATGGCAGCGCGAAGAATTATCCTTGGGCCCATGACCAAAACTCGTCTTTAAAGCACAAGTACCATCAAAAATGGCTAATGTGAAAGAGTTGATCGATTTATGCATAATGGGGGGGAGGGAGAGTTCATTGAGAGAACAACACTCCCCCTATGTCCATGCCTACACCTAAACTAGACAACACGTTGAGTGTGGTGGGGGGTGCACGGGTTCAAGTCACATTGCTCAAATCAATGATATTTAGCTCATGACTTAACTCGCGAAATCTTGCTTCATCCAAGGGCTTCGTGAAAATATCTGCAAGGTTATCATGAGTGTTGACATACTTGAGCTCGATCTCCCCTCGCCTAATGTGATCCCGGATGAAGTGATACCGAATCTCAATGTGCTTCGTCTTGAAGTGTTGCACCGGGTTGAGAGAAATCTTGATGGCACTTTCATTATCACACCAAAGAGGCACTTTGTCACAAATGACACCGTACTCCTTTAAAGTTTGCCTCATCCATAGGAGTTGAGCACAACAACTACCGGCTGCCACATACTCCGCTCGTGGACGAGAGAGACACACAACTTTGCTTCTTGGAAGACCAACTTACCAAAGAGCAACCAAGAAATTGGCACCCTCGAAGTGGACTTCCTATCCACTTTGTCTCCGCCCAATCGAATCCGTGAAACCTTCAAGCTTGAAGTTTGCTCCTCTTGGGTACCATAAGCCAAAGTTTGGGGTATGAGCCAAATATCGAAAGATTCGCTTGACCGCCACATAGTGACTTTCCTTTGGTGCGGCTTGAAAACGTGCACACATCCTCACACTCAACATGATATCCGGTCTAGATGTACAAAGGTAAAGCAGGGAGCCAATCATGGAGCGATATACCTTTTGATCCACCGCTTTACCATTGGGATCGATGTCAAGTTGGCACTTGGTAGGCATTGGAGTAGTAGCCGGCTTGACATAACTTAGCTTGAATCTTTTAAGCATGTCTTGAGAGTTGAGTGTATTTGGCTTGGTTGATGAAGGTTCCTTCTCTTCTTTGTTTGATGTCAAAACCAAGGAAGAACTTCAACTCTCCCATGGAAGACCTCTTGAACTTGGAGGTCATGAGAGCGGCAAATTCCTCATTGAAAGCTTTGTTAGGAGAACCAAAGATAATATCATCAACATATAGTTGGCATACAAACAACTCCCCTTTGACCTTCTTAGTAAAAAGAGTGGGATCGATTTGTCCTACTTCAAATCCACGATCTTGTAGCAACTCGGTAAGGTGGTCATCCCACGCACGTGGGGCTTGTTTAAGGCCATAGAGTGCCTTATCGAGTTGATACACAAGATCCGGGAAGTAGGGGTCCTCGAACCCGGGGGGTTGCTTGACATAGACCAACTCATTAATAGGACCATTAAGAAAAGCACTTTTCACATCCATTTGTTGCAACTTAAAGTTGTGATGGGAAGCATAAGCAATCAACAAACGAATGGATTCAAGACGAGCGACGGGAGCAAAGGTTTCACCGTAGTCGATACCCTCGACTTGGGAGTAGCCTTGTGCTACCAATCTTGCCTTGTTGCAAACAATGTTCCCATGAGTATCTTGCTTGTTCTTGAAGATCCATTTGGTCCCAATGACGTTGTGGTCTCCCGATGGCCTTGGTACCAATCTCCATACTTTGTTGTACTCGAAGTTGTTGAGTTCTTAATGCATGGCATTGAGCCAATCCGAGTCTTCGAGCGCCTCATAGACCTTTTGGGGTTCAACACAAGAGACAAACGCGTGATGTTCACAATAGTTTGCTAATTGTCTATGAGAGCTTACCCCCTTTCTTAGGCTTCCAACCACATTTTCCATGAGATGGCCTTGGGTGGTGAGCTTGGAAGCAATCTTCGCGGCACGACGCTCTAATTCCTCCTCGGATGTGGAAGGAGGAGGGTTGACTTGATCATCTTGAGCGCCTGCCTTGAGCTTGTTCTTGATCTTGAGCTTGCTCTTGATCTTGAACTTGCTCGAGGGGGAGAACTTGACCTTGGGCATCATTTAGAGGTTCACCACCATCTTGAGGTTGATCTTGCCCTTGGTCTTGTTCACGAGGTTGAGGGCCTTCACGTTGTTCTTCGAAGCGCAGGGTCTTGATGAGGTGATGGCTCTACTTGAGTAGAGCATTGTCCTTCTCCTTCGCCACAAGGGGTTCCTCAATGGGTAGAATTTGACCAATACCCATTCTTCTTATGGCTTGGGAGGAATTTCATCACCTACATCACAAGTACCACTTTGCTCCACTTGGGAGCCGTTATTTTAAATCAAACTCCACGTTACATCGCCTCCTCAATGAGTCCGTGGACTTGTTGAGGACACGGTAAGCATGAGAGTTTGTAGCATAACCAACAAATATGCCCTCATGAGCTCTAGCCTCAAATTTAGACAAACGAACACCTTTCTTGAGAATGAAACACTTACAACCGAACACCCGGAAGTACTTGAGGTTGGGCTTGTTGCTAGTGAGTATCTCATAAGGAGTCTTGTTCAAGCCATTGCGAAGATAGAGCCGATTGGATGCATGACATGCGATGTTGATGGCTTCAGCCCAAAAGTTGTATGGAGACTTGAACTCCGCCATCATGGTCCTAGCCGCATCCATCAACGTCCGGTTCTTCCTCTCGGCAACACCATTTTGTCGAGGGGTGTATGGAGCAGCATATTGGTGCTTGATCCCCTCATCACTAAGAAACTCATCCAAGGTGTACTTCTTGAACTCGGTGCCGTTGTCACTTCTTATTGTCAGGATCTTTGCATTGTGTTGACGTTGAGCTTCATTTGCAAAGTCGATGATGGTTTGTTGAGTCTCACTCTTCCTCTTGAAGAAGTATACCCAAGTGTATCTTGAATAGTCATCCACAATCACCAAGCAATACTTTCTTCCTCCAAGGCTATCAAAAGATGGAGGCCCAAAGAGATCCATGTGAAGGAGCTCCAAGGGTCTCTTCGAATAGATGATGGTTGATGGAGGGTGAGCCTTTTCATGAAGCTTTCCTTCGATACAAGCACTGCAAGCACGATCTTTGGCAAAACTAACATTTGTCAGTCCACGGACATGGTCCCCCTTGAGAAGACTTTGCAAAGATCTCATATTGACGTGGGCTAAACGGCGATGCCAAAGCCATCCCACGTCAACTTTAGCCATTAGGCATGTCGCGGTCTTAGTGGGTCGCTCCGAAAAGTTAATCACATAGAGACCATTCTCGACATGCCCAACAAAGTCTACTTTAAGAGTCTTGCTCCACAAGAGGGCCACAATATCAATGTCAAAGAATGTAGCAAAACCCATGAGTGCAAGTTGACGAACGGAAATCAAATTGTATGCAAGGGACTCAACAAGCATGACTTTCTCGATCGTTAGATCATGAGAAATGACAACCTTGTCGTGACCCAATACCTTAGAATGTGATGCATCACCCCACTCGACATTGGTGGGCATAGATGGAATCTCTTGCACGTCCACCACCAAGTCCTTGCTCCCGGTCATATGATTTGTTGCTCCACTATCGAGCAACCATGATCCCCCACCGGAAGCAAACACCTACAAGAGATCAATGCTTGGTTTTAGGTACCCATTTAGTAATGGGTCCTTTGATGTTAGTAACAAGGGTCTTGGGAACCCAAATAGACCATTCAATGTACTCATAAGGAGAACCAACAAATTTAGCAAAGACGTGTCCATCACTAGCACGACACAACATATATGACGGATTAAAGTCGCCGGCTTTGTTTGAGGAAATGCTTTTGCCCTTTTGGGCATCAAATCCTGAGGGAGTCCTGGACTAGGGGGTGTCCGGACAGCCGGACTATCATTGTCTGCCGGACTCCAAGACTACGAAGATACAAGATTGAAGACTCCGTCCCGTGTCCGGATGGGACTTTCCTTGGCGTGGAAGGCAAGCTTGGCGATACGGATATGTAGATTTCCTACCATTGTAATCGACTGTAACTCCTAGCCCTCTCCGTGTCTATATAAACCGGAGGGCTTTAGTCCAGAGGACACAACATACATTAAAACAATCATACCATAGGCTAGCTTCTAGGGTTTAGCCTCCTTGATCTCGTGGTAGATCTACTCTTGTACTACCCATATCATCAATATTAATCAAGCAGACGAGGGTTTTACCTCCATCAAGAGGGCCCGAACACAGGTAAAACATCATGTCCCTTGTCTCCTGTTACCATCCGCCTAGACGCACATCCGGGACCCCTACCGAGATCCGCCGGTTTTGACACCGACATTGGTGCTTTCATTGAGAGTTCCTCCGTGTCGCCACCGATAGGCTCGATGGCTTCTTCAATCAACAACGCTGTCCGTGGTGAGACTTTTCTCCCGGACAGATCTTCATATTCGGCGGGCAGATCTGGGCCAATTCTCTTGGCCATCCGAGCAGATCGAAGTTACGCCTGGCCGTCAGTCAGGTTCGAAGCCTAAACTTCACGGCCGACATCCGCGGGACTTGATCTTCGATGGGCTCGAGCCATACCGAAGCGTGCAAGACCGTCACGATGGGCATGATCTAGCTCGCCACGGACAAGGCCTTGGTGGCCGACAAGAATCCGCTCCGGCACTTAGTCTCGAGCCGATCGCCAGATCGAGGACGGTGGTGGACACCGCCTCGGGCTGCAACTTCCACGGCGATGGAGCCGAACACTAACCTTGTCCCTTGCGGCTCGTGACTCGAGGTGCCGGACTCGACCTCCCGCTACCGCTAATCGAATCGATTGGGCCGGTCATGGAATTCACCGCCGCGGACATCTTCCAACACTCGCCCTTTGGCGACATCCTAAATTCACTAAAACATCTCTCGCTATCCGGAGAGACCTGGCCGGACTATGGCCAGGACAGTTGGGATACGGACGTCGAAGAAATACAAAGCCCACCCACCACCCACTTTGTAGCCACTGTCGACGATCTAACAGACATGCTAGACTACGACTCCGAGGAGATCGACGGTATGGACGACGATGCCAGAGACGAACAAGAACCAGCGCCTATAGGGCACTAGAAGACCACCTCGTCATACAACGTATACATGGTGGATACCCCAAAAGGAAGCGATAACGAGGACCAACGGGGCGCGGCAGAAGATAATCCCGCTGATAAACAACCAAAACGGCGACGCAGACGCCGCCCTAAGTCCCGCCTCGACAACAACAGCGCTCCTAAGGACCCAGCAATAGAGCAGGGCAAACCAGTGGACGACGAACACAAGCAACCATCCGAACAGGACGAGTCGGATAATAAATCCATGCCCGGGGAAACCAACAGTCCAGACGACCTCACGCCGGACACACCACCGAGAATAAAAGCCTTCGAATGACTGCCGCCACCGCAAGAAGTTTGAAGAAGGAAAAACGGAAGCTCAGAATAGCGGAAGACATACTCAGAATGAGGTGGAGCAAAGTGCTCAAAACCGCAGACAAATACGGCAATGGCCATCAATCAAAGAGCTACCCGAAGCGCAAGCTGCTACCAAAATTTGACGAGGAAGCCATAGAGATCCCACAGTCAAAAAACAAAGAGGCCGCCTGGCCGGATAGACGGCCAAATGATAGGCCAAAATCTAAAAACGGCGCCGCACACAATCCGACTCATGACCCTGGAAAAACAGATGGCCCAGCCAGGTCCATTACGGGCCAAAAAAGAGGGCCCCAGAAGCAACACAACACGCCAAGTGTTTGAAGACAGCGTACACCCAATACAGGGCGCCAAGACACCCACTATGTTTCACTAATGAGGTGCTGGATCACGAATTCCCAAAGCAGGGTTTAAACCCATAAACATAGAGGCTTACGACGGAACAATGCACTCGAGTCGGATAGAGGATTATATACTACACATACACATGGCCGAGGAGATGATCTCCACGCCATAAAATATTTACCCTCAAGCTCAAAGGGCCAGCCCGTCATTGGCTCAAAAGCCTCCCGTAAAACACTTGTTGGAAGTTGGGAAGAGCTTGAGGACGCGTTTAGAGCAAATTTTCAAGGACTTATGTCCGCCCCGGACGCAGACGATCTAAGTCATATAACTCAACAGCCCGGAGAGTCGGCGCAGACAAATTCTGGAACAGGTTCCTTACCAAAAGAACCAAATAGTCGATCGTCAGGACATCGAAGCCTTAGCAGCTTTTAAACACAACGCCCGAGACTAATGGTCGCCAGACACCTCGCCAAGAGAAGCCGAGGACAATGTCCGCGCTAACAAGCCTCATGACCCGCTTATGCTGGGAAGATAGTAGCTAGCAAGATGCAGCACCAGCGATCAAGTACATCCGAGATCGAGATGGAACGGAAAATCACAGCGCAGAAAAGATCGGCGCCGAATAAAGAGAAAAGCCCAAAGAACACGGCGGTCAACGCCGGATTCAAAAGCTCGTGGCCAAACAGCAAAACACTGCCTCTTAAGGATAACAGTGATGAGCTATCCAACTTAAACAAAATTTTGGGTCGGATATGTCAAATCCACAAGACTTCGGAAGGCCCGCAAACCATACCCACCGAGATTGTTGGGTTTTCAAACAGTCCGGCCGATTAAACGCCGAACACAAGGGGCTCGACGCATCAAGCGAGGATGATGATAAACCCCACCAGCAGAGCACCGGAAAACAAAAGACTTTCCCACAAGAGGTCAAAGCAGTAAATTCACTTCATGTGATAATACGGAAAAAGAATGCGGCACCCGCTAAAATGGGTCTTGCACGGTCCAACCCAGCGGAACGTCGAGATTGGATATGAAAACCAATCACTTTCGACCACCTGGATTATTCCAGAAGCGTTCGAAATGCAGGCTGGACTGCCCTGATATTGGATCCTATAATCGACGGACTACAATTTACACAAGTCCTGATGGACGGAGGCTGCGATTTAAACCTGCTATATCCAAACACAATCCGCAAGTTGGGGATAGACCTTACTAAAATTCGACACAACCGCACTTCCTTTAAAGGAGTGACGCCAGGCCCTTACGCCAAGTGCACAGGCTCCTTATTACTAGAAGTTGTGTTCGAGTCACCGAACAACTTCCAACGCGAAACACTAGTCTTTCAGGTCGTCCCATTTAAAAGTAGCTATCAAGCACTATTGGGACGCGAAGCTTTTGTCCGCTTAAACGCCATACCACATTATGCGTCTCTTACACTTAAAATGCCCGGTGCACATGGCATCATTTCATTACGAGGGTCATTTAAAGACCCCGGACACGGTTAGATGAGTCCGGCATCAAGAAGCTAGGGGCTCCCTAGCCGCACACCCCTTCACAAGGGGCTGTGCATATAAGCAACAACGAGCTCATATAGACTCCGCTTTACTTATTTATTAATATTTTTCATATACTTTTTTTTCGCACGATTTCCTTTCAAACTAAGTTCCTCTCTTTTTACAGATGAACAACGCACACTGGCCCGTGATAACGACACAACGGAGACACAAAGCAGTACATGCAAGAGGGACCCGCCGCAAGGATTCTTTTCAGATTAAGACCCGCATAAACCTTTTTACTGTCTCTTGTTGTTATAATCCCCTGGTTTCTCATTATAACCAGAGTGGAGCTCGACGTTTTGGCATCGGGCGCGCTGAGGACCTCGCCTGCACTGGACACTAGGGGCTTAGGGCATTGTTCGCCCATTATTATAAAAGACCGAACACCTTAGGGAGTGTTCGGCCTCGAAGTTAGGGCCTTATATGCATCAGCTCCAATCATGTCTTTGGTCAAATGTTGGGTTTGCCTGCCTCGTGTTTTGCTGCCTTACGCTCAGATCATCGCTAACGCTAAGACTAGGAGAACTATCGCGACAGCCCCGCCGGCTGGGCTAAGCACCTCAAGAGAGAAAGTCGAAAACCGATCGTCATGATACAAGTGAGAGACTGGTCAACCACTCGATCGACCACGGAATGTTTAGAATTTCGCTGACGAAGGACCGTTTCGGTCGCACACACGCGCCCCGACCGGAGAAGGCGGTATTCTGTGGGCTATATCGTAGCCCCACCTCGAACTCCAATGGCTAAGTGAAAGTGATAAAGCACCATAGTCCGGATTGCCTCGCTTGCTACGCTACCACCTCCTCAACAGACCGAGACGCCGATTAAGTGTGACAATGCGCTATTTTTAGAACACCCCGCACCTTGTGCGTGGGGGCTGAAGCCAAAGATCGCCATCTTTCAAAGTTATACAGACGATACATAAACGGCCGATAGGAGATGTTTCAATACTTGGAACGCACAAGTATAAAAAGCGATTACATCATAACCATTGTTTTACAAAATACAACGTTCATTTGAACGTGACATTTTTCGAGCACTGTGACTCTATTACACGAGCACCACGCATAACTTCCCCAAAATAGTGCTCGGCGGGTAATCGCTCTCATCCCAACCCCGGGTTGCAACAGCGGTGGCATCCATCTCGCCCAATGTGTCTTCACACGGCAAGGGCCATCCGCGACCTTCTATGCAGGCCGATCGCTTCACCTCCTTGATATGCGGCATCGCCCCAAGAAATTGCTGCAATAAGACAAAGTAGCTCGTTGCTTTGGGCCTCTCGCCGCATATGAGTCACGATATCCGCTCATGGCGAGCCCGACAACCTGTTCAGCTCAGCCTATTCGCCAACCGATCGGTCACCGGAAGTGAACGATCCGGACTATGGAATTGAGACCAAAACAGCTCTTCCGCCTTGTGATCCTTCCGACCGAAGTGCACAATGGCACCGCCAAGACTTGCCGCTAGGTCCATATATGGATCCTCCGGACCCCACAACTGGCCAAGCTAGGCATATTTTGATCCAGAACCGGCGACGAAAGGTAAAAGGCTTGCCAGCCACAATGTCTCCTACCGACGCAGCTCCTCCTTCATCGCCTGCATTGCGTAACAGGCATCCTTGGCCTCGGCGATGGACTTCCCTGTGTCTTCTCGCCCGATAGGCGCCTTTTCAAGAGCCTCATTGCGGTCGGTAGCATCCTTTAATTTCACGGCCAATTTGGCCATCTCTTCCCGCTTTGGCAGTGCAGCCCTTTCGCTTTAACTCTTCGCCGCCCGAGGCAGCCACATCACTCCTTCCGCTTGCTCCTTGGCTTGAGCAAGTTCTACCCAAGGTTTCCACACAGAAGCAGCACCATCTCGCCAAGCATAAATATTATAAGAGGTGGGCTTTGACTCGCTTAAACAGTGATCGCGAGAGACAACTTACCTTGCGACTCGTCAAGTCGCTTGTCGACTAGCGTGATGTCCGTGATTCGCCACATCGATTTGCCGCATTAATTCGCAACTCCATCATCCGCTAGCCTCGGAGTATCCGCCACCGCATAGGAAAGGCGACACTCAATACATGCAATTTTGATCCTCGGCAGATGTCGCCGCCGACAACCTACCGAGTCTCGTGGGCTACTATCTACACAGGCGACTTTCATGTGCAAACTGTCAAAAAAATGTCGCGCCATTTTTACGCACCTCAAGCCCCGACAAACTCCCCGACGGCATTATGCAATGCGCTTTCGGCGGATCTAAATCCTTCCTATCACCATGCTCATCAATGCACGGTGATCTTCGAGACGGACGCCTCTCAAGCAGATCCTTCAGCTCCCCGCCGAACACTAGTCGGCGCCAACTCTTCGGCTCGCTGGCTCGGGATACCTCCGTGATGACACTTCAGGCTCGTCCGCCCTATCCGACGACGCGGCAGACGGAGGCGCTCGCTTCCATCATCTCCGGACGAAGATCCTCAAGACGAAGCTCATCCGAGAAGGTCGCAGATCCGAACTACAAGGTAAAAATTTCGTTATCCTCGTAAGCACAAATAGGGATGTGTTTTCTTATTTATGAACTCCCCTTTCTACTCACGGCTCACCGAGGGCTGATACTTTGAGAAGATTGTACGGCCGGATCTCCCCGACGCAGGACCCTCCGTGAAGATTTCTTCCCCGCTTAGAGACTTTGGCCTCCGGTCTTCGGAGGCGGTCCTCTTCTCCTCGGAGGGAGGGATTCTCGATCCCCTTCTTCAAGCGCCTTGGGCAGGTGATAGCTCCTCTATTTTCCCTTCGCTTCTTCTAAAGGCGCTGCCTCCAACATTTCGACCAAAGACGGGCTCCAAAGGCGGTCTCGGAGGGGGGCCGACACCTTATCAGCTTTGCTTGCGCTTACCCACTCCTGTGAAGGACAACGGGTTAAAAGGCTAATTATAGAAAAGCAAACAAACGGTACATCCGGACACCGAGCTACTTACCCGAGTATCCCGGCGATTGCAGCTTAGGCTCCTGATCTCGGTCAATTCGGACACGCCAAGGCGGTCGAAGAACAACTTGTACATCTCCACGGGTGTCGCATCCATGAAGTGTTGAGAATTCGTGGTCCCTCCGGATTAAACTCCCATAACCGGAGAGGACGGTGTTTGCAGGCGTAAGACGCCGATTAGCATGACTCTGCATCACCACAACCAGATCGATCTCCCTCACTTGGAGGTCTCGAATCCGGCCCTACAATAGGGGCATGTCTTTGACGGCCCCCAACCGAGCTCCTTGGTTCGCCCACGACATCAACCGTCCGGAGGTCCCGGCGGAATGAAGGCGACGGCTTTTGCTCGCTGCCTTCGAGCGGTGATATAGAACCACTCCTGCTGCCACAAGCCGAGCTCCTCTAGGAAGGAGCCTCGCCACGGGCATCGGCCCTCCTACTTATGGCCGCCCACAAGACTCGCTGACGCCCCGATCATCTTCGGCTCCCCATTGAAGGTCTTCAGCCATAGGCCGAAGTGGGGGGTGACGCGGAGGAAGGCTTCGCAGACGATAATAAATGCGGAGATATGGAGGATGGACTCCGGAGCCAAGTCATGAAAATCCAGCCCGTAGTAAAACATGAGCCCTCTCACGAAGGGATCCGTCGAGAAGCCTAAACCCCGACGGAGGTGGGGTACGAAGACGACGTACTCACCAGGCTCGGAGTGTATGGCCTGCCCTTGGGCGGGCAACCTGTGCGAAATCTCAGAAGATGTGTACTTGGCCTCACACAACTTTAGCACGCCCTCCTCCGTGACGGAGGAGGGCATCCACCGCCCTCAAGGTCGGAGCCGACATTGTTGAAGGTCCAAGCGCCAACTGGGGCTCTGGGTGTTGGAACATGGAGCAAGGAGAAGATTCGATGGAAGACTGAAGAAAAGAAATGAGCCTTGGTCCTGTTATAAAGAGGGAGAATACCAAGAGCCGTCTCCGTGACCGCTCGGGATTCGCCGATAGAGAGGAGGCGGGCGACGGGCGCCGAGGGAGTCTCGACTAGGGGTGTCCGGACAGCGGATTATCATCGTCCGCTGGACTCCAAGACTATGAAGATACAAGATTGAAGACTCCGTCTCATGTCCGGATGGGACTTTCCTTGGCGTGGAAGGCAAGCTTGGCGGCACGGATATGTAGATCTCCTACCATTGTAACCGACTGTAACCCTAGCCTCCTCCTGTCTATATAAACCGGAGGGCTTTAGTCCATAGGACAACATACATTACAACAATCATACCATAGGCTAGCTTTAGGGTTTAGCCTCCTTGATCTCGTGGTAGATCCACTCTTGTACTACCCATATCATCAATATTAATCAAGCAAGACGAGGGTTTTACCTCCATCGAGAGGGCCCAACTCCGGTAAAACATCGTGTCCCTTGTCTCCTCGTTACCATCCGCCTAGACGCACAGCTCGGGACCCCCTACCCGAGATCCACCGGTTTTGACACCAACATTGGTGCTTTCATTGAGAGTTCCTCTGTGTCATCACCGATAGGAAGGATGCCTCCACCCATCTTCAAGGACGGTGTTTCGCCAAAGGGGCTTTGGCCGCCAAACTATCCGCTAGGTGGTTTTCTTATGACCGTCCGTCCGCCGCCGCTCGACAATGACTTTCAAGTCGCCGAAGCAATCTTCGCGTCACTCGAATCTGCCGAGCGCTTGATCCAATAGAGTTCTCGTCGTTAACGAGCTCTTGGATCGCATGACGCCGCCGGGAGTCGCTATGACTACAATCGATTGGGCTTAAAACCGATCCGAGAGAGATTAATTCTCCTGTGCCACCCACCATGTCGCAGTGGTAGAGGAGCAATATGGCAACTCTTCGCCCATATTGAAAACTAGCCACGTCCGGATTCCCGAACCCTCCATGCCGGATTTCCGCGGAGGGACAGACTTCGATCGATCATTGAACTTAAAACCATGCATCGCCTCGACTCGCTGGATCGTGTCCAAGAACCCAAGTTTCCGAATTGAAACTCCTCGCCTTTAAGCCCTGTGGATGGGCAGGATCCAGATTTTAGTCCACCCACCCGCCGAGACATATGCGATCTATCTCTAATACGGCAAGAGCCCATCAAACAAGACATCACTATCGGGCCGATACCTCCGGTTATGGACGGGATAAAGGACTGCCGAGAGGAAAACGCAATCTCAATCTTTTGCAATAATTGCACGGACAAGGGATATTGAACGCCATCGGTCGTCAGAAATTACATGCTTCGCCGACCAAGGCCCATAGTACTAAAGTATCAGGCGATGGAGAGTTCCCGGAAAACCGAAACCAATTTTGGGATAATCCGCCCCAACCTCGATCCAGAACAAAAGGGTGCCTCACACTCAGCCCCAGATGCAAAATGAAAAGCAAAACCCCATAAAGGGCACGGAACCGCATCGAGGGATGGCTCAATGGACCCCGTAAGCTTTATAGTACGTAGGAGCCGCCCCAACACATAGCCTTCGAGCATGTTGGATATTATGGCAGGTGGCCAAAAGTGGCGAGGAGCTTCTAGCCCCGAAAACCACTCCAATAATACCGCACGGTATCAACAGTCTTCGAGACCTTCGTGATCAAACAATATGCAAAACGAATAATCCGCTGGACTCGCCAAGTCTACCAAGTAGCAACAAGCAAATCCATGGAGGACACAGCCATCACCTTCAACACTAGCGACAAACTTAAATTCGAACAGCTCGAGCACCACCAGACCGGTGCTTAGTCCCATAGTGGACGGCTTTCGGCTCACAAAGGTCCTCATGGATGGCGGCAAGGACTAAACCTCATATATGAGGAAACTCTTCAAAAATGGAAATAGATGGAGCCGATTGAGCGAGGCAAGACAACCTTCAGAAGAATAATCCCTAGCCGAAGCGCTGCACCGAAAAATCACACTCGATGTGGTGTTCGCCCGACGGACAATTATAGATCCGAAGAAGTCACGCCCAAGTGGCCCTGCTCAACAGCGGATATCACGCTATATTAGGACGAGAGGCATTCACAATTTTTCAAGCAAGACTCATTACGGGTACATGAAGCTCAAAATGCCCGGGCCCGCGGAATAATCACTCGCTAGTGATCCGGACATAGCACTCGCTACGAAAACAAGACAGCCGACTAGCCCCGGAGGCACTATCCAAGCATTAGCAAGCAGAAGAACTCATCACACAAGGCTTACGGTGAACAGGACGATGTGATACTCGATAAAAGATCCAAGTCCACCTCCTTCAAACCAGCAGATGAAATAATAAAATTCCAGGTCCATCCAACGGACCAAACAAAGACGGCCTCCATTGGGGCACAATTGAACCTCAAGTAGACGCCAGATCGCGGAATTCCTTCGGGAAAATTGGGATATCTTCGCCGCATCCTTCGGATATGCCCGAATCCCACGCAGTTGGCGTAACACAGCCTAAACATCCTAAAAGGATTTAAGCCACCAAACAGCTCTTCGACGATTTTTCAACCCAAAAGACAGTAATGGGAGAAGAGCTAGCCAAACTATTGGAAGCCGGATTCATCGAGATATCAAACATCCGGATTGGCTAGCAACTGGTAATGGTACCAAAGAAGGACAAATCCTCGCGCCTCTGGTCGATTTTAAAGACCTCAATAAAGCTTGCCCAAAGGACCCTTCCCTCTCCCAAGATCGACTAAATTATCGATGCTACCGCAGGCACGATTCACAGCTTCCTCGACGATACCGCTATCATCAAATCAAGATGGCGGAAGGCACAAGCCGCAACGGCATTCATCACTCCATACGGACCATTCGCTTCAACATGATGCCCTTCGACTTAAAAATGCCGCGCAACATATCAGCGCATGATTCGTACATGTCCGCCACCCAGATCGGCAAAACAATGAGGCATACGAGACGGCGAGTCGTCAAAACAAAACACGCCGAAACTCTAGTAGACGATTTGAGGCTCACATTCGACAACCTCGAGCATATGACATCAAGTGAATCCGAAAATGCATTTTCGCGCATCACCGAAAGTCTGCTGGGCTTCATTGTATCCGTAGAGGAATTGAAGCAAACCCGCTAAAATCCGAGCTCACACACGCTTGGATATTCCAAAAGACCTCAAACAGATACAAAAATTAACAGGATGCGTGGCAGCTTTAAGCCGCTTTATCTCCCGTCTAGGAGAAAAGGCATTGCCGCTCTATCGCTTCCTCAGACGCACCGAACACTTCGAGTGGACGGACGCTGCCACTGCCGGACTCGAAGAAATAAAGGCCATATTGGCAACAAATCTGGTCCTAGCTGCGCCCAATCTAGGCGAACCAATGTTGTTATACATCGCAGCAACGCATCAAGTCGTAAGCGCGGTACTCGTCATCGAATGAGAGACAGAAGAGCATAAATTCCCTCTTCAAAAACCAGTGTATTATGTATCCACTGTGTTAACTCCCTGCAAATCCCTTTACCCACACTATCAGAAGATAGCGATGCGGTGTTCATGGCATCCCGAAGTCGACACTACTTTCAAGAGTGTTCGATAACAGTGGCCTCCGAAGTACCACTCAATGACATCATAAATAACCGTGATGCAACGGGCAGGATTGCAAAATGGGACATTGAGCTCTTACCATTCGATATAACTTACAAACCTCGCGAGCTATAAAGTCACAAGTTTTGGCTGACTTCGTCATCGAATGGACCCGTCGAACTCCCTAAAGAGTACGGCGATACTCCAATTGGGTTATGCACTTCGACGGCTCTAAAATGTTGGCCGGATCGGGGTCTGGGTCAGATTGACGCCCCAACCGGGATACACCAAAGACGCATTTCAAATAATGTACACCGACTCCAACAAGGCAGCCAATACGAGGCCCTCGTTACATGGTCTCCGGATGGCGCTCCATGGGCATTCAACGCCTAGAGGTGCGTGGGGATTCAAACCTTGCAATATCCCAAATAAATGGAGACTTTGACGCCAAGGATCGAAAATGGCAGCATATCGCAACGCTGTCCTAAAATGTCACCGGTTTGAAGGACTTGAATTCCATCACATAGCCCGAGATAATAACCACGCGCCGACGATCGCACGATCGGTGCAAAACGTGATGCCGCCCCTCCAAATATCTTCCTCGAACGGCTCTTTAAGCCATCCGTGCTATGGGAAGAGGAGCCCGGAAGTGACAAACCGGAAAAAACTGCGCCAATCGGCGATTTAGCCGATGACATAACACCGTCAGCCCACGACATAATGGCAGTAATCGCCTGCGGATGTAACCATTCCTAGCCTACTTGCTTAGGCAGAACTTCCCAAGACCAAAACGAGGCCCGCCGATAGTCCGCGATCTAAAGCCTATAAGGTCCATGAGGGAGAACTTTATAAGAAAAGTACAACCGAGTCCTTCAAAGGTGTATCTCAAGAGGAAGGGCGAAACCTCCGGCTGAAATCCATGCCGACTAGGCGGACACCACGCAGCAGCCCGAGCCCTTGTAGGAAAGGCATTCCGACAGATTTTATTGGCCGACGGCCCGGCAGATGCCCGTGACTTAGTCCGAGAGATGCGTTGGTTGTCGCTCTTTGCTAATCGAGCCATATGCCGCCCATCGCCTCAAAACTATACCCATTACCCGCCGTCATGTCCTGGGGCTTGATATGGTTGGACCCCTTAAAGGGGGAACCCACAAGCAAAGGTACCTATTGGTCATGGTGGATAAATTCACCAAATGGATAGAGGCCAAACCGGTCAAAACGGCAGAGTCCGGACCAGTGATAGACTTTATATCCAGGGTAGTACACCGTTACGGAGTCCTCCACAGCATCATCACCGACAACGACACGAACTTCACAGCCGACGAGGTTAAGTCATGGTGCAAAAATATTGGCATCAAGCTCGACTACGCTTCAGTCTATCACCCTCAAACCAACGGTCAAGTGGAACGAGCAAATGGTCTAATAATGAGCGGCATTAAACCCGCACTAGTGCGGTCACTCACTAAACCGACACGACGGGTCGAGGAGCTCGACCAGACTGGGGTCATGGACAACGCCTAACCGCACTACCGGATTCACACTATTCTTTATGGTCACGGCGCAGAGGCAGTCTTGCTCTGCGACATTATTCATGACTCACCTCGAAAAGCGCATGTACAAAGAAAGAGAGGCCGAGCTGGATCGGCAGGACAGCTTGGACACATTGAGGAAGAACGCGAGTCGCCAAGGCTCGCTCCGCATTCTATCGCAGCAGGTCCAAGATATCAAAGCAGAAGTACGGGCCAAGACTTACAACGCTGGTGAACTAGTTCTACGCCGCCGACAAGAAAAAGTACAAGCTCAAGCCCAAATGGGAGGGCCCTTCATTATCGATCAAGTCCTCGACCGCGGAGCGCATCTGTTCACTTAAATGCGCCGGATAACCGACTCGAGCCGAACCCGTGGAACGCAGCCCGCCTCAAGATTCTATGCCTAGCGCCGATTAAGAGTTCGCCCCTTCCTCCGCCCAAATTTTACACTTCGCTGTCTTGTTTCTCTTTTCATTACCTTTTACTACAAAGCCCCTAAGGGCCTACTTTGCATTGTTCGTGATACACTTGATGTGCCATCCGCACTCATTATACCGGGGCTTTTTTACGTAAGCTCAATTATAAGGGTCTCATGCCCAGACATGTGTCAAGCTTCCACATGTACCTTTTACTCACCATTATATGCATCGATATGACTTAAGTTTTGGCCAAGCTCGGCTGCTCGCCCTGTGCTTACCCCTCACGCTCCCGATTGTTCGGCTAGGAGGTAAAGGAGCACCTCTGCGATTGTTATCGCGGGTCACCGGATGTGTACCTCAGACCGGGTGAAGCCGAAGCTAGCGTTTTAAGGGAATATCCGGTCGGTGACTTAAAAGATGATTTTTACCTACTCATTTATCCGCCCCAGATGTTTTTTTTGCTCTTTTTCGCAGTCCGACATGCACTTTAGGGCATGCCTCCCAGGAAAGGAACCCTTAATGTAACTATTCACTCGAAGATGTTTCTTACTAACCATGTAATATAACATAACTAGTTGGGCACTTGTCCGATAAAGCACTAATGACCCCTACGCCGGGTCTCCATGCATACCCCGGTTGTTTCTTAGCCAAAAGGTATTCGACACACTCCGGACTCTAGGGTCCCGAGGTTGAAGCGAAAAGGTCGGCAAAGACAAACGATCTACAATCCGCTAGAAGGCATTTCACATGTCAATTTAAAGGAAAACATACATTGTCAAAATTATCGATTGTATTCCTCCTCAATCCCGCCTAACAGCTGTCTAACTTATAGTCCCGCTAGAAAATTTAGCAGCCAACTCTACTTGGCAGTATACTAAACTCACAGGATCTCCTTCCCATCGTGCCCCACCGTCCAACTTCGCCATGTGGTTGGGATCCGCCTCTTGTAACGCTGCCTTCACCATGGCCCAAGCCTCCCTGGCACCTTGGCGGCAGGCCGAAATCTTCCATAAACGGAAACGCTGCCGCACTCCCTGAAGCTTCTCCGCAAGCTCTCCAAGGCCCTCGGGTAGGGAGAGGGCTGGCCATAAAGCCTAGACGACGCCGCTCATTGCCTGCCGAACTCGTCCGAGCAGCTACAAGAGCTCGGGAAGTTGATCACCCATTGATACGGGCATCTCCTCCGCGGGGCGACCTGTGAGTATACCTACAAGACATAACTTGTCAATTGACTTCCTCGCCGAACTCTTCCTTTCAAAGGAGTCCGCTCAAGCACTTACTATAGATGCCGCGACGGCCGCCGCCTCCTTAATCAGAGCCGACAGCTCAGCCCGAACACCTTTTAGCTCTTCTCCGAGCTGGGCGGCATCTGGAGCTTGTTCCTTTCTTGTTGCACCCTAGTCAAGACCTCTCACCGCCTTTAGCTGGCGCAGTAATTCTTGCCTATCCGGATCTTGTCCGGCGGCACCTGCAATGTCACTATTAGACTTGCGCGCACGCCGCACAGCGCTTATATTTATTAATAAAAATGTGTTACCAGGAGGGGTCTCTGCGTCTCCTCCTGCGGCAGCAAGTGCGGCCTCAAGTTGGGCCTTGCATTCTTGCAGCCCCGAGACAACTGGGCATTCTTCTCAGAAGAGCTCATGCTTTTAAATGATCCTTAAATCGTTAATATAACAACTTTAAGTCTCGGGGCTACCGTGTATATAACCATTAAAATTCCCTTACCCGTATGTCTTTCACATACCGCTCCGTGGCTCGTAAAACCATATTGAGCGGCACGGAGGTGCGCGGCCCCTGCGCTAAAGGCGCCCAATGCCTCAGGGAGAAGCACGCTCATTTAAACAATCGTCGGCGGCGCCTATGGTTCATGGTGCTTCCACCTCGCACTTGGTGGCGGACAGCTCTGTCGGTGTCCTCCGCTGAGGAGGATCCGCCCGCTGCCTTGCGCTTTGCCTCCTCCGTGCCGGGCGCCGAGCCCGCCAAGATAGGTTGGATCGGCAACTTCCGCTACCAGAGTCCGGCAAGCGCTTTTTCTCCTATAAAGGTCATGAGCACTCGACGCTTCCTAGAACGTTGTTCAAAATTTAAATACGAAGTTATACCTTTGCGGCGACGCTTTCAGTCCGTGCCGCGCCCTTTTTCCGCTTTGCTGGTCCGGATCGACTTTTGTTGGTCACCGCCGCTGGCTCGGCTTCCCGCCTTTGAAGGCGCTTCGTAAAATACCATCGCTTTGGAAGGTCGAAATGGGCAAGGAAGAGACAATGGTGTCTGGACCTCGGTCACAGTCACCTGGGAAGCCGGATACAGTCCGGGGTAGTCCACCGTAATGGTGACCAAAGCATTGTCCATGCTGAGCTGGTGAAACACCCCGTTGATCAGCTCCACCTTGATATCCGGATCCTCTTCGAAGGCCGGATCCAGGGATCTTTCTGGATCCTCGGGTTGCGGAGCGGGACTTACCATGTCCTCCACAACCGGCGAGATCCCGCGCCAAGACGAATGTAAGAAGCCTAAACTTCAAAGCATGGGTTGAGCCCTTGAAAGTGTTCGCCACTCCATCCTCTAGGGTTGTTCATGGAAAACCCATTCAAAGGGTTCGCTCAAGGAAGTCCTCCTTCTCCCCTTGTATAGGCTGGACAGATCTCCACCAGATCCTCGGTCGAATCCAGCCCTTCGCGCCATGACGGGTGGCATCGCCTTCCCGCTGAAATCCCACATAGGGTGGCCTCTCAGATTGCAATGGCGGCACTTCAAGATGATGCATGTCGCCATGATTCCAATCATGGTCAACCCGAATGGGCCAAGAATCTTATTCGCCCATCAAGTAATGGACGCCTTGTCTTCCTCCAATAGGGGCCCGTGGGCGCCAAATGAGGCGCTTTTTCAGAGGAGCAAGACTAAACTCCGGAGGCCAATCCGGATCGGGTCCAACAATGAGCGCCTCCTATATAAAACCACTCAAGGCCGGCCTTCGACGCTTTCTTGGGAGTACGGATGGGTATCCGTCCCGCAATGCGTCATATTTCGCCGCCCACTTGATATATGGACCCTCGTGAGAACGGGTACGAGGCGTAACAGCCTCTTCCATTAATGCAAAATGGGGCTCAATGCCCGTGAATAGCTTGCAAAGAGCTACGAGTTCGCGATATGCGTGATAGAGGCGGGCGGAGGTGGTGGAGCCGAGTCCGAGAACCTGTGAGCCCGCGAGGAACGGATGTATTGGGAATCCGAGTCCCTTATCGATAAGGGACGAAACATACTGCCCCCTTTATTGGGGCTTGGGGTAGCCTCGCTTGCCTCCCACCTTGATAAGTGACCAGTCCGCCCGACCGGGACCATGAAGGCCGAGGAGATATCCCCGCTTGAGCTTCGCTAGCTTGTTGTGCGGAATGAGCACCTCCTCCAATCTCGGCAAAGGGCTGGGAGCACGAGAAGAGGAGCCGCACGACGGTCCATGATGGAATGGATTCTTAGGTCAAGGGCGCCCAATGAACTATTCATGGAGGAAGATGGTGCGGTTTGATCTGGATTTTGCCTCTTTTGTAGGCTTAACGACTCGCGCACGACTAGGGGTGAAACATAAAAGACACTGGTTTTCGATCCGTGCGACGCGTGGAAAGAGGCCATTATTGGGCGAGAAGCCAAGAAACACAAGATTTATGATAAAGCCGACATCGCTCGGTAGGTACATGGAACTTGAAGGAAAACCCGCCTTGCAACGCCAAGACTATATGCTACTGGACTAATCGCCATTGAAGCCTGGTTCGGGGCTACCGAGGAGTCCTCGACTAGGGGTGTCCGGACAGCCGGACTATCATCGTCCCACGGACTCCAAGACTACGAAGATACAAGATTGAAGACTCCGTCCCGTGTTCGGATGGGACTTTCCTTGGCGTGGAAGGCAAGCTTGGCGGCACGGATATGTAGATCTCCTACCATTGTAACCGACTGTAATTCCTAGCCTCCTCCTGTCTATATAAACCGGAGGGCTTTAGTCCGTAGGACAACATACATTACAACAATCGCACCATAGGCTAGCTTTAGGTTTAGCCTCCTTGATCTTGTGGTAGATCCACTCTTGTACTACCCATATCATCAATATTAATCAAGCAGACGTAGGGTTTTACCTCCATCGAGAGGGCCCGAACTCGGGTAAAACATCGTGTCCCTTGTCTCCGTTACCATCCGCCTAGACGACAGCTTTGGGGACCCCTACCCGAGATCCGCTGGTTTTGATAATCGACAGCGCGGTTGGGTTACCCACGCCCGTATTGATGAGAATCCCGGATAAGGGGAACACGATCTCGCTTCGACAAGACGTGTTAAGGAAACCGCCGCTAAACGCTACCGAGGCGGTATAATGAAAAACGATTCAAGTAAAGGCTTGGTAGTGGTGTGACGTCATGCCGCAAAGTACGTCAGTAGATTGAACTTGTGTACATTTTATTCTCTCTACGGTGGAATGTGGAAATTGTTTTGCAGAGCTGGACACTATCCTGGTGTTCATGATCTTCTCTGGATTATTCAAAGGAGGAACCCGCCTTGCAATGCCGCACATTATGCGCTACCGGACTTATCGCCATTGAAGCCTGGTTCGTGGGCTACCGAGGAGTCTCGACTAGGGGTGTCCGGACAGTCGGATTATCATCGTCCGCCGGACTCCAAGACTACGAAGATACAAGATTGAAGACTCCGCCCCATGTCCGGATGGGACTTTCCTTGGCGTGGAAGGCAAGCTTACGATATGATATGTAGATTTCCTACCATTGTAACCGACTCTTTTGTAACCCTAGCCCTCTCCGTGTCTATATAAACCAGAGGGCTTTAGTCCCAGAGGACACAACATACATTACAACAATCATACCATAGGCTAGCTTCTAGGGTTTAGCCTCCTTGATCTCGTGGTAGATCTACTCTTGTACTACCCATATCATCAATATTAATCAAGCAGACGAGGGTTTTACCTCCATCAAGAGGGCCCGAACTCGGGTAAAATATCGTGTCCCTTGTCTCCTGTTACCATCCGCCTAGACGCACAGTCCGGGACCCCCTACCCGAGATCCGCCGGTTTTGACACCGACAACTCCCTTCACTTTTTCCTTCTTCTCCTTAGGAGCACCCTCTCCCTCTTTCACAAACGTTTGTTTGAGAGGAGGAGGACGTTTGGTCTTGTTGTTCTTATTCTTCTTGCTCTTGGACTTGGGTGCAAACCCAATTCCTTCTTTATTACAACTTCCTTTTGATTGCTCAAAAGGTCGTTGAGGTTCTTCTCACCTTGAATGCAAGTCACAAGGCCTTTCTCAAGTTGATCCTTCAACTTGGCATTCTCCTCCACAAGAGGCACATGCTCACAACACGGGTTAGTAGCACATGCATTATCAATTAATACCGTATGAGGAAAGGTGGCCTTTTCCTTGATTAGCTTAACTTGGAGTTGAGCATGAGACTCTTTGAGGTTAGCATGAGTGCCCTTCAAGACCTTGTGGGCATTGTCAAGTATCTCAAACTCCTCTTTGAGTCTAGCATGATCAACCCCAAGTTTAGCCTTCTCGGAGGTTAGCACACGAGACACGACAAGAGCATGATCAAGATCTTTCTTTAACTTAGCATGGTCATCATTGTGTGACTCCTCAAGAGTTAAACGATGCACACACTCTTCCTCAAGAGCATTAGAGAGATCCAATATCTCATCGGCATAGTCACGACTATGTCCTTCCATCTTGGAGATGGTTTCTTCGTGAGCCTCGATCGTGTCATTGGCCTCACCAAGTTGTTCCAAGAGAGCAACAAAGTGCTTCTTGGACTTACCCTTGAGCTTATTCATAAAAGACTCAAATTCATTCACTTCCTCATTAGACTCAACATGTTCATCAATGCAATCCTCCAAGGAGGGATTAGTAATGATGGTGGTTGTGATGTTGGGGTTACCTTGTTTGAAGCTTTAGCCATGAGGCATTTGGCGGTGATGTTTTCATGGGTGAATCAAAGAGAGATACCCGGGAGTAGTAGCAATGGCAACGGATGCCATGGCCATAGCTTCTTCATTTTCATCATCATCGTCATCCTCTTGGTATTCTTCTTGAACAACCAACCCACGAGTGGGAGTCTTCTTGGCGAAGTTGTTCTTGTTGGGGAAGGACTTGGCTTTGTCTTTTCGGATGAACTTGCCACCATTGTCTTCCCGCTTCTCGTAAGGACAATTCGCAACGAAATGGCTCACATTGCCATAGTTGAAGCAAGTTCTAACTCGTTGCTTGCCCTTGACGCCACTTGAGTTGTTTTTGTTGAAGTTGGGTCTTGAACTCTTCTTGCTCCAAAATTGTCTTGAAGCAAGGGCCATGTGCTCATGGTAATCAAATTTGGTATCTTCGGGGTTGCTTTCCTCATCTTCCACTTCTTCCTCTTCTTCCATAATAACCTTGGCCTTCAAAGCAAGGTTGGGCTTCTTTGCCCTTTGAGAATGGAGCACTGCATTGTCGGTGGTCTTGTCCAAGATGCTCATTGCAACGAACTCATCCAACACCTCACTTGAGGTCATGGAGTGGAAGTCCGTCGCTGATTTAATGACGGAGGACATGGCCTTGTTGTAGGGCATCATGGCCTTGAGGAACTTTCACTTGATCCAATTGTCATCTGTGTCCTTGCTTCCATGATCTCGGAGTGCGACCGCGAGTTTGGTCACTCTTCGAAAGAGCTCACGAGGTTCTTCATCTTCTTTCATTGCAAACTCATCGGCTTCATCTTGCACCACTTCATAGTTGGAGCGTTGAATGCTAGCACTTCCTCGATAGAGACCCTTGACACATTTCCATGCTTCTTTAGCCATGGCATGGGGTCGAAGATTAGGGAGATCTTCGGGAAGGATTGCATCTTGGATGATGAAGAGAGCACTCTCATTGAATTGATTGTCCACCGCTTCTCGAGGGGTGAAGTTGCTTGGGTCATGAGGATAAAAACCTTCTTCAATGATTCTCCAAAGGTTAGTGTTCACATGTTTTAAATGACACTTAAAGCGATAGACCCAAGAATCAAAATCTTCATGTTTCTCATATTTAGGAGGTGGACCGGCATGATTCAAATGAGTGGAGGAGATCGGCCCTCCATAAATTGGAGGTTCCACATGGGCAAAGATGCTGGTACCATTTCTACCACTAATAGAAGGATTGTTCTCAATGTTAGCTTCCCCCTTGTCGGAGGTAGCATCCGTCACCTTGTTGGTGGGATCACCCACTTTCATCGGCGAGGTAGATTGTTTAAGTCCTTCTAGGAATTCCTTAAACATGTCCTTGACCTCGGTCGTCATGGAGGTTTTCAATGTTTCCAAAGCCACATTGAATTCCTCACGTGAGATCGAAGTTACCTCGTCTCCGTAGATGAGATCGGATTCGCACCGAGTGCTCTCCCACCTCATCTACGACATCAACCATACTCTTCGGACGGTAAAGCCCTTAAAAAGAGACGAGGCTCTGATACCAATTGAAAGGATCGATATGGTTGACTAGAGGGGGTGAATAGGAAACTAACAATTTTTTAAGCTTTTCTTTACCAAATTAAACTTTGCAACAGAATAGGTTGTCTAGATATGCAACTAAGTGAGCAACCTATATGATGCAATAACAACTAGAACACATGCAAGCAAAGGATGTAAGACAAGTAGGCTTGCAAAAGTAAAGGCGCGAAATAACCAAGAGTGGAGCCGGCGGAGACGAGGATGTGTTACCGCAGTTCCTTCCTTTTAAGGGGAAGTACGCTCATAGAGCGGTGTGGAGGCACAATGCTCCCCAAGAAGCCACTAGGGCCATCAGATTCTCCTCACGCCTCACACAATGCGAGATGCCGTGATTCCACTATTGGTGCCCTTGAAGGCGGCGATCAACCTTTACAAACAAGGTTGGGGCAATCTCCACAACAATTGAGGTCCCAACAACACCACGAAGCTTCACCACAATGGAGTATGGCTTCGAGGTGACCTCAACCGTCTAGGGTGCTCAACACCCAAGAGTAACAAGATCCACTAGGGATAAGTGGGAGGAATCAAATTTCTCTTGGTGGAAGTGTAGATCTGGGCCTTCTCAACCAATCCCGAGCAAATCAACAAGTTTGATTGGCTAGGGAGAGAGATCGGGCGAAAATGGAGCTTGGAGCAACAATGGAGCTTTGGGGGAAAGCGGTAGGTCAACTTTGAGGAAGAAGACGCCTTTATATAGTGGGGGAACAATTCCAACCGTTACCTCACTGTACATCCCCGCACAGAGCGGTACTACCGCTAGGGAAGGGCGGTACTACCGCTGAGAGTGGTACTACCGCTCCCTACCCAGCGGTACTACCGCGCTGGCGAGGAAGACAGGGCACTGGCCCCAGAGCGGTACTTCCGTGGGAGAAGAGCGGTACTACCGCTAGGAGCGGTACTACCGCTTCTAGTACCGCAAAACCCGACACGAGAAAACACTGGTCTCGAATCGAGGCAGTAGTAGCGCGGAACAGCTGCGGTACTACGGTCGAAGTCAAGAAGCAAGATTATCGCCTCATGGAGCGGTATTATCACGAGAGCGGTACTACCATCATGGAGCAAGATTATCACGGAGAGCTTCGCAAGATTATCGCTTATAGTCCGCGGTACTATCACCGCACGTAATCGGAGCAGTACGGAAGAGAAGGGCAGCTCCAAAGATGCTAAAGGAAGACGACGGTGTGATAGGGATGTGTACGTGTTGATTCCACCCTAGTCCTACCAAAGCGGATCCCCTCTTGATAGTACGGTGACTCCTACGAAACTAGTCCACCAACAACGAAACGAAGGAGCTACACTGCCTTGAATAAAACACCGAGGGAAGGAAATTGTCTCGTGCCAATGGATGAATCTCTGAAAGAACTTAACGCACACGATTAGTCTACAAAAGCATTGTCATCAATCACCAAAACCACTTGGGGATAAATATGCCCTTACAGAAGTTCCTACTAGGAGCAAGAGACAGAGGACTGCAAAGTCCTTTGGTGATGATTTTCTTGTGTATCTCATAGATGATACTCCCGCTCTATTTCGAGGCCTATGCATCGGAAGATGCCGACCATCGAAGGAAGCGTCAGAAGTAGATGGATTCCATCTTGGCGAATGAAACTTGGGAGATAATTGATCGTCCTTATGGGTGCAAACCTATAGGATGCAAATGGGTATTCAAGAAGAATCTTAGGCCTGATGGTACTATCGAAAAGTACAAGGCTCGGCTCGTGGCTAAGGGTTATACCCAAAAGGAAGGTGAAGACTTCTTTGATACTTACTCACCTGTGGCTCGACTGACCACTATTCGAGTTCTACTTTCACTAGCTGCCTCACATGGTCTTCTCGTTCATCAAATGGATGTTAGGATTGCTTTCCTAAATGGAGAGTTGGATGGGGAAATTTATATGGAACAACCAAATGGGTTTGTAATAGATGGTCAGGAAGGGAAAGTGTGCAAGTTGCTAAAGTCTTTGTATGGACTCAAGCAAGCACCCAAACAGTGGCATGAGAAGTTTGAAAGAACTTTAGCAGCCGCAGACTTTGTTGTGAACAAAGCTGACAAATGTGTGTACTATCGCCATGGTGGGTGTCGGTGTCAAAACCGGCGGATCTCGGGTAGGGGGTCCCAAACTGTACGTCTAGGCGGATGGTAACAGGAAACAAGGGACACGATGTTTTACCTGTGTTCGGCCCTCTTGATGGAGGTAAAACCCCACGCCCCGCTTGATTAATATTGATGATGTGTATTACAAGAGTGGATCTACCACGAGATCAAGGAGGCTAAACCCTAGAAGCTAGCCTATGGTATGATTGTTGCAATGGAGGTTATGTCCTACAGACTAAAGCCCTCCGGTTTATATAGACACCGAGAGGGCTAGGGTTACACATAGTCGGTTACAATGGTAGGAGATCTACATATCCAGATGCAAGCTTGCCTTCCATGCCAAGGAAAGTCCCATCCCGACACGGACGGAGTCTTCAATCTTGTATCTTCGTAGTCTTGGAGTCCGCGGATGATGATAGTCCGCTATCCTGACACCCCTAGTCCAGACTCCTCAAGAGCTCCCCAAACCAGGCTTCAATGACGATTAGTCCAAAGGCGATGTAGTCTTCGGCGCTGCAAGGCGGTTCTCCTTTAAGTTCCATGTACCGCCGAACAAGTGTCCGCTACCTCATCAATGTTGCGCTTGGCTCCCACGCCCAATAATGGCCTTCTTCCACGCGCCGCATCTAATGCGTAAAAGCCGTGCTATCTTTTATGTTTTACCCCTAACCGTGCAAATAATCTGCTATTTCGGGCATCGAGCCCCATTTGGCAATCGTGGAAGAGGTTGTTTTGCCTCGCACTCGCTCTCACGAGGGGTCCATATATCAAGTGGGCGGCGCCAAATATGGCGATTGTCGGACCGGATATCCATCCGAACCCCTAAGAAGCGCCCAAGACCCGCCGAATGGTTTTTATAGAGGACGCCCGCCGCCGACCTCGCTCGGGTCGGCCTCCCGGAGTTTAGCCTCGCTCCCTTGAAGAAACGCCTTAGCCTGGCGCTCATGAGCCCCCAACCGGAGGAAGACAAGAGCGCCCATTATCCGATGGGTCAATAAGATTATTGGCCCACTCCGGTTGACCATGATTGAGTCATGGCAACATGCATTACGCTGGGGTGCAGCCATCGCAATACAGGCCACCCCATGTGGGATTTCAACGGGAAGACAACGCCACCCGCCATGGCCAGAAGGACCGGATTCGCCGAGGATCTCGTGACGATCATGTCCGCCTATACAAGGGGAGAAGGAGGACTTTCTCCAGACGAACCCGCTGAACGGGTTCTCCATGAATAACCTCGGCGCTGGGTGTTTAACACTTTAAGGGTCCGACCTGCTTTTGAAGTTTAAGCTTTCATATTGTGTCTTCGGCGCAGAACTGCACTGCATCGTGGAGGACATGATAAGTCTAGCCTCGCAACCCGAGGATCCGGAGAGATCCCGGATCCGCCTCCAAGAGGATCCGGACATAAAGGTGGAGCTAATTGACGGGTGTTCCACCAGCTCAAGATGGATAATGCTTTAGTCGCCATAACGGCCGACTACCCCGGATTATATCCGCTTCCTGTGTGATTGTGACCAAGCCCCGACACCATTGTTTCTTCCTTGCTCATATCTCGACCTTCGATACGATGGTGTTTTGCAGAAGCGCCTGTATGGAAGCCGAGCTCGCGGCGGCCGACCAGAAAGGCCAGTCCCGACCAACAAAGGAAGAGGAGCGCTGTGCGGATCAAGCGCCGCCGCAAAGGTATAGCTCAGCTAAATATTCGAGCAACATTCCTAGGAAGCGCTTGAGTGCTCATAATCTTTGTAGGAGAAAGAGCGCTCACGGATCAGGGGCGGAGGTTGCCAATCCAACCTTTACCAGCCAGGCTCCAGCACCTGGCCAAGAGGGCGAGGCGAGCGCAAGGCGCGAGCCGGACACTCCTCCAACGGAGGATACCGACAGACTTGTCCGCCACCAAGTCTGAGGTGGAGAGCGCCATGAACCATAGGCGCCGCCGGACAGTATTTCGTGACGCGTGCTTCTCCCCTGAGGCATTGAATGCCTTTAACACGGGGGACGCGCACCTCCGTGCTGCTCAAGATGGTTTTACCAGAGCCACGGAGCAATATGTGAAAGACATATGGGTAAGAGAATTTAATAGTTATATATGCCATTATCCCCCCAGACTTAAAGTAGTTATGTTAACTGATTTAAGGATCAGTTGAAATGCAGGATCTTACCGAGAAGAATACCCAGCTGTCTCAGGAGCTGCAAGAGTGCAAGACCCAACTTGAGGTCCGCATCACGCCGCAGGAGGAAACGCATAGACCCCTCCTGGTAACACATTTTTATTGATAAATATAAGCACTGTGCGGCGTGCGCGCAAGTCTAATAATGACATTGTAGGTGCCACCGGACAAGATCCGGACAGGCAAGAGTTACTGCGCCAGCTGAAGGCCGGTGAGAGGGTGCTGAATAGAGTGCATCAAGAGAGGAACAAGCTCCAGGATGCCAACGCCAAGCTCGGAGAAGAGCTGAAAGGCGCTCGGGCCGGGCTGTCCAGCTCCGTTAAGGAGAATCAGCGGCTTTGTCGTGGCATCTATAGTAAGTGCTTGAGCGGACTCCTTTGAAAAGAAGAGTTCGGCGAGGAAGTAAATTGACATAATATGTCTTGTAGGTATACTCACAGTGTCGCCTCATGGAGGAGATGCCCATATCAACGGGTGATCAACTTCCGAAGTTGTTGTACCGCATCGAACGAAGTTCGGCAGCAATGAGCGGCGCCATCCGTGCTTTATGGCCAACCCTCTCCCTACCCGAGGGCCTTGGGGAGCTTATGGAGAAGCTTCAGGAGTGCGGCAGCGCCTGCTTGTGGAAGATTTCGCCTGCCGCCAAGGTGCCGTGGAGGCTTGGGCCATGGTGAAGACGACATAAGAAGGCGGATCCCAACCACATGGCCGAGGTCGGACTGTGGGGCCCGATGGGAAGGAGATCCCGTGAGTTTAGTATACGCCAAGTAGAGTTGGCCGCTAAATTTTCCCAACGGGACTATACATTAGACAACCCGTTAGACGGGATTGAGGAAGAATACAACAAGAGATTTGACAATGTATTTTTAAATGACATGTGAAATGCCTTCTAGCCGGATTGTAGATCGCTTGTCTTTGCCGACCTTTTCGCTTCAACCTCGGGACCCTAGAGTCCTGAGGTGTCCGAATACCTTCTTGGTTAAGAAACAACCGGGTATGCATGGAGACCAGCGTAGGGTCATTAGTGCTTTATCGCATAAGTGCCCAACTAGTTATGTTATACTACATGGTTAGTAAGAAACATCTTCCAGGAGAATAGTTCCGTTAAGGGTTCCTTTTTCGAGGCATGCCCTAAAGTGCATGCCCGGACCGCAAAAATGCGTAAAAACATCCGGGGCAGATAAATAAGTAGGTAAAAAATCATCTTTAAGTCACCGATCAATATTCTCTTAAGAACGCTTAGCTTTCGGCTTCACCCAGCTTTGAGGTACACATCCCGCTGACCCGGCAAGAATAATCGCAGAGGTGCTCCTTTACCTCCTAGCCGAACAATCGGGAACGAGGGGTAAGCACAGAGCCAGCAACCCATCTCGCCAAAACTTAAGTCATATCGATGCATATAATGGTGAGTAAGAGGTACATGTGGAAGCTTGACATGTGCCGGGCATGAAGCCCTTATAATTGAGCTTTCGGAAAAGAAGCCCCTGTATAATGAGTGCGGATGGCACATCAAGTGTATGCGAACAATGTGCACGTAGGCCCTTAAGGGCTTTTTAGTAAAAGGGTTAAGAGAAGAAAGAGAAACAAAAGACAGCTGAAGTGTAAAAATTTGAACGAGGGAAGGGGACGAACTCTTAGTCCGGTGCATGGCATAGAATCTTCGGAGGCGGGCTGCGTTCCGTGGGTTCGGCTCAAGTCGGTTGTCCGACGCATTTCGTAGACGATACTCTCCGCCGGTCAGGACTTGATCGATAATGAAGGGGCCCTCCCATTTGGGCTTGAGCTTGTCCTTTTTCTTGTCCGGCAGGCGAGAACTAGTTCGCCAACGTTGTAAGTCTTGGCCCGTACTTCTCTGCTTTGATATCTTCGAGCCTGCTGCTCTTGACCGTTGGTTTGAGGATGATAGGCTGAAGTGTAGTCGAGCTTAATGCCCATGTTTTTGCACCATGACTTAACCTTGTCGGCCGTGAAATTCGTGCCGTTATCGGTGATGATGCTGTGGGGGACACCATAACGGTGTACTACCCCGGATATAAAGTCTATCACTGGTCCGGACTCAGCTGTTTTGACTGGTTTGGCCTCTATCCATTTGGTGAACTTGTCCACCATGACCAATAGGTACCTTTGCTTGTGGGTTCCCCCTTTAAGGGGTCCAACCATGTCAAGCCCCTAGACTGCGAACGCCGTAATGGGTATAGTTTTGAGGGCGGTGGGTGGCATATGGCTCGATTAGCAAAGAGTCGACAACCGACGATCTTTGGACTAAGTCCTAAGATCCGCCCGGCCGCCGGCCAATAAAATCAGACGGAATGCCTTTCCTACAAGGGCCCGAGCTGCGGCGTGGTGTCCGCCTAGTCCGCATGAATTTCAGCCAGAGGTTTCGCCTTCCTCTTCGGAGATACACCTTGAAGGACTCCGTTGTGCTTTTCTTATAAAGTTCTCCTCCATGGACCTTGTAGGCTTTAGATCGCCGGATTATGCAATGGGCCTCATTTTGGTTCGGAAGTTCCCGCCAAGCAAGTAGGCTAGAAATGGTTCTGCCCACGGGCGATTATCGCCATTATGTCGTGGGCTGAAGGTGTTGTGTCATCGGCTGGATCGCCGGTTGGCGCAGTTTTTCCGGTTTGTCATTTCCGACTCCTCTTCCCATAGTACGGATGGCTTGAAGAGCCGCTCTGTGAAGATGTTTGGAGGATAGCGTCACGCTTTTGCCGATGCGTACAAGACGCGGCTGCTTGGTTATTATCTCGGCCACGTGATGGAATTTGAGTCCTTCAAACCGAATGACATTTTAGGACAGCGTTGCGATATGCTCCCATTTTCGGATCTTTGGCGCCAAAATTCCATTTATTTGGGATATTGCAAGGTTTGAATCTCGCACCTCTAGGCGTTGAATGCCCATGGAGATTGCCATCCGGAGACCATGTAAAAGGGCCTCAGATTCGCCGCGTTGTTGGAGTCCGTGTACATTATTTGAAGTACGATTGGATCGTGTCCCGGTCGGGGACGCCAATACGATGCCAGCCCCAAGACGCCAACATTTTAGAGCCGTCAAGTGCATAATCCAATTGAGTGCGCGTACATTTTTAGGGAGTTCGGCCGTCCATTCAGCGACAAAGTCAGCCAAAACTTGTGACTTTATAGCTCGCCGAGGTTTGTAAGTTATATCGAATGGTAAGAGCTCAATGGCCCATTTTGCAATCCTGCCCGCTCGCGTCATGTTATTTATAATGTCATTGAGTGGTACTGAGGCCATCGTTATCGAACACTCTTGAAAGTAGTGTCGAGCTTCCGGATGCCATGAACACCGTGATACGCTATCTTTCGATAGTGTGGGTAACGGACTTGCAGGGGTTAACACAAAGGATACATAATACATCGGTTTTTGAAGAGGGAATTTATGCTCTTTCTCTCGCTCGACGACGAGTACCGCGCTTACAACTTGATGCGTTGCTGCGATGTATAACAACATTGGTTCGCCCAGGTTGGGCGCAGCCAGGACCGGATTTGTTGCCGATATGGCCTTTATTTCTTCGAATCCGGCAAGGGCAGATCCGCCCACTGGTGTTCAAGGCGCCTAAGGAGGCGATAGAGGGGCAATGCCTTTTCTCCTAGACGGGAGATAAAGCGGCTTAGAGCCGCCACGCATCCGGTCAATTTTTGTATTTGCTTGAGGTCTTTTGGGATATCTAGCCATGACAGAGCTCGGATTTTGGCTGGGTTTGCTTCAATTCCTCCACCGGATACAATAAAGCCCAGTAACTTTCCGGCTGGTACACCGAAAACGCATTTTTCCGGATTCAGCTTGATGTCATATGCTCTGAGGTTGTCGAATGTGAGCCTCAAGTCGTCTACTAGAGTTTCGACGCAGTTTTATTTTGACGACCACGCCGCCTATGTATGCCTCTACGGTTTTGCCGATCTGGGTGGCCGACATGTTTGAATCATGCGCCGATATGTTGCGCCAGCGTTTTTAAGTCCGAAGGGCATCGTGTTGAAGCGTAATGGTCCATATGGAGTGATGAATGCCGCTGCGGCTTGGTTCGCTTCCGCCATCTTAATTTGATGGTATCCGAGTATGCGCCGAGGAAGCACAATGAATCGTGTCCGCAAGAGCATCGATTATCCGGTCGATGCGGGAGGGGAAGGGATCCTTTGGGCAAGCCTTATTGAGGTCTTTAAAATCGACGATAGGCGCCAGGATTTATCCTTCTTGGTACCATTACCAGGTTTGCTAGCCAATCCGGATGTTTGATATCTCGATGAATCCGCCCAACAGTTTGGCTAGCTCTTCTCCCATTGCCGCCTTTTGGGTTCGGAAAATCGTCAAGAGCCTGTTTGATCGGCTTGAATCCTTTTAGGATGTTTAGGCTGTGTTCGCTAATTTGCGTGGGATTCGGGCAAATCCGAGGGTGCCAAAGTAAAATGTCCCAATTTTCCCGGCGAATTTCGCAGTCTTGGCGCCTACATCGTGGTTCAATTGTGCCCGATGGAGGCCGTCTTTGTTGGGTCCGCTGGATGGACCTGGAATTTTACTATTTCATTCGCTGGTTTAAAGGAGGTGGACTTGGATCTCTTATCGAGTATCACATCGCCCCTGTTCACCGTGAGAGCGCTTGCGGTGAGTTCTTCTCGCCGCTAGGGCTTTGGATAGCGCCTGTGGCTAACGCGCCGCCTTGTTTTCGGGCGCGTAATGCTATGTCCGGATCACTAACGAGAGTGATTATTCTGCCGGGCCCATGCATTTTGAGCTTCATGTACCGTAATGGGGTACGGCTTGAAAAATTGTGAATGCCTCCCGTCCTAGTATAGTGTGATATCCGCTATTGAACGGGGCCACTTGGAACGTGACTTCTTCGGATCTGTAATTGTCCGGCAAGCCGAACACCACATCGAGTGTGATTTGTCCGGCAGCGTGCTTCCCACCGGGTATTATTCCTCCAAGGTTGTGCTCTTTGCTCAATACGGCTCCATCTATTTCCATTTTTGAAGAGTTTCGTGAGACGAGGTTTAATCGCTGCCGCCATCCATGAGGACCTTTGTAAGTCGAAAGTCGCCCACTATAGGACTAAGCACCGGCGGGCCGGTGCTCGGGCTGTTCGAATTTAGGTTCGCTCGTTGGCGTTGAAGGTGATGGCCGTGTCGCCCATGGATTTGTTGTTGCTACTGGTAGACTTCGGCGAGGCCGCTGGATTGTTCGCTTTCGCATATTATTTGATGCGAAGGTCTCAAGACTGTTGATACTGCATCGATATTGTTGGAGTGGTTTTCCGGGCTAGAAGCTCGCCACTTTTGGCCACCTGCCATAATATCCAACATGCTCGGAGGCTATGTGTTGGGACAGCGCCCTCAGACTGTGGAAGTTTACAGGTCCGCCGAGCCATCCCTTCAAGACGGTTCCGCGTCTCTATGGGGTTTTTGCTTTTTTGTTTTTGTGTCTGGTGCCTAAGTGTAATGCACCCTTTTGCTGCGGACTAGGGTTGGGGTCGGATAATCCCAAAAATTATTTTCGGTTTTCCGGAAACTCTCCATCGCACAGTACTTTCTTACTATGGACACCAGTCGGCTAATCGTAATTTTACGATGGTCGACGGCGCTCAAGATTCCCTTATCCGCAATTATTGCAAAAATTGAGATTGCGTTATCCGCCGCAGTCCTTTATCCCGTCCATGACCAGGAGGAATCGCCCAAGAGTGATGTAATTGCTTCAATGGGCTCTTGCCGGATTAGAGATAGATCGATATGTCCGGGTGGGTGGGTGGAATTAAGTCCGAACCCTACCCGCCTCAAGGCTTAAAGGCCGGAAGTTTCCAAATTGAAGTTGGATTGCTGGACGAGTCCAGCAAGTCCGGAGCGATGCATGATTTTAAGTTCAGTGCTCGATCAAGTCCGCCCCTCCGCTGAAATCCGCATGGAGGGTTCGGGACCCGGACGTGACTAGTTTTCAATATAGGAGAAGAGTCGCCAGATTGTTCCTCTACCATCGCAACGCAGGGTGACCGGGAGAGTTAATCTCCCTCGGATCAGTTTTAAGTCCGATCTGATTGTAGTCTCAGAGCGACTCCTAGGGCGGCGATGCGATCCAAGAGCTCGCTGATGACGAGAGCTCTGTCGGATCCAAATTGCTCGGCAGATTCCGAGCTGACGCGAAGATTGCTTTTGACGACTTGAGAAGTCATCGTCGAAGTAAAGGGCCGGACAGCGGTCATAAGAAACCACCTAGCCGGATAGTTTGGCCGAGGCCAAGGCCCTTTGGCTAAAAAATACCATCCTTGAAGACGGGTGGAGGCATCCTTCCTATTGGCATTTACACGAGGAACTCTCAATGAAAGCACCAATGTCGGTGTCAAACCGCGGATCTCGGTAGGGGGTCCCGAATCAGGCCTAGGCGGATGGTAACAGGAGACAAGGGACACTATGTTTTACCCAGGTTCGGGCCCTCTTGATGGAGGTAAAACCCCACGCCCCGCTTGATTAATATTGATGATGTGTATTACAAGAGTGGATCTACCACGAGATCAAGGAGGCTAAACCCTAGAAGCTAGCCTATGGTATGATTGTTGTAATGGAGGTTATGTCCTACAGACTAAAGCCCTCCGGTTTATATAGACACCAGAGAGGGCTAGGGTTACACAGAGTCGGTTACAATGGTAGGAGATCTACATATCCGTATTGCCAAGCTTGCCTTCCACGCTAAGGAAAGTCCCATCCGGACACGTGACGGAGTCTTCAATCTTGTATCTTCGTAGTCTTGGAGTCCGGCGGACGATGATAGTCCGGCTGTCCGGACACCCCCTAGTCCAGGACTCCCACAATGGGGGTGAGGGAGTTATGCTTTGCTTGTATGTTGATGACATACTGATCTTCGGAACAAATCTGAAGGTTATTAAGGAGGTCAAGGATTTTCTATCTCGCTGTTTTGAGATGAAGGATTTAGGAGTGGCTGATGTTATTCTGAACATCAAGTTGTTGAGAGATGATGATGGTGGGATAACATTGCTTCAATCTCACTATGTGGAAAAGATCTTGAGTCGCTTTGGCTATAGTGACTGCAAGCCCTCTCCAACACCATATGATGCTAGCGTGTCGCTTCAAAGAATCAAGAATTGCTAGAGATCAAATGAAGTATTCTCGATTATTGGCTCACTTATGTACGTAGCTGCTACAAGACTCGACATCTCTTTTGTTGTTAGCAAACCGAGCCAGCTTTGTCTCAAAACCAGGAGATGTGCATTGGAAAGCTCTAGAGAGTTTTATGTTATTTGAAAGGCATCATGAATTATGGAATTCACTACACCGGCACCCAAAGGTGCTTGAAGGGTATAGTGACTCAAACTCGATCTCGATGTCGATGAGATAAAGGCCACGAGCGGATATGTATTCACTCATGGAGGTGGCGCTGTTTCTTGGAAGTCTTGCAAGCAGACCATCTTAACGAGGTCAACAATGGAAGTAGAACTCACAGCACTAGATACAGCTATGGTCGAAGCAGATTGGCTTCGTCGGCTCTTGAATGACTTGCCGGTAGTTGAGAAACCTGTGATAACCCGCAAGTATACGGGATAGTTGTAGCCTCTTTCGATAAGTAAGAGTGTCTAACCCAACGAGGAGCTAAAGGTAGAACAAATACTCTCTCAAGTCCTATCGGCCACTGATACGACTCTACGCACGCTTGACGTTCGCTTTACCTAAAACAAGTATGAAACTAGAAGGACTTTGTAGGTGTGATAGGATAGGTTTGCAAGAAAGTAAAGAACACGTAAATAAAAACTAGGGGCTGTTTAGATAAAGATGCCATAAAGTAAATATAGCGAGTGTGGAAAAGTGGTGGTAAGAGTTGTGGAATTGTCCCTAAGCAATTGACTATGTTACTAGACTGGTAATCACTATTGCAATTCTATTTGAGGGAGAGGCATAAGCTAACATATCATCCCTTACTTGGAATTCTATGCACTTATGATTAGAACTCTAGCAAGCATCCGCAACTAATAAAGATTCATTAAGGTAAAACCCAACCATAGCATTAAAGCATCAAGTCCCCTTTTATCCTAGACGCAAACAACCTACTTACTCGGGTTTGTGCTTCTGTCACTCACGCCACCCACCATAAGCAAATCATAAAAATATTGCAAACCCTACATCGGGAATCCCTCACGCTTGTGCGACACGGAGGGCACCATAGGACAACACCAATAATAAAACATACAACTCAAACTAATCATAGCAACTCATCAATCACCGATAGGACAACGAAAATCTACTCAGACATCATAGGATGGCAACACATCATTGGAAAATAATATGAAGCATAAAGCACCATGTTCAAGTAGAGGGTACAACGGGTTGCGGGAGAGTGGACCGCTGGATATAGATGGGGGAAGGTGATGGAGATGTTGGTGAAGATCGCGGTGATGATGATGGCCCCCGGCGGCGTTCCGGCGCCACCGAAAGTAAGGTGGATAGAGCCCCCCTTATTCTACTTCCTTGACCTTCTCCCTAGATGGGAGAAGGGTTTCCCCTCTGGTCCTTGGCTCCCATGGCATGGGAGGGGCGAGAGCCCCTCCGAGATTGGATCTATCTCTCTGTTTCTGCGTTCTCAGATTCTACCCCTTCACTGTTTCTTAAATATTTGGAGATCCAGAATCTCGATTGGGGTGAATCTTTCACCAGATCTTTCTCATAAAGTTATCTTTCTTGCACCAGAAGAAGAGCGCCAACCGCCTTTACGGTGGACCACGAGGGCCAGGGCGCTACTGGGGGGTAGGGTGAGCCCCTACCGTGACCACCTCGGACACGTTTAGCTGCTGATTTTACTTCTAGAAAATCATAAATATTCCAAAAAATCTCCGTCCGCTTTTATCCCGCTTTGGACTCCGTTTGATATTGGGTTCTCATAAACAAAAACATGCAACAGATAGGAACTGCACTGGGCAATCGGATCAATATGTTAGTCCCAAAAATAATATAAAAGTTGCCAAAAGTATATGAAAGCGAATAATATTGGCATGGAACAATCAAAAATTATAGATACGATGGAGACGTATCAGCATCCCCAAGCTTAATTCCTGCTCGTCCTCGAGTAGGTAAATGATAAAAAAAGAATAATTTTTGATGTGATGCTACCTAGCATAATCTTGATCATATGTCTAATCATGGCATGAATATTAAGACACGAGTGATTCAAAGCAATAGTCTATCATTTGACATAAAAACAATAATACTTTGAGCGTACCAATAAAGCAATCATGTCTTTTCAAAACAACAAGGCAAAGCAAGCTTATCCCTACAAAATCATATAGTTTGGCCATGCTTCATTTTCGTCACACAAAATGCCCCCATCATGCACAACCCCGATGACGAGCCGAGCAATTGGTTCATACTTTTTAACGCGCTTCAGCTTTTTCAACCCTCACGCAATACATGAGCGCAAGCCATCGATATAGCACTATAGGTGGAATAGAATATAATGATGGAGGTTATGTGGAGAAGACAAAAAAAAGGAGAAAGTCTCACATCGACGCGGCTAATCAACGGGCTATGGAGATGCCCATCAATTGATGTCAATGCGAGGAGTAGGGATTTCCATGCAATGGATGCACTAAGAGCTATAAGTGTATGAAAGCTCAACAAAAGAAACTAAGTGGGTGTGCATCCAACTTGCTTGCTCACGAAGACCTAGGGCATTTGAGGAAGCCCATCGTTGGAATATACAAGCCAAGTTCTATAATGAAAATTCCCACTAGTATATGAAAGTGACAACATAGGAGACGATCTATATGAAGAACATGGTGCTACTTTGAAGCACAAGATATGAGACTCGCTACATGGAGAACATGGTGCTACTTTGAAGCACAAGTGTGGAAAAAGCGATAGTAACATTGCCCCTTTTTATTTATTTTTCTTTTTTTTCTTTTTCTTTTTTTCTTTTTTTCTCTTTTTTTTCTTTGGCCTTTCTCTTTTTTTGCCTTTCTTTTTTTTTCTTTTTTTCATGGGGCAATGCTCTACAATGATGATCATCACACTTTTATTTACTTACAACTCGATATTACAACTCGATACTGGAACAAACATATGACTCTATATGAATGCTTCCGGCGGTGTACCGGGATGTGCAATGATCTAGCATAGCAATGACATCAAAAAACAGACAAGCCAAGAAAACATCATGCTAGCTATCTTACGATCATGCAAAGCAATATGACAATGAATGCTCAAGTCATGAATATGATGATGATGGAAGTTGGATGGCAATATATCTCGGAATGGCTATGGAAATGCCATGATAGGTAGGTATGGTGGCTATTTTGAGGAAGATATAATGAGGTTTATGTGTGATAGAGCTTATCATATCACGGGGGTTTGGATGCACCGACGAAGTTTGCACCAACTCTCGAGGTGAGAAAGGGCAATGCATGGTACCCAAGAGGCTAGCAATGATGGAAGGGTGAGAGTGCGTATAATCCATGGACTCACATTAGTCATGAAGAACTCATATACTTATTGCAAAAGTTTATTAGCCCTCAAAGCAAAGTACTACTATGCATGCCCCTAGGGTAATAGATTGGTAGGAAAAGACCATCGCTCGTCCCCGTCCGCCACTCATAAGGAAGACAATCAAAGAAACACCCCATGCTTCAAATTTGTCACACAACGGTTACCCTACGTGCATGCTACGGGACTTGCAAACCTCAACAGAAGTGTCCCTACAATCCACAACCACCCACTAGCATGACTCTAATATCACCATCTTTATATCGCAAAACTATTGCAAGGAATCAAACATATCATATTCAGCCATCTACAAGTTTATGTAGGATTTTATGACTAACCATGTGAATGACCAATTCCTGTCATCTCTCTAAATAGATATAAGTGAAGCAAGAGAGTTTAATTCTTTCTACAAAAGATATGCCCATGCTCTAACAAATATAAGTGAAGCAAAAGAGCATTCTACAAATGGCGGCTTTCTATGTGAAGAGAAATAGGCAATCCAAACTTCAAAAGATATAAGTGAAGCACATGAAGCATTCTATAAAGCCATACTCAAAAGATTTAAGTGAAGTGTCAGGGAAACTGACCCACGAACACCTATGGGACCGGCGGACCGAGCCCCTTTCGGTTCGGCGGGGGGCGGAGGTCGCACGAAGAGCGGATCGAGGCGAAGCACACGAGCAGTTTACCCAGCTTCGGAGCTCTCCGGAGAGATAATACTCCTACTGCTGCATGTTTGAGTGTATTGAGTTCTTGCTCGGGAGCGCTGAGTGCTACAGTACACACTAGCTGCTAACGAGACCGAGCGTGAGTGTTTTTCGCCTCGAACCCCCTCACGCTGTGCATGGGCCTCCTTTATATGCTCAAGGGTCACCGACAGTGGCAACGTAGACAAGGGTAAAATGGAAAAGGAGTTGCGGTTGGTACAACTACCTATGCAAAGGTATCATACCTAACCCCGACGGCAGGGGACAAAGGCATTAAATGCCCGTCTGCCGCCCAAACAAAGGCAAAAGGGACCGTCGGGCGCCACCGCCTGCCACGATGGTAGTCTTGTCATTGCCGCTGCCACCACAAGATCGCTGGCTGCTGCAACCTCTTGCCACGCTACCGAAAGGTCCTGAGGCGACACGCTGGTGGATGTGCCGGAGCGCTGGTACAGAGTGGTAGCTTGTCGCGCAAGCGCCTTTGCCGCGGTCGTTGTCTTGTCGCGTCTCGAAGCTTGTCGCCATCGGGCCTCGCCGGACGCATGGCGCGCCGCGGCAAGTTCCTTGAGATGCCTTGTTGGCCTTCCCGCAAGCTCCTCTTGCCGGGTCTTGTCTCCTTGGCTTGAATACTTTGTTCTTGAATGGCTCCAAAGGAACCACGGAGGACCTTGGCGGTCACCCGCCAGCCTTACCGCTGGTGTCTGCGATCGCCCGGCACAAGTTCGGGATACTAGGTACCCCTACTCTAGTACACCGACAGAGCCCCGGCCTGGGCCACACACGGTGCCGAAGCGCTGTTGGGCCAGCCCAAAACAGGCATGGGCACGCGCGCCCGGGTTACGCCAGATCTTACTCCAGATCCACCGCGCCTCCCAAAGGGCACGATCGAATGCGGCGTTGTGGGAGAGATTGTGGGTGGTTTCTTTATTCGGAAAGACGGAACGTCCGCCCCCTCCCTCTTTATAAGCAGGGGAAACAGGGGCAGTTCGCCCATCTCGCCGGTTGCTATTCCAATCTCAGAAAACTCCACCGCCCCTCCCTTCTTCCGAAAGCAGAAAGAGAGCAGTGCTCCGCCCCCCATCACCACCAGTACCACCAACGCCGTCGACCTCCCCCACCACCTCCGCCATGGCTCCGAAAGCCGGCAAGGGGAAGGCCGTGAAGTCGACCGAGGCGCAGCGGCTCGCGGCGCTGCGAAAGGAGTGGACAACCTTCCCCCCCAAGCTCGCCGCGAAGGAGCTGAGGGAGTATTACTACCTCTTTTGGTCGACGGAGACGCGAGCGCATCCGTGCACGAAGGTACTCTTAGCCGCCGCTTCGGAATGGGCTCCGTATGGATATCCCTTCTTCGCGTTGTTCTTTATCGCGGGCTCGCTCGCCTTTCTCTCGAAGTTTTTCTGCGACATTATGAACACCTACGGGTTCCACCTCCTTGACTTCACCCCCAATGCCGTTCTGACCATGGCAGTTTTCGCACATCTCTGCGAAAACTTTGTCGGAGTCCATCCAAATGTAGCTCTTTTTCGCCACTTCTTTATGCCCCGAGTTGAGAGAGGGGAGTTTTATCCGCGGAATCGCTGGATTTCGAGAGCTGGCAAGAAGGAGGCTTATCTCGAGGAGAGCTCCGCGGCAAGTGGGAGGAATGGAGAGCGATCGGTGCTGGATTGTCGAGGAGAACCCGCAGCCATTTACCGCCCAGCGCCAAGCCTCAAAGATAGCGCGGCAACGATTGGAGCAACGTGGCCCCTAAGACGATAGGTGAAGATTGCCGTCACCTGATCCTGCGCCTCAGCTTGCGGGTTTCATCAGAGGCGCCGTTATGCAGATTTTCTTCGCCAGACGCTTCGCAGAGAGGAGGAGACCCGCCGGGAGTTCCGAATGCAGCGGAGATCATGAGAGGCTGCGCCGGGCCTCAACTTCAACTTCACCGCCCCGAACCGACGCGAAGCTCAAGGAACTATTCAAGCACGACCTCAACATCCCGAAATGTTCAGGTTGCGAAGGATGTCGCTCATTGCAGCAACAATTCCTCGCCGACCGCATCCGTGCAATGATGCCGCTGTGCGATTCACATGGAATTGTCCCAACTTGGCAAGAGCCTGCAGACGATGTCGTGCAGGAGTTCTTTCACGGCTTGGTAGAAGTGCCGGTCCGGTCTGATGAACAGAAGAGCCTTACTCGCGACACCACCGATGCGGAGATGCAGCACATCGCCACTAGGCTGGAAGAGGCGGCGGCAGCCACTGCCGCGTGTGAGTTTGGATTCACCGTGGAGGAGGCAGAGGCAGCAGAGGCGGCAAGCCTTGCCGAGCGAGAGGAGCTTGCCGGTGAGGGACAGCTTGCCTGGCCTGAAGTCGAGTCGAGCGATCCCGCCGAGGGTGCGAGCGGCTCGTCGAAGACCAACTCCTCTTCCTCCTCATCTTCAGACAGCCCACCGCAAGCAGAGCCCCCAGCTCCACCAAGAAGGCGTCTCCGCAAGGCCGGGGACGTAGCGGGGCGGCAGACGAGTCAACAGCCGCCGCGCCGCGCGACACGCTCTACCGCGACAAGCACTGTTGCCGTGGGAGCATCTCACGCCGCTGCGGCAACTGGAGCGGGGTCCTCCGGACCACCACTTCGCTCCTCGCCCTCCTCATGCGGGCGGGCGGCGCCGGAGCCGGTCGCCTCGCATCACCGCCACTACCCCCGCCAAACGGCTAAGGGAAACTACTCCTCCGCCTCGTCGCGCCGAAGGTGGGCCGGATTTTGACCTCTCCGCGCTCAGCTCCGACGAGGAAGAAGAAGAGTAAGATTCTTTGCTGTACTTATAGTTCTTCAATTCTGGTTATTTTGTCTTGTATCTGATTTGCTTTACTCCGAACCCATTCCTTTTCACGACTCTGGCCCAGAGAGCGGCGAAGAGAGCCAAGGTCCCGGTGATTGTCATCGAGGACGAACCTACCGCAACAGTAGGGGACGTGTCCGAGACCACCTTGCCGGACCCGGCAACTATTCCCCAAAGCAGCCCCCAGCGCAGCCCTCAGCGTAAGTATATGGTTTACTTCCCGCTGTTAGCCGCGCATGGGTGCTCTTTCTTTGCTGACATCTCGCTATTGGTTTGTGTAGGAGCAGAGCAGCTTCACCAGGAGCGCCCGGAAGCCGCCCCCGACATGCCATCTGCTTCGACTACACCGCCAAGGGAGGATTCCCCGGCAAGGGAGCATTCTTCGGCAAGGGAGAAGTCTCCGGCAAGGGAGAGTTCTCCGGCAAGGGACAGCACTAGCGACCCCCCGGTGGCGGAGACCACGACTGCAGAACCTAGTACAGGTAATCCTCTTGCTTGAAAACTTCCCTTGGGTTCTTCTTCTTCTGATTTTCTTTTTGGATATTTGCTTGACTTTTCTCCCTTTTCCGGTCGTCAGATCCATCTGCCACGGAGCCGACGGAGACCGAGGTCGCCGGCGAGGAGAACACACGCGGCAATACCGACGACGCCGCTACCACCGAAGAAGAAGCCGGCGCTGATGATCCCGCCGGCGAAGAGGCCGACAAAGCTGCCGCCGCAGGCCGGGCGAGGGTCCGGCGATCGACCGACGGCCCCGAGGCCGCAGGAGCGACAGCGCCACGCTGACCGCCGATCCCTCCGCCGCGCTGCAGCGAGCCAGTTCAAGATCCCCAGCCTCGCGCTTATTTGAAGGCCGGGCGATGGCGTTTTCATCAAGCTCCCGAGTCGAGCCTGTGGCGCCGGTCGAAGGAGAAACCTTGATGGAGAGGTGCTCGCCTCCGCTGGCCTCGACGCTGGTTGACGCTACCAGCAGCAGCAGCAGCTGCAAGTCCGAGGAGGAGCGGCTGCTGCGAAGCTGGTGTCGCTCTACGCAAGGCCGACAGCCAAGGTGGAATCCCGAGAAGCGCTTGTCACGAAGGCGGGAGTGGACATCGAGAAGCGCACAGAGGAGCTCTCCGGTCCCTGGTAGAGGAGCGGGAGCAACTCGCCGGGGCGCGGAAAGCCTTCTTCCTCGAGAAGGCCAAAGTTGAAGAGCAACATCGGCTTGCCGCCGAGGAGCTATTTGCGCGGGAGGGCGAGTTGACGCAGCGGAAAGTCAACCTTGACAGCCACGAGGAGGAGCTTGCATGAAAGCAAACATTTGGCGGGGCTCTCAAGGAAGCAGAGGACGCTGCCGCTGCTGCCGAGGCCGCCAAGAAGGAGCTGGAGACGAAGGTGGCGCAGCTGGAGGCCGATCTCAAGGCGAGCGGTGAAGAGCTTGCCGCGCTCAAGTGTGAGCGCGAGAAGGACGCCTACACCCTTGGCGAGCTGCAGGGTCATCTCGTCGAGAAGGGCAAGGAGCTTAGCGCCGCCAAGGACTCCAACGCAGATCTTGAGTTGAAGCTGACTACTTTGACCAAGACGCTGGACGGCGCCAGGGAGCAGGAGATGGCCTTGAAGGAGAAGATCAAGGCCGAGGAGGCGCTGCTGGCGAGTGCTGCTGTCACCCAGAACACTTTTAGGGAGAATGTGGAGCACTGGACAGAGGGTCTCGTGGATATTGCCGCATCCATCGACAGGGAGCTGGCGCAGCTGGGGATGGAGGATCTCGGGTATTCCTCCGATGAGAACCTCCAACCCAGTGCCAAGCTCAGCTTGTTCTTCAAAGGCGTGGCAACGGCCCTCCAGTGACTCCGGGAGAAGATCCCAAAGCAGCTGGCCGACGAGTCACGCAAGATCTGCGCGGGAGCTCTTCAAAAGGTGTTGGTGAAGGTGGCCTTCCGCAACCTAGTCCTCAACCTCACCAACGTCCTCAGGACCTTGCCGCCGGAAGCTGATCTGGAAGCGCTCAAGGCCCTTGTCACACCCATTGTGGACAAGGTGAGCAGGATCAAGAGGGTTGAGGGCGATCGCGTAGATTAGGCCGCCCGTTTTCTCCTTTTCTTGTCGCTGCTGGTCATGTGAAAGCACATTTGCTCCCTGGGTGGTTTTGGTAATTAATGACAACATACTTTGTGGTTGGACTGATGCTTTTATCAAGTATGTTTCAGGTAAGTCAATCACTTTGGCATGGCAAAAGGACTGGAAAGGTGGACCCCTAGGATGCTAAGGAAAGCATTGGCAAGAGCTCAAGACTCCATTTTTGGTTTAGTGATCCAAGATCACATTGAGTCCATAGGAAAGCCAATACTATTAAAAGGGGATGAGGTTATGATGATGATCCGTTGCTCAAAGTGCTTAGTGATTTATCTCTCAAACTATCGCAATCTTTCATTCCAACATATACTCATAAGTAATCTCGGTCCCACCGATTCCATAAACTCACCACACCGAGATGAACCACCTCACCATATACCCAAACCCTAGAAATTTAGGATTTTCCGATTCCAAACTCGGTCTTACCGAAATTGGTGTTGCTAACCTTCAGAACCTTCAGACTCAAATCGGTGTCACCGAGATGAGAAAGTCGGTCTCACCGAGAATGGCAAACCCTAGTCTTTGGAAGAATCGGACTAACCGAGATTGTATTTTGGTCCCATCGAAAATCCCAACGCTCACAAGATTTGAACTTTCGGTCTCACCGAGTTGTCAACTTCGGTCCGACCGAGATTGGTCAAATGTGTGTAACAGTTGGATTTTGTGTGGAGGCTATAAATACCCTCCACCTCCTCTTCATTCGTGGAGAGAGCCATCGAAAGAACTACCACTCCTACCTTACATTTCGAGAAGAAAACTACCTACCCTTGTGTTGAGATCAAGTTGCTCCACTCCCACCATATTAAACTTGATTTCTAGTCTTCCCAAGTTGCTTTCCACTCAATCCTTTCTTCCACCACAGCCAAATCAGTGAGGAGAGTTGAGTGTTGGGGAGATTATCATTTGAAGCACAAGAGCAAGGAGTTCATCATCACCAACACCATCTATTACCTTTTGGAGGGTGGTGCCTCCTAGATTGGTTAGGTGTCGCTTGGGAGCCTCCGCCAAGATGTGGAGTTGAACCAAGAAGTTTGTAAGGGCAAGGAGATCGCCTACTTCGTGAAGATCTACCCCGAGTAAGGCTAGTCCTCCGTGGACGTAGGCCATGATGGCATAGACAAGGTTGCTTCTTCGTGGACCCTTCGTGGGTGGAGCCCTCCGTGGACTCTCGCAGCCGTTACCCTCCGTGGGTTGAAGTCTCCATCAACGTGGATTGACGATAGCACCACCTATCGGAACCACGAGAAAAATCTCCGTGTCTCCAAATTGCGTTTGCTCTTCTCCACTCCTCTTTACTACTTGTGCAATCTACTTTCCGCTGCCCATACTCTTGAATTGCATGTGTAGTATGCTACTTGACTTGTATGCATGATGCTTGACTTGATTCCCATTGTGAACTTGCTAAAAACTTGCCCCAATCAAAAGGCTAAACTTTTAATTTGTCGAGTAGTCTAATCACCCCCCCTCTAGACACTCTTACCTTCAATGATCCTACAATTGGTATCAGAGCTTTGGTCTCCATTGCTTTGGTTTGCACACCATTGGAGGAAGATGGACGTGTCTACGTTTGGGAGTGTTAGTCATAGAGTGCCTATTCTTGATGGAGTGTCCTATAACTCGTGGAGGATTGAAATGCTTGCTATCTTTAAGATGTACAACTTGCAAATATGTTGAAACCCCATATGTACCTCCATTTGACCCCTTGCACCCTACTATGGATGAAGAGCTTGATTTGCTTCGTAACCTTAGAACTGTAAATCTTATCATTAGAGGTTTACCCGATAACTTACTTGAGCTTGTCACAAACTTTGAGTGCGCCTATGCTATGTGGAAGTTCTTGGAAGAACTTTATCCGGACTACTCTTTGAGAGGTCTTAATGAAATTCTATACAAGACTATTGAGTTTGATATGATGCGCCCTAATGATCCCAACTTTGATAAATGCTTCTTTGAGCTTCGTGATCTTATGAAAAGGAAGGGTGATCCCGGTCTTATCAATGTTCTAATTAGAAATGCTCTTGTATTGCATTCCGATGATTATTATCACATTGACAAAACTGATGCAAGTCATTGTCAAATTGACCTAGGAATTGATGATGAATTATCTATGGGTCAATATGATGATGAGCATGAGCATGATGACGACATCTGATTAGGACACCGAGCTAGACAAGATCATGAAGAGTCTCAATCTTATGGCAAACTGAGAGACTACATATCCGTGGAAAAGAGTGGATTCTTGATAGTGGATGCACCGATCACATGACCGGAGATGAAGACATGTTTTGAGAGCTTGCAAAGAACGATGGTCCACGCAAGTATGTGACTTTTGGAGATAACTCCAAGGGTAAGGTACTTGGCCTTGGTAAGGTGGCCATATCTCATGATAGCTCCATTAAAAATGTCATGCTTGTTGAATCACCTGGATACAATTTACTTTCCGTGTCTAGATTAGCTAACTTTGGATTCAATGTGCTATTCACCGAAGTAGATTGCCAAGTTTTTCGTCGTGACAATCATAACATGGTATTTACCGGTATTCGTAGAGGTGACCTATATATCGTTGATTTCACTAAGAAAGCTCAACCTAGAACTTGCTTCATTGCTAAATCTGCTAAAGGTTGGTTGTGGCATAGAAGGCTTGGACACGTTGGTATGCGTAATCTAGATAAGCTAATCAAAGGTGATCACATTCTTGGTGTTAAAGATGTTTTCTTTGACAAAGATAGACTCTGTAGTGCCTGTCAAGCAGGAAAACAAGTAGGTGGAAGTCATCCCGTGAAGAACATCATGACTACAAGGAGACCGCTTGAGCTTCTTCATATGGATCTCTTCGGTCCCAATGCTTACAAAAGCCTTGGTGGTAACTCCTTTGGTCTAGTTATTGTTGATGATTATTCCAGATTTACGTGGGTATTTTTCCTTGATGACAAGTCACAGGTTCAGAGAATCTTCAAAACCTTTGCTAGAAAGGCCCAAAATCAATTCGAGGTGAAGATCAAGAAAGTTCGGAGCGACAATGGAACGGAGTTCAAGAACGCCCATGTGGACTCTTTTCTCGATGAGGAAGGGATTCTACATGAGTTCTCGGCTACATATACTCCTCAACAAAATGGAGTTGTTGAGAGGAAGAACCGAACGCTCATTGAGATGGCGAGAACGATGCTTGATGAATACAAGACACCGAAGCACTTTTGGGGTGAAGCCGTCGAGACAGCTTGTCATGCTATCAACAGGCTCTATCTTCACAAGCTCCTCGGCAAGACTTCATATGAGCTCCTCACCGGTAACAAACCCCAAGTGGGATACTTTCGTGTCTTTGGTTCAAAATGCTATATCCTTGATAAGCATCGTCGGTCTAAATTTGCTCCTAAAACTCATGAAGGCTTTTTTCTCGGTTATGGATCAAACTCTCACACCTACCGTGTCTACAATAATTTCACCAAAGGTTGAAGAGACGGTAGACGGAAGTTTGATGAATCTAACGGCTCGCAAGTAGAGCAAATGCCTATTGATGTAGGAGACAAGGACCCATCGAAGCCATTCAAGATTTATCCATTGGAAAGATCCGTCCCATGGAAGTGAAGGAGAGTACCTCATCTACATATGTGGAGCCCCCTACCTCACGGCAAGGTGAACCTCAAGGCAACATGGAGGCTTCCACAAGTGGAACTCACCAAGATGAGGAAGTGCGACAAGAAGATCCACCACAACCTCCTTCTCCACCACCTCAAGACAACACCAACAACAATGAAGAAGAAGAGGAAGATGAGGATGATGAGGAAGCTCAGCACGACCACAACAAAAGCTATCTCGAGTTCGAGCAAGAGTCAAGAAGAATCATCCCGTGGAACAAATGATGAATGACATCGACCGGAGAATTACTCGCTCTAAAACTCGTTTAGCTAACTTTTGTGAGCATTACTCATTTATTTCTAGTCTTGAACCTATGAAGGTAGAAGAAGCACTTGAAGACCCGGATTGGGTGAACGCTATGCATGAAGAGCTACACAACTTTGAGAGGAACAACGTTTGGACTTTGGTAGAGAAGCCCAATGATGACCAAAACGTCATTGGAACCAAATGGGTGTTTCGGAACAAGCAAGATGAAGATGGACAAGTCATCTGCAACAAGGCTCGTCTAGTAGCTCAAGGTTACACACAAGTCGAAGGTATGGACTATGGTGAGACCTATGCCCCCGTTGCTAGACTTGAGTCCATTCGCATTCTTCTTGCTTATGCCAACCACCATGACATTACTCTCTATCAAATGGACATTAAAAGTGCTTTCCTAAATGGTGAAATTGAGGAGGAAGTATTTGTGAAACAACCTCCGGATTTGTGAATCCTAAAAGCCTAATCATGTTTACAAGTTGCACAAAGCTCTTTATGGTCTTAAACAAGCTCCTAGAGCTTGGTACAAATGCTTGACTAGCTTTCTTCTTGAAAAAGGATTTGAGATTGGAAAAATAGACTCAACGCTATTCACTTAAAAGGGTTGATGGTGAACTATTTGTGTGCCAAATATCGTTGATGATATTATCTTTGGTTCAACTAACCCTCATTTTAGTGAGAAGTTTGGAAAGCTTATGTCGGAGAAGTATGAGATGTCCATGATGAGTGAACTCAAATTCTTCCTTGGGTTGCAAATCAAGCAATCTAAGGAGGGTACCTTTGTCTCACAAACAAAGTACACCAAGGATCTCTTCAAGAAGTTCAACATGCAAGAAAGCAAAGGTATGAAAACCCCCATGCCTACTAGTGGACATAATGACTTGACAAAAGATGGAGAATCTGTTGATCAAAAGGTTTATCGATCTATGATTGGTTCTCTACTATATCTCTGTGCTTCTCGTCCTGACATAATGTTGAGTGTATGCATGTGTGCTCGATATCAAGCAGCCCCTAAAGAATGTCATCTTAAAGCTGTTAAAAGAATTGTGAGATATTTGATACACACACCTAACTTTGGCATTTGGTATCCTAAGAGGGCCTCTTTCGATCTTGTTGGCTATTCCGACTCGGACTATGCCGAGACAGGATTGATAGAAAGTCAACTTCGGCACGTGTTCTCGGTCGATCCCTTGTATCTTGGTCATCCAAGAAACAAAATTCGTATCATTATCTCATCGCCAAGCGTAATATATTGCTGCTGGTTCATGTTGTGCTCAGTTGCTATGGATGACACAAACGCTTAAGGATTATGGGATACATGCGAGACATGTTCCTTTGCTTTGTGACAATGAGAGTGCGATTAAGATTGACACAATCCGTGCAACACTCTCGCACGAAACACATTGAAGTTCGTCACCATTTTATTCGTGATCATATTGCTAAGGGTGACATCGATCTTAAGCATGTTCAGATCGACAAACAGCTTGCAGATATCTTTACAAAACCACTCGATGAGAAAGTGTTTTGTCGCTTAAGGAGTGAGTTGAACATCATTGATGCTTCAAACTTGGAGTGAAAACTCCATTGTTGCATGCAAGGCATGAGCCTAATTGACTAATCCTTGATATTTCTCTTATGATGATGATCATATGTCTTGGACACATTTGCCCCTTGTATTGCATCTAACTCCTTGCAGGTACTTGGATGATCTACATTCAACAAGATTATCACACACTCAAATCATGAGTAATCTTGTCATTTACCAAGTATCTAGCCTTTGGGATGTTGAGTTCAAGGAACAAAATTCCACATATCCTTTATGACATCTTATACATCTAGTATTTCACTCTTGTCATCTTGGATATTCTTGAGTATTTCCTTGCTTGCCTAACCCATGTAGGAAGATGAACTACACAATTGGAAATGATGCTCCAACCTCACATTCTATGAGCATCTACATCAAGTTCACCTACATGAGTACGAGCAACAACAAGCCCAAGGTATGTTCTTCACATCTTGAAGAAGCTTTGCTCAAAGTCATGAGTACAAGCCGCTTCATAAGATGTGATCACATCAAATGCTTAATCGAAAAATGGCAACCCCATTTTGAGCTTAAACGATGAGTATGACCTATGATCAAATGTTCTCATTTGACTCCTAAGTCAATATACTCAAACATAGGTGACCTAGTCGCCGACCCCTGTCTAGATGAAGTACATATGTTTTCATTTCTATTTCTTTTGTTCTTGTGAATATCCTTTTTGGCTCTAATCAATTCCCTGAAAATCTTTTACAAATTCATTGCAAATCTTTTGAAACATTCCTTGCAAAGTGAGCTGAATTATTTCTATATTTCCTTGGAATTAAACTCGGCGTCACCGATTCAAAGACTTCGGTCTGACCGAAAAGGATCTGCCCTAAGTCTCTGACTTTCGGCCACACCGATCCATATCAATTCGGTGTCACCGATTTACATCCACCAGGAAATCATCTTCTGCAGCTCAACTAAAATGATTTATTTTGCATACTTAATTTGCTCTGTTGTGATTCTTAAGGATCCCACTTCTTTTCTTACATCCTTTCTGACCTTCCTAGTTTGCTGTCCTTTTCGGCACTTGATGTCAAAGGGGGAGAAGATTTAGGGGGAGCTTAAGGGGAGATTGGAAGATAAAGGGAGAAGAATAGTAATCTTACCTTAAGGGGGAGAGGATCACATCAAAGCTTTGCCGTATTTCACATTGGATATTACTTTTGGCATCATTCTTTTGATTTTGCTTTCATTGCTCTCACAGTTGGTATCTTCTGAAAAGCACAATTGGTATCTTATGAAAAGCAAAATCTCTCAGAGCTCATTGAAAATCTTTTAGACTTGGGAGACATGTTTGCTGATTCAAGCTAGTGCTCATCATGAGACACTCTTTATACATGTCATCCCTGGCTTGGTACTCTTGTTGTTCTTGCAGTTGGATGAAGAAATACTCTTGTGTTATATAACCTTGTTTTCTCAAGCTTATTTCTTCAGGTACAATGCCAAGGAACTTCAAGGTAAGTATATGCATCTTGTAGAATGTGCATGATGGTGACTTGCTTGTGAATACTTGTTTGCAAGAAATCACCATGTACATATGCATCATCTCTCACTTATCCTCATCTGCTCTGTTGCATATAGCCAAGCTGCATGTAGCACATTTTGTTCTTCTCTCTTGTGTGCTTGTGGTAGTCCAAAACCATAATCTATGAAAATCTTGCACACTTGTAGGGGGAGTCTGTGTACTACATGTTCGTCAAAGCTTTAATGATATTTCTGTCCTTCTTTCAGTAAGCTTTGATATTTTCTTTTGTGTGTTGCCATCAATTACCAAAAAGGGGGAGATTGAAAGCACATTTGCTCCCTGGGTGGTTTTGGTAATTAATGACAACATACTTTGTGGTTGGACTGATGCTTTTATCAAGTATGTTTCAGGTAAGTCAATCACTTTGGCATGGCAAAAGGACTGGAAAGGTGGACCCCTAGGATGCTAAGCAAAGCATTGGCAAGAGCTCAAGACTCCATTTTTGGTTTAGTGATCCAAGATCACATTGAGTCCATAGGAAAGCCAATACTATTAAAAGGGGATGAGGTTATGATGATGATCTGGTTGCTCAAAGTGCTTAGTGATTTATCTCTCAAACTATCAGCAATCTTTCATTCCAACATATACTCATAAGTAATCTCGGTCCCACCGATTCCATAAACTCAGTCACACCGAGATGAACCACCTCAGCCATATACCCAAACCCTAGAAATTTCGGATTTTCCGATTCCAAACTTGGTCTTACCGAAATTGGTGTTGCCAACCTTCTGTAACCTTCTGTACTCAAATCGGTGTCACCGAGATGAGAAAGTCGGTCTCACCGAGAATGGCAAACCCTAGTCTTTGGAAGAATCGGACTAACCGAGATTGTATTTTCGGTCCCACCGAAAATCCCAACGTTCACAAGATTTGAACTTTCGGTCTCACCGAGTTGTCAACTTCAGTCTGACCGAGATTGGTCAAATGTGTGTAACGGTTGGATTTTGTGTGGAGGCTATAAATACCCCTCCACCTCCTCTTCATTCGTGGAGAGAGCCATCGAAAGAACTACCACTCCTACCTTACATTTCGAGAAGAAAACTACCTACCCTTGTGTTGAGATCAAGTTGCTCCACTCCCACCATATGAAACTTGATTTCTAGTCTTCCCAAGTTGCTTTCCACTCAATCCTTTCTTCCACCACAGCCAAATCAGTGAGGAGAGTTGAGTGTTGGGGAGATTATCATTTGAAGCACAAGAGCAAGGAGTTCATCATCACCAACACCATCTATTACCTTTTGGAGGGTGGTGCCTCCTAGATTGGTTAGGTGTCGCTTGGGAGCCTCCGTCAAGATGTGGAGTTGAACCAAGAAGTTTGTAAGGGCAAGGAGATCGCCTACTCGTGAAGATCTACCCGAGTAAGGCTAGTCCTCCGTGGGACGAGGCCATGATGGCATAGACAAGGTTGCTTCTTCGTGGACCCTTCGTGGGTGGAGCCCTCCGTGGACTCTCGCAGCCGTTACCCTCCGTGGGTTGAAGTCTCCATCAACGTGGATTGACGATAGCACCACCTATCGGAACCACGAGAAAAATCTCCGTGTCTCCAAATTGCGTTTGCTCTTCTCCACTCCTCTTTACTACTTGTGCAATCTACTTTCCGCTGCCCATACTCTTGAATTGCATGTGTAGTATGCTACTTGACTTGTATGCATGATGCTTGACTTGATTCCCATTGTGAACTTGCTAAAAACTTGCCCCAATCAAAAGGCTAAACTTTTAATTTGTCGAGTAGTCTAATCACCCCCCCTCTAGACACTCTTACCTTCAACGATCCTACATCATGTTATGAGAACAATCTGTTAGAGCTGCGACAAGCTATCTTGTAATATAACTCTATTTTGGGTAGCGATTGCTATGTTATTTCCTTTACTTGATTCCTTCCTTTGTATGTTTTTGCCCTACGCTCTTAGGGAACTTGCCGGTGCAGGCGCCCTTAGTCGCGAGCGCTGAGTGCGGGACGTCAGCAGCCTGCTGGCGGTGCCGCTACCGACAAGAAACCTTGTCGCAACTAGTCGTAGCTCACTTAAGTTGTTGAGCGGACTCGAAACAAAGTAAGGGCGCAACTAGCTACGAGTTGGTTCCTCCGCGCACAGGTTTTCCATACAAAGCACGGTCGTTCGAGGAAGTTAACTTAAATTTTTTAAAACTGATTGCTCAAACTTTGGCAACTTAGCTTTTCTGTCGTTGCTTCCCGGTAAGGCGAAACTTTCTTGAACGACGCCTGGTCCACACCATTATCTTCTCCTTTCCCCCCTGGCAAATTGTGGGCATGGGAACCTTCCTTTCTATGAGAAAGAGAAAGAAGAGAAAATAAAGATATGGAGCCTTACGGCTCGTTATTGCTTACCGGGGGTAGGCGCTGCACAAAGTGTCAGATAACACATGCAAAAAATAGAAAGCATGAAATTGACAAGATGTGCGGAGCACATGAGCTTTACTTATGCACGGGGTCTGCCCCGGCTTTGTACAAAGGGTTACATGCAACAGCGGCAAGGCTTGTACAAAAGGTGGTTGCCGAACAGGTCCGCAACCGCGCCTCTGATTAAAACTTACGAAGATGCTCAATGTTCCAGGAGTTGCTCACCGGAATGCCATCTTCGGTCTCAAGGCGGACAGCGCCAGGTCTAGTGACTCGTTTCACCCGGTAAGGGCCTTCCCACTTCGGTGTCAACTTGTTGGAATTCTTGGCAGACTGAACGCGTCGAAGAACAAGGTCGCCTTCCTCGAGACTTCTGGCATTAACTTTGCGGCTATGGTAGCGGCGCAAAGCTTGCTGGTATCGAGCAGCTCGTACAGCGGCCTGAAGACGGTCCTCCTCAAGGAGCAGCGCGTCATCATGTCGCAGCTGCTCTTGCTCAAGCTCATCATAAGCGAGCACTCAAGGTGACCCGTATACGAGTTCCATGGGGAGAACTGCCTCTGCTCCATAGACTAGAGCAAAAGGTGTCTGGCCAGTGGCTCGATTTGGCGTCGTCCTGATCGACCAAAGAACCACCGGCAGCTCCTCAATCCAGTTCTTTCCGCACTTGCGCAGCCTGTTGAAAGTCCTGGTCTTGAGCCGCGCAAAGACTTCAGCATTTGCCCTCTCCGCTTGACCGTTGCTTCTCGGATGAGCAATGAAGTGAAGGCACCTTGGCGCCAAGATCTTGGACGATCGCATGAAGGTGCGGCTCGTGAATTGCGTGCCGTTGTCGGTGATGATCTGTTAGGGATCCCGTAGCGCAAACAATCGACCAAGAACTTGATCGCCGATCGCGGTTGTCACCTTTCTCATCGCTTCCACTTCCGCCACTTTGTGAACTTGTCGATTGCAATGTACAAGTACTCAAAGCCCCGAAAGCTCGGGAAAGGGGCCGAGGATGTCGAGCCCCGGACGAAAATGGCCAGGATAAAGGGATCGTCCCGAGAGCTTGAGCTGGCTGGTGTATCTCGCTGGAATGAAACCGCACGCTTCACACTTGGTTACTTGTGCGATTGCATCCGGAGGGCTGTCGGCCAAAAGAAACCTTGCCGAACGCTTTGCGGCAAGTGCTCTTACGCCAATGTGGTGACCACATATGCCTCCGTGTATCTCCGCCAACAGCTTTTGTCCATCTTCCCGGTGAATACACTTCAATTTCACACCGTTGAGTCTTCTTCTGTACAGTGTGTCGTCGACAAACTGGTACATACTTGACTGCCGAGATACTCTTTCCGCTTCTTCTTGCTCTTCGGGAAGTTCTCCTGTCTGAAGGAAACGGACAATCTGTTGTGCCCACGCTGGAGCTTGCGGCTCGACAACAAGGACTAAAGGCACATCTGCTGCTACGGGAACATCCGCTTCTACGGCGAAAACCTGCGGCTCAGCCGGAGCTTGATGTTCCCCGGCAAGCTTGCCGGAGCAAAACTTGTCGGGAGCGTTTGCTTCAACGGAACAAACCCTAGGGCTTGTTGGAGCAGACTGCTCCTCAGCACCCTTGGTGTTGATCCTGGGGACCTTCTTGGCGGCGGCTTCGGGGAGCTCTGCCGGAAAATAGTCACCAGAAATCAACTTCCTCTTCATGCTCTGTCCAGTTGATGGCGTTACTGACGGTTGAGTCGGTTTGAGCACAAAGATCCCTGGTTCCATGTGTAACTTAAGTCGCGGCGACTTCGACGTGCCATCGGCAATGTCGCTCGAGCTCTTGGAACATGTTCCATCTATAGGCCGTCAAAGTGCTCTTCTAGCTTTCTCACTTCATCAACGTAAGCTTCCATCAACGGACTCGATAATTTTGTTCACTTGGCGGACGACAAGCCGCGAGTCACCCCGACAATGAGCTTCTTGATCCCAAGGTCTACCGCGATCTCGAGACCGCAAGCAAACCTTCATACTGTGGTATTGTTCGTTGCTTGCTCCTTGGGAAAGTGCATCCGACTACGTGCTTGAGGTGCTCTCCGTGGGCATGCAACAAATAGCACGCTCAAGACCTGGCGCCTTGCAGCGAGAAGGCACCATCAAATTACATCAGCCACTCTTTGCTTGCTTCCTTGACGGGATGCTCGTTTCGAATTTCTTCATCGGTGTTGGCGCCCATTACGCTATGAATTTCGCCAAATGCTCGCTTTGGATAGTTGAAGCTCTCAAACTTGAGGCCAAAGCTTGGCAGTTCCAGTGCCCACTCGACAATCCTGCTCACATTTCGGATTTTGCAAGATCCTCTTGATGGAAAACGAGTGACAACTGTGATCTCATGTGCTTGGAAGTAATGGCGCAGCTTTCTCGAGGCCATGAGAAGGCCGAAAAGCAATTTCTGCACACCAGAGTACCTTGACCTAGCCCCCTGCAGAAGGGAACTGACAAAGTAAACTGGGCGCTGCACCATTCTCTTCTGTATCTCCTCACGCGCCTGCGCAGATCCATCTTTGTTGGGACCAGAGCTTGTCGGTGAAGTCCCCTGCTTGTCGCTGGATGCATCTGCCGTGGTTGCTGGTTCATCATCCGCCTCCCTCTCCGCTACTAACGCAGCACTAACCACTTGATTGGTTGCCGCTATATACAGCAGCAACTTCTCTTGTTTCTTAGGTGCGACAAGTGTTGGAGTGGAGGACAGGTATCTCTTTAAGTCCTGCAGTGTAGCCTCTGCTTCCGGAGTCCATTTCATTGGACCTGCTTTTTTCAATATTTTGAAAAACGGCAGGGCGCGCTCAGCATACCTAGAGATAAACCTGCTGAGGGCAGCCACACAACCGGCAAGTCTTCGTACATCCTTGACGTGCTTTGGTGCTTCAATCTGCTCAATGGCCTTGATCTTGTCGGGATTGGTTTCAATTCCCCGTTGAGACACGAAGAACCCGAGAAGCTTGCCGGAGGGGACTCCAAACACACACTTCTTGGGGTTAAGCTTGAGGTTGATCTTGCGCAGATTTGCAAAGGTTTCGTCTAAATATTGAATCAGAGTTGCCTTGTCCTTGCTCTTGACCACTATGTCATCCATGTAGGCTTCCACATTTCTGTGTATTTGTGGCTCAAAAGCGTCATGGACTACCCTTGCAAATGTTGAACCAGCATTCTTTAAACGAAAGGCATCCGTGACGAAAGCAAGATGTGCCACATGGAGTGATGAATGCGATCTTCTCCTCATCCTCTTCTGCCATGAAGATCTGATGGTATCTTGAGTATGTGTCAAGAAATGAAAGCAAGTCACATCCGGCCGTGGAGTCAACAATCTGGTCAATGCGCGGCAAGGGAAATGGGTCTTTGGGACAAGCTTTATTGACATCGGTAAAGTCGATACAAAGCCTCCATTTCCCGTTTGCCTTGCGCACGACTACAGGATTGGCCAACCACGTAGGATGGAGCACTCCTCTGACAAGGCCTGCTGCTTCCAATTTCTTGATTTCTTCTGCGATGAATTCTTGGCGCTCCACTGCTTGTTTCCTGACTTTCTGCTTGACGGGCCGCGCATGAGGACAGACGGCAAGATGGTGCTCGATTACTTTCCTGGGAACACCGGGGATGTCAGACGGTTGCCACGCAAACACGTCGACGTTCGCCCGCAGGAAAGCAACGAGCGCGCTTTCCTATTTAGGGTCGAGAGTGGCACTGATGGTGAAGGTACCACCAGTGCCGTCCTCCTTGCGGACACCTTCTTGGTCTCTCGTGGAGCTGCCATTGTCTTCTTACACTTGCGGTGGAGCTCGATGGTGCGTCCTCGACGGTAGCGTAGCACCAAGAGGTGCGCTTGCGGAGTGGGCATCGAACTCTTGCCGGACTTGGTCTTCTTCTTCCCCGGAGCTTCAACGACAAGTGACTAGCGATCTGTTGCGGCTTTGCTTCGAGTAGATCTTGTCGGCACAGATAAGAGCATCCTTCTTGTCGCCAGGGACAGAGATGACACTTATCGGGCCTGGCGTCTTCAGCATGTTGTATGCATAGTGAGAGGTTGCCATGAATTTGGCGAGTGCTGGACGGCCGAGTATCCCATTGTAAGGTGATGGAAAGTCAGCAACGTCAAAAGTGACCCTCTCAGTCCTAAAATTCAACTCGCTACCAAATGTCACCGGCAACATGATCTTTCCCTTCGGCTTGCTCCTTCCCGGATTGATTCCTTGGAATGTGCCGGTCTCTTCGAGCTCGCTGTCAGGGATCTGGAGTTTCTGGAGTACCGCGGAGGAGATCAGGTTCAAGCCGGCCCCGCCGTCAACTAGCATCTTAGTGACCTTGAGGTTGCGGATAGTTGGTGAAACCAACATCGGCAAGCACCCGCCACGATTATGTGATCCGGTGGTCCTCAATATCAAAGATGATAGGCGCTTTGGACCATTTCGAGGCTTGCATGACTCGGACGGGTGGTTACGCCGCATTGACTTCTCGCACCCATCGCTTGAGCTGGCGGTGTGAAGTATGCGAGAAGCACCTCCGTCAATGCACAGACCTGTGGCTTTCGGAACTCCTGCTCATCGGTCTCGTCATCATCCATATCTTCATCGTCGTCGTCATCTTCATCCTTGTCGCGGCCGCGGGGAGGTCTGTCTCCTTGCCGCTGCTTGGCCTTGCCGCGCGTCCTCCTCGGCCGGGGCATTTCTTGCTGGATCCCCCAGTACCTTCTTGGGCCTTCTCCTTGTCGCGTCACTTGTATTCAGCCTTTTGCTGCTCGACAAGCTGCTCGACCTTCTTACAGCTCTGGAGGTCATGGCCCTTGGTGCGGTGGATCTTGCAGTACTGCTTGTTGGTGCCGTCTTTCTTGTCGGCGACCGCCACAGCCTGGTAGTTGGTGCCTGCGGCAATCTCCTTGCCGGAGCTACCAGCTTTGGCTTTCTTGGCGCCATCTCCGTTGCCGGACTGCTCAACGACTAGCACATCTTTGCCTTTCTTCTTCCTGTTGTTCCGCCGCCGGTTTTTTTTTGCCGGGGCAGCATCCTCGCTATCAGATCCCCCCGCTTCTGTATTCTCTCCAGGGAGTTTCCTCCCTTCCTCAGCACGTGCACACTTGTCGGCCAGGGCATATAGCTCACTGATGTCTCTGATCTTGCACATCGCCATCTCCTCCCGCATCCTGCGGTCATCAGCGTGTTCGGAGTTTCTCCTTCCTCAAAGACGCACACTTGTCGGCCAGGCATATAGCTCATCGACGTCTCGATCTTGCACATCGCCATCTCCTCCGCATCCCGCGGTTTCGCGACGCTTTGATGGAACACGCCGATGACCGCGGCAGGGTGGACATCTGGGATGTTGTCTTTGTACACGGCTGAATCTCTGAATGTACTTGCGCAGGGCTCTCCTTCCTTACGGCGAAAGCAGATGAAGGTCACTCTCTTGGCCATGAGGTTTGTGGTCACCAGAAGGCGCCGACAAACCGATGGCATAGATCTGCCCAGAGGATATGGAGTTATCCGCAAGTGCATGAGCCAGACGACATTGGGCTAGAGCACCGGCCGGGAAGTAGTTGGCAAGGATCTTGTCGTCCCGCCCCCCGGCAGCTTGCACCACGATGGTGTAGATGCTGAGGAACTCCGACTGATGCGACTTGCCGTCTTACTTCTCTGGGACGTCTGGCTTGCAATTCTTCGTGCTGGGCCACTGTACTTGCCGCAGCTCACGAGTGAACGCAGGGCAACCTACCGCGTACCGCAAGTCGCCTGGTTCCCCTAGCGCATGCATGTCGATAGAGGGCCCAGCGCGCTGGTCGGATTGACGTCGCGCTTCTCTTCGGTGCTCGATGCGAGTACGAGCGTCTTCTTGTTGTCGTTCGTGAAGAACTTGGCGCTGATCGCAACGGGCTCGTGGATCTGATGATGCGGTGGAGTCGCTGTCGAGGTAGATCCGGTGAGTCGGCGATCTTGGCCTTCGGTGCGGGGAGTGCACGGTGGTTGCACCCCCACCGGTTTTGTCGCCATCGACTCGCGCCTGGCAATCTTGCCGCAGCTGCGATGTACTCGGTTGCCGTGGAGTGTCGCCGTTGGCGAAGCCGATGAGACTCTGAATGGTGGCCCTCCATTCGTCGATCTTGTCTGCCGTTGGAGGGGTAATCCAAGAGCAGTTGAGCTCTCGCCAAAGCTTCTTCTGAAGTGGTGGGTGGCAGTGGCGAACGGTGCGAGGAGCGGGATATGCTCGGACTTCTAACTATGTTAGAAGGAGCAGTATCCCGTCCAGGCGACCGTGTCTCGCTCGTGCCAGCATGTTGGCGTGCATGCTGGTCTTGAGCACCCCGAGATCCACCGGCTCGGTCTTGGTCCAACGAACGTATGGTACCGCGAGTACCATGACGCTGTCGGTCCCGCACCTCCTGAGATGGGCGCGGTGCATGTACGGACGCCGAGCTCTGCGCAGCCTTGTCCTTGGACCTGGCAGCACCGTGAGCTCCCTCGTCAATGCCCGTTCTCCCACCGGCGTCTACCCCACCACCCGTTTGCGCCGGTGGTGGTGGGATCGACACGGACGGAGTATCCGCCTCCGAAGCCTTCTTCTTCGGCGGCATGTCGATGAAGAAGATGAAGATCTAGCTCGTGTGAACACCGGATCAGATTCTCACAACCTCGACGCCCCCTACCTGGCGCGCCAAAGATGTCGGGGAAACTGACCCACGAACACCTATGGGACCGGCGGACCGAGCCCTTTCGTTCGGGCGGGGCGGAGGTCGCACGAAGAGCGGATCGAGGCGGCTAACACGAGCAGTTTACCCAGCTTCGAGCTCTCCGAGAGATAATACTTCTCCGCTGCATGTCCGAGTGTATTGAGTTCTTGCTCGGGAGCGCTGAGTGCTCAAAGACACACTAGCTGCTAACGAGACCGAAGCGTGAGTGTTTTTCGGCCTCGACCCCTCTACGTTGCGCATGGGCCTCCTTTTATATGCTCAAGGGGTCACCGGCAGTGGCAACGTGACAAGGGTAAAATGGAAAAGGAGTTGCGGTTGGTACAACTACATGCATAAATGTATCATACCTAACCCCGACGGCAGGGGACAAAGGCATTAAATGCCCGTCTGCGTCGCCAAACAAAGGCAAAAAGGACCGTCGGGCGCCACCGCTGCCACGATGGTAATCTTGTCGTTAATAAACCATCGCAAGACCGCTGGCTGCACAGCCTTGCCACGCGCTACCGAAAGGTCCTGGCGACACGCTGGTGGATGTCCGAGCGCTGGCAGTGAGTGGTAGCTTGTCGCGGCAAGCACCTTGCCGCGTCGTTGTCTTGTCGCGTCTCGAAGCTTGTCGCCACGGGCCTCGCCGGACGCTGCGTGCGCGCCGCAGCAAGTTCCTTGAGATGCCTTGGTTGGCCTTCCCGCAAGCTCCTCTTGCCGGGGTCTTGTCTCCTTGGCTTGAATACTTTGTTCTTGAATGGCTCCAAAGGAACCACGGAGGACCTTGGCGGTCACCCGGCCAGCCTTGCCGCGGGGTGCTGCGACTGCCCGTGCACAAGTTCGGGATACTAGGGTACCCCTACTCTAGTACACCGGCATGAAGTGCAAAGAGCATTCTGTAAATAAAACAAGGACTATCTCATACCAGCATGGTGCATAAACGAAAAGTGAAAACTAAATGCAAAAGACGCTCCAAGATTTGCACATATCGCATGAACAAAACGAATCCGAAACATACCGATACTTGTTAAAGAAAGATGGGATGCCTCCCCAGCATCCCCAAGCTTAGATACTTGAGTGTCCTTGAATATTTACTTGGGGTGCCTCGGGCGTCCCCAAGCTTGAGCTCTTGCCTCTCTTCCTTCTTCTCACATTGAAACATCCTCGATTAGACACTACATCCACACAAAACTTCAACAGAAAACTTGGTAAGATCCGTTAGTATAATAAAGCAAATCACCACTCTAAGTACTGTTGCAAACCAATTCATATTTTGTTTTTGCATTGTGTCTACTGTAATATAACTTTTTCATGGCTTAATCCACTGATACAGAACAGTCTGTAGCAATCTGAACAATCACAATACTTCTGGTACCCCAAAACTTCTACCAAAATTAGGAAAAATCAAGAAGTTGTATATCAAGACAGTGCAAAAAGAATCAGAACCATTTGACGTTCCAGTTAAAAATGTAAAAATCGTGCACTACAGCCAAAGTTTCTGTCCTGCACCATACAAACCAACAAGCATTGTAAACATCCTAAAGGCAAACCTTGGCACGTTATTTTTATAATAAAATGGAATTATACAAGGGGATAATTATTTTTGATGAAAACTTTCTGTTATTAAGATTCACAAAGTTCCTATGGGCCTGAACAAGTTTAAGGACGTCCCCCACTTTCACAATGCTCGTCTCTCTCACTTTCACCTCTCTTTTTGAAAAGTTTTGAGTTCCCCTCTTTATTTTTGTTGTTTTTAAACTATATGAAAGCACTCAACAGAAATAAATGACTCTCTAAAACTTCGGGGTTGTCTCCCTGGCAGCGCTTTCTTTAAAGCCATTAAGCTAGGCATATAGTGCTCAAGTAGTGAATCCACCCGGATCCCAAGGTATATCAAAGCCAATTTTAATTAACAATGATTTGTAATTTAGCAGTGAGCACAATGTAACATAAATCATGTAATGACGAAGTCTAACTCTCTTCCTATGCGTCGGCATGTCATAAAAGAACAATTCATGCACACATAGTAAAGGCCAATGCATAGTATAAACAGTTTCTTGCAATTTTATCGTGTGGGAAACATAGGGAGGTGAGAAATAGTTCCTCTCTCATAATAATTGCAAGTAGGAGCAGCAAGCACATGCATATTATATTCATCAAAATCATCATGTGCAACGGTAAAAGGCAACCCATCAATATAATCCTTAATGAGGGCAAACTTCTCCGATATAGTATAGTTTGGAGAATTCAAAAAGATAATAGGACTATCATGCATGGGTGCAATAACAACAATTTCATGTTTAACATAAGGAACTATAGCAAGTTCATCTCCATAAGCATCATGCATATTGGCATCTTGGCCACAAGCATAGCAAGCATCATCAAAGGATATTTCAAGAGAATCAATGGGATCATAGCAATCATCATAGCAGTCATCCTTCGGTAGGCACGAAGGGGAATTAAACAATGTATGAGTTGAAGAGTTACTCTCATTAGAAGGTGGGCACAGGTGATCAGTCCGCTCTTCCTCCTTTTGTTCTTCGCTCTCCTCATCATCTTTTTCATCCAATGAGCTCATAATTTCATCAATTTCTTCTTCCATAGCTTCCTGCAAAATATTATTCTCTTCTTGGATAGCGGAGACTTCCTCAATAAATTGTTTAACATTGGCATTAGAAGCATAATTCTCATAGCAATATTCAAGTATGGCAAAATTTTCAGAATTGTAAAGAGTAGCATCATACTTTTCAATCAAAGAAGCAATTTCAAAAGCACCCTTAAAAGCAACAAATTCTTCAATTTGTTGAACATTATAGTAACTATAAACACCCTTAGCATACGAAATAAGATATCAATAAACTGACATTGGCAGGGAAGGTGTTTTTTAGGGTTTTCAGAACAACAAGTAAAATCATATTCCCAACATAAATTCCAAGCATAGCATCGTAAACGTTGAATTTGACTCCATAATAGTTTCCCTTTTTCAGATATACGGTGTCGCACATAACAAGCATGCTCATCTAAAGATTTGCCCTCAACTAAGCTAGTTGGGGTTTCAGCACGAGCACATAGGGATCGAAGATGATCCAAGTAATAAGCTTCAGCAGTGTGATAGATTTTGAGTGGTTCTTCAACCATTGGAGAAATAGGTACAACTATTTTTTTGGTATTTTGCGTTTCCTACCCATAACTATAGATAGAAAACAACTAAGGACAGCAAATAAAAATTACTTAGTGATAAAGCAAACAAGCACACACGAGAATATTCACCCCACGCTATTGCTCCCCGGCAACGGCGCCAGAAAAAGGTCTTGATAACCCGCAAGTATACGGGATAGTTGTAGCCTCTTTCGATAAGTAAGAGTATCGAACCCAACGAGGAGCTAAAGGTAGAACAAATACTCTCTCAATTCCTATCGGCCACTAATACGACTCTACGCATGCTTGACGTTCGCTTTACCTAAAACAAGTATGAAACTAGAAGGACTTTGTAGGTGTGATAGGATAGGTTTGCATGAAAGTAAAGAACACGTAAATAAAAACTAGGGGCTGTTTAGATAAAGATGCCATAAAGTAAATATAGCGAGTGTGGAAAAGTGGTGGTAAGAGTTGTCGAATTGTCCCTAAGAAATTGACTATGTTACTAGACCGGTAATCACTATTGCAATTCTATTTGAGGGAGAGGCATAAGCTAACATATTATCCCTTACTTGGAATTCTATGCACTTATGATTGGAGCTCTAGCAAGCATCCGCAACTACTAAAGATTCATTAAGGTAAAACCCAACCATAGCATTAAAGCATCAAGTCCCCTTTTATCCCATACGCAAACAACCTACTTACTCGGTTTGTGCTTCATCACACCACGCCACCCACCATAAGCAAATCATAAACATATTGCAAACCCTACAGCGGGAATCCCTCACGCTTGCGCGACACATAGGGCACCATAGGACAACACCAATAATAAAACATGCAACTCAAACTAATCATAGAAACTCATCAGTCACCGATAGGACAACGAAAATCTACTCACACATCATAGGATGGCAACACATCATTGGAAAATAATATGAAGCATAAACACCATGTTCAAGTAGAGGGTACAACGGGTTGCGGGAGAGTGGACCGCTGGATATAGATGGGGGAAGGTGATGGAGATGCTGGTTGAAAGTGCTAGTATCGACTAGAGGGGGGGGGGTGAATAGGCGATTTTTATGAAAGTCTTCAAAACTTAGAAGTTTCAAAGACAAACAACAGAAACGACCTAACTGATATGCAGCGGAAGATAAACTACCCTAAGCAAGCCATAGTCAAGTATGCAATTGAAAGTACAGGACTAATAGCAGCTAGATAGTAAGGATCAGGATGGAAGATAGTATGAAGCCAATCAACAGTAGTAGTCAAGCAATGAAGTCAAACAGATACACAGATGGGCAATGACTTCACGAAGACAAACTTAAGTAAGGTTGGGGAGAGATAGAACCAGTTGCTTGTTGAAGACACAGATTTGTTAGACCAGTTCCATTCTTTGTGACAACCTGACGTCTCGTTAGGGAGGCTGAGATTTAACTCAAGACCGTGTCTTCACCTTATTCCCTTGAGCTAAGGACACCCAGTCCTCGCCCAATCACTCTGGTAAGTCTTCAAGGGAGACTTCCAAACCTTCACAGACTTCGTTCACCGGCAATCCACAATGACTCTTGGATGCTCAGAACGCGACGCCTAACCGGCTGGAGGATTCACAGTCCTCAAGTGTAATAAGTCTTCAGTCACACAGCATGTAAAGACTTGATGATGCCTAACACTCTTTGGCTCTGGGTGTTTGAGATTTGTCCTCGCAAGGATTTTTCTCTCTCTCAAATGCTTCAAGGTGGGTTGCTCTCAAACGACAAAAGCCGTGCACAAACTCTGAGCAGCCCACAATTTATGGTGTAGGGGGTGGGCTATTTATAGCCACTAGGCAACCCGACCTGATTTGTCCAAAATGACCCTGGGTCACTAAGGAACTGACATGTGTTCCAACGGTCATATTTCAAACACACGCGACAACTTTACTTGGGATACAAGCAAAGCTGACTCATCCAGCTCTGGATAAGGTTTGCTCTCATTTTCTTTGCTCGAAGACATAGGATTTGAGTTGAGCATCACTTCAGTCACTCTGACTTAGTTCACTTGGACCCCACTTAATAGTACAGTGGTTCCTATGACTCAACAAAGAAGAAAAGGAAGCAACGAAACCACACAGTCTTCACGCTCCATAGTCTTCATGCAATGTCTTCTCATGTCATAGTCTTCAATATGAATATCTTCTCATACCACCATTGTCTTCAATGTCTTCATACATTTTTAGGGGTCATCTCCGGTAGGTAAACCGAATCGATGAGGGACACTACCTGCGTTATCCTGCAATTCTCACAAACGCATTAGTCCCTCAACCGACTTTGTCGTCAATACTCCAAAACCAACTAGGGGTGGCACTAGATGCACTTACAATCTCCCCCTTTTTGGTGATTGATGACAAACTGGTTGAAGTTTTCAACGGGGATAAATATGTGAAATTGTAAGGATAGGGAATTGTCTTCATAAGTTGCAAGGGCTCCCCCTGAAGATGTGCATGTAGGTAATTTGCTTTTGGAATGCAAATGCACATGGCAGGTTGTACTTGTGGAGATCCACTTCAACTTATGAAGATAATTCATCATGCATGAACTGATATAGCAAGTAGAATGACATGCATAATGAAGAATGGACGTCTGTAGAATGATCTAAGTGCGGAAGTTATCATTGCACATGCAGAATTTATCATCGCATCATAGTGAAGCAAATAAGTAGAAGACGACCATCAAGTTTAGGTGTTACAACTCAGAGAACCAAATGTTTCAAAAGGCAAGAGTTTTAAGCACGAAGCAAAATATAATGCAACTGTCCATATAAACCTGCTTGAAGACTATCAACTCATACGCTTCTCCCCCTTTTGTCAGTAAGGACCAAAAAGGTTTGAAGACATAGAGCATCTACTCATCATCATGAGTAGGTGAAGCAGCAGGGTTGTCGTCGTTGGTTGGCGGTGCAGATGAACTTGGTGTAGTGTTGATGCGCGCAGTAGTAGGAGGTGGTGAAGTAGCATCATCTTCATCATCGATCACTCTGGCATTTACCGTTGCCGCGGAAGAAGAATATTCAGAGTCTTCAAGAGATGGAGTGCGACGTAGGACAGCAGTCCGTGGAGGAGTGGAGTCAAACTGGATTCTTTCATTGAAGCCATCGTCTTGAAGATCGACTTCAAGATCTTGGCAGGTCAAACTCTTCCATGATCGCCAGCAAGTTTCATGAGCAACAAAGGCATTCTTGGTGGCAAGGTTGCGAATGCGATTGACATCCACCAAGAGGCTTTGCATCTGTCTCTTGAGCCAGAAATGATGCTTATCCTGTTTCTGATGAAGGGCCACAAGAAGTTCTCGGTCATTGAGAACGCAAGAACGCTTCTGAGGCCTTTGTGCAATGGTGCTTTCAGTGGCTTCAGTGGGTGTTCGATGATGCAGACGAGTGTTTCTAGCCAATGGATAGATTCGTGTCGCTGCTTGAACACCTTCAATAGGTTGAGTGAAGCTTTGGTGCTCGACATTTTGAAGACAAAGAGGCCTCTTGGCAGGGTCAGAGTATATTGCTTCAACTGACATATCAACCTCTGGCAGAAAGATCATATGGTTGCGAGTAGAGGGCTGATAATTGACACATGAGTGTCGCTTGATGAGGCGCATGACCCAGGGAGCATAAAACTTCAGACCAAATAGGTCAGAGCCAGAAGCAGCAAGTTGCCTGATGAAGAATTCTTGAGTGTTGAAGCTGATGCCATTGAGAATATAGAAGACCAAAGTCTTCATAGCTCCTTCAAGCAGCGTGATGAATGTCCTTTGACAGCCATAGAGTTCGCTCGATGATATGATATATGGTGCGAGGCGATACTCAAGGTCTTCAACAAAGAAATCTGTTGGATATTTAGCGTCAGATGGCAAGGGCTTCATCATGCTCAACATCTGGCTCATATTGGGTTCTGGCTTATGGAAGATACTCTCTACTGCATTGCGGTGTAGCTGTCAGTCAGGTTCATATAGTTCTCCAGGAGTGGCTACCCTGTAAGCTCGATGATATCCATAGCTTTGGCTTCATGATATACATTTCCGGTCATCCACTCGAGAACCCATGTCTTGATGTCTCTGTAGTAGCCGCGAATGTGTAGAGTAGCATAGAATTGAAGCAATAGCTCTTCATTCCAATGTTCTTTGTCTGTCACAAAGTGGAGCAGACCAGCATCACGAAAGCAATCAAGTGCTTCTTCTAAGCATGGCAGTCCAAAGAATGGCTTCAGATTACAAGATATGAGGGAAAATGCGCCCTTGATCATATAGTACGCATGAGTAATAGCTTCTCTGCTGATAGCTCTAGAACCGATCTGATGATATCCTTGGCTTGGAGTAGGGGTTCTTGGCGCTGTCAAAGAAGGTATTGTGGCTTTTGAAGCCATTTGCATTGAAGGACCCTGGTGAGTTTGCAGTACCTGGAAACCTTGGCAACATAGGCTTTGGCTTCTGGACCTGAGGTCTATGCTCAACATGATAGTCAAATTGAGGTCCTGAGGCAGTAGGCAGAGGCACCAGAATGGGCCATCGGACAGTGGTAAGCTGACCATGACTGTATGCTTACTCAATTGTGTGAGGCCTTTGTGGCGGAACAGGAGCAGGGGCAACAGTTGAGGCGTCAGGCTGCACAACAGGTGCTTCGGGAGCGGTTGTCTCATTAGCTTCAGGTGCAGCAGCCTCAGTGGTTTCAGGTTCAGCGGCCACATTTGCTTCAGGCACACTGGTTTGTGCAGGCTCCACATTAGCATCAGCCATGACTACGTCATTGGCTTCATTGGCGTTGGCGGTGGCAGCCTCAACATTGTCAACCTCCTCTTGACGAACAGGAGGGCCGGGCACAGGCACGTTCACATCAGGAGCTGCTTCTTCTTCAATTACTGGGGGAGTAGGTACACGTACTTCTTCTGGATTTTCCTCGGCTGATGCAGCCGGAATGTCTTCAGCAGCATGTGCTTCAGACTCGGAGACATTCACAGTTGGAGAAGGTTCAGAAAATACTTGACGTGCAACACGTGAACGTTGCACTTCTCCTTCTAGAACGCTCGACAGAGGGACTTGAGGCCTTTGTCCTTTGCGAAGCCTGCGCAATGCTGGCAACGCCTTAGGAGATGGAGTTGGCTGGGCCTCAAAGTCTTCATCCTCTTCTTGCACGGGGGGTGTAGCTTGTTGTTGTTGTTGTTGTTGGGGAGTACTGGGGGAGTCTTGTAGTTGTGGGTGATCAGCCCACGATGCATCCTGAGTAGTTGGCGTCAGAGGACGACCAATGCTGATGAGTTCGCTGTTCGTATGAACAGGCGATGATACCACGTCATGTTCGATCTGAGGAAGAACTTCATCATCTTCAACATTGTCATCATGACCAATGTCTTCAGCAGCTATGGGTTCAGCTGCTGGAATATCTTCAGCTTCATGAGCCTCGTTGGGAGCAGGCTCATGGACTATCATCCTTCGTTCTTGATGTTCAGAAGCTGGGCGAACCACAGAAATGGGTTCAACAATTAAGGGCTCTGTGGAAGCAGCCCTAGTCTTCTTGGTCTTGCGCTTCTTCTTGGAGGGAGCGGCATCAGAGGCTTCAGTGTTCTTTCTCTTTCTGGCTTCAGCCTTGGCAGCCCTCGTCTTCTTCATCGCTCAAGCGGTTGTGGTGACCTTTGGCTTCGAGCCACCATGCTGCTTGGGAAGATAATGCGAGGGCTTCTTGGCTTGAAGGTTCATGCTGTTCAACAGAAGCTTCTTCTTCTTCTTTGCAGCCATCCCGGGTCAATTCGGGACGCCCAAGTGACTTGCGCTTCTCAAATTTCATTGTAGGCGAGCACCCACTTATCACCAAACTCTTCATGCGCCTCGAGAGCCCCGAGCTTCTTCTCGCTTCTTCGTAAAAGCTTCTTTAAGCTCATGTAGCATGACTTTGAAGTTTCGACGCCTTGAACACTTAGCTTGGCCACATGCTTCTTGAATTGAGCCTTCTCATAATCAATCTTGTTCTTGAGCTCAACGATGCAATCGAGCGAGAGCTAGCTCGAAGCAATGTCACCATTGAAGGCTTACATCGAGGCCAATGGGAAGTCAGTAAACCTTCAAAGCTGAGATTGGGGTGTCGAACCACTCATCAATGAAGTTGTGGATGATTGCCACATCAAAGAGAGGCAAGTTGTTGAAGATTTCTGCTTCTTCCTTGCTCTTTATCACTGCTCAAGGAATCATCGGCAAGATCTTCATCACTTGACAGATCAATGGGTTCTTCGCAGAATGGCGGCAGGAGTCAAGGCTCTTTGATCAGATGGTCTGACAAGTTGCTTTTTCTTCTCCGTTCTCTTGGAGACACGGGATTGATCTTCAGACCGCAAACTGGCTTCAGGAGGTGCAGTGGCTAGTGGCTTCGCACGAGATGTCTTCGGAGGTGTAGCTGATCTTGAAGCCTTTGGCTTCTTTTGCTTCTGCGGCTTTGGAGGAGGAGCAGGGGCTTCATCGAGTCAAGATCATTTTCGTAATGATCTACTCGCACCTTGGACCACGATGTAGGTGATGAGGCCGTCAAGGTTGGAGAAGGGTCGATCACATTGGGATCAAGATCACGGAGCCACAAGACGGGAGCAGAGGGACTTGGGTTGAAGTCCAAGCCCAAGGACTTCTTGTTCTTCTTGGCCGAAGCCACATCAAACTGGTAGTTGTGCTTGAAGAGAGAGTCGTCACGACACCAGAGTAGTGAGGTGGGATCGGCGTTCTCAGGCTGTTGTCCACAAACCATGCAAGGATAGAAGCCTTGAGCAATGGCTTCAGCTCTGTTCTTGGGTTGAAGGCCTCGATAGAGGATATCACCCCAAGGTCTCTTGATGGCATTCTTCTCTGCATATTCCTTCGTCACAAACTTGTACTTGAACCATTCCTCTACCCAATAGCGTCGAATCCATTGGATTCGCGTCTTTCTCTGATGATAATTCTCCTCGGGGATCTGTCTTGTAGAGTTCTACTAAGTCATCAGGCAGATCTTTGGATGTTCCTTCTCTCGCTATGCCCTTACGTTCCTTGTTGATTTTTACGCAGCCATGAACTTCAAACTAAATGGCTTCAATACGCTCAAAGGCTTCAGAGACTTACGCTTGCTGGTCAAGCAGGATCTCGCTTCAGGAGAATTGATATGATCTTGTAAGTATTCTCGCAAATGAATGCGCACTATGAGAACCAAGGATTCTCCCACGGACATGTACTGTGACAAGATTAGAGATGCGAGGAAGGAAGAGGTCATATGCATTCTCAGAAGATTTTGAAGATAAATCAGTTTGAAGACATTGACCTCATGATGCGAAGACATTCACTTATATAGGTGAGTTGGTTCCAGATTTGTACCAATCTGTGAATAAGTACAAGTGAGGAATCAAACTAGACAGGAAATCTAAGTGAATTGACTAGGCAGTATGAGATGCAGATAGAATAGATCTAACATTGATTAGGCAGAAACCACTTTCGATAAACATGATGAATCTTGAAGATCAAAAAGGTGGTAAAAATAGAGTTATAATTACCGCACGAAGAACTGCTAGATGGGATGAATAGGAGACCGAGCAGTTCAGCCCACGTGCCCTAACTTGGCGACGGAGGACACCCACGGCGACGGCGGAGAGGACGATGTCCGCGTCGGGCGTGAGGACGGTGTCGGAGAAGTCATGCAGCTAAGCGCTTTGTCGCCGGGCGTTGCCGCGAGCTAGCGGTGGCGCTAGGGTTTTGACGGAGGTGGAGAGGTGGAAGAAGGATTTCTTTACCACAGGGGACAAGTATTTATAAGTAGGTGAGAGACGCAGCGCAATTACGCTGGTGCCCCTGGCGGTTCACATCTGAGGGGTACGTGGCAAGCATGCAACATACTCAGAGTTGTCCCACGTTCCCACGCCCGCCAGGCATGTCGGAGAGTTGTTCCGGCTTCTCCGGATTTCAACAATAAAGATAAGTCATTTAAAACAGATTTAATGTTTGTCTCTTTGCCTTCTGCTCACTAGGATGCAGAGAAGACATTTGACAATTTCAATAGAATGCATATGATTTGGACAGATGGAGTTTGAGATAGGAAGCATAGAGAGGTTGGGGTCCGATCACATTCACTTAGTTCAAAAGATTCAATCTTGAAGACATAGCTATAAGTGAATGTTTATAACGCCCTCGATGCGGCTATATCTCCCACGTGTCGAAGCACGACTTAGAGGCATAACCGCATTGAAAGCAATGTCGCAAGTGAGGTAATCTTCACACAACCCATGTAATACATATGGGAAAGAGATACATAGTTGGCTTACAATCGCCACTTCACACAATTACATGAATAAAGCATTACATCATCCAGATACAATCAAGGTCCGACTACGGAACCAAAATAAAAGAAGAACCCCAAATGCGATAAAGGACCTCGATCGACCCCAACTGGGCTCCACTCATCGATCAACTAGAACGAAACAACACAAAGGGCAAGATCTTCATCGAGCTCCTCCTTGAGCTTGATTGCGCCACCGCTTTCGGTAACATAGGCACCGCAAACTGGTTTTGAAGTATCCGTGAGTCACGAGGACTCAGCAATCCCATTACCATGGGTATCAAGACTAGCAAAGCTTAATGGGAAAGGAAGGGGTAAAGTGGTGAGGTTGCAGCAGCGGCTAAGCATAATATGGTGGCTAACCAACGCAAATAAGAGCGAGAAGAGAGCAAGCGGAACGGTCGTGAAGCTAGCAATGATCAAGAGGTGATCCTGAACACCTACTTACGTCAAACATAACCCAGAAACCGTGTTCACTTCCCGGACTCCGCCGAGAAGAGACCATCACGGCTACACACTCGGTTGATGCGTTTTAATTTGAATCATGTGTCAAGTTGTCTACAACCGGACATTAACAAATTCCCATCTGCCACATAACCGCGGGCACGGCTCTCGAAAGTTTAAACCCTGCAGTGGTGTCCCAACTTAGCCCATGACAAGCTCTCGCGATCATCGAAGGAATAGACCTTCACCCGAGACACTCCGATCAGGCTCGGTATCCCGGTACATCAAGACATTTCGACAATGGTAAAACAAGACCAGCAAAGCCGCCCGATGCGCCGACAATCCCGATAGGAGCTGCACATATCTCGCTCAGGCAACACCGGATGAGACATCCTACGAGTAAAACCAAACCTCGAAGTTTCCCGAGGGGCCCCGCAGATCTACTCGGTTCGAACCAACACTTAGACAAGCACCGCCCGGGGCTGAATAAAGATGACCTCGAGAGAGCGACTCCCAAGGGAAAAAGTAGGTGGTGGTGAGGCAAATGGTAAAAGTCAATGTTGGGCCTTGCTGGACAAGTTTTATTCAAAGCGAACTGTCAAGGGGGTCCCATAAATCACCTGACCACGTAAGGGACGCAAAATCCGGGAATATAACACCGGTATGACGGAAACTAGGGCGGCAAGAGTGGAACAAAACACCAGGCATAAGGTCGAGCCTTCCACCCTTTACCAAGTATATAGATGCATTAATAATATAAGAGATATTGTGATATCCCAACATAAACCCTGTCCACCATGGAGAAATCTTCAACTTCACCTGCAACTAGCAACGCTATAAGAGGGGCTGAGCAAAAGCGGTAACATAGCCAAACAACGGTTTGCATAGGAAAGGTGTCAAAGGTTAGGGGTTCATGGCAATATGGGATGGCTGGACAAACAGTAATAGGGTAGGTAGCATAGCGAAAGAACGAGGCAACTAGCATAGCAATGATAGTAGTGAGATCCAGGGTAGCGGTCATCTTGCCTGAAATCCCGCAAGGAAGAAGAACGAGTCCATGAAGAAGATGAACGGATGAAGCCGAACCAACCGTAGACGAACGAATCCTCACGAACGCAACGAAACAGGAACTAACAAGAAGAAGCACACAACATAGGTAAACACACCACACATGAACATGACATGATACACAATAAGCATGATGCATGACAATGCTACATGAAGCTACTCAAGGCAAGAGATGATGCAAACAAGAACAACACATCAAGGCAAGTTTAAAAGAGGCCGGGAACAACATATAACAATTCCGGTAAGTCCTCATATGCATATTTCGAAATTGGTCCAGAACTGAATAAACCTTATGTTGAAGTTGTTAAACAACAAGTTAAAGATCACCAAGATGATCTACACGAAATTCTAGTCAAGTTACATATAAAGTTCATTAGATTCGGAGCTACGGTCTAGAAGATATGAGCAAAACAAGTTAAACATGGCATCGATGCAAAATGCACCCAAACATCAAGCAAACACTCCAAAACAAGGATGCAACATGATAATATGAAGCTACATGCAAAATCAAGCAAGTTTCATATAGAGCACACTCAAAACGGAGCAACGGTTCAACACCCACACACTATACAAGTCATAGCAACAATCTGTCCAAAACAGCAACTAGGCATATTGCAAGCATCAAAACAATATGCTACAGCACCCCAACATAATAACAAAAGGCATGGGCATGAAGTACACGTAAAGCATAACAATACATGAACACTGAGCTATTTCCAGAAACAACTAGAACATGCTCAAAATGACATGGAGATATTGCAAGTAATAACAATTTCAGACTTTAGCAGAAATAACATCAGGTTGCAATGTTTAGAGCTATCAAACAACATGTTACAGGAACTTATCATGGCAAACAAAGGCATGGCATGAAACTACTAATAGCATATATCAAAAGACCCTTACTGACCATAAGCCAAAAAGGCACGGAAAATATGATGGCACCCATGTAAACATGGCAAGTTATATTACAGATTTGAACATGGCAGAAACAACGATTAGTAGGCATGTTCGTGAGCTCGAAACACGCAGTACAGAGCAATACATGGCATGGCAAGGCAACCAACAGCAAGAAGGCATGTTTATGAAGCTAATCATGGCAAGAGCAAGGTCATAGCATACACGGATCAACTACAACGACCTCGTGAAAATTGAATCTCATGCAAACAATCTGTCAGGAAACATTTTCAAGCAACTTTGGAGCAAGAAATGAACATGTTCCAGCAGGCTATTATTGCAACCAAGGGCATTTATGGATAGAGCAAGACATGTATATCAAAACATGTTTATAGAGCATCTCCAGATTATGCATAGAATGATTACTAGAAGCATGTTAACATGGCATCAAAATATAACAGAATCTGTCAGGGAAACAGCAACAGCAACTACCCTACTTTACAAGCTTGATGCACTCAGCACACAACTCACAAAAATACATGGTCAACACCTATGGAAAGATGGCATGGCAAAGTCCAACATTCATGTAGAGCTCATACTCATAGGGTGCACACATAAATCATGGCAAAAATGACAAAAGAGCTCGAGCTGATAAGATTCTGGAACTAACGATCTGAAGCCTTCTTCCAACAGCATTTCGGGCATCAAGATGATCTCAAATGAAAATGATGCAATGGAATGAAATGATGTACTCGTCGAGACGAACAATTTGACATATTATACGCGCAAAACGGAGCTACGGATGCAGAGATGTCATGCAATGAAAATGCATGAAAATAAACATAGACTCGGGACTTAGAGAAAAATAGACCTCGGGGGAAGTCAACGCGGCCGCGGATCTCGCCGGAGTTGCGGGATCCGGCCGGAGATGAGGGGGGGCCGGCGAGGGGGCGCCGGATCCGGTGCCGGGGAGGACGCCGGAGTTCGGGATCCGGTCGGGGAGGCGAGGGAGAGGCCGGGCGGCGCGGCGAGGCGGCGGCCGACGCTGCGGCGCGGCGGCGGCGGGCGGCGCGCGAGGCGGGGCGGCGCAGCGGCGGGTCGGGCGCAGCTCGCCGGGCGCGAGCGGGCGGCGAAGCGGGCTCGGCGGCGGGGCGAAGGCTGGCGGCGGAGCGCGCGGGCGGCGGCGGGCGTGGCGGCGGCAATAACAGCGGCGGCGGCGGCGGCGGCGGCGCTGGCGGGCGGCGGCGCGGATGGGCCCGCTGGGCCCGGATGGCTCCATGGCCGGGCGGCTGGGACGGCGGCGGTGCCACGTGGCGAGACGTGAGTGGCTCGGGCGGCGGCGCGATGACGTGTCGCCGGATTGGTCCGCAACGTGGCGGTGGACGTGTCCGGCCGGTGTGGATACGCCCCGGCGCGAGAGGAAAATTAGGGTTTGACTGCGGGAATTTCGGGAGGGACACATATTTATAGGTAGAGGGAGTTAGGAGAGTCCAAATGAGGTGCGGTTTTCGGCCACGCGATCGTGATCGAACGACCGAGAGCATGGAGAGGAGTTAGCTGGGCTTTGGGCCACTTTGGAAGGGGTGTTGGGCTGCAACTCAAAGAGGGCTTTGCGGTTACCCGGTTAACCGTTGGAGTATCAAACGACCTCCAAATGACACGAAACTTGACAAAGCGGTTCACGGTGCTATACCAAGGCCGCTTGGCAAACCTCGGGCCATTCCGAGAAAGTTGAACACCCGCTCACGACAAGAGAGAAGAAGGGGACGCCGGGGGACATAGGAGCGCCGGATTGCAAAACGGACAACGGGGAAAATGCTCGGATGCATGAGATGAACATGTATGCAAAATGAAATGCACATGATGACATGATATGAAATGAATATGATGACATGGCAAATGCAACACGCAAGCAAATGACATGGCAACGACGGCGAATAACTGGCAGACACCTGGCGCATCGGATCCGGGGTGTTACAACACTCCACCACTACGAGAGGATCTCGTCCCGAGATCTAGGATGGCACCGGAGGGAAAAGGTAGAGGAGAGGTAAAACAAAGTTGCTTCTTTGACGAACGAGTGAAACCACGAACCTTGAGAGGTTGAGCAATTTAAAAGAAAGAGTATAACAGAGATGAACGAGATTGCAAACAATCCGTTAGAAAAGATGAACAAGGAGTATTACGAGAACCAAGAGGTTTAGTGATAAGATAGATATTGAAACCACTCCGGTTAAAACTAGATTGAGAAGGGGTAAGATTGATATAACTTGGGCAGCACTCCGACTGAAAGAAGAAGGAAAACTTGATGAGATGAAAAGCACTTGAAGAGATGACACAACACTCCGGTTAACTGGATAAGCACGAAAAACATGATCCTCATAATTTGAGATGATGTGTGAAAAGAGCAACATCACAATGCCTCTGTAACGAAAGAATAGAAGTTAGATCGTTGGGATAAAGGGACGGAGAAGAAAATGACAACTTTTGCCACAAGTGAACTTGGAAAGCATCCTTGCAAAGAAGAATCAAACGAAGTTGTTGGAAAATCAACAACGAGAAGCACAAGCTTGTTGTGGGCTTATGGCAAACATCTCAAAATGATGAGGTGACAACCGGCCACTAATGGAAAACCATTGATTTGATTGAGAGCACCAAAGAGATGAAAAACTGCTTTCGCCGAGAGGATAGGAGAAAACTTGGATCATTGATAAACACCATAATAGCAACATTCCTTAGGGAAGGCTTTAGGTGAAATCTATACCAAGATAACTCCAAAGAAGAGATTGATGGATTTAAAATACCTCACTTTTGACAATAATATGAATCATGAAACATGAAGGAAATCATCAAGAGTGACATAACACCACCTCAAAAGATAAGATAGAAAGAATTGCACTTAGGAATGCAAGATGAAGAATACTTAAGCTCCTCAAAACAAAACATGTGTTGAGCACCATGTTTATATTGAAGTATAGCTTGGCGGATCTTAACTTCGAGAGAAAACTTGATGAACAATTGAAGAATTAAAAGAATCCTTGACGAACCATCATGTAGAGCCTCCATGAAGAACTCCGGTAAACAAAAGGGTGATAGAAAGAAAGAGAAGTTGAAAAGACAAGGTGAATCCTTGAAATGATTTAGATGGAGCTTCGCGATTATTAGAGCTTGGAACTCCGGGAAAAAGAGAAGATGAAACAAATGAAACCGAGAATTTATTCATCATGAATAAACTCCGAAAGAAAGAATTAATCACTTGGATGAAACAATAATAAGAATTACGTTATGCCTATCCTTCACCAATTAAATTGACGACCCACAATGGATTTGGCATGCTACTTATTCTCGTAGAAAGGATTAAGAGAGATATGGTGCAAAACTTGAGGAAGTCTTCATGAACCACCGGTAGGATAGGAAAGAACAAATGAATTGATATGATAACAAAAGAAGTGAAATCTCGAACGAACCACCGTAAGAATTGAAAATGATCGAAGTAGGGGTGCATCACCGGTAAGAATTAGCAAATGAACGAAGGTGCTTGAAACAAACTAGATACATGAGAACAAAGAGATCAAGAACTGATTAGAGGATATTTGAGCGATGCACCGGAAGAATATAGAGAAGTCGAGCAAAAGGCTGAGAATGAATAACCCGAAATGATGGCCTTCGTAGGAATAAAATGGAAAGAACTCACGAAATGCTCCGGATGGGTGAAAAGAATTCCCACAATCGAAAACAGTTATGAGAGGATGGCATCAAACTAGAACCATGAATCTTGAAGAGAATAGAGCAAGATTAAAGAGAAACTCTTCTTCGGTCTTCAAAATCCGAGAAATGACGACGAGAAACACCACCATGGATTGTTGAGATACTCCGGGAGAATGAAAAACACAGAGGTTGAGCCAACAATGAAAAATAAATTGAAAGATCTTGGAGGAAGACATTTGACTGATGATAACTCATTCTTACGTCAAACTTGGAGAAGAATTTAGGATAGCTCTAGGAAAATAGAAGAGTCAGGTAAGATCCTGGGAAAAGACCTGTGGGTTAGGGCCCACTCAAAAGAAACACCATTGGAAATGATTTAAAAGAGATGTTGCACCGGTTGAATTAAATGACTTGAATGGGATACCAATCTCGAAATATCTTGAACGGATGCAGAGTGGAAACACGAATCTTTGATGTATCTTGAGCACTCCGGAATCACAAATAGCGAGAAGTAGAATGATAATGAGGTGCACCGGTATGAGAAGACATTGAAATGAGGAAAAAGGTATATGATGAAAATCGAAAGCTTGAATAGGATCCATCGGAGAAGAAACAACAATGAAGGATGATGAACTTGAAGCTCGTGAGCATTTTCATGGGAAATCACCGGATAAGAACATTGACGGAAAAGAATGGAGAAACTTCACATGAATAAATGGATACTTGATAAAGAAATCTGTGTCCTTGAAGAAAAAGGGTGGGAGGGCGGGAAAACAAAGACAACTTGGGACGACCGAAACAAACACCGTTGAGAAAACTTAGAAATGATCTTGCAGATGGGAAAAATGATGGGATCCACTTGAAGAGAAGCACACCGGTTGGAAAGAATTGACATGACAATCTCGATGATCAAGAAGGATTGGTATTCACATCGGAGTATGAGAACACCATTTAGGAAAGGTATGGATTCAACATTTGACATTGAAGCAACTCGAATACCACAACTCAAAACAAAAACAAAGGACTGGCTTGCGAATAAGCGGAACAAACATATGATAGAGATTTCGTCCAAGTTTTCGTGGTGGGGCCTACACGGCTCAATCAGACAAAGCACCATCATGTACAAGGCAAGGCACATGACATACGAAGCGCCCCCAGTCGGCATAGCCAAGGACTCTTTAAGACACAACGAGACCACTATAAAACCAACCGTGAATAGGCGGACCACTAGACGTCGAACCCCAATTTCATATCATACATCCGTCGGAAAGATATCCTAAGAGCTACTTGAATTCCCACCTATAAAACTCCCAAACTTTCCGGTTATGCAATCCGGTGTTGGGGATACAGGGAGCAATATATCTCACCCAAACTAACAATCCCTACATCCATTGTATCCATCCGTCAACACATAACCAAGAAACCTTCGAAATCATCTACCTCAACCTTCAAAAGCATCCGTTATACGAGTCATGGCAATACTCCCGTACTCACCTCAAGATTGGGTTAGCGGGTTATCTCACCAACAACGCATAAAAGAGATTTTCGATGTCGGCGATTAAACTCGGTATTCCGAACTGCAATGATAAAATTATGACGACAACACCTCGAGCTCAAATCCGGGACACCGCCACAACCCCTAAATGACAGGAGGCACCAAGACAATGTTGTCATCATAAAACCATCGAACGATTCTAAGATACCCGCGTGATCCTAAAATTTTTTAGTGAAATTTGAGAAGAGAAGAGTCAAAACTCTACGTCGGGATAACTCACCGGAAGGTCAAGGGACTGGGAGTAAAAAGAATTCCTAAACTCTCCGATATATATAATCCTAAATGACTCAAAACATTTTTCTAGACACAACTCGCCGCTAAAAACGATCAAGCGGTGGGGCTCCTAAGGTCGGGATGGCTCGATTACCAACTTATAGCGCCTCGATGCGGCTATATCTCCCACGTGTCGAAGCACGACTTAGAGGCATAACCGCATTGAAAGCAATGTCGCAAGTGAGGTAATCTTCACACAACCCATGTAATACATAAGGAAAGAGATACATAGTTGGCTTACAATCGCCACTTCACACAATTACATGAATAAAGCATTACATCATCCAGATACAATCAAGGTCCGACTACGGAACCAAAATAAAAGAAGAACCCCAAATGCGATAAAGGACCCGATCGACCCCAACTGGGCTCCACTATCGATCAACTAGAACGAAACAACACAAAGGGCAAGATCTTCATCGAGCTCCTCCTTGAGCTTGATTGCGCCACCGCTTCGGTAACATAGGCACCGCAAACTGGTTTTGAAGTATCCGTGAGTCACGAGGACTCGAGAATCCCATTACCATGGGTATCAAGACAAGCAAAGCTTAATGGGAAAGGAAGGGGTAAAGTGGTGAGGTTGCAGCAGCTGCTAAGCATAATATGGTGGCTAACCAACGCAAATAAGAGCGAGAAGAGAGCAAGCGGAACGGTCGTGAAGCTAGCAATGATCAAGAGGTGATCCTGAACACCTACTTACGTCAAACATAACCCAGAAACCGTGTTCACTTCCCGGACTCCGCCGAGAAGAGACCATCACGGCTACACACTCGGTTGATGCGTTTTAATTGAATCATGTGTCAAGTTGTCTACAACCGACATTAACAAATTCCCATCTGCCACATAACCGCGGGCACGGCTCTCGAAAGTTTAAACCCTGCAGGGGTGTCCCAACTTAGCCCATGACAAGCTCTCGCGATCATCGAAGGAATAGACCTTCACCCGAGACACTCCGATCAGGCTCGGTATCCCGGTACATCAAGACATTTCGACAATGGTAAAACAAGACCAGCAAAGCCGCCCGATGCGCCGACAATCCCGATAGGAGCTGCACATATCTCGTTCTCAGGGCAACACCGGATGAGACATCCTACGAGTAAAACCAAACCTCGAGTTTCCCGAGGGGCCCCGATCTACTCGGTTCGAACCAGCACTTAGACAAGCACCGCCCGGGGCTGAATAAAGATGACCTCGAGAGAGCGACTCCCAAGGGAAAAAGTAGGTGGTGGTGAGGCAAATGGTAAAAGTCAATGTTGGGCCTTCTTTGGACAAGTTTTATTCAAAGCGAACTGTCAAGGGGGTCCCATAAATCACCCGACCGCGTAAGGGACGCAAAATCCGGGAACATAACACCGGTATGACGGAAACTAGGGCGGCAAGAGTGGAACAAAACACTGCATAAGGCCGAGCCTTCCACCCTTTACCAAGTATATAGATGCATTAATAATATAAGAGATATTGTGATATCCCAACATAAACCCTGTCCACCATGGAGAAATCTTCAACTTCACTGCAACTAGCAACGCTATAAGAGGGCTGAGCAAAAGCGGTAACATAGCCAAACAACGGTTTGCATAGGAAAGGTGTCAAAGGTTAGGGGTTCATGGCAATATGGGATGGCTGGACAAACAGGTAATAGGTAGCGCAGCATAGCGAAGAACGAGGCAACTAGCATAGCAATGATAGTAGTGAGATCCAGGGTAGCGGTCATCTTGCCTGAAATCCCGCAAGGAAGAAGAACGAGTCCATGAAGAAGATGAACGGATGAAGCCGAACCAACCGTAGACGAACGAATCCTCACGAACGCAACGAAACAGGAACTAACAAGAAGAAGCACACAACATAGGTAAACACACCACACATGAACATGACATGATGCACAATAAGCATGATGCATGACAATGCTACATGAAGCTACTCAAGGCAAGAGATGATGCAAACAAGAACAACACATCAAGGCAAGTTTAAAAGAGGCCGGGAACAACATATAACAATTCCGGTAAGTCCTCATATGCATATTTCGAAATTGGTCCAGAACTGAATAAACCTTATGTTGAAGTTGTTAAACAGCAAGTTAAAGATCACCAAGATGATCTACACGAAATTCTAGTCAAGTTACATATAAAGTTCATTAGATTCGGAGCTACGGTCTAGAAGATATGAGCAAAACAAGTTAAATATGGCATCGATGCAAAATGCACCCAAACATCAAGCAAACACTCCAAAACAAGGATGCAACATGATAATATGAAGCTACATGCAAAATCAAGCAAGTTTCATATAGAGCACACTCAAAACGGAGCAACGGTTCAACACCCACACACTATACAAGTCATAGCAACAATCTGTCCAAAACAGCAACTAGGCATATTGCAAGCATCAAAACAATATGCTACAGCACCCCAACATAATAACAAAAGGCATGGGCATGAAGTACACGTAAAGCATAACAATACATGAACACTGAGCTATTTCCAGAAACAACTAGAACATGCTCAAAATGACATGGAGATATTGCAAGTAATAACAATTTCAGACTTTAGCAGAAATAACATCAAAGTTGCAATGTTTAGAGCTATCAAACAACATGTTACAGGAACTTATCATGGCAAACAAAGGCATGGCATGAAACTACTAATAGCATATATCAAAAGACCCTTACTGACCATAAGCCAAAAAGGCACGGAAAATATGATGGCACCCATGTAAACATGGCAAGTTATATTACAGATTTGAACATGGCAGAAACAACGATTAGTAGGCATGTTCGTGAGCTCGAAACACTCACTACAGAGCAATACATGGCATGGCAAGGAAACCAACAGCAAGAAGGCATGTTTATGAAGCTAATCATGGCAAGAGCAAGGTCATAGCATACACGGATCAACTACAACGACCTCGTGAAAATTGAATCTCATGCAAACAATCTGTCAGGAAACATTTTCAAGCAACTTTGGAGCAAGAAATGAACATGTTCCAGCAGGCTATTATTGCAACCAAGGGCATGTATGGATAGAGCAAGATATGTATATCAAAACATGTTTATAGAGCATCTCCAGATTATGCATAGAATGATTACTAGAAGCATGTTAACATGGCATCAAAATATAACAGAATCTGTCAGGAAAACAGCAACAGCAACTACCCTAATTTACAAGCTTGATGCACTCAGCACACAACTCACAAAAATACATGGTCAACACCTATGGAAATATGGCATGGCAAAGTCCAACATTCATGTAGAGCTCATACTCATAGGGTGCACACATAAATCATGGCAAAAATGACAAAAGAGCTCGAGCTGATAAGATTCTGGAACTAACGATCTGAAGCCTTCTTCCAACAGCATTTCGGGCATCAAGATGATCTCAAATGAAAATGATGCAATGGAATGAAATGATGTACTCGTCGAGGCGAACAATTTGACATATTATACGCGCAAAACTGAGCTACGGATGCAGAGATGTCATGCAATGAAAATGCATGAAAATAAACATAGACTCGGGACTTAGAAAAATAGACCTCGTGGGGAAGTCAACGCGCCGCGGATCTCGCCGGAGTTGCGGATCCGGCCGAGATGAGGGGGGGCAGCGAGGGCGCCGGATCCGTGCCGGGAGGACGCCGGAGTTCGGGATCCGGTCGGGAGGCGAGAGAGAGGCGGGCAAGGCATGGCGAGGCGGCGGCCGACGACGCGGGCGCGGCGGCGTGGCGTGGCGTAGGCGGCGGGTGGCGCAGCGGCGGGTCGGGCGCAGCTCGGCCGGGCGCGGAGCGGCGGCGAAGGGTTCGGCGGCGGGGCGAAGGCCGGCGGCGGGAGCGCGGCGGCGGCGGCGGCAAGGCGGCGAGAGGCGGCAGCAATAACGGCGGCGGAGGGCGGGCGGCGGCGGCGGCTGGCGGCGGGCGGCGGGCTGGATGGGCCCGCTGCGGGCCGGATGGGCTCCGGCCGGGCGGCGCGGGACGGCGGCGGTGCCCACGTGGCGACGTGAGTGGCTCGGGCGGGCGCGATGACGTGTCGCCCGGATTGGTCCGCAACGTGGCGGTTGGACGTGTCCGGCCGGTGTGGATACGTCCGCCCGGGCGCGAGGGAAAATTAGGGTTTGGACTGCGGGAATTTCGGGAGGGACACATATTTATAGGTAGAGGGAGCTAGGAGAGTCCAAATGAGGTGCGGTTTTCGGCCACGCGATCGTGATCGAACGACCGAGAGCATGGAGAGGAGTTAGCTGGGCTTTGGGCCACTTTGGAAGGGGTGTTGGGCTGCAACTCAAAGAGGGCTTTGCGGTTACCCGGTTAACCGTTGGAGTATCAAACGACCTCCAAATGACACGAAACTTGACAGGCGGTCTACCGGTGCTATACCAAGGCCGCTTGGCAAACCTCGGGCCATTCCGAGAAAGTTGAACACCCGCTCACGACAAGAGAGAAGAAGGGGACGCCGGGGGACATAGGAGCGCCGGATTGCAAAACGGACAACGGGGAAAATGCTCGGATGCATGAGATGAACATGTATGCAAAATGAAATGCACATGATGACATGATATGAAATGAATATGATGACATGGCAAATGCAACACGCAAGCAAATGACATGGCAACGACGACGAATAACTGGAAGACACCTGGCGCATCGGATCCGGGGTGTTACAATGTTGTAGAGGACAGAACACTAGTATATATATATCAGAAAGCAATCAAATCATCATAGTGTAGAAAGTCATGAAGATAAACTGAAACTGAAGGCAAACCAAATACAAAGTCATTGCAATATAACGCCATGAGTGAAACACTTCAAACAGAGAAAGTTGGTGGTGGCGTTACCCACCGTATAGGAAGTATTAACCCAGACACGGTGCACAATTATCGTGGCGCTCCGAAGTCATATTCCATGTTAATGTATTCACACTCAGAGTGTAAATCTTCATTGATTGAAGATATACATTACTTTGTGTGTTGCACATCTAAGTCATCAACATGCATAAGTGTTAGGATGTGTGCTTGATCACAGGACATTAGAGGATTCCAAGATATTTAGCTCACACCGTAACTTGCAAAACCTTTTCTCATCCAAGGGCTTCGTGAAGATATCTGCCAGTTGCTCTTCAGTGTTGACGTGAATGATATCGATATCTTTCTTCATAACATGGTCTCTGAGAAAGTGATGACGAATTTCAATGTGCTTTGTCTTCGATTGTTGGACTGGATTGTTGGCTATTTTGATGGCACTTTCGTTTTCGCAGAAGAGAGGTACTTGTTTCAGGTCGATGCCATAATCTTTGAGAGTTTGCTTCATCCATAGAAGCTGAGCACAACTGGATCCAGCAGCAATGTATTTAGATTCAGCAGCTTGAGAGTGATACACGTTCGCTTCTTTGAAGACCAATGACAAGTGATCGACCAAGAAAATGACATGTGCCCGATGTAGACTTGCGATCCACCTTGTCACCAAAGATAATCAGCATCCGAGAATCCAACCAAATCAAATTTTGAGCCCTTGGGATACCATAATCCGAGTGTTGGGGTGTAAGCCAAATATCAAGAATTCGCTTCACGCCTAAGTGATGCGATTCCTTTGGTGCCGCTTGGAATCGAGCACACATGCAAACACTTAGCATAATATCCGCCTAGATGCACATAAATAAAGCAAAGAACCAATCATGGAGCGGTATACCTTTTGATCAAACTCTTTACCATTGTCGCCGGGACCAAGATGGTGTTTGGATGGCATTGGCGTCGTGTAGCCTTTGCGCCTTCCATTCCAAACTTCTTCGCACAATCTTTGAGGTATTTTTCTTGAGATATGAAGATGCCATTTCTTTGTCGATGAATTTTAAGACCAAGGAAGAACTTCAGCTCACCCATCATGGACATTTGATATTGCTCTTGCATCATGTACCCAAACTCATCACTATACTTCGGTTGGTGCAAAGAAGATTATGTCATCCACATATATTTGGCACACAAACAGTTCACCATCATATGTCTTCGTGAAGAGTGTGGGATCGAGGATCCAGGTTTGAAGCCTTTGCTCTTCAGAAGTCTTTGATTGTATCATACCGAGCACGAGGAGCTTGTTTGAGGCCATCTGATTGCCTTGTTTAGCTTGTACACCATATCGGGATGTTTTGGATCTTCAAAGCCGTGGTTGTGCGACATATACTTCTTCTTCAATCTTGCCATTGAGAAATGCACTCTTTACATCCATTTGATATAGCAAGATGTTGTGATGATTAGCGAGGCTAGCAAAGATGCTAATAGCTTCAAGCCTAGCAACAGAGCAAATGTTTCATCAAGTCAATTCCTTCAACTTGAGTATATCCTTGAGCCACAAGACGTGCTTTGTTTTCGACGACTTGACCATGCTCATCTTGCTTGTTTCGATATATCCACTTTGTTCCAATAATGTTATGCTTTGAGGGTCAGTCGCTTGACGAGTTCGCAGACATTATTCAGCTTTGAACTGTTGAAGTTCTTCTTGCATGGCTTGAATCCATTCAGGTTCCATAAAAGCTTCAAAGAACTTTCTTAAGTTCGATATTGACACAAATGAAAAGTGCCCACGAAGTTTGCTAGCTGTGTTGCTCTTGATCGAGTGAGCGGACCAGTGCATTGATGCTGTCAATTATCTTCTATTTGAACTTCATTTGCAACACGAGGATGAACAGGACGAAGATTTTGCTCTGGCTGATCATTGTCATCATTGGGAGGATTGTCTTCGGTCTGAGCATTGTCTTTAGATTGATTTGGTGCAGAGATGATAAGTTCCTCTTCAGGCTGTGCTTCAGAGGGCATGATTTCACCAGTTCCCATCAGCTCGATAGACTCGTTCGAAGGAGCTTCATCTAGTTTACTTGGCAGAATCTCTCTCTGTGAACCATTGGTTTCATCAAATTTCACATCCACAGTTTCAACGATTTTGTAGAGATAAAGGTTGAAGACTCTGTAGGAGTGTGAATCCTTTCCATAGCCAAGCATGAAGCTTTCATGAGCCTTAGGTGCAAATTTTGACTTGTGATGGGGATCCTTGATCCAAAGATCTAGCTCCAAATACTCAAGTAATCGACGCTTGGCTTCTTGCGGTCCAGAGCTCATAAGATGTTTTGTTTAGAAGCTTATGGATGTACACACGGTTGATGATGTGACATGTCTGTATCAATAGCTTCAGCCGTAACTTTCTTGGTGTCTTGTACTCATCTAGCATTGTTCGAGCCATCTCAATGAGGGTTTTGTTTTTGCGCTCAACGATGCCATTTTGCTGAGGTGTGTATGGAGCAGAGAACTCATGAGTGATTCCCATTGTATCCAGATACAGATCAAGTCCAGTGTTCTTGAATTCAGTGCCATTGTCACTCCTTATGTGCTTGATCTTCACGCCATAGTTGTTCATTGCTCGATTTGTGAAGCGCCTGAAGACATCTTGCACTTCAGTCTTGTAAAGGATTATATGAACCCATGTATCTTGAGTAGTTATCAACAATGACGAAGCCATAGAGACAGGCAGTTGTTGTGAGGGTGGAGTAGTGAGTAGGTCCAAATAAGTCCATGTGTAACAGCTCAAGGGTTGTGATGTTGTCATGATAGTCTTCGAGGGTGCTTTGCCCTTGTCATCTTTCCACTTCACAGCACCACACAGATGATCCTTTTGAACTTGACATCCTCGATGCCAATGACATGCTTCTTCTTGACGAGTGAGTGTAAGTTCCTCATGCCAAGATGTCCTAGCCTTCGATGCCGAGCCAAAGATTCGAAGCTTTTGTGAGAAGACATACGACAAGTCGTGGACCTCCGAGAAATCTACCATGTATAGATCATCTTTTCGATACCCTTCAAAGACTAGAGATTTGTCAGATTCCATTACCACAAGGCAACGATATTTTCCAAATATCACAATCATGTTCAAGTCACAAAGCATTGAGATAGACATTAAGTTGAAACCAAGGGATTCAACAAGCATCACTTTATCCATGTGTTGATCCTTTGAGATTGCAACTCTACCTAGATCCAATACCTTTCTTTTACCAGTGTCAACAAATGTAATGTGACTCTTGTCGGATGGACGTAAGGTTGAGTCCATGAGAAGACTTCGATCACCAGTCATATGATTTGTGCATCCACTGTCCATAATCCATTATGAAGCTTTTGGTGATGTACCCTACAAATGCGATTAGGAGGATAGGCTTCACAAGAGTGTTGTGAAGCATAAGCATTTGACACATATAGGGACGATCACAGCTTATATCAAAGTTAGGACATAGTATGACCGATAAGCGATTCAGATGTGAAGTATATAGAATGACATTTTATCGCAAGGCCCTAAATGAGTTTTAGGTCCCAAGCAATAGTATCGGACGCCATTGATTGCTGGTCGGAGATCGTTTTACGCAAAAGAGAGTTAGTTCTTCTTTGCCACCCACATCTTGATGGTGGCTTAGAAGCAATGAGTCTAAGTGCAGCATCTCGAGAATTTTGGCTTTGAAGCCCTAGCAAATAGCCTTGCAGAGATGAATGATACTCATATGAATAAGCTAAAAGTTCTTCGTCCTATGAACATAGCGGTTCAAGATACACGCCATATTCATAAGTCCGAGCATGATTTCCGCAAAACATTGGCGTTAGGGTGACTCATGTGAGTCTCAGATTCGTATGAAGCCTTTGGGCCACATGAAGCTATAGGTCTGGGGTTTGTCTTCTTCCTTGGTGGTGTCATGACGACATTCATAGGAAGATTCTCAATGTACCGCTTAGGTACCTAGATCTTCTTCATAGGTGGTCCATTCCTGCAGTTAGTACCAATGTACCTGGCAAACACTTCACCATTCTGATTTTTGAACAACTTATAGTTTGCATCAAAGGATTCATCAATGATAATAGGATTAGCATGTAAAGCGGATAAGGTGGATGGATCTATTGAAGGTTCCTTTGCAGCAACCCATGTGGTTTTGGGGTACCGCTTCAGCTTCCAAAGACGAGCCATCAACATTCATTTTACTTTCAACCCAACACCCTCCTTCCTAGGGTTTCGGTTCAGAATCGCTTTTGAGGACATCGCAGAGTCCGATGTCCTTCAAACTTTTGTGCATCCTGTTTCAAGCAATGTCTTCAACATAGCATTTTCATCAACAATAGTAGTGGTATCCTCCGCAGAGGGGTTAGTAACCACATCAAGTAGGTGAAGACAATGAAACAGAGCAGCGATGGAACATTCAGCAATAGATGTAGCATTATCACGCTCAATGCATTTTAGACATGGTGGTTCAAATCCTTCCTGAGCGGAACTGATCTGTTGAGCAAGTAATGAATCTCGCTCCTTCTGAAGATCTTCATAATCCACTCTTATCTTTTCAAGGTCTAGCTTTCATTGAAGACATTCAGAAGAAAGCTTCTCATGATTAGACAAGAGAGCATTATGTTGATCTTGAAGGGCGTCAAACTTAGCATGAAGTCTCTGAAGACTATCAGCCAAAGCTTTTGACTGATCCATTATGTCGCTCTTACTAAGAATGTCTTGAACCTTTTCCAAGATTCTTTGTTGTTTAGTGGCAAGGGAAGCAATCTTGTCATAACTGGGGCCAAATTCATCACCTGATTCATCATCGCTAGATTCAGAGAGATAGCATTCAGTTACCTTATCACCCCTTGCCATGTGGCACGATGAGGATGATGATGATTCAGGTGCAAAGGTCATCTCCTTGACAGACTCCTTGTAGTCCTCAAACCACGGATCATGACGAGTGCGATGACCTTCATATACCTCAGAAAGCTGGTCCCAGATTAGCTTCGCGTGATTGAGGTGCATAACATTCCTGAACTGATTTTGGGACAAATGAGAGCAGATGACATCCTTCGCTGTATGGTTCAATAGAGTATACTTGCGAATGTCATCAGCCTCTGCCATCTTGCATAGATCAGTGAGTCCAATCTCAGTGATGGTCCACAGTTCGCTATCCATGGACATGAGTCGCTTCTTCATCATGGCCTTCCATCGGGAATACTCATGACCGTCAAAGGTGGGACAAGATATGTTCCTCAATCCTGTAGTCGACATAGCTGAACTCCAGGTGGTTAAACCGAATCACACAGAACAAGGGAGTACCAGGCTCTGATACCAATTGAAAGTGCTAGTATCGACTAGAGGGGGGGGTGAATAGGCGGTTTTTATGAAAGTCTTCAAAACTTAGAAGTTTCGAAGACAAATAACAGAAACGACCTAACTGATATGCAGCGGAAGATAAACTACCCTAAGCAAGCCATAGTCAAGTATGCAATTGAAAGTACAGGACTAATAGCAGCAAGATAGTAAGGATCAGGATGGAAGATAGTATGAAGCCAATCAACAGTAGTAGTCAAGCAATGAAGTCAAACAGATACACAGATAGGCAATGACTTCACGAAGAGAAACTTAAGTAAGGTTGGGAAGAGATAGAACCAGTTGCTTGTTGAAGACACAGGATTTGTTAGACCAGTTCGAGCTTTGTGACAACTGTGACGTCTGGTTAGGGAGGCTGAGATTTAACTCAAGACCGTGTCTTCACCTTATTCCCTTGAGCTAAGGACACCCGGTCCTCGCCCAATCACTCGTAAGTCTTCAAGGAGACTTCCAAACCTTCACAGACTTCGCTCACCGCAATCCACAATGACTCTTGGATGCTCGTAACGCGACGCTTAACCATTTGGAGGATTCACAGTCCTCAAGTGTAATAAGTCTTCGTGTCACATGCATGTAAAGACTTCAGTGATGCCTAACACTCTTTGGCTCTGGGTGTTTGAGATTTGTCCTCGCAAGGATTTTTCTCTCTCTCAAATGCTTCAAGGTGGGTTGCTCTCAAACGACAAAAGCCGTGCACAAACGCTGAGCAGCCCACAATTTATAGTGTAGGGGGTGGGCTATTTATAGCCACTAGGCAACCCGACCTGATTTGTCCAAAATGACCCTGGGTCACTAAGGAACTGACACGTGTTCCAACGGTCAGATTTCAAACACACGCAACAACTTTACTTGGGCTAGAAGCAAAGCTGACTCATCCAGCCCTGGATAAGGTTTCGCCCAGATCTTTCTCATAAAATTATCTTTCTTGCACCAGAAGAAGAGCATCAACCGTCTTACGGGTGGACCACGAGGGCCAGGGGCGCGCCTGGGGGGTAGGGCGCGCGCCCTACCTCGTGACCACCTCGGACACCGTTTCGCGTTGATTTTACTTCCGTAAAATCATAAATATTCCAAAAAATCTCCGTCCGTTTTTATCCTTTTTGGACTCCGTTTGATATTGGGTTTCATAAACAAAAACATGCAACATGACAGAACCGCATCGGCAATCGGATCAATATGTTAGTCCCAAAAATAATATAAAAAGTTGCCAAAAAGTATATGAAAGTGAATAATATTGGCATGGAACAATCAAAAATTATAGATACGACGGAGACGTATCAACCTGTACCGGGTATCCTTATGAACCGTGACAATCAAACTGTGGCCACTAAAGTGAGCAACTCAAAGGATAACATGAAGTCATCAAGACACGTTCAGAGAAGGTTAAAGTCTGTCAGAAAAATGAGAAACTCCGGAGTTATTGCATTGGATTATATCCAAACGCCTAAAAATCTGGCAGATCCTTTTACTAAGGGTCTTTTCACGTAATGTGATAGATAATGCATCGAGGGAGATGGGTATGAGACCCACAATATGAGTTGTTCACAGTGGTAACCTATTCTTTGTGATCGGAGATCCCGTGAATTAGATGTGGAAGACAAGCTGTTGGTCAACTGGGAGGAGAGTACCCTTACTGTTAAAATACCACTCCATGAAGATGCAATACTCTCCTAATCTACATGGTAGGTTGATGTATATCTTAATGTGTTCTAAGTTGCTCTTTGAAGCAGAGATGTTGTCCTGTAGAACATCTTTTGAAGAACGCACCTATATGAGTCTGATTGTTAAACGTCGCAATCTATGAGAGTAGGGTTCTCTCTAGTAAACTCATGAAAGGTCTCGGAGTATGACGATAAGCTCCACCCTGGGAAGACCCACGGTAGCCACGTGACGGTCAAGGCTTTGTGTGAAGCTAGATTCACGTAAAACTTGCGCTCAAGGCCCGATCCACTGCTCAAGTTGCTTACTAGTGTAGCATAGGTTTCTAGGTGGAAGTTCAACTTAACAGTCTCCACTGCAAGATCGTATATAAAACAGTGTTTTGGAACCAAAGGCAAATTTGTGTGCCTCTCGATCTGGTGGGGATTGCTGGAATTTTTGTCTATTTGGGCCTAGCCCAATAGCGCTTCAGAAATTCCTAATAAATCCTAGAGGCCCACGCAGCCCATTCGTGCAAGGCAAGAGGTGGAACTAAAGTTTAGTCCCACATTGCTAGTTTAGAGGGAGTTGGACCTCTTTATAAGGGAGGCTCCTTCCCCACTTGTATGAGCATGAGAACAAGAGGGACATCCACGCGCGCTCCTCCTCCGCCGTCCGCCTCGCCACGCCACGCCACGCCACGCCTCGTCACGACGCGCCGCGCCACGGGTTGCGGGAATGAGCCGAGCCGATGTCTAAATTTTTGCCACGCACTACGGGTATACGAAACATCACACGGAAGCTAAAAAGTTTTTGCGATAGTGGAGTTTGAATGTGAACTGTGCAGCCCTTCGACTCCTGGCTGTTCGCTTTGTCTTCGTCTCTTCGTTTCACCTTCCGTCGCTGCCCTCTCGCCTCCTTCTCTTGCGCCTATAAAAGGGAGGTCGCTCCTCTCAGAGAGACGCACCAGAATCTCTTCCTCCTCTCGCCACCGGTTCCAATCTCTGCGCTGCTGCTGTCTTCCTCATCCCGGCTTGCGGCATGCACCACGAGTCGGGACAGTAGGCCTCCGAAACTGCACCTTTTGAGTCTTGTACGGGAGAAGGGTGATAAGGTTTTTAGGGAGCGCTCTGCACGACTACTGACTTCGACGTCACAGACGCCCCGGACTCCGACGACTACTTCCCCGACGACGACTACTTCCCCTATGTCTACAACCTCCTCAACGACATGGAGGACACCGACCCCAAGTCCAGTGCCTCTGCTCCTGCTGCTATCACGTACGTGTTTCTCCCCTTTCTATTGGAGGTTCTGTTACAGTTTCTTGTTCTAGTGTTTGCCCTACACATGTTAGGATCTACCTCACATATGCATCTTTATCTATTATTTGCTCGAGAGATGATCGGTTCTAGCTCATATATGCAGATGTTATTTACCTTCACTTTGTCAAATCGCATGACTTGTTTTATCACTGCTATACTATTCATGCTTTATCTAGTATTTCTGTTATTAAAATCATTCGGTAAATTGCTCATATTTCCAACACTTGGATCATATCCACTTATGGTTGGAACTCTAGCAAGCATCCGAAACTACTAAAGATTCATTAAGGTAAAACCCAACCATACCATTAAAGTATCAAGTCCCCTTTATCCCATACGCAAACAACCTACTTACTCGGTCTCAGGCTTTCACACCACGCCACCCACCATAAGCAAATCATAAACATATTGCAAACCCTACAGCGGGGATCTCTCACGCTTGCGCTACACGGAGGGCACAATAGGATAGCACCAATAATAAAACATGCAACTCAAACCAATCATAGCAATTCATCAATCACAGATAGGACAACGAAAACCTACTCAGACATCATAGGATGGCAACACATCATTGGATAATAATATGAAGCATAAAGCACCATGTTCAAGTAGAGAGTACAACGGGTTGCTGGAGAGTGGACCGCTGGATATAGATGGTAGAAGGTGATGGAGATGTTGGTGAAGATGACGGGGGTGTTGGTGAAGATCGCGGTGATGATGATGGCCCCCGGCGGCGCTCCGCGCCACCCGAAGCAAGGAGAGAGAGCCCCTTCTTCTTCTTCTTCCTTGACCTCCTCCCTAGATGGGAGAAGGGTTTCCTCCTCTGGTCCTTGGCTCCCATGGCGTGGGAGGGCGAGAGCCCTCCGAGATTGGATCTATCTCTGTTTCCGCGTTCTCGATTCTACCCTTCACCGTTTTTTAATATCCGGAGATCCGAATCCGATTGGGGTGAATCTTTCGCCCAGATTTTTCTCGTAAAATTAGCTTTCTTGCGGCAAAAGAAGAGCGCCACCGCCTTACGGGGACCCAGGAGAGTCTATGGCGCGCCTGCCTTCCCGGGCGCCTATCTCTGGCCCCTGCACCTCCTCGCTGATTTTACTTCCCAAAAATCAAAAATATTCCAAAATGATTCTCAAGGTCTGTTTTCATCCCGTTTGACTCCATTTGATATGGGGTTTCTCTGAAACATAAAACATGCAATGCATGTGAACTCGCTTTGGGCAATCGGATCAATATGTTAGTCCCAAAATAGTATAAAAAGTTGCCAAAAGTATATGAAAGTTGTAGAATATTGGCATGGAACAATCAAAAATTATAGATACGACGGAGACGTATCAGCATCCCCAAGCTTAATTCCTGCTCATCCTCGAGTAGGTAAATGATAAAAAAGATAATTTTTAATGTGGAATGCTACCTAGCATAATCTTGATCATATGTCTAATCATGGCATGAATATTAAGACACGAGTGATTCAAAGCAATAGTCTATCATTTGACATAAAAACAATAATACTTAGGGCATCCCAACAAACAATCATGTCTTTCAAAACATCAATGCTTCAGAAAGTTATCCCTACATAATCATATAGTCTTGTATGCTCCCTTTTCTTAACACAAGGTACCCCTCATGCATATCCCGGTGTCAGCCAAGCAATTGTTTCATACTTTAGTATTCTCAAACTTTTTCAACTTTCACGCAATACATGAGCGTGAGCCATGGATATAGCACTATGGGTGGAATAGAATATGATGATGGAGGTTATGTGGAGAAGACAAAAAGGGATAAAGTCTCACATCGACGCGGCTAATCAACGGGCTATGGAGATGCCCGTCAATTGATGTCAATGCGAGGAGTAGGGATTGCCATGCAACGGATGCACTAGAGCTATAAGTGGATGAAAGCTCAAACTGAAAACTAAGTGGGTGTGCATCCAACTTGCTTGCTCATGAAAACCTAGGGCATTTGAGGAAGCCCATCGTTGGAATATACAAGACAAGTTCTATAATGAAAATTCCCACTGGTATATGAAAGTGACAACATAGGAGACTCTCTATATGAAGAACATGGTGCTACTTTGAAGCACAAGTGTGGAAAAGGATAGTAACATTGCCCCTTTTCTTTTTTTTTCTTTTTTTTCTTGTTTCGGTGGGCTTCTTTGGCCCCCTGTCGGTGTCAAAACCGGCAGATCTCGGGTAGGGGGTCCCGAACTGTGCGTCTAGGCGGATGGTAACATGAGACAAGGGACACGATGTTTTACCCAGGTTCGGGCCCTCTTGATGGAGGTAAAACCCTACGTCCTGCTTGATTAATATTGATGATATGGGTAGTAGAAGAGTAGATCTACCACGAGATCAAGGAGGCTAAACCCTAGAAGCTAGCCTATGGTATGATTGTTGTAATGTATGTTGTGTCCCACGGACTAAAGCCCTCCGGTTTATATAGACACCGGAGAGGGCTAGGGTTACAAAGAGTCGGCCATAATGGTAGGAAATCCACATATCCAGACGCCAAGCTTGCCTTCCACGCCAAGGGAAGTCCCATCCGGACACGGACGGAGTCTTCAATCTTGTATCTTCGTAGTCTTGGAGTCCGTGGACGATGATAGTCCGGCTGTCCGACACCCCTAGTCCAGACTCCTCAAGAGCCTCGAACCAAAGCTTCAATGACGATAAGTCCGGCGCGATAATGTACGGCATTGCAAGGCGGGTTCCTCCTTTGAATAATCCAGAGAAGATCATGAACACCGGATAGTGTCCAGCTCGCAAAACAATTTCCACATTCCACCGTAGAGAGAATAAAATGTACACAAGTTCAATCACGACGATTTTGCGGCATGACATCACACCACCACGAAGCCTTTACTTGAATCGTTTTTATTATACCGCCTCGGTGCGTTTAGCTAAGCGGTTTCCTTGGCACGCCTTGTCAAGCGAGATCATGTTCCCCTTATCCCGGGATTCTCATCAATACAGGCGTGGGTAACCCAACCGCGCCCGTCGCCACGCCTCCTCTATCGAAGGCGAATCCCGAACAGTCACGGAGACGGCTCTTGGTATTCTCCCTCTTTATAACAGGACCAAGGCTCGTTTCTTTTCTTCATTCTTCCATCGAATCTTCTCCTTGCTCCAAGTTCCAACACCCAGAGCCCTAGATTCGAGTGCTTCGGACCTTCAACAATGTCCGGCTCCGACCTTCAGGGCCGGTGGATGCCCTCCTCCGTCATGGAGGAGGACGTGCTAAAGCTGCGTGAGGCCAAGTACACTGCCTTACGAGATTTCAGACAGTTGCCCGCCCAAGGGCAGGCCATACCCACTCCTCGAGCCTGGTGAGTACGCTGTCTTCAGTACCCCACCTCCGTCGGGGTTTAGGCTTCTCGACGGATCCCTTCGTGAGAGGGCTCATGTTTTACTACGGGCTGGATTTTCATGACTTGGCTCCGAGTCCATCCTCCATATCTCCAAGATTTATTATCGCTTCACGGCCTTCCTCCGCGTCACCCCCACTTCGGCCTATGGCTGAAGACCTTCAATGTGGAGCCGAAGATGATCGGGGGGTGTCAAGCAGAGTGCGGCGGGGCGGCCATAAGCAGGAGGGCCGATGCCCCGTGGCCCGAGGGCTCCTTCCAAGAGGAGCTCAGCTTGTGGCAGGAGGAGTGGTTCTATATCACCGCTCTGAAGGGCAGCAGGCAAAAGCCGCCGCCTTCATTCCGCCCGGGACCTCCACGACGGTTGATGTCGTGGGTCAACCAAGGGCTCAGTTGGGGGCCGTCAAAAGACGTGCCCCTATTGCAGGGCCGGATTCGAGACCTCCAAGCGAGGGAGATCGATCCGTAGTGGTGATGCAGTCATGCTAATCAGCGTCTTTCGCCTCGCAAACGCCGCCCTCTCCGGTTATGGGAGTTCAATCCGAGGGACCACGAATTCTCCAACACTTCATGGGTACGACACCCGTGGAGATGTACAAGTTGTTCTTCGGACCGCAGGCGACGTGTCCAGAATTAACCGAGGATGCAGGCCTAAGCTGCAATCGCCCGGATACTCACGTAAGTAGCTCAGTGTCCGGACGTACTGTTTGTTTGCTTTTCTATAATTCGCCTTTTAACCCGTTGTCCTTCAACAGGAGTGGGTAGCGCAAGCAAAGCTGATAAGGTGTCCGCCCTTCCCAGCCGACCGTGACCGGAGCCCGTGGTCGAGAATGTTGGAGGCCGCGCTTTAGAAGAAGGCGAAGGGGAAAATAGAGGAGCTATCACCTCGCCTAAGGGCGCTTGAAGAAGGGGGATCGAGAATCCCTCCTCCGTGGGGAGAAGAGGACCGCCCAAGATCCGGAGGCCAAAGTCTCTAAGCTGGGAAGAAATCTTCACCAGAGGGTCTCAAGGTCCGGGAGATCCCGCCGCATAATCTTCTCCAAAGTATCAGCCCTCCAGTGAGCCGTGAGTAGAAAAAGGGGAGTTCATAAATAAGAAAACATCCCTATTTGTGCTTCTGAGGATAACCGAATTTTTTTACCTTGTAGTTCGGATCTGCGACCTTCTCAGATGAGCTTGTCTTCGGGGGATCTTCGTCCGGAGATGATGGAGAGCGAGATGCCTCCGTCTGCCGCGCCGTCGGATAGGGAGGACGAGCCTGAAGTGTCATCACAGAGGGTATCCCCGAGCCCGGCAGAGCCGAAGAGTTCGACGCTGACTAGTGTTCGGCCGGGGGAGCTGAAGGATCTTTTTGATAGTTTTGCACATGAAAGTGCGCCCTGTGTAGATAGTAGCCCCTGAGACTCGGTAGGTTGTCGAAAGCGACAGCGTGCCGAGGATCAAAATCACATGTATTGAGTGTCGCCTTTCCTATGCAGGTGGCGGATAGTCCGGGGGCTAGCCGGACTGATGGAGTTGCCGAATTAATGCGGCAAATCAATGTGGCGGATGCGGACATCACGCTAGTCAACAAGCGACTTGACGAGTCGCAAGGTAAGTTGTCTCCGCAGATCACCTGTTTAAGCGAGTCAAAGCCCACCTCTTACAATATTTATGCTTGACGAAGATGGTGTGCTGCTGTGGAGAGCCTTTCGCGAACTTGCTCAAGCCAAGGAGCAAGCCGAGGAGTGATGCGGCTGCCTCGAGGGCGGTCAAGAGTTAGAAGCCAAAGGGCTGCACACCGCCGGGTTAGGAAGAGATGGCCGAATTGGCCGTGAAATTAAAGGATGCTACCGATCGCAATGAGGCTCTTGAAAAGGAGCGCCTATCGGAGCGAGAAGACTGGGAAGGCCACCGCCGAGGCTAAGGATGCCCGCTCGCAATGCGGGCGATGAAGGAGGAGCTGCGCCAGTCGAGACATTGTGGTCGGCAAGACTTTTCTGCTGCGTCGCCGGTTTACGGATCCAAAATATGCCCAGCTTGGCTAGCTGTGGGGTCTGGAGGATCCATATATGGACTTAGCGGCAAGTGCGGCGGATGCCGTTGTGCACTTCCGGTGTCAGAAGGATCACAAGACGGAAGAGCTGTTTTGGTCTCAATTCCATAGTTCGGATCGTTCACTTCCGCTGATCGATCGGTTGGCCGAATGGGCTGAGCTGAACAGGTTGTCCGGGCTCGCCATGACGGATATCGTGACTCATGTCTGGCCAGAGAGGCCCAAGGCGACGAGCTACTTTGGCTTATTGCAGCAATTTCTTGGGGCGATGCCACATATCAAGGAGGTGAAGCGGTCGGCCTGCATAGAAGGTGCGCGGATGGCCCTTGCCCGTGTGAAGACACACTCGACAGAGATGGATGCCACCGCTGTTGCAACCCAGGGTTCGGATGAGAGCCGGTTACCCACCGAGCACTATTTTGGGGAAGTTATGCGAGGTGCTCGTGTAATAGAGTCGCAGTGCTCGAAAAATGTCATGCTCAAATGAATGTTGTATTTTGTAAAACAATGGTTATGATGTAATCGCTTTTTATACTTGTGCGTTCCAAGTATTGAAACATCTCCTATGCGGCCGTTTATGTATACGCTCAGATAACTCCGAAGATGGCGATCTTTGGCTTCAGCCCCCACGCATAAGGTGCGGGGTGTTTGCAAAAATAGCGCATTGTCACACTTAATCCGACGTCTCGGTCCTGTTGAGGAGGTGGTAGCATAGCAAACGAGGCAATCCGGACTATGGTGCTTTATCACTTTCACTTAGCCATTGGAGTTCGAGGGTGGGGCTACGATATAGCCCCTGGGGGCACCGCGCTTCTACGAATTTGGGGCGCATGTGTGCCTGACCGGGAAATGGTCCTTCATCAAAGCGGGGAATTCTAAACATTCCGGTGGTCGATCGAGTGGTTGACGGTCTCTCTGTATCAGATCATGACAGTTGGCCGCTTTCATCGAGGTGCTTAGCCCAAATTAACCGGGCACAATCGCAGAGTTCTCCGGTGCGCGTTAGCCGATGATACGGAACGTAAGGCAGCAAAACACAGGAGCCGGGCAAACCCAACATTTGACCAAAGACATGATTCGGAGCTGATGCATATAAGGCCTAACTCGAGACGCCGAATACTCCCTAAGTTGTTCGGTCTTTTATAATAATGGGCAGAACAATGCCCTAAGCCCCTAGTGTCCAGGTACGGGCGAGGTCCTCTGACGCGGCCGATGCCAAAACGTCAGGCTCCACTCTGGTTATAAAGAGAAACCAGGGGATTATAACAACAAGAGACAGTAAAAAAGGTTTACGCAGGGTCTTAATCTGAAAAGAATCCTTGCGACGGGTCCCTACCGCACGTCTGCGCTGGTCTCCGTTGCAGCCGTTATCTCGACGGTGTGCACGTTGTTCGTCTCAGAAAAGAGAGGAACTTAGTTTGAAAGGAAATCGTGTGAAAAAAAGTATATGAAAAATATTAATAAATAAGTAAAGCGGAGTCTATATGAGCTCGTTGTTGCTTATATGCACAGCCCCTTGTGACGGGTGTGCGGCTAGGGAGCCCTAGCTTTGATCTTTGGACTCGTTTAACCGTGTCCGGTCTTTAAATGACCCTCAGATGAAAGGATGCCACGTGGACCGGCATTTTAAGTGTAAGAGACGCGAATGTGGTATGACGTTGAAGCGGACAAAGCTTCAAGGTCCCAATAGTGCTTGATAGCTACTTTTAAATGGGACGACACGAAAGACTAGTGCCAAGGTCGGAAGTTGTTCGGTGACTGAACACAACTTCTAGTAATAAGGAGCCTGTGCACTTGGCGAAGGACTCGCGTCACTCCTTTAAAGGAAGTGCGGCTATGTCGAATTTTAGTAAGGTCTATCCCCAACTTATGGATTGTGTTTGGATATAGTAGGTTTAAATCATCGCCTCCGCCCATCGACTTGTGTAAATTGTAGTCCGTCGATTATAGGATCCAATATCGGCGATCCAAATTTTTGCATTTTAACGCTTCGAATAATCCAGTGTGTCGGAGTAATTGGGCACGGATACCCAAGACGGCGAGACAATAATTCAAGACATCGGGCTAGCAAAGCCCTCATCCGACTTCCGATGCGCAGGTCGTCGATCGCAGATCGCCGATCGCAGTCAGCAGGTCGCCGACCGCAGATCGCTGATCGCAGATCGCTGATCGCCGACTACCACCAGCCGATCGCCGACCACCGACTCACCCATCAGCCGATCGCCGATCGCCGACCCGCCACTCAGCCGATCGCCGATCGCCGACTCACCACCAGCCGATCACGATCGCCGACTCTCACATCAGCCGATCAGAGATCGCTGATCGCCGACTACCACCAGCCGATTGCCATTGCCGACTACGCCAGTCGATCCATTGCCATTGCCGACTACCACCAGCCGATCACGACCGCACTGACGCGACTCGACGTGACGACCGTGCGAGACTGCTCACACGACGCCTTGACCATCATGTACACAAGGTCACTTGTCCCCTGACATTATTTATGAAGTGACCCTAGGGACAAGGATGACACCCCACCATGCCTTGCTCCCATACCACTACATAGCTTAGATAGTAAGCTAGCCATGCCTATATAAAGGCACCCATCCATCCATCCACCACACACTCTCATGGACTCTCACGCACACACACAAGAAAATAGCTAGCAAGCTAGCTAGCTATCCATCCATCCATCCACATGAGCACACATGCTCACGGCCACAAGCCATGGCCATACATGGCCACTAGAGCCGGCCATACGCAGGCATATACCAGATCAGATGCACTTCAAACTGATCGCAGATCTGACTCAGAGCACTTTGTAACGCCCGATGTACACCCCAGATAGATACATTCGGACATGCAAGAAGAGAGTATTATCTCTTCTGAGAGCTCAAGTGGGTAAACCACCGCGTGCTACTCGTGATACCCGCTCCCGCCTATCGCCAGCAGATCTTGCCCCCACACGGCCACCTTGTGGCATATGTCGCCTTGCACCCCCGTGAGAATACCACGACATTTGGCACCCACCGTGATGCGGATTATGCTATTCTACGCCGCTTTGGTTTCGCAGATCCGGCGGGACCATCTTCCTCTTCACCGCCGCTTGGCGTCGCCGTCTCTTCGATAGCACTCGGGGGCTCGACTTCGACCCGCCCCCAGAGCGGTCGCGCGGGACGGCGCGTCCTCGTCGTCGGCCTCGCCGCCTTCGTCATCACCACCGTAGCGACGCCGGCTGTCCGTCCGCGCGCACGCCACGCGCGGGTCTTCGCTTCGGTCGGCCTTGTCTGTCCACGCGCCGCTCGCGTCTGCATTCCTTCGCGTCGCGCCTTGCTCCGGCCGACACACACGTTCGCTCAGCCATATACTATCTATGCAAGCTAGCTAGATGCGAGTCAACAATGGTCAAACCATGGTCATACACTAGCAAAATACCCCCGAGATGCAGGCCATACATTGCACATACACTGCTTGGCTACCACTCGTACACGAGTGAGATGCGGGCCAGATAACCCCCGTACACTGGTCGGATAATGGCTGTACGCCGTCCCCCAGCCATGGACTTGGTCACGCCCGTGCGTGTTGTGCCCACCGCTCCAGCGCTGTCCCTCCATTTCCCGTTGTCGCTGCCTCTTGGCGCTGTCACTGGCTCTCTTGCTGTTGCCTGCTTGAGCGTTATTGTTGCCTCTACCTACCACGGCCTGCTGGCCCCCGCTACCACTCTGCTCAAGCGGCCGCGCGGGCTGCTCCCTACCTGCGTCCGGGTGTGCGCCAGCGCCACCCCGCTCTGCTGCTGCGCCTCGCGCCTTCAGCCTGGACAGAAGCTCCGGCGAGCCACCTCTTCATGGCGTCCTCTGCGTCCTTCGCTCGCGCGCGCTGCTCCGTGCGTCCCTCCGTCGCGCCCGCACCGGCGGCCTCCGGCCCAGCGCCCTGCCGTCGTCCGCCCGCGCCACCACGGGTCGCCCCGCTGCTGCTCTCCACCGACTACGGCTGCATGGTCGCACGCCTGCGGCCTCCAGGTCGCCTCGCCAACTCGCTGCGCCGACCCGACCACCGGACCGCCAGCCGCGCCCGAGCGCCGCAGGCGGGCCTCGTCGGCGCGCTCCTCCAAGCCGCTCCGGCTCCTCCTCCAGACCCTGCGCGTCCGCCCGCCTCTCCAAGCACGGCCGCGTCCAGCACCGCGCTGGCTCCCCGGCGTCGCCCTGCACCTGGCCGGGTCCGGCTTGCTCCGCCAGCCGGCCTCCAGCACACTCGTTGGCCGAGTCGCCGCCTCGCGTGCCGGCTGGCCCGCTCGCCTCCGCGCTCTGGCCCGGCCGCCTGGCCCCGCTCGCACCTCGCCAGCATCGCCTTCGCCGGCCGGCTTCCGCGCTGGCTGGCTCTCCCGCGCCGGCTTCCGCGCTGGCTGGCTCTCCCCCGCCGGCTTCACCCACCACCCGGCCGGCCTGGCCGGCTGCCGGCTCCGCGCCCGCTCCTGCTGCCGGCTTCGCGGCAGCCCCGCGCCGGCTCCCCGCCCCGAGCTGGCCGGCCTCCGCGCGCCCTGGCCGGCTTCCACGACATCCCCTTCCGGCTCTGGCCCCGCTCCACCTCCTCGACGCACCAGGCTCCATCTCCTTCCCCGTGTCGGCTTCGCTTCGCCTCCCTGGTGCGCCCCGCCCCGACCCCAAACCCGGCCGCCTGCTGGCTCCCCGCCGACTCCGAACCCTTCCTGCCGGCTGTGCGGCCCGGCCGCCTGCAGGCTCCGTGCCGACTCCGAGCCCGGCCTGCGGGCTGCGCGACCCGGCCGCCTGCTGGCTTCGCGCCGGCTTCTGCCCGCCGTGCCCGCCTGCGCCTGCTCCCGCGCGCCGGCTCCAATCGCCGCCTTGCCTGGCCGGCTCCGCCTCCCGCCGCGGGGCGCCGCTCCGCTGCGCGCCATGCCCAGCTCCCGCCGGTTGCGTCTGTGCACTATATTGCCGGCTGGAAAAATATTGCCGGCTGCCTACTTGGACAGAAAGAAGAAGTATCCGTCCGGCTCTCCGAGAGGCCGGCAGGGACCAAAAAAAATGTGTGTGTGCATCCGGCTACCCAGATCCGGCTGAAGAAAATTCCGGATGCCCACGGCCGACTGGCAAGAAAAGAAAATGTGTGTGTGCGTCCGACCGCTGGCTGCCTGTCCGGCTACAAAGAGCCCGATCAACAGAAATGGGTCCGCCACCACCGGGTCAAGAAGAAAAAGAAGAAGACAAAGTAGTCGCTGGGATCTGACCGACCTTCGCCATCGCCCGAATCTCGGGGGCTACACACGGTAGTCTTGACGCTACCGCAGAAAGAAGACAAAGTAGTTGCTGGAGATCCGCCCGATCGCCATGATCGGCCGAATCTCGGGTTACACCGGTGAGTCTTGTTGGCCTCGCCAAGATTGCGATAAGAGAAGAGTTTTGTCGTTGCCAGTGACGAGAAGATAAAAGAAGGAAAGGGCGCCGCAAGTTACCTCGCCGCTGGCCGGCCGAGCTCGACCGCGGGGCCCCGCCGAGCCCGGGCTCAAGGTCACAGATCATGAAGCGCCGAAGTCGCTACCCGTCCTCGACGACCGCGACTACACGAAAATCAATGTGAGCTCTCACCCGCATATTTTTGCATCAAGAAGAGCACGGATAACCACGAGCGATGCTCGGGGCTATCTCCGCATTTTATTACGATTACATCATCACACCGGCGCCCACCCGAGTTGGCGAAAGTGGCCGCCGCTTTCGAGACGTTAGCTCCCGCAGACGGCTTAGTAGCGGCGCAGCACCAAAGGCCCACGATCCCACAGATCGCAGAGCGGCCGTCCGACCGGCAATAGTGAACGCCGGAGGCCACCCACGCGAAAAAACGTCCGGAAGAAAAACGCTTTAGGCGACCGACCGCTTCCTTTACAAGTATCCGCCGGTTAATCTGCTCCTGACTCGAGTATCAGACACTGCTTTCACGGCCCATCTTCACCACAGATCGCAGAGCGGCCGTCCATGAGCGAGAGCACAAGCCAAAAGCGGGGAACATGAAAAGATTGAAGGGGCTCTTGACGAAACCGAAGTCGGCACCCTCCGTGATAAAATTTGTAATGCTAAAAGCAAACATTTGATATATTTGCATAGACTAACTTTGTCTTTTTCATGACCATTTCCATGAACACTCGCTAAAAAACCTCCGCCTAACTTTGCTAAGTTGCCGCAGCTTGGGGCTACCGTCGAGTAATTGGGCACTGATACCTCAAGACGGCGAGACAACATTCAAGACATCGGGCTAGCAAAGCCCTCATCCGACTTCCCGATCGCAGATCGCCGACCGCAGATCGCCGATCGCAGTCGCAGTCGCCGACCGCAGATCGCTGACCGCCGACTACCACTCAGCCGATCGCCGACCACCGACTACCACTCAGCCGATCGCCGACCGCCGATCGCCGACTACACACCAGTCGATCGCCGACCGCCGACTACCATCAGCCGATCGCCGATCGCCGACTCGCCACCAGTCGATCGCAGATCGCCGACCGCCGACTACCACTCAGCCGATCACATTGCCGACTACCGCCAGCCGATCACGACCGCTATGACGCGACCTCGACGTGACGATCAGATCAAAGATTGCTCACGTGACGCCTTGACCATCATGTACAGTGTCACTTGTCCCCTGGCACTATTTATGAAGTGACCCTGGGGACAAGGATGACACCCCACCATGCCTTGCTCCCATACCACTACATAGCTTAGATAGTAAGCTAGCCATGCCTATATAAAGGCACCCATCCATCCATCCACCACACACTCTCATGGACTCTCACGCACACACACAAGGAAATAGCTAGCAAGCTAGCTAGCTATCCATCCATCCATCCACATGAGCACACATGCTCACGGCCACAAGCCATGGCCATACATGGCCACTAGAGCCGGCCATACGCAGGCATATACCAGATCAGATGCACTTGGCACTGATCGCAGACATGACTCCAGAGCACTTTGTAACGCCTGATGTACACCCCTGATAGATACATTCGGACATGTAGCAAGAGGAGTATTATCTCTCCGGAGAGCTCAAGTGGGTAAACCACCGCGTGCTACTCGCATACCCGCTCCCGGGCCTATCAGCAGCAGTCTTGCCCACACACGAAGCCACCTTGTGGCATATGTCGTCTTGCACCCCCCGTGAGAATACCACGACAAGGTGGTCGAAAGTGATTGGTTTTGATATCCAATCTCGACGTTCCGCTGGGTTGGACCGCGCGAGACCCATTTTAGCGGGTGCCGCATTGTTTTTCCATATTATCACATGAAGTGAATTTACTGCTTTGACCTCTTGTGGGAAAGTCTTTTGTTTTCCGGTGCTCTGCTGGTGGGGTTTATCATCGTCCTCGCTTGATGCGTCGAGCCCCTTGTGTTCGGCGTTTAATCGGCCGGACTGTTTGAAAACCCAACAATCTCGGTGGGTATGGTTTGCAGGCCTTCTGGGGGTACTGTGGATTTGACATATCCGACCCAAAATTTAGTTTAAATTGGATAGCTCATCACTGTTATCCTTAAGAGGCAATGTTTTGCTGTTTGGCCGCGAGCTTTTGAATCCGGCGTTGACCGCCGTGTTCTTTGGGCTTTTCTCTTTATTTCGCTACCGATCTTTTCGCTACCGTGATTTTCCGCTTCCATCTCGATCTCGGATGTACTTGGGTCGTTGGGTCTTGATCTTGCTAGCTGCCTATCTTCCCCCCGCAAAAGCGGGTCATGAGGCTTGTTAGCACGGACATTGTCCTCGGCTTCTCTCGCCGAGGTGTCCGCGAGCCATTCGCCTTGGACGTTGTGTTTAAAAGCTGCTAAGGCTTGATTGTCCGGACAATGACTATTTGGTTCTTTTTGGTAAGGAACCTGTTCTGAATTTGCTACCGACTCTCCGGCTGTTGAGTTATATGACTTAGATCGTCTCAAGGTCCGGAGGGCGGACATAAGTCCCTTGAAAATTTGTTCTAAACGCATCCTCAAGCTCTTCCCAACTTCCAACAAGTTTTCGGGAGGCTTTTGAGCCAATGACGGGCTGGCCCTTTGAGCTTGAGGGTAAATATTTTATGGCGTGGAGATCATCTCCTCCGCCATGTGTATGTGTAGTATATAATCCTCTATCCGCACTTCGTGGTCTGTTGTTCCGTCGTAAGCCTCTATGTTTATGGGTTTAAACCTCGCTGGGAATTCATGATCCAGCACCTCATTGGTGAAACATAGTGGGTGTGCGGCGCCCCTGTATTTGGGTGTACCGCTGTCTTCAAACACTTGATGTGTTGTGTTGCTTCCTGGGGCCCTCTTTTTGGCCCGTAAATGGACCTGGATGGGCCATCTGTTTTTCCAGGTCATGAGTCTGATTGTGTGCGGCGCCGCTTTTAGATTTTGGCCGATCATCTGGCCGTCTATCCGGCCAGGCGGCCTCTTTGTTTTTTGATTGTGGGGGCTCTATGGCTTCCTTGTCAAACTTTGGTAGCAGCTTGCGCTTCGGGTAGCTCTTTGATTGATAGCCATTGCCATATTTGTCTGCGGTTTTGAGCACTTTGCTCCACCTCATTCTGAGTATGTCTTCCGCTGTTCTGAGCTTCCGTTTTTCCTTCTTCAAACTTCTTGCAGTGGCAACGAGTCTGTTCTGAAGGCTTTTATTCTCCGGTGGTGTGTCCGGCGTGAGGTCGTCTGGACTTTTGGTTTCGCCGGGCATGGATTTATTATCCGACTCGTCCTGTTCGGACGGTTGCTTGTGTTCGTCGTCCACTGGTTTGCCCTGCTCTATTGCTGGGTCCTTAGGAGCGCTGTTGTTGTCGAGGCGGGACTTAGGGCGGCGTCTGCGTCGCCGTTTTGGTTGTTTATCGGCGGGATTATCTTCTGCCGCGCCCCGTTGGTCCTCGTTATCGCTTCCTTTTGGGGTATCCACCATGTATACGTCGTATGACGAGGTGGTCTTCCAAAGGCCTCAGAGGCGCTGGTTCTTGTTCGCCTCGGCATCGCCGCCCATACCGCCGATGTCCTCGAGTCGTAGTCTAGCATGTCTGTTAGATCGTCGACAGTGGCTACAAAGTGGGTGGTGGGTGGGCTTTGAATTTCTTCGTCCTCCGTATCCCAACCGTCCTGGCCTTAGTCCGGCCAGGTCTCTCGAGATAGCGAGAGATTTTTTAGCGAATTTAGGATGTCGCCAAAGGGCGAGTGTCGGAAGATGTCCGTGGCGGTGAATTCCATGACCGGCGCCCAATCAGATTCGATTGGCAGGGGCGCGGGAGGTCCGAAGTCCGGCAGGGAGTTCGGCACCTCGGAGTCACGAGCTTCGCAAGGGACAAGGTTAGTGTTCGGCTCCATCGCCGTGGAAGTTGCAGCCCCCGAGGCGGTGTCCAGCCACCGGTCCTCGATTTGGGCGATCGGCTCCGGGCTAAGGGCCGGAGCGGATTCTTCAGCGCTACCAAGGCCTTTGTCCGCGGCAGAGCTAGATCATGCCCATCGTGATAAAGGCGGCATGCTCGGCCGTGGCTCGAGCCCGTCAAGATCAAGTCCCCGCGGATGTCGGCCGTGAAGTTTAGGCTTCGAACTCGACCGATGGCGGGGGTAGCTTCGATCCGCTCCAGATGGCCAAGTGAATTAGCCCGCAGCGTAAGCCGCCGAACACGACGATCCGTCCGGGAGAAAAGTCTCACCACCGACAACGTTGTTGATTGAAGAAGCCATCGAGCCTATCGGTGGACGACACGAGGAACTCTCAATGAAAGCACCAATGTCGATGTCAAAACCGCGGATCTTGGGTAGGGGTCCCGAATCGTGCATCTAGGTGGATGGTAACAGGAGACAAGGGACACGATGTTTTACCTGTGTTCGGGCCCTCTTGATGGAGGTAAAACCCCACGCCCCGCTTGATTAATATTGATGCTATGGGTAGTACAAGAGTAGATCTACCACGAGATCAAGGAGGCTAAACCCTAGAAGCTAGCCTATGGTATGATTGTTGTAATGTATGTTGTGTCTCACGGACTAAAGCCCTCCGTTTATATAGACACCGGAGAGGGCTAGGGTTACACAGTAGTCGGTTACAATGGTAGGAAATCTACATATCCGTATCGCCAAGCTTGCCTTCCACGCCAAGGAAAGTCCCATCCGGACACGGGACGGCGTCTTCAATCTTGTATCTTCGTAGTCTTGGAGTCCGGCGGACGATGATAGTCTGGCTGTCCGGACACCCCCTAGTCCAGGACTCCCTCACCCCCTTTTTTAGTCTTTGGCTTTCCTTTTTTTCTTTTTTTCATGGGGCAATGGTCTATAATGATGATCATCACACTTTTATTTACTTACAACTCAATATTACAACTCAATACTAGAACAAAGATATGACTCTATATGAATGCTTCCTGCGGTGTAACGGGATGTGCAATGATCTAGCGTAGCAATGACATCAAAAAAGGACAAGCCATGAAAACATCTTACTAGCTATCTTACGATCATGCAAAGCAATATGACAATGAATGCTCAAGTCATGAATATGATGATGATGGAAGTTGGATGGCAATATATCTCGGAATGGCTATGGAAATGCCATGATAGGTAGGTATGGTGGCTGTTTTGAGGAAGATATAAGGAGGCTTATGTGTGATAGAGCGTATCATATCATGGGGTTTGATGCACCGTGAAGTTTGCACCAACTCTCGAGGTGAGAAAGGGCAATGCAGTGCATCAAGAGGCTAGCAATGATGGAAAGGTAAAGTCGCGTATAATCCATGGACTCAACATTAGTCATAAAGAACTCACATACTTATTGCAAAAAATTTAGAAGCCCTTGAAACAAAGTACTACACGCATACTCCTAGGGGGGAGGTTGGTAGGAGTTAACCATCGCGCGCCCCGACCTTCACACAAAGATAAAAAATCAAAATACAATGCGCGCCAATTTGGTTACATAGTTAGTAGACCATACGTGCATGCTTCAGGAATCACAAACCTTAACACCAATATCCTTACTTAACACAACCATCTACTAGTACCTCCCACATATTATCATCTCTATATCGCAAAACTATTGCAAGGAATCAAACATATCATATTCAGCGATCTATAGGTTTATGTAGGATTTTATGACTAACCATGTGAATGACCAATTTCTGTCATCTCTCTAAATTGATATAAGTGAAGCAAGAGAGTTTACTTATTTCTACAAAATATATGCCCACGCTCTAACAAATATAAGTGAAGCAAAAGAGCATTCTACAAATGGCGGTTTTCTATGTGAAGAGAAACAGGCAATCCAGACTTCAAATGATATAAGTGAAGCACATGAAGCATTCTATAAAGCCATACTCAAAAGATATAAATAAGGTGCAATGAGCATTCTATAAATCAACCAAGGACTATCTCATACCAGCATGGTGCATAAAATAAAAATGAAACTAAATGCAAAAGACGCTCCAAGACTTGCACATATTGCACGAACGAAACGAATTCAAAAACATACCGATACTTTTTGAAGAAAGAGGGGATGCCTTCCGGGGCATCCCCAAGCTTAGATGCTTGAGTCTCCTTGAATATTTATTTGGGGTGCCTCGGGAATCCCCAAGCTTGAGCTCTTGCCTCTCTTCTTTTTCCTCATATCGAGACCCCCTCGTTTAGACACTTCATCCACACAAAACTTCAACAGAAAACTCGGTAAGATCCGTTAGTATAATAAAGCAAATCACCACTCTAAGTATTGTTGAAAACCAATTCATATTTTGTTTTTGCATTGTGTCTACTATAGTATAACTTTTCCATGGCTTAATCCACTAATATAAATTGATAGATTCATCAAAACAAGCAAACTATGCATCAAAAACAGAATCTGTCAAAAACAGAACAGTCTGTAGCAATATGAGCATCCACCATACTTCTGTTACCCCAAAAATTCTACAAAAATTAGGAAAAATAAAAAAGTTTTATAGGAAGACAATGCAAAAGGAATCAGAACCAATTGACGTTCCCATTAAAAATGTAAAATCGTGCACTACAGCCAAAGTTTCTGTCCTACACCGTACAAACCAACAAGCATTGTAAACATCCTAAAGGCAAACCTTGGCACATTATTTTTATAATACAATGGAATTATACAAGGGGATAATTATTTTTGATGAAAAGTTTCTGTAATCAAGATTCACAATGTTTCCGTGAGCATGAACAAAGTTCAAGGAGCTCTCCCACTTCAACAATGTTTGTCTTTCTCACTTTCACTTTCCTTTTTTGAAAAGTGTTAGGTTCCCCTCTTTATTTATTTTTTTGTTTTTAAACTATATGAAAGCACTCAACAGAAATAAATGACTCTCTAAAACTTCCGGATCCCAAGGCAGCGCTTTTTTTAAAGCCATTAAGCTAGGCATATAGTGCTCAAGTAATGGATCCATCCGGATCCCAAGGTATATCAAAGCCAATTTTAATTAACAATGATTTGTGATTTAGTAGTGAGCACAAAGTAATATATATCATGCAACAACGAAGTCTATCTCTCTTCCTATGCATCGGCATATCATAAAAGAACAATTCATGCACACCAAGTAAAGGCCAATGCATAGTATAAGCAGTTTCTTGCAATTTTATCATATTGGAAACATAGAGAGGTGGAGATATAGTTCCTCTCTCATAATAATTGCAAGTAGGAGCAGCAAGCACATGCATATTATATTCATCAAAATCATCATGTGCAATGGTAAAAGGCAACCCATCAATATAATCCTTAATAAGCACAAACTTTTTCGATATAGTGTAGTTGGGAGAATTCAAATAGATAATAGGACTATCATGCGTGGGTGCAATAGCAGCAATTTCATGTTTAACATAAGGAACTATAGCAAGTTCATCTCCATCTTATATTTACTAATTGGAGGCACCAATAAAGCCTCCACGTTAATCCTTGGATTACACATAAAATTAACCTTAGGATCTTAATTGTAGGGTTAGGATTAAATAAGGGAGGTGGAACGTGTCTGGGAGAGTCCTTCATGATTACAATCTAAGAGAGGCAGAACGTGTATGCAAGAGTCCTTGATGATTACAATCTATATCAGGGAGTCCTTGATGATTACAATATATCTCACGTACAACCATGTATCACCTTCCAACCACGTGATTCCTTTCCTTCCCAGAAACTCTACAGCCCAAGTTGCCCAAGAGAAACACATCTTTGATTAATATGTCCTCCATAATTTCACGGGATGGCCAAGTTTCATCCTGCAGCCATCACAGCGGACAAAGATTTAGTGATCATCTTGCAACTTAGCATATATAGTAATATCCGCCCCCAGTCAAAATCCGAATGTCAATAGCTGAAGCAAGATTCTTTCATGAATTGGACAATTTCAGCGCTACATAGGGGGCTGGAGCAGACTCGATCCTTTTCACGCACGCGGTGCGGATGGCGTGCGTCGCCTTGAATCTGCAGGCGCATGCCCCGTAATGAACGAGAAGGGGCAGCACCTAGCCGGCATGGAGAGACCGGCCAGGAGAAATTATGCAGCCTCGATCCTCCTGTCATGCGTTCTGGCCTCCTCCATCGTGATCTGGAACGCTTGCGCGTTCGTGGCCATGGAAGCGGACAAGCAGTCGATAGATTCTTCTTTACCCCTATGAACAAGGAACATCCCATGAACGGGTACATAGAGCCGCGGAAATGCGATGCCGGCGTACGCGTACAAGCAGCCGGCAGCCCCGAAGCGCCCAAGGGAAGTGCTTGAGTTTTCCTGGTGGACACAATACGTGGCTACCGCTTGTCGGCACCTATACAACACGTGGTGCATTGATCAAGTGTAGTAATCAAGTCTGGATGATTTTTTGCTTTGTTTCATCAATCGGGCTGTTTGATCTGGATGGATGTTTGATATGATAAGAAGTTGCATGGTGATGCTTGACAAAGTCGCTCCATGAAGGTGCTGGCTGCGAGAACGAGAGGCGGCCGATCATGCTCGACTCTACGCGACCTCGTCGTCATGCAGATCTTGCACATCGGCAGCAAAGATTGATGGTGGTGTGCCGACCTTAATTCAACATTGTTGATGTATTAGCCTCAGGTATCATAGTAAGCTAAGGCATAAGCACATCTTCTTATTTCTGTTAAATCAGATTCGTTTTGTTGTCCTATGATATTTGCTACCATCAGTTTTTCTGTAGTTCCTCTTCAATGTCAAAGAGAACCAATGTGTATTTTAGCTGATAGACACATGGATTGGGAGTGGGATGGCTCTAGGGTTGGCTCTCTCCTCTCCTCCCTCGCTCCCTCCCCGCGGGACGCCGTCGGCTAGCGGTTCCCCTCGTCCCCGGCGTCCAAGTCCGTTTCGCTCCCCTGCTCCCCTCTCTCCTCGTGCTCCCCTCCGGGCTTCCCACCGGCGGCAGGGCCCGAACCTCTCTCACCTGCGTTCCCCCCTCCCTGTTCGGTGGCCTTGGCTGCGCTGCGGGCCAACAAGTTCTGGGCTCTTGATTCCGACGACTATGGCTCGATTCTGATCCTGAGACCCCCCCTCCTTCTCGCTCGGCCTCGGTGGTTGGGATGCCGCCGTTGCTGGTGGCGGGTCGTCGGCGCAAGTTTGCCCCGGGGGGTCGGGGCGGCGTGTGTGCTCGATGCGGGCCCAGATGGTTGGCGTCGTGTGGGCCGTGCTCGCCGGCGCGCCGCTCCCTGGGCGGCGGATCCTTCTTTGGTGAGCCCGGGGGTGGTCGCCATGGCCTCGCATGTCTCCTCCCCCTCGGTGGCGGTGCCCTCCGGCTCGTCGCCGCCCAGGCCCCTCCCTTCCCCGTCGTCGGCGGCGCCGGCGCAAACCCTAGATCTGGGATCGGGTCTTGCGTTGGTGCCCCGGACCGTGGGCCGGGTCCCTCTGGTCGGTAATGGGTCGTGTGGGCCTGTCTCGGCCCCTTTGCTGGATTCCACGGTTGACTCCCCCCCTCGTGTCTGTTCCTGTTGGGCCCAGGTCGGCCCAGCTGCGCTCGCCTTCCCCTCCGGCCCTTTCGAATGAGCCCGACCTGGCTTGCTCCGGCTATTTATGGGTCCGAAGGGGTCGGTTCCCCCTTTTCTAGGGTTTCCTGCCTCCGCTGCTGATCTGCGACGGCGCCGTTTCCCTATCCGCCGCTTTGTCAGATCCAACCCTCCTCCTCCCCTCCTCCTCCCCTACTCGTCGGTCGTGGCGATGGACCGCTCCCGTGGGTCCTCAAGTGAGGCTGTCTCCGGCCTTAAGCGGGGGCGGGACGGCTCTGGCGACGCCGCTGTGGATCTGGAGTACGAGGCGTCGCTCCGCGCCAAGCTCCAGGCTTCGCGGTCGGAGGCGGGCGTCGCGTCGCCGCGTGCGTCTAGATCCGGGCCGGTGGCTTCCCCGTCCCTGGCGCCCGCTGCTCCGGTGCCTGTGGTCGATCCTTGGGAACAGGCGGCGCGGGGGAGCCGGGCGGGATCTTTGGGCCCCTCCTCGTCTCCTTCCTCGCTTGCTCCCTTGGGTGGGCCGCAGCACCGGGCGGCGGGCGGGGCGGCCGCCCTGCGTTCCTTGTGGTGGCTCCGGCACCGCTCGGCGTCCGGTTGGCCTGCGGCGGGACGTGGTCTTTGGCGCTGGTGCCGCCGGTGGTTCTTCTGGAGATGGCATCCTCCCTCCGCCGCCTTCTCGTGGTGTGAATCGTAACTCCTCTCACTCCCAGGTTTCCAATCCCATTCTCACCTGCTTCGCGTTTCATCGCCCTGGCCATTTCCAGTCTCGGTGCGAGAACCCCCCTTTCTGCCTCATCTGTAGAGAGGATGGACACCTAACGGTGGACTGTCAAAGTAGGATCAAGCCCCCCTCCTTCGTCCATTATGGGATTGGCCTCCCGGGTTGCTCCTTTTTTGCCATGGACAAGGAAGTCCCCGCAGCTGCGCCTATCCCCTCCCTGTCCAGCGTGGGTGTCATTACTGTCCAAGACAAGCTTATCTCTTCACAAGCCCTCTTTGATGAACTTCGTATGTGGGATGAAGGTGGTTGGGACTGGCAGATCCGCCAGCTTTCTGATTTCGAGTTTGCGGCCACTTTCCCCTCTAAAGAGAGTCTTTGCATGATGTCTTCTTGTACCAGTTTCACTCTCCCTGTGAACCAACTTGTTGTGTCGGTCAAAGCGGCTTCCAACGGATCCAAGAACATTCCTCCTCTATCTGATGTCTGGGTGCTCGTTGATGATGTGCCTCCCAGCTTGCGCACCGCGTCCTTCTTGATGGCCTTTGGGGTGCTTATCGGGAAACCTATTGAGGTCGATCTTGCCTCATTGTCGGTTCTTGGCCCTGCTCGCATTCGTGTATGGGTTGTGGATCCGATCTGCATCCGTGGCTCCGTTGATGTTTTCCCGGCGGCTGAGGGTTTCCGTCTTCGTGTTCGGGTGGAAGGTGCTCCTGGTGCGGCCGCCCCTCCTCCCCCCCTCCTCCCCCGGCTTCGGGTGACGAGGACAAGAGCCGGGAGGGTGGGGGGAGGGGTCCTGAGGACTCGCTGAATGGAACGGATCCCCGCTTCACCCAGTCTACGTGGGATGGGCTTTCTCCTGCTGAGCAGGAGCTGATGAAGGATTGTGCTCCGGCTCCGGCGGGTGGTGGGGTTCAGGGCACGGTGCCTGATTTGGTGGCTGGCCCTGCGGCCGCGGCTGCTTCGAAGGGCACCCCCTTGTCGGGGGCGTGCTCCAATATGCCCGTGCGCCCCACCTCCCCCTCGCTGTCCGGCATTGAAGATCTACCTCCTGTGGGACCTTCGGCGGCTAAGAAAAGGAAGAAGTCCTCGGTGAAGAAGTTCCCCGCGAAGAGCCGGGCCTCGAGGGACTCCAGGCAGTCGGCGGCTGGGCTCTGCCGCCGTCTGGAGGTGGACCTGGGGGCGGCTTCGGGCCCTTCTTTGGCGGCGGCTTCCCCTAGTCGGGCCACCCCGGTCCCTGTGCGCTCTCCTACTTCGACCGCCCGCAAGAGTGGCCGCGTCTCCAACAGTGGCGAGCGCGTGGTGGATCGGGCGGCTCGGCGTGCGGCGGCGCATGATCTCCTCCCCAGGTTTGGATTCACCCTCATCTCCTTCCCCCCCCCTGTGGCTTAGTCTCCTGTTAGGCTAGTATTACCCTCTCATTCCAATGAACATCTCCTTTCGATATTAGCTGATGTGGGGATATGTCTAGATGCTAGTGTGGGTTCTCCCTCCTCTCTGTTACAGTTGATTCGTGCTAATGAACGTGCTCAGGCTGATATCGCTAAGGCCAAGGAGGCCAGAATGGGATGGATGCCCCTCTGGTTGTGGCCGGAGGGGAACCGGACGAGGTTGCTAGGGGGCAGCGGTCTCCGGTGCAGAAATGCGGGGCTGGGAAACGTGCTAAAACCTGCAAGGCTCCGTGCAGGTCGAGCCTGAGAATTAAAAACCTTTCCCTAAGATGAAGGCTCTGTTTTGGAACATTAGAGGGTTCTGCGCTAGGGGGCGCAGAGACCAATTGAAGGACCTAATGCGCGCTGAAAGAATTGATTTTATCGGGCTTGTTGAGACTCTTAAACCTTCCTTTTCTCCTTCTGAACTATCGGCGATTGCTGGGATTGATAGATTTAGGTGGAATTTCGTGGCATCCGTGGGACAGTCCGGCGGCTTTCTTCTGGGCACCAATAATGACACCTTTGATTTTGTGGCTTTTGATCATGGTGTATACTGGGCTAGTATGGTAGTTTCCCTTCGTTCCAACAACACCCTCCTTGAACTTATGGTAGTATATGGTCCGGCTGATCATTCTTTGTCACATATTTTCTTGGATGAGATTTTCTCTAAAATTGATGCTTGCCAACTGCCTCTCTTGGTTGGGGTGATTTTAACCTGCTTCGGTATCCTTCTGATAAGAGTTCTGCCAATTTCTCCTGGGTGTTGGCCGAGGCTTTTAATGCTTTCATCAGGGACACGGCTATCCGTGAGATCCCGAGGGTTGGGGCCCGCTACACTTGGACCAACCGACAGGCTTGTCCTATTCGTTCGGTTCTTGATAGAGTTTTTATCTGTCCTGCTTGGGATGGTCTTTTTCCTCGCTGCTCTCTTCGGGCCCTCCCCATCGTCGGCTCCGATCATGCTCCTGTTATCCTTGACGATGGTCTCTGCCCCAATGGTTGCCAAAGATTTCAATTTGACGCGTCCTGGCTTTTAGTGGAGGGGTTCCCTGTGATGCTAGCTTAGAAGATCTTAGGTTTTCTTACCTTCCCCCATCGTTCATTTGGCCCTATGGATGACTGGCATTATGTTTCTTACTCCTTGCGCAAGTTTCTTAGAGACTGGGCCAAAAATCACTTTGCTGAGGCGAGGCGCGACAAATCTAGGCTGAGTGCTCAAATTAGTGCCCTCGACTCCCGTGCGGTCAACGGTGGGCTCTCGGCTACTGAGTGGCAAGTTCGATATGGCCTTGAGAAGGAGCTTCTGGCCATTCATCGCCAAGAGGAAGTGTATTGGAAGCAAAGGGGTACGATTAATTGGACCCTTAAGGGTGATTCTCCCACGGCTTACTTTTTCGCCATTGCGAATGGCAGACGACGTAGATGTTTGATTAACAGCCTCATTATTGATGGTGTTAGGGTCGCGGAACCGCCGATCATTCTCCGTCACATAGTGCGGTTCTTCTCTAACCTGCTTTCGGCTAAACCAGACCTTCTTCTCTAACCTGCTTTCGGCTAAACCAGACCTGCTTTCGGAACCGCCAATCATTCTCCGTCACATAGGATTTCTCACGCTGATAATGAGCTTCTGTTGATTCCCCCTTCTGAGGAGGAAATTTTCGATACTATTCGGACGGCTAATTCTAATGCAGCGTCAGGCCCTGATGGTTTCTCCATTCCGTTCTTTAGACAGTTTTGGCCCCAACTAAAAGGTCTAATCTCTGCAGTCATCCAAGGGTATTGGCTGGGATCGGTTGACATCTCGAGACTTAACTACGCGGTTCTCTCCCTCATACCTAAGGTCAAGGGTGCGGATATGATCTCTCAGTTTAGGCCGATTGCTCTAATTAACAATTTCGCAAAGATGCCTGCAAAGGGCATGGCTACTAGGCTATCTCCCATTGCACATAGGACCATTAGCCCTTTCCAGTCTGCTTTCATCAAAGGGAGGTTCATTTTGGACGGGGTTCTTTGTTTACATGAGATTGTTCATGATCTGCGGGTGCGAGGGACCAAGGCTGTGGTCCTCAAACTTGACTTTGAAAAGGCTTACGACTCGGTTAGCTGGAAATTCCTTCGGCAAGTTCTTTTGGCTAAGGGCTTTGAGGGGCCTGTTATGCAGCGCTTGATGCAATTGGTTACTGGGGGGCACACGGCTGTGGCTGTTAATGGCCAAATTAGCCAGTTTTTTGCTAATGGTAGGGGCCTCAGGCAAGGGGACCCAGCGTCCCCTTTACTTTTCAAATTTGTGGCCGATGCTCTATCTCGCATTCTCTCTCGAGCTGCCTTGGCTGGCCATATAACTCCGGTGAGCTCTCATCTTATTCCTAATGGTATCTCTCATCTACAATATGCGGATGATACTATCATTCTGATGGAGCTTAACGAAAATAGTCTCACCTATCTGAAATTCCTTCTGCTTTGTTTCGAAGCGCTCTCAGGTCTTAAAATCAATTTCTCTAAGAGTGAGGTTGTAGTGACTGGGGTCTCGGATGAAGAGGCGCTGCGGGTGGCTCATCTTCTGAACTGTTCTTTGGGATCTTATCCTCTCAAATATCTAGGCCTTCCCATTTCCCCGCTTAAACTTCTGGCTAAAGACTTCGCTCCGGTGGTTACCAAAGTTGGCAACAGAGTTCTCCCTTGGCGAGGGCGATACAATTCGCAAGCGGGCAAGGTCGCCCTTACTAACTCCTGTCTGTCTTCGTTACCTATGTTCTTAATGGGATTCTATCTTCTCTCTAGTGGGGTTCATAATGGTTTTGACAAGCATAGGGGTGCTTTCTATTGGAACGCAGCGGACAATAAACGTAAGTACAGGATGGTCAGATGGGACATCATATGTCGCCCCAAGGCCAAAGGGGGTTTGGGCATTATTAATACGCGAGTGATGAGTAATTGTCTTATGATCAAATGGTGGTGGAAGATTATGACTCTTGAGGAACTGCCACCCTGGCTTTCTATCCTAAAAGCTAAATATTTCCCTTCCTTGAGTCCTATGTTCGCGCCGGCTGCGGGTGGTTCGCAATTTTGGCATCAACTGGTTAAAGTCCGGTCGATCTTTCGGTCCCTTGTTAAATTTGTAGTTAGGAACGGTAAGTCTACTCGGTTTTGGCTTGATTGGTGGGTCGGGGACTCCACGCTGGCCGTTGCTTTTCCGGTTCTATTTTCTTATTGCGATGATACTGAGGTTTCTATCTCTGAACTCTCGGCTAGGGGTTGGGTTCTAGATTTTCGTCGTTCTCTTTCTCCTGAAGAGTTGGAAGATTGGCAGCGCCTTACTGCTTGCTTCCCCCTGCTCTCGGAGGAAGAGGATGCCGTGGTGTGGCCCCTCTCCTCTTCGGGGCGTTTTTCGGTTAAATCTGCTTACTCCAAACTTATTCCTGGGGGGCGCCCGGTCAAGTTCAAGCATATCTGGTCGGCTCGAATTCCTCCTAAGATCAAGATATTTCTCCGCAAGCTGTCGGGGTAAGCTTCCGCGCCGATCAGATTAAGAAAAGAAACGGGCCGATCCGGCAGTGTGTGCTATGTGGAGCCATCGGAGAACACCGAGCATATTTTATTTCACTGCTCTCTAGCTAAGCTTATGTGGTGTTGCATCAGACTCTGGTTACATGTAAATTGGTCCCCTTCCTCCTTTGACTACCTTAGGCATTGTGTCAATCTGTTTCCTGGCCATTCTAAAAGAGTATTCCTAGTTGGATGGGCTGCGATTGGATGGTCGTTGTGGACTACTAGGAATAAGTTCTCGATTGAACGTATTTTTCCGGCTAATCCTGTCAATTGCTTATTTAAAGCCAATGGTTTCTTGCAGCAGTGGAGATTATTGACTAAAGAAGGGGACCTCCAGGCCTTCGACGCCATGCTATCCAAGATGAAATCTACGGCGTCTGGGCTTCTTCGGCTTTCCTTGAGGACGGCTTCCTGAATGTTCTTTTGGTGTCTGGTTTAGACTGGCCTGCGTGCCATGTGAGGCGCTGGCCTTGTAATGATACTTTATCTTCCTCGTGTGATACTTTGTTGGGTGCTGGTTGTTGGTCATATACTCTGCCTGGTGGCTTTATATATAAAGTCGGGCTCTCGCCTTTTCTCTAAAAAAAAAGCTGATAGACACATGGAGGATCCACAAATGATAGTGCAGACTTGCATTTATTGATAAAGGTTAGCTTTTCTCAGGCTTCTATTGTTGCAAAGGCATAGCAATTTTTTTAGATCATACATGTCTGTTAAAACTTGGGTGTCATACATCGAGTGTAGCCATACCCTTCCGTTATGCAGAGAGATAAAGTGGTTGGTATGAACCAGAACAGATTTTTGTACTTACAAAGGATGCATAGATTTACACTTTATGATTCCTTTGTGTGTACTAACATTGCGCTCTCTGTTTTTTGTTATCCTATAAACCACCAAGGACTTCTTGCAATTAAATCATTTTGTCTATAAAATTGAGGTTAGAATTCATGAGAAGACTGAAGCCAAAAGAACATGAACACTCAATCATTTGCATGCACAAAAACCAAAAGTTTTCGTTTTTTATTCTATATTTTCCGATTTGTTTATCAGATCTGCGGAAATCACCTTTCAGAAAGTTATCTACAAGATTTTATTTTACTATGAGTATTTACTAACACAAATGTTTAGAAGTCTATAGGATCATATTGTTTGCTGACTATAACAGACGCAAAGAATATACTAATAATTAATTTTCAGTTGGGTATTACTCCCAAAAAAAATTGTCGAACATTATATTTTTAGCTAATTTAGTTTATATATAATTTGAGAGTGGGGTTTAAAAGATAAATCTTATGGCCTACTGGAGCTTCATACATACACTATCTTAACCTTAAATCTTTTCATTATAACCGAACGATATACCATGATATATAGGAGTGGTCTTACGGTGCACTTATATGCATGTTCAGTTGTGCGACACTGACTGGGTACTAGAAGAAAGATGGTCTCTAAATGATGATCATGTAGGTGCAGTATGAGGAAACGGAAACATGCGAGCGGTGATAGACAAGTGGGAGATGGTATGTTCCAAAGCAGGAATGGATGCACCATGCTATCCTTTTCTTTTTCTTGAAAACACATCTCCACGGCATCTTTCAGTAGGATGCTTCAAGTTTGTGTTTGATTCCATTACTGGATGCATGCTGTACAGGCAAGCCTATGCTTACCCATCATTCACGTGTGTACCAACTTCTCCTATGAAATAGTAAATTTACTGCATAATGAGTCAGTGATACGTTTTTCATGAAAGAGGTATTCTCATATATTCCGTCGTCTTGGTACCATACTGCCATTCCCACAATTCAATGCAGGAGGCATTGTATTAAAAAAAACCCAGAGAAATTTTGTATTGTTCTTGATTGCTAAAGATCTCATTATTGTCGCTGAATGCATTAAATCACTTGCATGATGATAATTGAAGAAAATATATTCTTCCATTTGTCTGTTGTAATCACTTCATTTTTTTTGTAGCGACTTAGATTGAAACAAACACTAAATGTTACTGCTGCGAGTACACTGCCCATGTAATTGATAAAATCTTGATATATTATTTATAAACAATAATTTGATACCAACGACTGTACAGTTAATACCTGATATACTTTCTGCATTTTATTATCTTGCTTGATGCCCCCCTCTTCTAATATCACATTGCAAATTAGTTGTGATCCTCTAACATGACCATTTATTTATTTTGGCACTGATCTAAAGTGCTAAAAAGTATCACAGTTTACATTTGATAAGTTTTAATGGTATATATATATATATGCCATACTGATCCAAATTATTCAATAGTTTTTGGATTTCTCTAAAATTTCCATATATGTAATTAAGGATCAGAGCCATGTTCTTTTTATGCAACGCATGAAACGATTGTATGTCACAAGCATTACAAGCATGCACAATATTAGATAGCTGGCAGCAAACTAAATACACATCTTAGCTTTTCGCCTATATATATACTATTGATTCTTCAAAAGTCCTAAAAATTAATAAATTTCCTCTTTTCCTTTTATGTTGTAATTAGAAAACACATGAAGTACACTATTGTTTGTGTTTTACAGAACATTTAATTTGGGCATTTGCATTTCCATGATTTCAAACGGTGCAAAAAGTTATATCATCAGTAAATAGTAGTTGTATATATGAGACCATCAGGGACGTCATACAACTATGGGAAATAGATGGAAGCATACCGTTAGTTGTGATGATCCAAAGGAACCTAAAACTTTCATTTACTAATTGCTACCTAAAATATGCAAAAAAATTGGTGTAGTCTTTTAGTGTCTGTCTGAAAAGGTGTAATGTTATTGAATAACTATCTTTTATTTCTTAAAACTACTAGCCCGTGCAGGTGCACGGGTTGGTTGACTAGTAAGCATAATTCATATGGGACAATTGCATTTTTACCCCTAGTTGGTTCCTACCCACGGGTTTTGCCCTTACTTTTCGAGCTTGCTCAGTTTTACCCTTACTTTTTCCGTCGAGATCCCTCGAATGCCCTTTGACCGTTTGACCAAAACTTTGAAAATTCATAACTAATTCATATGAACTTAGAAAAATGCAAATAAGATATCAAAATGTTTAGATAAACATTAACTTTATGGGCATATCATTTGCATTCAGGACAAAAGCACCATTTAAACTACCCGATGTAATTAATGCTATTAACATTATTAAAAATAAAAAGGTATAAACAATATTTTTTTCATGAATAAAAATTACATGCAAATGTAGGTGATGTTTTCTGAACATCCTGATAACTTATTTGCATTTTTCTAAGTTCATATCAACTTGTTATGAATGTTCTAACGACTTTGACCATTATTTTGAAACTTCATAACAAGTTGATACGAACTCAGGAAAATGCAAATAAGATATCAGGATGTTCAGAAAACATCACCTACATTTGCATGTAATTTTTATTCACGAAAAAATTATTGTTTATACCTATTTATTTTTAATATTGTTAATAACATTAATTACCTCGGGTAGTTTAAACCGTGCTTTTGTCCTGAATGCAAATGATATGCACATGAAGGGAATGTTTATATGAACATTTTGATATCTTATTTGCATTTTTCTGAGTTCATATGAATTAGTTATGAAGTTTCAAAGTTTTTGGTCAAACGGTCAAAGGGCATTCGAGGGACCTCAATGGGAAAAGTAAGGGCAAAACTGAGCAAGCTCGGAAAGTAAGGGTAAAACCCGTGGGTAGGAACCAACTAGGGCTAAAATGCAATTGTCCCAATTCATATTGGCATCTTGGCCACAAGCATAGCAAGCATCATCAAAAAGGGATATTTCAAGAGAATCAACGGGATCATAGCAATCATCATAGCAATCATCCTTCGGTAAGCACGAAGGGGAATTAAACAATGTATGAGTTGAAGAGTTACTCTCATTAGAAGGTGGGCATGGGCGATCAATCCGCTCTTCCTCCTTTTGTTCTTCGCTCTCCTCATCATCTTTTTCATCCAATGAGCTCACAGTTTCATCAATTTCTTCTTCCATAGCTTCCTGCAAAATATTAGTCTCTTCTTGGACAGCGGAGACTTTCTCAATAAAAGCATTAATATTGTAATTGTATTCATAATTTTCATAGCAATATCTAAGTTAACAAAATTTTCAGGCCTATGAACATCATCATCAAAAGCTTCATACTTTTCAAACAAAGATTCAATTTCATAAGCAGCCTTAAAAGCAACAAATTCTTCTATTTGTTCAACATCATAGTAATCATATATACCATTAGCATAAGAAGCTAAGGTTTCATTATCATTAAATTTGCATGAAAAGGGAAGGTGTGGAGCCTTCATCCTAGAGCAACAAGTAATATCATATCTCAAGCATAGTTTCCTAGCATACCACTTCAACATTTGAATTTGATCCCATAATAGTTTCCCTTTTTGTGTCAAGCGATAATCCCTAAAGTATTCACGTTGATCCAGTGTGTCTCCCATTATAAAGTTGAGTTGGGTTTTCTCAGGATTAACAAAGTAGTACAAAATATTTCTCACATGATGATCATCGAGGGTTTTAGGAGTTACTCCATCTCCATGAGTAGCAAGTACACCTAATTTTTTTGGTATTTCATGTTCCATATCCATAACTAAAGATAGAGAACAACTTAGAACAGCAAATAAAAATTATTAGTGATAAAGCAAACAAGCACACACGAGAATATTCACCCCACACTATGACTCCCCGATAACGGCGCAAGAAAAAGGTCTTGATAACCCGCAAGTATACGGGATAGTTGTAGCCTCTTTCGATAAGTAATCGTGTCGAACCCAACGAGGAGCTAAAGGTAGAACAAATACTCTCTCAAGTCCTATCGGCCACTGATACGACTCTACGCACGCTTGACGTTCGCTTTACCTAGAACAAGTATGAAACTAGAGGTACTTTGTAGGTGTGATAGGATAGGTTTGCAAGATAATAAAGAGCACGTAAATATAAACTAGGGGCTGTTTAGATAAAGATACAATAAAGTAAATATAGCGAGTGTGGAAAAGTGGTGGTAGGAGTTGTGGAATTGTCCCTAAGCAATTGACTATGTTACTAGACCGGTAATCACTATTGCAATTCTATTTGAGGGAGAGGCATAAACTAACATACTTTCTCTACTTGGATCATATGCACTTATGATTGGAACTCTAGCAAGCATCCGCAATTACTAAATATTCATTAAGGTAATACCCAACCATAGCATTAAAGTATCAAGTCCCCTTTATCCCATACGCAAACAACCTACTTACTTGGGTCTGTGCTTCTGTCACTCACGCCGCCCACCATAAGCAAATCATAAACATATTGCAAACCCTACAGCAGGGATCCCTCACGCTTGCGCGACACAGAGGGCACAATAGGACAGCACCAATAATAAAATATGCAACTCAAACCAATCATAGCAATTCATCAATCACCGATAGGACAACACCGACGTAGACATCATAGGATGGCAACACATCATTGGATAATAATATGAAGCATAAAGCACTATGTTCAAGTAGAGGGTACAACGGGTTGCGGGAGAGTGGACCGCTGGATATAGATGGGGGAAGGTGATGGAGATGTTGGTGAAGATGACAGCGGTGTTGGTGAAGATCGCGGTGATGATGATGGCCCCCGGCGGCGTTCCGGCGCCACCGGAAGCAAGGGGGAGAGGGCCCCCCTTCTTCTTCTTCTTTGTTGACCTCCTCCCTAGATGGGAGAAGGGTTTCCCCTCTGTTCCTTGGCTCCCATGGCATGGGAGGGGCGAGAGCCCCTCCGAGATTTGATCTATCTTTCTGTTTCTGCGTTCTCAGATTCTACCCCTTCACCGTTTCTTTAATATCCGGAGATCCGTAACTCGGACTGGGGTGAATCTTTCGCCCAGATATTTCTCGTAAAATTAGCTTTCTTGCGGCAAAAGAAGAGCGTCAACCGCCTTACGGGGGCCCCAGGAGAGTCCAGGGCGCGCCTGCCTCCCTGGGGCGCGCCCCCTATCTCCTGGCCCCTCAGGCACCGTCTCGCTTTGATTTTACTTCCCAAAAATCATAAATATTCCAAAATAATTCTTCGTCCATTTTTATCCCGTTTGGACTCCGTTTGATATGGGGTTTCTGCGAAACATAAAACATGCAACAGACAGGAACTAGCACTGGGCACTGGATCAATATTTTAGTCCCAAAAATAGTATAAAAAGTTGCCAAAAGTATATGAAAGTTGTAGAATATTGGCATAGAACAATCAAAAATTATAGATACGACAGAGACATATCATGTGCCCTAATAGCATCTCCAATCTTGTGAACCAACCTGTGGTTTGTGCATTATTTGGATTTATTTTAGGCCTTTCCAGCGATGTGTGTACAGTTGGAGGTGACATTCCCGTCGACTACAAAAGCGTATGTGGCGACTTCGTAACTCAAGATGATGTGCCGGCTCAGTCTCCCGAAGGTGCTCATGGGGTGAGTGTGTGTGTATGAACGTTTGCGTCTATATTGTGTTTCATAAAAAGTATCATCTCCCATCCTGGCCATATACGTCCGCGGACAACGCAACTCTCGTTTCTAGCACTCAATTCGAACATATCATAGCATAGGTGAGTCAATGCATACCATGAGACTACCAAAATGACGACATGTTATACGTAACTAAATTAGGACCATATAGATAGGGGAAGTCCGTCTCTAACGGATCCCTTGCCCTTGCTTATGTCTCTGTTATTGCGGAAGTAGTGGTCGAAGACGTAATAGAGGTCAAGGCGGATTTGCTTAGTGACGCGTCACCGGACATGTTAAGATCCTCCTCTCTGGCGAAAGGACGATAAGGGCACATGCGGCTCCGGCTTGTCGCTTTGTCAGGATCCGGGAACGGGCATCCTCATCATCGGTCGCTGCTACGCGACATGCCTTCTCTCTTTCATGAAGGGCACGTCATCTGTCGACCTACCGAGGGAAGGGCGAGCGAGCAGACTGGATGTGGAGTGGACTAATAAGAGTGGCTAAGGTTTGGTCCGAGGTGAGGATATGAAGGAGATTTTGTGGAGTCAAGTGGGACGGTCCGACGTCCGGGCGCCCAAAATCCAAACCACATATGAGTTGGGTTGAGGAGTGCTGGAAAAACAAGGCGTATAACTAGATTTGGGGAGTCCTGTTCAAGATGCTCTAAGTTATTAAGCTCTTAGGTGCATCGGGGCTTTGGTGGGTGTCTGGACCTCCATGTCAGGTAGTGCAGGGTGTGTGCTAGCCGGGTTGCCCACTTACCGGTAACGCCACAGTCAACAACATCATTGTTTGCCTCACATATATATGAAGTGGTCTGATGAAAGGATCAAGAAGTCGATCGGAAGGGGTTGAATAGGATAATACAGTTTTTTAGCTTAACTTCCAGGGTGAAGTGTGAATAAAGTAAGTTCTCCAGATATACAATCTATGATGAGAACAACCGTATGCAAGCAAGCTAACACACTAGGAAAGAAATAGCCGAGATAAGTAGCAAGCCACAAGCATGCAAAGCAAGTAAAAGGCACGGTAAAAGTATAAACAACACGTAAGTGGGGTGTATCGCGAAGTTCACACTCTTTGTTTCAGCCAGGGCGGACTCGAGTCTTTTTCAATGGACTTAAGAACTGCTTATCACTCACAGAAGACATAATTCAAGGATGTGCCAAGAGCAACGTCAAAACTCTATTTGCAGCTACCCAGATTAATGAGATCCTCATATGCATTGAGCAAAACAAGGGACATATCCTCACATTCAGATTGTTTCAAGGAAAACAAAGAGATATGGTGACAAACTTCTCCACGGTCCCGGAACACTGCATGAGCATACAGGAAGTTTCCGCAAGTGCGTCACTCCGAACTCGAGCGCTTGATAGTTAGCCAGGTGATTTCCAATGAAAGACACTCGTCCTTCTTCAGCACGCCATCATAAAAGTCACCTATGTTGGTGGAAGTCTGTTTCGAATAAATTTGGAAATATTCGAAGGTATGCCTCGAAGATAATCGCACATCAATCTTTATCATGGGTATGGACTGTACCAAGGAAGGACACATGTCTGCCTCAGAGCTTAGTTGTTCATAAGAGGATTTACCCCTACTCCTACATATGTTGTGAGCATGCTGTCCAGATCATGCAAGCCACTCGTACACGGGTATGATTGTGTTGAGAGAAACATCGGCCCCATAATTCAAAGAAGGATACAAATGCAGCAACCCCTACGAGATATACAAGAGAAAGTTGTAGGTACAAGCCCAAGAAGCTGAGATGTGACCAAGGAGCCATACTGTCAAGTCATGGCTGATCCACAGAAAGAACACCCAAAGATAAAGAGGTTGTGGACAAGCAATCTCCACTATGGTCATTGTGTTAAAGCTTCCCCGCGGACAAGATAGTGTCAACAATCCTTGTCAAAATTCTTGCACATTCGGCCACAACAATGCACAACGTGTAGTTACATATGAGCATACCATACTCCTCATAAATACAGGCCACCAACCAAGAAAAGAGGCTATGCTCTGGATGGTACACGAAATTGCAATCATACTATGCTCAGTTCAATAACAAGGACTCTGAAATCCCTAGAGAGCTGACCCCAGGAGTTGATGCTGCTCGGCGGGAGGTTCTACATGCTTGAAAGCTAAGTCCGGCCATAATCCCCATGGTCTTTATATTCAATTACCAATTCCTAGTGTACCTTAGGAAGACATATCCATGGACTTTGTTCCGGTTTACCTTGAACTCAGAGGGGGGATTCTATCTTTGTTATTGTCGATCGATTTTCTTAAATAGCACATTTCATTCCATGTCATAAGAGCGATGATGCTTCACACGTTGCTGATTCATTTTTTAAGGAAATAGTTTGCCTACATGGAGTGCCCAAGAAAATTGTTTCTGACCGTGATGCTAAGTTTCTCAGCTACTTCGGGAAGACATTGTGGGGCAAGCTCAACACAAAATTATTGTTTTCTACTACATGTCACCTGCAAATAGATGGATAAACTGAGGTAGTCAATTGCACGTTATCAAAATTATTGTTTCTCAGCTACTTCTTAAATAGCATAATTTTTCATAAACACGAAATGCAACGAATAGTTATAACAGAGAATATACTACATCCAAATCATAAACCGGACGACGGCCGACGGGGACGGATATCAAAACCATGGCACTATGTATAACAAGCAACATACGGGTAAGATAATTATACAAGTAACTATATATCTAAATCACACAAACATGGTTTTTTTTTATATAAAAAAGATTAGAACAAGAGGCTCACCACAAGGTGGTGCCGGCGACGGGATGGTGCGGGCGATTTATAGATCCTTCTGTTTTGTGCTAGATCACACATTAACAGTTGACAAACTCATTCCCTAAAAAAAGTTGACAAACTCTTATCATCGATTCAGCCAGTTTAGTGATAGAGATGTGATTGGCAGTATCTGATACTGAACAATTCCATTTTGTTTCCACAATTACTACTCCACCCAACTAATTCCCTTGCCTAATTATAGTTCAACTAAATTGAGATGATTTTTTCCTTTTATTATGGGTCTTGTATCCTAAAATGAGTAGCCAAATTATTTGTACCGGGTGGTCAAGGCAATGTGTATTTGTTGTTGGGCCAATATGTGTTTTTATTCTTTGGTATTGTACTATTTTGTTCAATGAAATACTTCAGAATGACAATGCGACAACATATGTAAACATTCTTTACTACTTTCTCTGTCTGTTATGAAATCATTGAAAGTTGCAAGCGTTTGTAGCTTTGATGCTAGCTCTTTCTGCGGCTTGAGATAAGACTGCTACGTTGTTCTTTAATTGTAGGTTGCATCAATAGTAACACTGGTTTAACAAAAACAAGAATGCTAGGATACGCTGCTTATCATTACGGTGAATACATTATTGTTCCTTTTGTTTGTGGTTTGACAAACCGTTACAAAATAATTTCTACATAGTACATTGTGGCACTCGAAAATAGCACTCCCATTTCCTGTTAATTTGATGATTTAAGAGATGTTTGATTACTGTTATGTCAAGTTGGATGTTTTCCATCATTATATTTTACTCCCTACTTGCTTACTCTTTATTTTGGAATAATAGATTTTTAACAATCTTTAGCATCACCATCTCGCTTACAGAAAGCACTGAGATGTATGTGTGCCAGATAAATTGTTGCACAAGGTTATGATTTCACCCTATCTATTCTTAACAAATATCATTTTCTCCTTTTTTTTATTTTTATTTTTCAGGTTGGGTTTGTTACTCGTTGTGGCAAAAAAGATGACACCCAACTTATATCTTATTGTGCACCAAGGGTAGGAAGGGACACTTTGCAGATGGAAGAGGGTGTTGTAGGGCAGTTACTATAAAGGAAGGAATGGAAAAAGAGAGAGGTGTTTATGGTGGAAAACTAAACTTGCATGTACCCATCTTATGTGAATAAGCATGTAACCAGCTTATATCGATATTTTCATAGTAATGGAGACATAAGACACAAGTGACATGTTAAACTTAAATAATATTTTTATTAGTATCTCAAAGCTGGAAATGCACGTGATCTGGTGGGAGAGAGGGTGATATGGTGGGAGAAGAAGAAGAAGAAATACACTAAGATCCGAAACGCATACATTAGACACAATTAGTAATGAACAACTCTACTCAGTGGGCTTTTTACTAGTACAGTAGTTGACATAAAAAATAGTGTTGCATGTGGGAGATATTTGTTGCAACAATTCGAGGCACTAGATCAACCAATTTAGGTGTGTGAGTACCGACCGTGCAGGGCGTAGCTGATCAGGATCTCCACACGTCTGCGCCTAGCATTACCACAATTTTATTGTACTGAAAAACGATGTCGTAGCAACTTAAAGAGATCATCAGGTGGAGTGGCTTGATTTCATATGGCGGCGAGGCGGCTGACGTTGATGGGGTAGGCGTCGGAGGTGGAGGATGAGCTGAAGACCTTGTTGGCTATGATCCTGTTGGCCGCCTCCGTGGGGTGGAAGGCGTCCCAGAAGATGTACTTGGTCCGGTCGTCGCAGGGCCGCTGCATGGGCAGGCACGTGATCTGGCCGTTGTTCCTGCCCACGCCGCAGCAGCCGCGGTCGAGCACCGTGAACCCGTACGCCGCCGCGTTGGCCGCCAGGTCCTTGCCGCTGTTGACGGCGTTGAGGAAGACGAGGTTTGCCCCCGGCGTCTGCTGCCCGCGGTTGAGGCGTTTCACCATGGCCAGCAGCCCCTTGTTGTAGATGGCGATGGCGCTGTTGATCTTGTCGTTGCACCCGCTCCTCCTTTTCGTGCCGCCGTTAGCTGTGCTCCGGTTGCCGCCGATGCTGACGGTGATGCCGGGGATCGCAAGGCCGATGCCGGAAGTAGGAGGGGGACGTCCTCGTCCTTGGTCGTCGTCGCCGTCGTCGTCGATCCTGGCCAGCTCGTAGGGGATGCAGCCGATCTGGCCGACGCCCGCGACGACGAACTTCCTGGCGCCGAGGGCGTAGAGGGCGATGAGCTGACGCTCGTACTCCTGGAGGAGCGCGGCGGCGTAGGCGGCGGGGTCGTAGGCCTGCGCGGTGTTGTAGTAGTCGGGCATGAAGTAGTTGTTGAGGTAGTCGTTGCTGCCCATGCCCACGTAGTAGATGCACCGGCCCAGACGCTTCTCCCTCCCCGCCGGCGCTATCTGGCCCACCACCGACCGGAAGTGGCTCACCTGCTCCGACAGAGGGTAGTGGCCGCCGAGGTTGTTGCCGGTCTCCGGCCTGACGCCGGCGGCGCCCGAGGCGAAGTTGAGGCCGCGCGCGTAGTCGGAGGGCTGCGCCATGGCGTAGGCCGGGATGAAGGGAGGCTGGAAGCCGAGGAGGCCGGCGAGCAGGTCGACCATGGTGCGGCCGTTGGTGAAGCGGCCGGGCGGCGCGGCGCCGTCGGGGAAGTCGACGCCGTAGGGGCGGTAGTTGGCCCTGGCGAGGCTGAGGATGTTGTTGTTGTTGCCGTTGTCCACCAGCGAGTCGCCGAAGATGTACATGCACGGCACCAGCTGCTTCTGCGCCGCCGCCTGCGCTGCCGTAGGGGCATGGAGTACTACTGCCACCACCATGACTAGAAGAAGAAGATGGTAATTACCCATCATCGATCGAACTAGCTTAGCTTGCAATGTTTGTTATGCTTCTCGATCGATCGATGCTCTGCAACTCATGCATGCATTCACTTAATCTCTCGTGTATATATACATACAGTAAGAGTACGTACTGGACAAGTGGATCAACCGTTGGATCTGGATCGATGCATGGCATTGCCCGTGACCGATCGGCCAAGAGCTAGCTGCATGCATGCATGCAGCTCGTGAATTGTGTAACGACGGATGGATCGTGACCTCTCTCACGGCTAGAATAGAAAAGATACGGCGGCCAGCTGAAAGTAGAAACGGAGAGAGGACGAAACATCAAGAGCCAGCCAGTAGGATTGGTTGGCTGGCGGTGGTTTACTCGATCATGCATATGCATGAGCTACGTTAAATCGTTAATGAGTTTTTTCTTTTCTTTTTCCCTTTTTCTTTTCCTTCTCATGGACGTCCAATTTGCTCCACGGGTTTGGGATGGGGTTGGGGGCAGGGGTGAAATCCAAGGTGCCGCCCCATCTCCAAAAATGCTACACCAACGTACACTTACGTTCCCACCTTACGTAAACTTCCTAACTAATATCTTCAACCCCCCAATCTTCTCCCCTCCTCGCTCTCCTTGCCGCAGCCGGAGGAAGCCTGCGGGGAAAATCTGTCTTTGGACGGCGGCGTAGGGATCATCTTCTTGCGGGAGCCGTCGCAGCTGGATTGTTGCAGTAGCTCTAGACGACACATGCGGCGGCAGAGGTTCGATGCCATGGCAGAGACTTGGGGACACCTTGATGGTGGCATGGTACAATGGCTGCGAGGATAGTGTATCGACATGTCGTGGCGTCTACGACGGTGATTTGCAGCAGAGGCTTCTCGATCCCCGATTCGCTACGACAGTGGATCCTCATGGCTCCCGTTTCACGACGGTTGTGGCAACAACACATCTTCTGTATTGGAGTTTCCGAGCGGAGTTGCATGGTCTTATGCACGTCGACAGATTTCGGCCTCTATATTTGAGATTCCCTACGACATGCGCCGATGATTGACAACCCCACTTGGTGCAGGGTTGGAGACTTAGAACTGTGCGTGCGGGTGGTGTGTTGATGGATCAGCAAGTGGTGATAACATAGGATGGCATCGGCTACGTGGCTGCTCTTACCCCGGCCTTCATTAGTCGGACCGGACTAGAAACTTCTCTTTCAAATGAGAATCCATCATCTCATATTAGTGGTTGGGTCCAACGACGACGACGCTCGTGTTTTGTCCTTTCCTAGATGCGTCGTCTACTGAGATGATGTTGATGTTGAAATATATTGCCCACCTTCTTTCATCAGTTCGAACTTTTGGATAAGTTAGCTGGTGCATGAATTCAATATGGTATCCGAGCCAAGAGGTGTACTAAAATAAAAAGATCCTGTGGCCTACATCGATCCCACGTCTAACGACTAAAATAGCCTAGACGTGAGGGAGAGTGTTGAAATATATTGCCCGCCTTCCTCCATCAGTTCGGACTTTTAGATGAGTTGGCTGGTGCATGAATTCAATAGTTGATGCAGAGGACCAGAGGTCAATGTGATTGATACCCTTGTGATATTAATATGTCCTTTTTATATAAAATAGATTTTACTTATTTTTGTAGGGAGTGCCTGGAACTCATTCGAATGAGACATAAAATGGTCTCATTCACATGACGTATGCATGACATCCCCTTTTCTTGTCCCAGCCCGTTTCCCTCGCAGGCCCGCACTGTCCTTCTCGTGGGTAAAAAAAATACAATAATGGGCCTCTTTTGCTTGTCACTTTTTTGCTTGTCAGTTTTTTTGTTGTTGTTGTTTGTTTTGGTTGTTGGAGCGCCGCAGCCCGTTTCCCTGGCAGGCCCACACTGTCCTAATCTTTTGTTTTGGTTGCCATTGTTGGGCCTTTTTGAAAAGAAGAGTGTTTTTACTTTACAAAAAAAGCAAAAGAAAGACAAAAGAAGCCTGGGCCCCGATGTACAGGAGCAAAAAATAGCTATTTAAAAATCTCTTGAAGAGATATATAGTATGAAATGGAACCCTAAACCAATCCATGAGCAGCCAGCGAAAAAACACCAAGTTAATTAATTATGTACATTCGAATCTAGTGTGTACTTAACAATGACCTGAAGGAAAACAGAAACATAGTTGTAGACACTCTTATATGTCATTGAGGCACTCTTAGCTTCACTTAGGCAACTTGGGATTGTGTATATTAAAAAGAGAATTTTCATACATTCAGATCCATTGGGTTCATTAATAAAACAAACTAAAAACTGTGTGCTAACATTCTGAATCCCACACTGTGAAACTTACAGATCAAGCATGGAAAAGAGCATCCCTAGTTGCGACTCAATTGTTGAGATGCAACTGGGGGCCCTTGACAAAAAGACACGCACATGCACGCACTTCTAGTTGCGAGTCGATGGGCAACTTGCAGCTGGGGGTCACTAATAAAACACACACACACACCCTAGTTGCGAGTCGATGGGTAACTTGCAACTGGGGGCCCTCGACACACGCACACACACCTCTCCCCTAGTTGCGAGTTGATGGTCAACTTGCAACTAGGGGACACGAATAAACACACACACACACACACACACACACACACACACACACACACACACCCCTAGTTGCGAGTCGATGCGCAACTTGCAACTGGGGACCCTCCTTGACAGAAACACACACACACATCTCCCCCCTAGTTGCGAGTCGATGGTCAACTTGCAACTGGGGGCCACGAAAAAATACAAAACACACAAACACATCCCTAGTTGCAAGTCGATGGGCAACTTGCAATTAGGGGTCCTCAACAAACACACACACACACACACCCCTAGTTGTGACTCGATTGTTGAGATGCAACTGAGGGGGCCCTTGACAAAAAGACACGCACATGCACGCACTTCTAGTTGCGAGTCGATGGGCACTTGCCACTGGGGGTCACGAATAAAACACACAGAGACACCCTAGTTGTGATCGATGGGTAACTTGCAACTAGGGACCCCCCTTGATAGAAACACACACACATCTCCCCCCTAGTTGCGAGTCGATGGTCAACTTGCAACTGGGTCCACGAAAAAATATAAAACACAAAGACACATCCCTAGTTGCAAGTCGATGGGCAACTTGCAATTAGGGGTCCTCAACAAACACACACACCCCCCTAGTTGTGACTTGATTGTTGAGATGCAACTGGGGGGCCCTTGACAAAAAGACACGCACATGCACGCACTTCTAGTTGCGAGTCGATGGGCACTTGCCACTGGGGGTCACGAATAAAACACACAGAGACACCCTAGTTGTGATCAATGGGTAACTTGCAACTAGGACCCCCCTTGACAGAAACACACACACATCTCCCCCATAGTTGCCAGTCGATGGTCAACTTGCAACTGGGGGCCACGAAAAAAATACAAAACAGACACACACATCCCTAGTTGCAAGTCGATGGGCAACTTGCAACTAGGGGTCCTCAACAAACACACACACACCCCTAGTTGCGACTCGATTGTTGAGATGCAACTGGGGGCCCCTTGACAAAAAGACACGCACATGCATGCACTTCTAGTTGCGAGTCGATGGGCACTTGCCACTGGGGGTCACGAATAAAACACACAGAGACACCCTAGTTGTGATCGATGGGTAACTTGCAACTAGGACCCCCCTTGACAGAAACACACACACATCTCGCCCGTAGTTGCGAGTCGATGGTCAACTTGCAACTGGGGGCCACGAAAAAAAATACAAAACAGACACACACATCCCTAGTTGCAAGTCGATGGGCAACTTGCAACTAGGGGTCCTCAACAAACACACACACACACGCCTAGTTGCAACTCGATTGTTGAGATGCAACTGGGGGCCCCTTGACAAAAAGACACGCACATGCACGCACTTCTAGTTGCGAGTCGATGGGCACTTGCAACTGGGTGTCACAAATAAAACACACACAGACACCCTAGTTGTGAGTCGATGGGTAACTTGCAAGTTGGGGTCCTCGACACACGCGCACACACCTCTCCCCTAGTTACGAGTTGATGGTCAACTTGCAACTAGTGGACACGAATAAACACACACACACACACACACACACACACACACACACACACACACACACACACACACACACACACACACACACACACACACACACACACACACCTAGTTGCGAGTCGATGGGCAACTTGCAACTGGGGGTCCTCAACAAAACACACACACCCCCTAGTTGCGAGTGGATGCTTGACATGCAACTGGGGACCCACCTTGGCAGAAAGACACGCACATGCACGCATTCCTAGTCGCAAGTCAGTTATTGACATGCAACTAGGGACCCACAACAAAACACACACACACACACACACCCCTAGTTGCGAGCCGATGGGCAACTTGCAACTGGGGGTCACGAATAAAACACACACACACCCTAGTAGCAAGTCGATGGGTAACTTGCAACTGGGGGCCCTCGACACACGCACACACACCTCTCCCTAGTTACTAGTTGATGGTCAACTTGCAACTGGGGGCCACGAATAAAAAAACAAACACACAGACCCTAGTTGCGAGCCGATGAGCAACTTGCAACTGGGGGTCCTCTATAAAACACACACCCCCTAGTTGCGAGTCGATGCTTGACATGCAACTGGGGACCCTTCCCCCCTTGACAGAAAGACACACACACACACCCCCCTCTAGTTGCAAGTCGGTTATCCGACACGCAATTGGGGACCCTCAACACACACACACGCACATCTCCCCCCAAGTTGCGAGTCGATGGTTAACTTGCAACTGGGGGCCACGAATAAAATACACACACACACACACACATACACACACACACACACATCCCCCTAGTTGCGAGTTGATGGGCAACTTGCAACTAGGGGTCCTCAACAAACACATACTCCCCCTAGTTATAAGTCGATGGTTGAGATGCAACTGGGGGCCCCTTGACAAAATGACACACACACGCACACACTACTAGTTGCGAGTCGGTTATTGACATGCAGCTAGGGACCCACGACAAAACACACACACACACACACACACACACACACACCATAGTTGCGAGTCGATGGGTAACTTGCAACTGGAGGCCCTCGACACACGCACACACACCTCTCCCCTGTTGCGAGTTGATGGTCAACTTGCAACTAGGGGCCACGAATAAAACACACACACACACACACACACACACACACACACACACACACACACACACACACACACACACACACACACACACCCTAGTTGCGAGTCGATTGGCAACTTGCAACTGGGGACCCCCCTTGACAGAAAGACACACACATGCACACACTCCTAGTTGGAAGTCAGTTATTGACATGCAACTAGGGACCCACAACAAAACACACACACACACACACACACACACACACACACACACACACACAACCTAGTTGCAAGTCGATGGGCAACTTGCAACTGGGGGTCCTGCATAAAACACACACACACATACCCTAGTTGTGAGTCGATGGGTAACTTGCAACTGGTGGCCCTCGACACACGCACACACACCTCTCCCTAGTTACGAGTTGATGGTCAACTTGCAACTGGGGGCCACGAATAACACACACACACACACACACACACACACACACACACACACACAGACACACACACACACACACAGACACACACACACACCCTAGTTGCGAGTCGATGGGCAACTTGCAACTGGGGGTCCTCAACAAAACACACACCCCCTAGTTGCGAGTCGATGCTTGACATGCAACTGAGAACCCCCCCCCTGACGGAAACACACACACACACCCACCCCTCTCTAATTGCAAACCGATGACGACGCATTTAATGTTGATGCCCTGTGCATTGCTATGCTTGAAGTTGAAAACGACAGCATCATCCGCCCGGAGGTGGTTCTGGGCTACAAAAACAGCCCAATCTTTGTGGAAGACCATCCGTCCATCACGATCCGTGTGATATCAAAGCTGCATTACATCCCCTACACCCAAGCAAAGCTCAACAACCCCTTCTGGAGCCAAGTTCAATGGTTGAACAATTTTCTTCGGGATTTTCTATGTGATATCAACAAATACAAACAAAAAGGAAAAGGTGAAAAATGTGTTAGGAAAAAAGAGGAAAAAAGCAAAACATATTTGCAAAGAAACATAAAAAAACGTACTAAAGATTGAGAAGATGTACCATAAACTTGCTTGTGATGTTTGTGGGCGCGAGGCGGTGCACAAAATGTGGTCCAATGTATCCATCTTCAATGATTATTACCAGTCCCAACATTTGTGCTTCGCCATCAGTAAGAACAACACCCTTGGTATAAATGATGTCTGGGGCAGCTTCAACACTGTGACCAGCATTGATTACCTCTTCAACTCCATGCATAACAAAATTGCCCCCCCCCCATGCGCAACAGCACCTCCTGCCATGTCTTGCGTTGCACCCTCGTGATCTGTTGCAAGCCCACTTCCAACTTAACACACATAAGCCTGGGGCATCCGTCCAAAACATGTTGAACACCACTATTTTGCCCTGGCACACATTGAACCCGCGTTTGAACTTCGCCCAGTCATCACCTCCAATCAATATTGTTGAATGTCCAATGAACACATGAACAACGTACCTACGGCCGTGTGCTTTAAACTTTAGGCCACTCATCTGGTTGAACTGGTTCAGTGCAGTGCATGGGATGTTCTATTCGTAAAAAAAGAGAGGAAAAAATGTCAAAACAATTAGCAAAAATAAGAATCCTTTCATAAAGTAAAATGAACACATCCAACAAAAGGAGAAAAGATTACCACAGAATCTCCAGACCCGTCCCGAATGAAAATGCCAATGTTATCCTCATCGTCGTTCCGCAGTACGAATGGCAATATGGGCACAACATCCTGCATAGTACAAACTCACATATAAAAAAAGTGTTCCACAATCAGTTTGCACAAACAAAGACAAAAAAGAAAAACATGACGAATTATTTTGCAATGATAGCGATACTGTAAAAAATACAAAGCATAGACTCTTTTCATTGTTTAAACTATCCAATCAAAAAATCATGATAGCACCTAAGTTTGATCTATTGAAAAAGCAAACAGGGGATATATGTTTTGGAGAACAAGAAAAACCTAGACTCTGTGTTGATTCGGTTCGCAAAACATTCAAGCCAAGTACACCAAACAAACTATGGCTTAACTGTAAAAAAATAATAAAAATCCAGAATCAAAACCTAAAAAATTGCGTTTACACTTGCCATTTACATTGAAAAATCAGTGTAAGATAGACTACTATAGAATGAAAGTACAGTAGAGATATAACTGTAAAAAAATAACCTAAAAAAATACATTTACACTGGCCATTCACTATTGCAGTCTATAGTAGCCGAAACAAACTGTTACTTGATTACAATGAAAGATCAACTAAAAAATACAAATGCAGTAGTGTAGACCAATCAACCTAAAACTAGATCTCTAACCAACATTAAATAGAAAACAGATGTGATCAAAATACAGTTCACACCCCCTGCATTTCCCATAAAAAAAAATAATAATCTAGTTCAGGCTTACCACCAGGACAAAAAAATGTAAAAAATGTAGGCATATGTGACATGGCACTAAAAAAACTATTTTCTACATTTTGGGAATGCTTGACTACATACATTCAAAACAAGAAGAAGCGAACACAGACTGAAAAGAGAGGTGAGACAAGGCTTCGTATATCCTATATGCGAACTTGGGCTTCTGCGTGGAAAATGTTCCGGGCCGGAACGCAAGTGGCCTTCGTCAAAAAAAAAAAAAAACAAATGTGCGACAAAAAAAGGGGCTGCGAGCGGGACAACAGAGGCCGTGCCTCCCGTCGCTATCGCTAGGAAGCTCTCCACCTGAAGCAGGAATCATCGCGCGCGTCGATCGGACGGTGAAAAAAGTGAATGAGACCAATTAGTTTCTCATTCGAATGAGTTTTAGCAAATCCGATTTTTGTAAGAACTACAATAATAAGTAATAGGGAAAATTGTTGATCAACTTATGAGTAACGAGTAACTAGCCAAACAGTTTCGATCACCTTTATGTTCAATTCAGCGACCGTACAAAGAGGCGGAACGAATATTCGAAATCGCCCAGCCCCCGTAGCTCAGTTGGTTAGAGCGTTGGTCTTATGAGCCGAAGGTCGCGGGTTCGAGACCCGCCGGGAGCATATCCTCATAACCGGTTTTGTCGCGTGATGACACAAGTAGTTTTTTGGCCATCCAACAGAAGTTGTTGCTCGGCGGTGCCGGTTGACTCGATCATGCGTAAGCTGCCTAGGCTCCGTTAAATAAGTACGGCGTTACGTACTACTCCTTAAAACGCGATTTTCTTTTGAAAAACACTCTCTTTTATCCGGACTAGTAAGTGTGCACGTGTAACACAAGTAGTTTTTTGGCCATCCAACAGAAGTTGTTGCTCGGCGGTGCCGGTTGACTCGATCATGCGTAAGCTGCCTAGGCTCCGTTAAATAAGTACGGCGTTACGTACTACTCCGTTTTTGTCGCGCGATGACACAAGTAGTTTTTTGGCCATCCAACAGAAGTTGTTGCTCGGCGGTGCCGGTTGACTCGATCATGCGTAAGCTGCCTAGGCTCCGTTAAATAAGTACGGCGTTACGTACTACTCCTTAAAACGCGATTTTCTTTTGAAAAACACTCTCTTTTATCCGGACTAGTAAGTGTGCACGTGTAACGCAAGTAGTTTTTTGGCCATCCAACAGAAGTTGTTGCTCGGCGGTGCCGGTTGACTCGATCATGCGTAAGCTGCCTAGGCTCCGTTAAATAAGTACGGCGTTACGTACTACTCCGTTTTTGTCGCGCGATGACACAAGTAGTTTTTTGGCCATCCAACAGAAGTTGTTGCTCGGCGGTGCCGGTTGACTCGATCATGCGTAAGCTGCCTAGGCTCCGTTAAATAAGTACGGCGTTACGTACTACTCCTTAAAACGCGATTTTCTTTTGAAAAACACTCTCTTTTATCCGGACTAGTAAGTGTGCACGTGTAACGCAAGTAGTTTTTTGGCCATCCAACAGAAGTTGTTGCTCGGCGGTGCCGGTTGACTCGATCATGCGTAAGCTGCCTAGGCTCCGTTAAATAAGTACGGCGTTACGTACTACTCCTTAAAACGCGATTTCCTTTTGAAAAACACTCTTTTATCCGGACTAGTAAGTGTGCACGTGCAACGCACGTCCAGATTAACATAAAATTAAACAAATATAACGCTTGTCGTGAAATATATAACTCATTGTTCATTCAAATTGTAAGTCGTGCACACGACATGTATATGAACTAATACAAGACATGTATATGAACCAATACAAACTTAGTCAAATCGATAACAAGCACAAAAGATCAAATTGTGGAATGTCACAGAACGACAAAGTTCTTTTATTCAAATACCCAAAACTTTATTTTTCTGTATACAAATATAAATATCCTTTTCCAGACAAGATTGCCAACAACATAGATGAAAGTTGGTATATTCAAACTATTCTTGCCTCAATAAAGGACAGACCCAGTGCTTAGCTTCCACACAAGGCAGGTGCGAAATATTTCATCCACTTGAATACATTCACAAAAAAGTATCAAGATGCTTACTCAAAAAACCTAAATTCGTCCACAAAAGGTATCCCTGAGCACTTGGACAAACTTCCAACAAAATGAACACATACTTGCGGCAGTTTCTAATTCGTTACTCCATGGAACTTTTACAATTATTTTATTTCTAGAATACATTTGATCTTTTAAAAAATAGCTAAAGATGTTTTGGCAGATTCTCCCATCCATTTTAGCAGCTTCTTGGTGTTCCTTTCTTGCTCTGCCGGGTACACACAGCCATAAATGAAGCAGAGAGGTCCCAACACCGCTTAATCATGCAAACTCATAATTTTGAAACTCTCCAGCCCATTAGGCGACGCCATCCATTGCTATGTCACTTTGCATAGCCCACAAATGATGAAACAGATTAAAGATCATCAGCTACAATGACTAAAGATCGTACGCACACATATAAATCGATAATAAAGGTTCTGGTAAGAAAATCAAAACAAAGTGTCGATCCTGTTAAAATCATGATGCCACATAATGATGTAAATGGACATCTAAAATTGCTAGGTTTCCATAAATTTCCCTATTGGAATATTGCACACGTGCAAGTGCCCATCACGAGATCAGTATATATGCATCAATATATGACTAAATTATTCATGAAAAATAGGACTGTGCCACGAGGATCAAATAGATACCAATTAGGAGCATGGTGTTGTGTGATATCTCAGAAAGTCAATAAAACATACCTTGAATTACTTGAGCATAGAAAATTGTTGCAGAGGGAAGTCCAACCCTTGTCATATCAATTGTAACATTATTCCTCAGTCAGGTATTGCAAAAAAATAGCCACCCATCATCTAATGGTTCCATATTAAGAATCTGGACAGACATGCGGGTCTACTTAGTATTGTTAGCCAAACCATTTTGACAATAATCATGCTCCAAAATGTGCATGATAAATAAGACAATACACGTGCAATGCATGTCTTCTATTAGCATGTGTTTCCACACCTGCCCATTATATCAAATAAACAATATAGATATCAATTAAAATCTGAAAAGACTGTACTCTTCCTAAATGTATCAAATGGAACCACCTGCTTAAATGATGTGAAGAGAGAAATATTAAATATGCATCTATTGGAAAAGGCAATAACCGCAGTTGTAAGAGTAAACGTTGGAACTATCAATCACCCTTTAATTGTGAAGAATCAAGCCTTCAATCTATTATAATTCACATCTGATTACATATTGTATCCTCATACTGCTTCATGCAATACTTCTATCATAATTAACAAAATAATAAAAAGAAAAATAATACAGCCCAATGTATTATACGCAACATCGTAATTGGTGGAGAAACAAGAGACCAACTATGTTCTAAATGATAGCCCTTGTGTTCTTTTAAGGTTTATAAGATAAGTAGTGACAGAACAGAAATCGATATTGTCCAACAGAAAACCATACAGAGATTGCCCAAATTTTCAAAATAAATAGGGACACACATGCAAGTTTTCATATATCCAGTTTCATGTAAGTGGCTGCGTCATTCAAGCCCACCTGTTTTCAAACAAGAGTTAAAAAGATCAATTTCCTTTCAATTTTACTATTGTAATAGCATGTTAAAAAAGAGCATGGTAATCACATAGGCGAGCACTTCCCATATTAACTCAAGTTCATGCTCATAGAAAGCTTGGAAATAATCACTTCTATATGTAACTTTGTAGGGCTTTATCCTATGTGCTGAACTATGTATTGGATTTGGTCTATATATTAAATCATTTCAGCTTCTGGATTTATGTCATAAACAGTATCTCAAGAATATAGTGTACAATGTTTCTAATTGCAAAAAATTCACGTGTGTGTTAAGGCTTCCCAAAAATGGGACATAACAAAATCACAAATAATTATTTTCATCTTTGCAAAAGAAACTCTCAGGAATATATATCTGTGAATCAATGAGCATAGTCCTATATCAGAATTTACAAAAATCTCTTTCAAAGAAATGGTAACAACTAATTTACAACAGTGTGCTGGAGTTTTGAATACAACCAGTTGGGATAATTTATCGGACAAGTTGCACATGTTCATAGAGGTGAACGCAAGGAAGCATCGAAGTCCCAGGGAGAGGAAGATGCCCGTGCAATTGTGCGTACGATAAATAAATCGGAACCGAGTTGTGGCGATCATTTACAGCCTCCGCGTCAACATAAACAATCAGTTAATTACATACATACCTTGAGCCAAATAGAACAATCACGAGCAGCATCACGTGTCTAGAGGAAGGAAATGGCGAGTGGACCAACTGGGTGAACTTACCACTGCTGGCCTGCTCTGCCCGTCGGCCGCACATCCTCGGGGAAGCGATCGGCGAGAAGTCGATGCAGGTGACCCCGCAGGTGATGCCATCCTGCAGAAGCTTTTCCCGGAGTTGTGAAATTGTTGCACCCAATCTCAAATTATCAATACAGCAGCACACAATAACCTTTTTTAAATTCAGCAACTTGCATATTAGGTGAGTAATGACTGACCTCAAGAATCAGCCGAAGAGGTGAGCGGGGAGGTATGCACCCGGGTAGTGCAGTGGAGCTCGGACCGGCGCGTGTGCCCGTGGTGCAGAGGGGAGCAGGCAGGCGAGGTTCCGGGTGGCGCAGCGGCGCTCGGACCGTCGCTTGCGCGGCCGGCGTGGGTGCCCGTGGCGCAGAGGGGAGCAGGCAGGCGAGGTTCCGGGTGGCGCAACGGCGCTCGGACCGTCGCTTGCGCCGGCGTGGGTGGCGGCGATGCAGGGATCCGTGAGGGCATGCGGTGTTAGCGGAGGAGCCGAGGCGCGCGAGGCAGCGCCAACAATGGCGGAGGGCGCTGGCGGCGGTCGGTAGCGTGGGTCGATCGGGGCTAAGTGATCGCTGCTGGCGGCACACGGGAAGGCCAAAACTGGGATGCGTGGTTAAATTTTAGTTAGCGCTAATTTTATGGTGGGATTAGATGGGAGATTAGCGCTAATTGAGGATAGGCTCGCGTAGTTGCCAAATGAATCTTTCATCCCTTCGATGGGCAGAGTTTTCGTCCGCTCCTCAAAACTGTTAAACGTACTTTTGCTGAGATTTTTAACGGTTAGATCGAAACTAATGGGTGTATCGTGAGACTGTAATTGTTATGGTTTGTTGTGTGTACGTTAGACGGGGTGCACTTAGAAAAGATAATGTTTGCTTGTTTTATAGTAAGTAGAGATGCACGCAGCTGCGCGAGCAACCGTTTCATGCATTGTCCGATCGCGCTTCATCTCATGGTCGACAACTCTCTTACCAAGCGTCGCACCGGGTGGATTATAGCTCCTTTTTTTGCTTCCACCCCCCTTAACTCTCACCGTTTTGCTTCCACGATTCATTCCCCTTCCCTTTCTGTGGCGATGACGCAGGCAAGATTCGGAATCGTGGCGGGGGCGGGTGAATCGGATGCTGCAGCGACGCAGGGGAAACAGAGGCTCGGCGACGGCGAGCGTTGTCGGCCACGTCACCGATCAACACGACCCTCTGTAGTTGCGACGGTGGACGACAGGTATGGTCTCCAGTGCTTCGCAGCATTTTTGTCCCCTGCCGGCGTGACCTCATGTAGAGCATCATTTCAAGGTTAATTCAGGCAGTTCTTAGTGTTGGATGAGTAGATTCAGGATGAAATCACCTTCATCATGAGTTTTGTTTCGTTTATGTTTTCACTTGAGCTGCCACCCCCTTCATCTTCCCCATTTCAGGTAGGGGTTTGTAGTTTAGATCGGATGAATTTGGTTCCCATTTGTAGCTAGGCTTTCTGGTCGAGATTTTAGAGGTAGGGGGCCGAGATTTCTCAGCTGTGATGCTCTTGTGGGATGGTAGTGCCAAGTCATGTTGTATCCTGCTGCAATGTGATTTAGATCAGGATTTTTCAATGAAAGGCAGTACAGTCAGATGGTTATTGTTGTTTTATATTCTATATGGAACTATATTCAGACAAGATTTTCATCTTATGGCACCTTTGCTGCACTCATTTTTGAACTATCATTTTGCTTCATTATACTTTATAGATGTTGAGAAAGCTGGAATCTGAATGCCTGCCACATCTCTAGTAGTAGTTGTTGCTGCATGCTCTAATGGTGGTTTAGAAACTAATTTTTTAGTTTATTCAGTAGGTCCTTGCCATTTCCATGTCATCTTCTGTTTTTGACATACTAGTAGTGGATTAAGTGTGGCAGATTTGACATTTTTCGTATGTGGATTTTTCATTATTTTTGTTGCATTATATAGTATGCATTTTTTGTGGTGTACCCAAGAAATTTAGTATATTTTGAAGTTTGTAGTTATCCACCAGACGAAGAAGCAATGGAGTCTGATGGTGTATTCGGCCAACGTCTCGCTGCAAAACGCTTGCGTGATGTTGCCAACACAAAGCTTAATCCTAGCAAGAGGCGTGACATAAATGAAACTGGATTCGGTGATCTCATGAGCATCTCATCCTTCACAGTGCCGCATGATCTGATGGAGTGGGTAGCAACGAGCATCGATACAGACAGACGTGAGCTCAGGTATTACACCCACCTTTTCTCTTTTTTATCTCATGCATCATGTCTGGAACACGTACTCTCTTTAGGTCACGTTGACATCATCCAATCAATATTTTTTTCTTTTGTTTCAGGTTGAGTTAGAATAAGTTATTTTGTTTACGAGAGACATGATGAAGAAGTTTTTCAACATTCCGTCAGGCAATAGACCATTGGAGCTTTTCAAGAGACATGAGCATTGTGACCTCTGCCACATTTATCACAAGAATGACAGAGCTCCAATTGCGCATATAGTGGATGTGCTTCATCAAGCAAGGAATGACAACAACGACACTACCAAAAGGTCATGGGTCTTGTCAGTGCTTGCAACAGTTTTAACCCTAGGCACTAGCAACATGGTGCCCCGAGAGTACCTCAAAAGTCTTGAAGAAATGGACAAGGTTGCTGAATTCGTTTGGCATGAGCATGTTTTAAGTGTTGCGATGAAAGAGGTCAAGAAGTGCCAAGAGAAGATAAAATCACAGTCTACTTCCTCATTCTAGGTTGGGGGATGCTTTCGTATGCTAGCGATATACACCTTTCTTTTTTGGAATTTTCTATCTCTCATGACTCTGTTTTTGTGTTTTATAATCACAATTCTTTGTGTGTCTGATAAATTATTTTTTGTCTTTTTGACCAGGATCATTTGATCTCCCCTCAAGCTGCCATCAATGAGCACCAATTGAATTATTCTCTTCCAAGGGCTTGCTTCGTGCACTGGACCAACTTTCATCTTGGGTTGGACTTTGACAAGAATAATCTTTGTCTGGGCAAAGCCACATTCGGGAAGTGTCGCGTAAGTCTCTGTGTGGTTATCCATTGCAGCATTTTTTTTTGTGTCCTCATGTTTTTTTTACTTTGTGTACTGTAGTTTCGCCCTATGTCGGAGACACCGTACACATCATCGTCTACCCAAGGAAATAATAGAGAAGTTTCTCAGGATGAGCAGGTTTCAAACATGCCGGATTGTGCTGACACTCAAGATGGTGGGGCTGCAAACATGGACTTTAATGATAACTAAGATGAAGCGGCTGCGAAGGACAACCCTTTTGTCGGGTAGCATTCCAGTGGAAAATGGCAAAAGTGTCGATGAAGATGTGTGTGGTTCACTGGATGCTTGGCTTCAGAACCCAGTGCCATTTGTTGTAGAGCTTGAGGTGAGGTTATTTTCCTTTTGCGTGTTTTTTTATTTTTTTATTTTTGTCAAATACCTTTATAGTTTCTTTTTTAGTACCATCACACAGTAAGTTGCATCCTCAACGACCACAATTCTTTTTTCATACATTTCAGCTCCCATCCCATTTGGTTGCTATCTCTGACAAGCACACAAAACTCTATGCTGCAGAGTTAAAAGACGCTCTAAGTTCTTACGAGCAAGTGTTGCAAGAAATCTATTGCAAGCAAATGGGACAACTTCTCAAAGATGTTCATGTTGCTTCATCAAGTACTCAGGAAGCAAGATATGTTACTTTCGATGTGCCGCCACCTCGCAACAGTGTTGTAGACATGGCAGATGATCCCGAGTGTAGCGAACAAAGTTCTAGCAGGAAAGCCCCAGTTGAGCCAACAACCGACAAGGTGGTTGACCCGACTGAAGGAGCTCGAAGCAACCGTCCAAGCGACATTGCTCATGAGCCAACTGGAGGCAACGTCGTTGAGTTGGCCACAAGAACTAGAGATGTTGTCAATGAGGACCTTGCACACTGCTTTGAGAAGGCAAAGCATAAAGCGTCCACTTATGAAGATATTGAGCATGGGCATGAACTCAGTCATCACAATCGCTCTGTGCCAAGTGTAGCTGGAGATTGGAGTGATGTGCCATCAATGAATATATTCCAATAGGGCACTGGGGAATACAAGTGGTGGATCAGTGTCCTAGACATAGCTGTGAACTCCAATGCTTTGAGGCATGGCAACACTACTACACCAAAAAAGTCTTGTGCAGTTTTTGATGTAACTCATGAGGGCCCAAACTCAAAAGTAATAAAAGTTCATGTGTTCGATGCCACACCAACCTCCGTGGCTCGATTATCAAATGGGACTAGATGCATGCCATGTCATGTTTATTTGCCAACAAATCTATCCTCGCAACACTTTCTTAAAAATCTCCTTTTTACTGATTTTTTTGCATATGGACCATCAAAACCACAAGAGGAGTCATATGTTGTAGTTAGCAGCAGGGAACCAAGCCCCAACCATGATGAGGAGAAGTTGAAGAGCAAGGACCAGACGAAGCTTAAGAGCAAGAAAAGAGTAGAGAGTCCAATTTCGACTGGACCAAAGTACAAGAAAATCAAGACAGATTCGGAGACAAAAGCAATGTACCAGTACTATTTCATGAAGAGGTACAAGATGGAGAAGATGAAGAGAGGGAAAATTGAGTGAGTGGCATCTTCTCTTGTTTGCTTCCATCATTTTTTCTCTTCCTTCATTACATTTTTTCATCTTTATCAAACACTCTCTCACTACTATGGTTTTCATCCCTCTTGTTGCAGGCCTTGTTTCATTAGGATTGGTGATTTCCACATAACTTATACCAACTTTCAGAAGTCATTGAAGCCACGCGCTCAAATTTGTAACAAAGTCATGAGCTTATACATCAAAAGCTTCAGGATTGAGAAATTGTCGTCTTCACATAAGCAGAAGAAATTTGCTTTCTCTGTTTCAATGAGCTTTAGTTCTTCTCGTTTGCTGCCCTTTATTGCCATCATTTTTTACATAGCTTTTTTGTGTGCCCTCTTGTAACAATATTTTTTATCACTTGTCCATGTGTGTTGCAGCTCCAACTATCTGTGCACCCACAAGTTTTTGATCCATGTGTTTGTGCAAGAGAGCTGAGGAGGGCGTGCCAAATTTCCAAATTCCAGTATTTGACCTAGTAAGTCTCCTCCCAACAATTCTTACTCATAGTATTTGCTGCACCAAAGTTGCTTCCATTAATTTTCTTCTTCTCTTTAATGTTTTTTCAGCTTTACTTCACCATCATCCGTAAAGGACACTGGATTGTTTGCCTCGTTAACCTATTGCGCAAGGATTTCAACATGTTCAACTCGTTGGATAACAGAAAATTAGATATTGCTACAAGGAAGTGACATTTATGCTTTCTTTGAAAGTTTTTCCATTGTACATTAATGAAAACCCAGATTACTAATGAATCTGTTGCAAAATCTTTGAAAGATAATATGAAGTTTTCCGAACTTTAGGGTGGTAGCATATTATCGGTTACGTTTTGTTTTGACAAAATCTTTGCATTATTTCTACTTGTGTCAGTTTACCAATTTCAGGAGGATTGCTAAAGAAGAACCAGGCTTCACTATGGATTTATCCTCTTTCAAACCAGATTGGCCCCTGCTTAACTACCCACAACAAGCAACTTAGTAAGCTCTACTTATTCAGCCCCTCCACAAATAATATGTTTTTCATCTCCTTTTTCTATAACCACCTTAACCTTTTTTTCTTTTCCTTTTTCTATGGCATGAAAAACAACTTTGTTTGTGGATTGGAACACTTGTTGGCAAGAGGATGACATTTTTTAAGAAGGTAAAATAGATAATTATGCTTTTTTGGTGGCTGCATTGTGTGGTATACCTTTTCATGTGTTGCGGGTGTGGCATACGTTTGCTCTTTTTTTTCCTTTTTTTCTTTGCAGCAAAATATGCTCGATGTGCGTAAGACTATTGCTTCGAGGTTGTTTTTCCATCTACTAAACAAGGTCTGTCCCGATGATGTGCACAAGGCGATTGTAGCGGCTTGAAGATGCACGTTTGCATTTGGAAGTGCAATGCCAGGAACTAGTGCAGTTGATCGAACTTTCCTTTTGTAACCTCACACCATCGTGTGTCATGTGTCCCCTTACCACGAATGAAACTTGTTGCTTCTGTAAATTGAATCTGTTTGGTGAGAAGTATTTTTAATAGTTTGTAGCAAGGAAAACAAAATTACCTGGTATGCAACAAGTAATTTTGTTGAACGCAAGTACTTTTGGCTGTTGAAGCTAAACCATTTTCCGGCAAGACTTTTTCAAGTTCATCAAATGCTTCTTTTATACATAATTATCTGGTATCATTCTTGTTGTATTCATAATTGTTCTTTTTAAAGTTCCTCAGTATTGTTGGTGCTGAAACAAATTTTCCCAATGCTTCCTGAGTATCGTGACACAATTTTTGTCCAACGCTTCATTAATACCGCTGATAAAAAATAAGGCAACAAGTTTGTCCAATTATTCCTGAGTACTGTTGGTGTTGAAACCGTGTAATGCTTTTCAAAAAAAAATGTTCTTACTTCACTACAAAGATAATATCACTTGAAGATCAACATTGTCAAATGCAAAATATTTCACCTTTTCAGCAGTAGTATAATACCACCTTCTGAGCATACACGGTTTAAGGGAGAAATTAGCTTAAAGTAAATTTCTTTGATTTTTTGTTTGTACAGAGAGATTTTGAGATAAACTTTTTCACAGAACCTATTATGCTTCTAAGATATGTATGAAGCAGAATCTAAGTTAAACTTCACAGAAAATTCAGAGAAACTACAAAGTACCAATATCTTATTCGAAACTAGCTACAAGCTACTGATACATGAATTTCCATATAATGAACTACAATACTATAACCTAACTCTTTTGAGCATGTCCCTCCACATTCGCCATCGCGGCTTTGAAGTGAATGCCCGATTGCATTGTGTGGCCTTCCTCGGAGCAGTAATGACATTTTGTTTCAACATTATCAGCCATCACAGGCTTGTACTCAATGAACGACTCGCGGGTTTGATAGTGTGATCTTCTTCACTGCAAAGCGAACAAGTAACTTTCCTTCTAGGTTTAGCCTTGCTTGTTGTCTCCTTATTGGCTTCTTTTTTGGTTTCTTTCTTGGCTTTTTTTCTTTCTTGGCTTCTTTTTGAAGCTTCTTATTATGCTTGTCTTCTCATTGCTCCAACAGTGTCTTCCATCTTTTGCTCGCTCAGATGGTCAACCTTGTTTGGGCACACGAGCATGATTTTGTGGGGTGGGGGGGCTGATGATTGTGGGTATGCTCCAGTTACAACATTGGGTGCACTTGCTTGAGGAGCTTGTTGCTGCTGTACCACCTCTTCCCTCGAAATTTGCTCCTTTTTCATCAAAGCAACTATGGGCCAGAGCTGCTTGATTACATCCGATAGAAAGTTATATGCTCGATCAATGGAGCATGCTTCCTGTTGCCAGTGCATTCATACCTCTGCACAATGAGTTGTACTTCAGGGTGTTTGTTTTTGGTACACTAGTGCAGAACCGGGCATTAGCACCGGTTCGTAAGGCCCTGTAGTGCCGGTTACATAACCGGCACTAAATTGTGGTCACTAAAGGCCCCCACCCTTTAGTACCGGTTCAGCATGAACCGGTGCTAAAGGGCAACCACGTGGCACGAGCCAGCTCCGGGGGCCTGGAGCCCTTTAGTACCGGTTGGTAATACCAACCGGTACTATAAGGTTTGGGGGGTTTTAGTTTTATGATTTCTTTTTCATTTAATTTTGTGTTTCCATTTTAATTCTTTTTCATTTTCTGGTATTTTACGATACTATACATTGTACACGTTATGCATATATATATATATATATATATATATAGAATTTCTAGTAGAACCAATCATGCATATATATATCATCAATGTCTCACAAACCACCATATTAATTAATTCACACATACACACATGTATAGCTATATACAATTTCTCCTACATATGAATGTTGCCTTGAGCCAGTGGCATTAGCCTAATTGGTGCCTTGAACACGATGACAATTGGAAGTGGTTTTCATGGGGCGTAGCGGTAATAGAATTCTCCTTGGTTTATGACCTGGTCGAGCAAAAATCCCGCTATTTCCTCTTGAAGTGCTTCTACGCGCTCCGCTTCTATGAGCTTCTCCCGCACCTCTTTGAACTGTTAAGAAGGAGATCAATATGCATGTGTATTAGTTGTGTGACTAGATATCGATAATGGTGTAAAAATTATGAATAGTGTTCGACAAGCGTACCCATTTACATCTTTGAGATCTGCTCCTTTGGACGCCATCATGCGAATGTTCTCGCAAACGCAGAATGCACACAGATCAGTCCCTACCGCTTGAGTGGCCTTTACGAGAATGGAATTTGATTAGATAAAATTAATCAAGCATGATAATTAAAGAGATGGCAGCTAGCTAGCTAGCTAGTACTACTTAATTGCTTACCTTGGGTCGAAACCATTTAAGATTTTTTTTTCATTCGCCGGGCTCGAAGGTCCCACCAAGGATAGACCCGCATATTGAAACGCTTTTGCAAGGTGGATATCATTACATCAACATTACATAATAGATGGGGATACATACATAAGGCATACAATGCCACACGAATACAACAATACCTCATCCAAGAACAACATCCGACTACGAATGATACATAAACAGAAACTCAAACAATATCCACCCTGCTAGCCGAGGCTGCCGACCTGGAACCTATCCCCTGATCGAAGAAGAAGCAGAAGAACAACTCCAAAACAAGTTAACATTGCTCTCGCGTCATGATCATCACATAACCTGTACCTGCAACTGTTGTTGTAGTAATCTGTGAGCCACGAGGACTCAGCAATCCCATTACCATGGGTATCAAGACTAGCAAAGCTTAATGGGAAAGGAAGGGGCAAAGTGGTGAGGTTGCAGCAGTGGCTAAGCAAGATATGGTGGCTAACATACGCAAATGAGAGCGAGAAGAGAAACAAAGGAACGGTCGTGAAGCTAGCAATGATCAAGAGGTGATCCTGAACACCTACTTACGTCAAACATAACACAGAAACCGTGTTCACTTCCCGGACTCCGCCGAGAAGAGACCATCACGGCTACACACTCGGTTCATGCGTTTTAATTCGGATCTGGTGTCAAGTTATCTACAACCGGACATTAACAAATTCCCATCTGCCACATAACCACGGGCACGGCTCTCGAAAGTTTATACCCTGCAGGGGTGTCCCAACTTAGCCCATGACAAGCTCACGCGATCAACGAAGGAATAGACCTTCTCCCAGGAAGACCCGGTCAGTCTCGGAATCCCGGTTTACAAGACATTTCGACAATGGTAAAACAAGACCAGCAAGACCTCCCGGCGTGCCGACATCCTGATAGTAGCCGCGCGTATCTCGTCTCAGGCCACGACCGGATGAACACTACGTACGACAACCGACGATACCCCAAGTTGCCTAGGGGCGGCACCGCAAGTGGCTCTGGTTTGGACCAACACTTAGGCAAGCATTGGCCCGGGGGGGCTATAATAAAGATGACCCTTGGGTTAATTACTCCCAAGGGAAAAATAGGTGGTGGTGAGGCAAATGGTAAAAGTCAATGTTGGGCCTTGCTGGACAAGTTTTATTCAAAGCGAACTGTCAGGGGGGTCCCATAAATCACCCGACCGCGTAAGGAACGCAAAATCCGGGAACATAATATCGGTATGACGGAAACTAGGGCGGCAAGAGTGGAACAAAACACCAGGCATAAGGCCGAGCCTTCCACCCTTTACCAAGTATATAGATGCATTAATTAAATAAGAGATATTGTGATATCCCAACATAAACCCTGTCCACCATGGAGAAATCTTCAACTTCACCTGCAGCTAGCAACGCTATAAGAGGGGCTGAGCAAAGCGGTAACATAGCCAAACAATGGTTCGCTAGGAAAGGTGTCAAAGGTTAGGGGTTCATGGCAATATGGGATGGCTTGATAAACAGGTAATAGGTAGCGCGCATAGCGATAGAACGAAGCAACTAGCATAGCAATGATAGTAGTGAGATCCAGGGTAGCGGTCATCTTGCCTGAAATCCCGCAAGGAAGAAGAACGAATCCATGAAGAAGATGAAGCCACGAAGACAAACCACACATAGACGAACGAATCCTCACGATCGCAACGAAGCAGGAACTAACAAGAAGAAGCACACAACATAGGTAAACACACCACACATGAACAAGACATGATGCACAACAAGCATGATGCATGAGAAAGCTAGATGAGGCTACTCATGGCAAGAGATGATGCAAACAAGAACAACACATCAAGGCAAGTTTAAATGAGGCCGGGAACAACATATAACAATTCCGGTAAGTCCTCATATGCAAATTTCGAAATGGGTCCAGAACTGAATAAACCTTATGTTCAAGTTGTTAAACAGCAAGTTAAGATGCACCACAATGATCTACTCGAAATTCTAGTCAAGTTATATATAAAGTTCATTAGATTCGGAGCTACGGGCTAGAAGATATGAGCAAAACAAGTTAAACATGGCATTGATGCAAAATGCACCCAAACATCAAGCAAACACACCAAAACAAGGATGCAACATGGTAATATGAAGCTACATGAAAAAGCAAGCAAGTTTCATATAGAGCACACTCAAAACGGAGCAACGGTTCAACACATGCACACTATACAAGTCATAGCAACAATCTGTCCATAACAGCAACTAGGCATCTTACAAGCATCAAAACAACATGCTACAGCACCCCAACATAATAACAAAAGGCATGGGCATGAAGTACTGGTAAAGCATAACAAAACATGAACACTGAGCTATCTCCAAAAACAACTAGAACATGCTCAAAAAGACATGGAGATATTGCAAATAATAACAGTTTCAGGCTTTAGCAGAAATAACATCAGGTTGCAATGTTTAGAGCTATCAAATAACATGTTACAGGAACATATCATGGCAAACAAAGGCATGGAATGAATCTACTAATAGCATAGATCAAAAGTCCCTTACTGACCATGAGCCAAAAAGGCATAGAAAATATGATGGCACCCATGTAAACATGGCAAGTTATATTACAGATTCATACATGGCAGGAACAACAATAAGTAGGCATGTTCGTGAGCTCGAACCACTCACTACAGAGCAATACATGGCATGGCAAGGCAACCAACAGCAAGAAGACATGTTTATGAAGCTAAGCATGGCAAGAGCAAGGTCATAGGGTGCATGGATCACTAGGAAAACACATGGGAACAAGTGAACTTAATGTAAACAGGCTGACAGCAACATTTTCAAGCAACTTTAGAGCAAGATAACAACATGTTCCAGCAGACTATAATTGAAACCAAGGGCATGAATGGATAGAGCATGACATGTAGATCAAAACATATTTATAGAGCATCTCCAGATCATGCACCAAATGACTTGTAGAAGCATGTTAACATAGCAACAAAATATAACAGAATCTGTCAGGAAAACAGCAACAACAACTACCCTACTTAACAAGCTTGATACACTCAGCACACAACTCACAAAAATACATGGTTGACACCTCTGGAAATATGGCATGACATAGATCAACATACATGTAGACATCAACCTCATAGGATGCACACATCAATCATGGCAAAAATGATAAATGAGCAAGTTATAACAGTTTCAGCAGGTTAACATCAACATGCACTCTTCCAACAGCATTTCGGGCATCAAGATGAGCTCAAATGAAAATGATGCAATGGAATGAAATGATTTACTCGTCGAGACGAACAATTTGACATATTATACGCACGAAACGGAGCTACAGATGCAGAGATGTGATGCGATGAACATGGCATGTTGATGACAAAATTTAGGGACTTGGTCATTCGAGGTCTACCTTCGCACGGATTTTGGAGCGGCGCGGATCTCGCCGGATCCGCGAGGACGGCGGCCGGAGAGGGAGAAGGAGACCGGAGAGGCGTCGCCGGAGCGCGGGGAGGCCGGATCTGGGCGCGGGGCGGCGCGCGGTGGCATGGGGCGGCGCCGACGGGAAAGAACGGGCGGCGGCGCGTGGCCTGGGTTCTGGCGGCGCGCGGCGACGGGCGATGAACCTTGCCCAAGCCCTGCCCGCCGACAAAGAAAATGAATAAAGGGGTTATTAAATAGTTCATATCGTGAAATGACGAACTAAATAGGCCGAGATATATAGTTAATAATGATTGAAATTACATGTTGACTATCCCATACAAGATGTTATAGTCAGTTTTTTCTGAGATTAGTGAGTCCAGTACTTCAATTGTTCCGGCGTCAACTTTAATGATACACAAGACCCAGTGATATCTGCATGAAAACACGTTTGCATATCTTAATTAAGCGGGCATATGTAAGCAAAAACATGTAGCTAGATAGTAGGCAAAAACAGAGAATTTGTAGTACAAGACAGTGTGACTCACTGGAAGTTGTAAGGAAGTAGTATATCTTCATTGTATTTGAGGCGCTTCAAGAACTCTAGCATGCTGTCCTCTACGTACTTTTGCTGACGTTCATTTATCTTCCAGGTGTATTCATTAACGGTGTTTGGGTTAATGAACCCAATGCCAAAGCGTCCACCTTTTCTCATTTCATATATCTTCATCCTGCATAATACCACAGAAAAGAATATAGTGAGGATAATTACAGGTAATGATTGATCAAAAGGATCACTACAGCTAGCTTGAGACTTAAACTATAGAAAGAAATCACTTACGAGACAATAGCAATCGACGATAGATTTGTCGAGTGCGTCTTGATTGTATAACTGAAACAGTTCTAAATACTCAATGGACCTGACTTTCTCATGGTAGTAATGGTCCTGCTTGACATTCACCATGAGGGACAATCGATCTGAAATCTTGGTAATGTTCATGTACCATTGATGCAATCATACATTCTCGTTGGGAGGTTCTTGACCTTGTCTGGCGCGACCAAAGGTTGGCCCCGGACATATTTCCGTTTTACTTCATCCTCTCTAAGCAAAGGCATGGGCTCGATCTCGAGGAGTTGTCCAACAGTGATGTTGAGAACTTCAGCCTGCATTATATGCTCCTCCGTTATTACCACGTTGCCCACCTCGGGAACATGCATTGTTTGCCCACAATAATATCGGGCACGCGTACTGTCACCTGTTGTTGGCACAACAAACAAGGGGATCGATTGCGCCGCCTGTTCTCCCAGCTGGGGAATGGTTTTCCCGCATTTTTTTGGCAGCTGCTTCTTGTTTGCTCGATCCCGATGTAGACGTGCTCGCCTCCCTTTGTAGACGTGCTCGATTTAACTTCCTAATGTGGCGCTCATAGTCTGTGTCAACAGGCTTGGGAGCTGGTGGTTGAGCCATACGAATGAAGTGGTCAATCGTTTCCTCAGGCACTTTCTCCCTTGGCGGCGGTGGCGGTTTCGGTGCAAAATGGGCTTCCACCTCGGCCTTCGATATGGCTGTGATTTCCTCCTCGGACCTGTCATAAGACCTCTGCGGAAGAGGCTTGAGGCTTGGACCATATTTATATCGCTTGCCTCCGCCTGTACTTCCTGTACTACCTCGACTCGTACCGCTATGCACCATAGCTGCGGGGTGTCTCTTCTGCGATTCGAGGCGGCGGAGACGGCCGACGGGCTGAGTTGGACGAGGAGGAGTGGCTGAGGTTGTGCCGGACTTGGAGGAGGTGGGCGTCGATCTTGTGGCGGACTTGGAGGAGGAGGATTGTCGACACTTTGCGGACTTGGAGGAGGAGGTGGCTCGACACTTTGCGGACTTGGTGGACTTGCAGGAGCAGGAGTCTGCTGACTCGGTGGCAGACTTCGACGAGGACTCGGCTGACGCGGTGTCGGTGGCCTTCGAAAGATGATGCAATCCTTTTTCCATAGGATGATACGATGTTTGGCCTCTCCAAGAAAGCGCTCGTCGTCACCTCCAGCAATGTCAACCAGTAGCCCCAAATATGGTGGGTCCACCACCTCATCAACCAAGACACGAGCATAGCCCGCTGGAATCGGGTTGCAATGGAAGGTTGCCTCAGGGGGATTTGTGAAAGCACAGCCGTCTGCCACCTTCATGGATATGTTCTTCATTTTGACATGTAGCTCGCAGTTAGTGTTCTCCGTGATGTCATCCACGGGGTATCTACCCAGCATTGCATCGTCCGGGACGGAACACACGCTGCTTCTCGGCATGGATGGGCCGGTGCTATCCAATGCTGGATCATCCGCTAGCTGCTGCAGTTCTTTGAGACCCCTTTGATGGGTAAGTGAGTCGATATGCTCCTGCTGCCACTGGAATTTGACTGCCAATTCCGCTTGACTTGCTTCTAGGCCTTGAAGGCGTTCATAATCCCGCTTCCTCTGCTCATCCTCCATCTTCCTCTTCTTCTCCTCCGCAATCTTCTTTCTCGCACGGGTTCTGTAGTCGTTGTTCCAGTCTGAAAACCCCTCATACCACGGCATAGCGCCCTTGCCTCGTGTTCTTCCCGGGTGTTCAGGATTTCCCAGGGCACGCGTAAGCTCGTCGTTCTCTCTTTTGGGCTGGAACACCCCCGTTCGTGCCTCTTCTATTGCAACAAGTATCGCATCGTCGGCTCCCTTCAGACTTGCCCTCGTCGAAACATTGCCTGTCTCCAGGTCCAACCCCCCCTCATGCGCATAGAACCAAGTCCTGACCCTAGGAGACCAGCTCTTAGTAGCCGGAGTGACACCTGCATCCTCCATCTATTTCTCAGACTTATCCCACTTAGGCATTGCCACCGCATAGCCACCTGGCCCCAGCTTATGGAACTTATCCTTTTTTTCGGCATTCTTCTTGTTTATTCTCGACCGTTCCTTAGCTAATTCCGAATCCTTGAATTTCACGAAATCGTCCCAATGATCACGCTGGTTCTCCAGTGTTCCCTTGAATACTAGAGTCTTCCTCCCTCCCTTGACGTACTTGTTCCATTCACGATTCTTGTAGTTCTCGAATGCAATTGCCATCATCCTAAGAGCAGCCTCCTTGACTTTCTGCACATCTTCTTCTGTGAAATGATCTGGTAGGGTGAAATGTTCCATGAGAGTATCCCAAAGCAGATCTTTTTGATTCTTGTCGACAAAAGTAACATCCGGGCGTGGCTTTTTGGCTCTCTCCATTCTTGAAGTTTGATCGGAGTTGGTCCTTCACAAGAACTCCATGACCGACGAACGAACTTGTCCGCAATCTTCTTAGGCGCTAATGGTTTGCCAAGAGGGCCGCATGCCTCGATATTGTACTTTACGCCCGGCTTCAACTTTTGTTCGGGCCTCGTTTAAATCATTTGCCTAAAGATTTGCTCGACCGGATGGCTGAAAGAACAAAGATCGATTCGTTAATATATCTTCAAGTCATTTAAAACATGTGATGATCACCAGATGCCTGCTTATATAAATATATATACCTCGCCGGTGTTTGTTGTTTCAGGATCAACATGTTCTTCGTCATCGTCATAATCGTAGTTCATGACTTCATCAATTTCATTGGCGATCGAATATCATATCACCCTCTCCTGTATTGTTTAGAAATTCGGAGCCGTCATAATCTTCTTCATTCTGATTATCATCTGGCCCACGTATCATATCAAACATGGTCTGTTCTCCCTCTTTGTCGGTATTGTCTGCCATAGCTTTTGTTTAACTAATCCAAAAGAAATATAAAACAATTTAGTATTCAAATTACATCGTCTCGAATAATAGATATAATCTCGAATACATCGTCTAGAATAATAGATATAATCTCGAATACATCGTCTCGAATAATATACAATATTGAATAGTACATCACTGGCTATTAGCTAATAAAGATCGAATACTACAGAAGAATCTAGGACACTCGCGGTTCCTCCGGCGCGGGCGATGGACACCCAAAGAGAAGGAACCCTCACAGGATCATAGCTGAAGTGAGATCCCCGAAGATACTGCCACGTATTGGAGAACCTGCTGCCCTCTAACGCAACCATGTAGCAATGGACGTGCTTGTCCTCCTCCCTGACACGGCGACGTACCACCTCCGGCGGGGCCGGGTCCCTCCGCACCGAAACTGGCCCACGCGAACGCCACCAAACGAGATCAGGGAACACCAACTCGAAACTGACAAGACATTGCACCAAATCATTCTGTAACCTTGGTATGATTTCTGGATCGATTACCTTCTAAGAGATTGCATTGAGAAATGCACATAGCTTCACAATGGCTAATCGAGCGTTTTCGGTAGAAGCCCCTCAATGCAACCGGAAGCAGCGATTGCGTCATAATCACGTGGCGATCATGAGACTTTAGGTTACGGAACTTTTTCTCGCCATGTTTATTATTCCCTTTATATTCGACGAGAAGCCAGACGGTACCTTAATAATGAGCAGGCATTCAAAGAAGATTTCCTTCTCTTCTTTGGTAAGAGCGTAGCTTGCATGACCCTGATGTATGCCGTCTTCTCCGTGCATACGTTGCTGGTCCTCCTGTGCCTCAGGTGTATCTTTTGTCTTCCCATACACGCCCAAGAAGCCAAGCAGGGTCACACAAAGATTCTTTGTCACGTGCATCACGTCGATTGTGGAGCGGACCTCTAGGTCTTTCCAATATGGCAGGTGCCAAAATATAGATTTCTTCTTCCACATGGGTGCGCGCGTCGTCGCGTCCTTCGAACAGGTTGTCCGCGGGACCCTTTCCAAATATCACCTTCAAATCCTTAACCATATCATGTACATCAGCACCGATGCGGTGGCGAGGCTTCGTCCGTGATCCGCCTCACCTTTGAAATGCTTGCCTTTCTTTCTTACGGGATGCTGCTCGGAAGAAATCGATGATGTCCTGTACACATTCTTCTTACAACTATTCAAATATATCTTGTCGGTATCATCCAAGCAGTGCATGCATCCGCGATATCCCTTGTTTATGCGTCACGAAGGTTCTTGAGAGCAGGCCAATCATTGATGGTCATGAACAGCAACGCCTTTAGGTCAAATTCTTCCCCCATGTGCTCATCCCATGCACGTACACCTGTTCCATTCCACAGTTGTAAGAGTTCTTCAACTAATGGCCTTAGGTACACATCACTGTCGTTGCCGGGTTGCTTAGGGACTTGGATGAGCACTGGCATCATAATGAATTTCTGCTTCATGCACAAACAAGGAGGAAGGTTATACAAACATAGAGTCACAGGCCAGGTGCTATGGTTGCTGCTCTGCTCCCCAAAAGGATTAATGCCATCTGCGCTTAGACCAAACCATACTCTCCTTGCGTCATCTGCAAACTCCTTCCCGTACTTTCTTTCGGTTTTTCTCCACTGCGACCCGTCAGCGGGTACTCTCAACTTTCCGTCTTTCTTACGGTCTTCTCTGTGCCATCGCATCGCCTTGGCATGCTCTTTATTTTGGAACAAACGTTTCAACCGTGGTATTATAGGAGAATACCACATCACCTTGGCAGAATCTTCTTCTGGGCGCTCGCCCTCGACATCACCGAGCTCATCGCGGCTGATCTTATAGCACAATGCACCACATACCGGCAAGCGTTCAAATCCTCGTACTCACCGCGGTAGAGGATGCAATCATTAGGGCATGCATGTATCTTCGCACCTCTAACCCTAGAGGGCGACAGCCTTCTTTTGCTTCAGACGTACTCTCGGGCAATTCGTTATCCTTTGGAAGCATATCCTTTATCATTACTAGCAACTTTCCAAATCCCTTGTCGGATACACCATTCTCGCCTTCCATTGCAGCAATTCCGGTGTGGTGCCCAGCTTTTTCTTGTCACCCACGCAATTGGGTACAACAATTTTTGTGATCCTCTAACACGCGCGCAACTTCTTCTTCTCCAAATCACTTGCTAGTTTCTCTTTGCATCGGCAATGGCCCGACCTAGATCATCAGCGGGCTCATCGATGCCTCTTCTTCAGATTCTTCCGCATTCTGGCTCAGCTTCTTCCCGCATTACCGACTCAGCTTCTTCCCCCATTGTTGTATCATCGTATTCAGGGAACCCATGCCCAGGATAGCTGTCGTCGTCCTCTTCTTCTTCATTGTCTTCCATCATAACCCCTATTTCTCCATGCTTGGTCCAAACATTATAGTGGGGCATGAAACCGGACTCAAACAGTGGGCGTGAATGGTTCATGACGAGAGTAATTGTGACCATTCTTACAGCCGACACATGGACAAGGCATAAAACCATCCGCCCGCTTGTTTGCCTCGGCCGCAAGTAGAAAAGTATGCACGCCCTCAATGAACTGGGAGAGCATCGGTCATCGTACATCCATTGCGGCTCATCTTCATTACACAACATCGAATAGACCAAATTAATACAAGTTCATACATAAAGTTCATACAACACTTAAATGCAATAAACAAATAACTCTCTAGCTAAAGCATTTAAATGCAACAACAAATGCGATCAAGATCGCAACTAAGGTAACAATTGATCCAACAGCATAATGATACCAAGCCTCGAGATCGATGGCATATTTTCTAATCTTTCTATTCTTCAGCGCATTTTCTCCATCTTGATCTTGTGATCATCGGCGACATCGGCAACATGCAACTCCAATTCCATCTTCTCCCCTCAATTCTTTTCAATTTTTCTTTCAAGTACTCATTTTCTCTTTTAACTAAATTTAACCTCTCGACAATAGGGTCGGTTGGAATTTCGGTTCACATACCTCCTAGATAAAAATATCTATGTCAACTTGATGGGCATAATTTGTCATAAACACGAAATCCAACAAATAGTTTTAAAAGAGAATATACCACATCGAATCATAAAAAGGGCGAGGCCGATGGGGACGGATATCAAAACCATGGCACTATGTATAACAAACAACGTCGGGTAAGATAATTATTACATGATTAACTATATATCCAAATCACACAAACATCAATTTTTATATAAAATTTCATGAACAAGAGGCTCACCACAAGGTGGTGCCGCTGACAGAGACGATGTGAGGCGATCGGACGGTGGTTACAACGAAGATTTAGAAGGCACTAAGTAAACCACACCTACATATGCAAACTAAGTGTTATTTTTGACCTCAAATTGCATATAAATCAAATACTAGCACATATATATATTTCCTCCCAAATTACTAAACTCACAAGTTAGTAACTATATAAAGCATTGCAAGAGCTAATCTAGCAATGAGAGATGAAAGGACAAAGTTGCTAACCTTTGTGATCACTTGAATGGATGGGGGCCTTCAAATCTTGACAAATTTTGGGCAAAATGTGTGATGATCTCGAGGGGAGAAGAGGAAGAACAGAGAGGAGAGGAGAGGGGAAAGGGGGAAGAACAGAGCGAGCTGGACGAAGGGTTTATATGCAGGAGGACCTTTAGTACCGATTCGTGCCACTAACCGGTACTAAAGGTGCTTTGGAGGGGCCCAGACTGACAACATCCTGCCACCACCCTCATTAGTACCGGTTCGTGGCACGAACCGGTGCTAAAGGTTAGCCACGAACCGGTACTAATGAGAGCGGCCCGGCTAGCCGTTGGAACGGCACTAATGTATACATTAGTGCCGGCTCTAATACAAACCGACACTAATGTGCTTCACGTTTGACCCTTTTTCTACTAGTGGTAGTCCAAAGTCAAGGAACCTCCCATAGGTGCCCATGTTTGTTGTAGCTGCTTCCAACCACCTCTCCAACATGTATCTACTTGGAATTTCTTGCATATTAAGATGTATCATCACCCTTATAATGTGTGAACAAAGCACACCATTCATCTCAAAGAAATGGCAGTTGCATGAGTATAGCCCCTCCTCCATCACAACATGGACCAGGTACAGTTTTGGATTCTTGGACATGCTTGAGTAAAGCTCGAACATCATACCTTCCTGCTCAAGGTTAGGCACTTGGTTGATTATATAACCTATTGATGTTGTCACTTGCTCTTGGAACTTGCCAAAAACGTTGCGTGTATAGTGAAGGAAATATGCCCTAGAGGAAATAATAAAGTTATTGTTTATTTCCTTATTTCATGATAAATGTTTATTATTCATGCTAGAATTGTATTAACCGGAAACATAATACATGTGTGAATACATAGACAAACATAGTGTCACTAGTATGCCTCTACTTGACTAGCTCGTTGAATCAAAGATGGTTAAGTTTCCTAGCCAAAGACATGAGTTGTCATTTGATTAACGGGATCACATCATTAGAGAATGATGTGATTGACTTGACCCATTCTGTTAGCTTAGCACTTGATCGTTTAGTATGTTGCTGTTGCTTTCTTCATGACTTATACATGTTCCTATAACTATGGGATTATGCAACTCCCGTTTACCGGAGGAACACTTTGTGTGCTACGTGATTATAAAGGTGCTCTATAGGTGTCTCCGAAGGTACTTGTTGGGTTGGCGTATTTCGAGATTAGGATCTGTTACTCCGATTGTCGGAGAGGTATCTCTGGGCCCACTCGGTAATGCACATCACTATAAGCCTTGCAAGCATTGTAACTAATGAGTTAGTTGCAGGATGATGTATTACGGAACGAGTAGAAACACTTGCCAGTAACGAGATTGAACTAGGCATTGAGATACCGACGATCGAATCTCGGGCAAGTAACATACCGATGACAAAGGGAACAACATATGTTGTTATGCGGTGTGACCAACACAGATCTTGGTACAATATGTGGGAGCCAATATGAGCACCCAGGTTCCGCTATTGGTTATTGATCGGAGACGTGTCTCGGTCATGTCTACATAGTTCTCGAATCTGTAGGGTCCGCACGCTTAAAGTTCGATGATGGTTAAGTTTATGTGTTTTGATATACAGAAGGTAGTTCGTAGTCCCGGATGAGATCAGGGACATGACGAGGACTCTCGAAATGGTCGAGACGTAAAGATCGATATATTGGACGACTATATTCGGACATCGGAAAGGTTCCGAGTGATTCGGGTATTTACTGGAGTGTCGCGTTGTTATCGAAAACCCCTGGGGGGACTATTGGGCCTACATGGGCCATAGGGAAGAGGGAAGGCAGCCCACAAGGGGCAGTTGCGCCCCCTCCCTATAGGGGGTCCGAATTGGACTAGGGAGGGGGCGTGCCCCCCTTTCCTTCTCCTTTCCCTCTCCTTCCTTCCCCCTTCTTTTTCCTAGTTGGACTAGGAAAGAGGGGAGTCCTACTCCTACTAGGAGGAGGATTCCTCCCCTCCTTTGTGTGCCCCAAGGCTGGCCGGCCTCCCCCCTTGCTCCTTTATATACGAGGGCAGGGGGGCACCTCTAGACACAACAATTGATCCCTTGGATCTCTTAGCCGTGTGCGGTGCCCCCCTCCACCATAGTCCACCTCGATAATAATGTAGCGGTGCTTAGGCAAAGCCCTACGTCGGTAGAACATCATCATCATCACCATGCCGTCGTGCTGATGGAACTCTCCCTCAAAGCTCGACTGGATCGGAGTTCGAGGGACGTCATCGAGTTGAACGTGTGCAGAACTCGGAGGTGTCGTGCGTTTGGTACTTGATCGGTCGGATCGTGAAAACGTACGACTACATCAACCACGTTGTGCTAACGCTTCTGCTTTCGGTCTACGAGGGTACATGGACATACTCTCCCCTCTCGTTGCTATGCATCACCATGATCTTGCGTGTGCGTAGGAATTTTTTTGAAATTACTACGTTCCCCAACAGTGGCATCCAAGCCTGGTTTTATGCATTAATGTTATATGCACGAGTAGAACACAAGTGAGTTATGGGCGATACAAGTCATACTGCTTACCAGCATGTCACACTTTGGTTCGGCGGTATTGTTAGATGAAGCGGCCCGGACCGACATTACGCGTACGCTTACGTGAGACTGGTTCTACCGACGTGCTTTGAACACAGGTGGCTGTCGGGTGTCAGTTTCTTCAAATTTAGTTGAACCGAGTGTGGCTACGCCCGGTCCTTGAGAAGGTTAAAACATCACTAACTTGACAAACAATCATTGTGGTTTTGATGCCACTAGTAGAAAAAGGGTCAAATGTGAGACACATTAGTCCCTGTTTGTAACAGAACCGGCACTAATGTGTCCATTAGTGCCGGTTCCAACGGCTAGGCGGGAGGAGCTCTTTAGTATTGGTTCATGGCGAACCCTTAGCACCGGTTCGTGCCACGAACCGGTACTAAAGAAAGTGGTGGCAGGATGTTGTCGGTGGGGCCCTTCGGCACCTTTAGTACGGTTCGTGGCACGAACCGGTACTAAAGGTCGCCCTATATAAACCCTTAAATCCACCCGCACTGTTCCTCCCCTTTCCCTCTCCCTCTCCTCTGTTCTTCCCTTCTTCCTCTCGAGTTCATCACAAAATTTGCCCCAAATTTGTCAAGATTTGCAGGCCCCCATCCATTCAAATGATCACCAAGGTTAGCAACTTTGTCCTTTCATCTCTCATTGCTAGATTAGCTCTTGCATTGGTTTATATAGTGATTAATTGTGGGTTTTTAGTAATTTGGGAGGAATTATATGTGGTAGTATTTGATTTATATGCAATTTGAGGTCAAAATAACACTTAGTTTGCATATGTAGGTGTGGTTTACTTAGTGCCTTTTAAATCTCCGTCGTAACCACCGTCGATCGCCCGCACCGTCCCATCGCCGGCACCACCTTGTGGTGAGCCTCTTGTTCATGAAATTTTATATAAAAAATTGATGTTTGTGTGATTTGGATATATAATTACTCGTATAATTATCTTACCCGTACGTTGTTTGTTATACATAGTGCCATGGTTTTGATATCCGTCCCCGTCGGCCCTCGTCCTTGTTATGATTCGGATGTGGTATATTCTCTTTTAAAACTATTTGTTGAGTTTCATGTTTATGACAAATTATGCCCATCAAGTTGACATAGATATTTTTATCTAGGAGGTATGTGAACCGGAAATTCCAACCGACCCTATTGTCGAGAGGTTAAATTTAGTTGAAAGAGAAAACGAGTACTTGAAAGAAAAATTGAAAAGAATTGAGGGGGAGAAGATGGAATTGGAGTTGCATGTTGCCGATGTCGTCGATGATCACAAGATCAAGATGGAGTAAATGCGCTTGAAGAATAGAAAGATTACAAAATATGCCATCGATAGTGAGGCTTGGTATCATTATGCTGTTGGATCAATTGTTACCTTAGTTGCGATCATGATCGCATTTGTTGTTGCATTTAAATGCTTTAGCTAGAGAGTTATTTGTTTGTTGCATTTAAGTGTTGTATGAACTTTATGTATGAACTTGTATTAATTTGGTCTATTCGGTGTTGTGTAATGAAGATGAGCCGACAATGGATGTACGATGACCGATGCTCTCACCAGTTCATTGAGGGCGTGCATACTTTTCTGCTTGCGGCTGAGGCAAACAAGCGGGCGGATGGTTTTATGCCTTGTACATGTGCTGGCTGTAAGAATGGTCACAATTACTCTACGTCAAGAACCATTCACGCCCACCTGTTTGAGTCCGGTTTCATGCCCCACTATAATGTTTGGACCAAGCACGGAGAAACAGGGGTTATGATGGAAGACAATGAAGAAGAAGAGGACGACGACAACTATCCTAGCCATGGGTTCCCTGAATACGATGATACAACAATGGGGGAAGAAGCTGAGCCGGTAATGCGGGAAGAAGCTGAGCCGGCAATGCGAGCTGAAGAAGAGGCATCAGATGAGCCCGTTGATGATCTAGGTCGGGCCATTGCCGATGCAAAGAGAAACTGCGCAAGTGATTTGGAGAAGAAGAAGTTGCAGCGCATGTTAGAGGATCACAAAAAATTGTTGTACCCAATGCGTGGGTGACAAGAAAAAGCTGGGCACCACTGGAATTGTTGCAATGGAAGGCGAGAATGGTGTATCTAACAAGGATTTGGAAAGTTTCGGTAATGATAAAGGATATGCTTCCAAAGGACAACGAATTGCCCGAGAGTACGTACGAAGCAAAGAAGGCTGTCTGCCCTCTAGGGTTAGAGGTGCAGAAGATACATGCATGCCCTAATGATTGCATCCTCTGTTGGGGAACGTAGTAATTTCAAAAAATTTCCTACGCACACGCAAGATCATGGTGATGCATAGCAACGAGAGGGGAGAGTGTTGTCTACGCCCTCGTGAGACCGAAGCGAAGCGATCACAACATAGAGGAAGTAGTCGACGTTCTCCTCGCGATCCAACCGATCCCAGCGCCGTTATTCGGCGCCCCGAAGTTCTTGACACACGACAGCTCGGTGACGCTCCTCGGGCTCCGATCCAGCAAAGCTCGGGGAGAGAGTTCCACAAGACGACGGTGTGGTGACGATCTTGATGTTCTATCGACGCAGGCTTCGCCTAAGCACCGCCACGATATGACCGAGGTGGATTACGGTGGAGGGGGCACCGACACGGCTAAGGAACGATCTCAAGGATCAACTTGTGTGTCTTAGGGTGCCCCCTGCCCCGTGATATAAAGGAGCAAGGGGAGGGCGGCCGGCCCTAGAGGGCGCGCCAGGAGGGGGAGTCCTCCTCCTAGTGGGAGTAGGACTCCTTTCCTAGTCCAACTAGGAGGGAAGGGGAAGGAAGGAGAGGGAGAGGGAGAGGAAAGGGGGCGCGCCCCCTCCTTGTCCAGTCGGACTCCCCATGGGGCGCGCCACCTCTGGCGCAGCCCTCTCTCTCCCTCTTGGCCCATTAAGGCCCATTACTTCCCGGGGTTCGGTAACCCCTCCCGGCACTCCGTATTATCCGAAACCACTCGGAACCATTTCGATGTCCGAACATAGCCGTCCAATATATCAATATTTACGTCTCGACCATTCCGAGACTCCTCGTCGTGTCCGTGATCACATCCGGACTCGAACTCTTCGGTACATCAAAATACACAAACTCATAATATAACCGCCATCGAAACCTTAAGCGTGCGGACCCTACGGTTCGAGAACAATGTAGACATGACCGAGACACGTCTCCGATCAATAACCAATAGCGGGACCTGGATGCCCATATTGGCTCCTAGATATTCTACGAAGATCTTTATCGGTCGACCGCATAACAATATATCGCTTGTTCCTTTGTCATCGGTATGTTACTGCCCGAGATTCGATCGTCGGTATCCAATACCTAGTTCAATCTCGTTATCGGCAAGTCTCTTTACTCGTCCGTAATACATCATCTTGCAACTAACTCATTAGTTGTAATGCTTGCAAGGCTTAAGTGATGTGTATTACCGAGAGGGCCCAGAGATACCTCTCCGACAATCGGAGTGACAAAACCTAATCTTGAAATACGCCAACCCAACATCTGACTTTGGAGACACTGTAGTACTCCTTTATAATCACCCAGTTACGTTGTGACGTTTGGTAGTACCCAAAGTGTTCCTCCGGCAAACGGGAGTTGCATAATATCATAGTTATAGGAACAGTATAAGTCATGGATAAGAGCAATAGCAACATACTTAAACGATCGGGTGCTAAGCTAATGGAATGGGTCATGTCAATCAGATCATTCGACTAATGATGTGACCTTGTTAATCAAATGACAACTCCTTTGTCTATGGTTAGGAAACTTAACCATCTTTGATTAACAAGCTAGTCTGGTAGAGGCATACTAGTGACATTTTGTTTGTCTATGTATTCACACATGTATTATGTTTCCGGTTAATACAATTCTAGCATGAATAATAAACATTTATCATGATATAAGGAAATAAATAATAACTTTATTATTGCCTCTAGGGCATATTTCCTTCAGTCTCCCACTTGCACTAGAGTCAATAATCTAAATCACATCACCATGTGATTAACATCGATAGTTCACATCATCATGTGATTTAACACCCATAGTTCACATCGCCATGTGACCAACACCCAAAGTGTTTACTAGATTCAGTAATCTAGTTCACATCGCTATGTGATTAACACCCAAAGAGTACTAAGGTGTGATCATGTTTTGCTTGTGAGAGAATCTCAGTCAACGGGTCTTTCACATTCAGATCCGATATGTATTTTGCAATTTTCTATGTCTACAATGCTCTGCACAGAGCTACTCTAGCTAATTGCTCCCACTTTCAATATGTATCTAGATCGAGACTTAGAGTCATCTAGATCGGTGTCAAAACTTGCATCGACGTAACCCTTTACGACGAACCTTTTGTCACTTCCATAATCGAGAAACATATCCTTATTCCACTAAGGATAATTTTGATCGCTGTCTAGTGATCTCTGTTGGAAAAGGCAGTGCCTAGGAGGCGCTTAGGCACACCTAGGCACTAGGCAATGGCCAAACGCCTCGCCTAGGGCATAAATGGAGGACTAGGCAGGGCAAGCAAGGAATTGCCTACTCAAGCAAAAAATCATGCCACATACTGCACTGTTATGCCAAACTGGTTATATTCCAATGGTAGTAGACGGCAACTAACTTATTTATATGCCCTAAACTAATATCAACACCCATACATTAATCACAAACACACTACGTGTAAAAACTATATTACCGCCTAGGCTGCGCCTAGGGCGCTTAGGCATCGCCTAGGCACTAGGCGAAGGCCAACCGCCTCGCTTACGCCTACCGCTTTTTCCAACCTTGCTAGTGATCTACTCCTAGATCACTATTGTACTCCCTTGCCAAACTCAGTGTAGGGTATACAATAGATCTGGTACACAGCATGGCATACTTTATAGAACCTATGGCCAAGGCATAGGGAATGACTTTCATTCTCTTTCTATCTTCTGCCGTGGTCGGGTTTTGAGTCTTACTCAATTTCACACCTTTGTAACACAGGCAAGAACTCTTTCTTTGACTGTTTCATTTTGAACTACTTCAAAATCTTGTCAAGGTATGTACTCATTGAAAAAACTTATCAAGCGTCTTGATCTATCTTTATAGATCTTGATGCTTAATATGTAAGCAGCTTCACCGAGGTCTTTCTTTGAAAAACTCCTTTCAAACACTCCTTTATGCTTTGCAAAATAATTCTACATTATTTCCGATCTACAATATGTCATTCACATATACTTATCAGAAATGTTGTAGTGCTCCCACTCACTTTCTTGTAAATACAGGTTTCTCCAAAAGTCTGTATAAACCCAAATGCTTTGATCACACTATCAAAGAGTTTATTCCAACTCCGAGATGCTTGCACCAGTCCATAAATGGATCGCTGGAGCTTGCACACTTTGTTAGCTCCCTTTGGATCGATAAAACCTTCTGGTTGCATCATATGCAACTCTTCCTCCAGAAACCCATTCAGGAATGCAGTTTTTACATCCATTTGCCAAATTTCATAAATTGTGCCAATTGCTAACATGATTCAGACAGACTTAAGCATCGCTACAGTTGAGAAAATCTCATTGTAGTCAACACCTTGAACTTGTCAAAAACCTTTTTGCGACAAGTCGAGCTTTGTAGATAGTAACACTACTATCAATGTCCGTCTTCCTCTTGAAGATCCATTTATACAATATGCCTTGCCGATCATCGGGCAACTCCACCAAAGTCCATACTTTGTTCTCATACATGGATCCCATCTCAGATTTCATGACCTTAAGCCATTTTGCGGAATCTGGGCTCATCATCGCTTCCTCATAGTTCGTAGGTTCATCATGGTCTAGTAACATGACTTTCAGAATAGGATTACTGTACCACTCTGGTGCGGACCGTACTCTGGAAGACCTACGAGATTCTGTAGTAACTTGATCTGAAGTTTCATGATCATCATCATTAGCTTCCTCACTAATTGGTGTAGGAATCATCGAACTGATTTCAGTGATGAACTATTTTCCAATTAGGGAGAAATCTGATTACCTCATCAAGTTCTACTTTCCTCCCACTCACTTCTTTCGAGAGAAACTCCTTCTCTAGAAAGGATCCATTTTTAGCAACGAATGTCTTGCCTTCGGATCTGTGATAGAAGGTGTACCCAACAATTTCCTTTGGGTATTCTATGAAGACGCACTTCTCCGATTTGGGTTTGAGCTTATCAGGATGAAACTTTTTCACATAAGCATCACAGCCCCAAACTTTAAGAAACGACAACTTAGGTTTCTTGCTAAACCACAGATCATATGGTGTCGTCTCAACGGATTTAGATGGTGCCCTTTTAACGTGAATGCAGCTGTCTCTAATGCATGATCCCAAAACGATATTGGTAAATCGGTAAGAAACATCATAGATTGTACTATATCCAATAAAGTACGGTTATGACGTTCGGACACACCATTATGATGTGGTGTTCCAGGTGGCATGAATTTGTGAAACAATTCCACATTGTATTAATTGAAGACCAAACTCGTAAATCAAATATTTGTCTCTGCGATCAGATTGTAGAAACTTTATTTTTCTTGTTACGATGATTTTTCCACTTCACTCTGGAATTCTTTGAACCTTTCAACTATTTTAGACTTATGTTTCATCAAGTAGATATCCCCATATCTGCTCAAATCATCTGTGAAGGTCAGAAAATAACGATACCCGCCGCGAGCCTCAACACTCATCGGATCGCATACATCAGTATGTATTATTTCCAATAAGTCAGTTGCTCGCTCCACTATTCCGGAGAACGGAGTCTTAGTCATCTTGCCCATGAGGCATGGTTCGCAAGCATCAAGTGATTCATAATCAAGCGATTCCAAAATCCCATCAGCATGGAGTTTCTTCATGCGCTTTACACCAATATGACCTAAACGGCAGTGCCACAAATAAGTTGCACTATCATTATTAACTTTGCATCTTTTGGTTTCAATATTATGAATATGTGTATCACTACGATCGAGATCCAATGAACCATTTTCATCGGGTGTGTAACCATATAAGGTTTTATTCATGTAAACAGAACAACAGTTTATTCTCTTACTTAAATGAATAACCGTATTGCAATAAACACGATCAAATCATATTCATGCTCAACGCAAACACCAAATAACATTTATTTAGGTTCAACACCAATCCGAAAGTATAGGGAGTGTGCGATGATGATCATATCAATCTTGAAACTACTTTCAACACACATCGTCACTTCACCCTTAACTAGTTTCTGTTTATTCTGCAACTCCCGTTTCAAGTTACTACTCTTAGCAACCGAACAAGTATCAAATACTCAGGGCTACTATAAACACTAGTAAAGCACACATCAATAACCTGTATATCAAATATACCCTTGTTCACTTTTCCATCCTTCTTATCCACCAAATACTTGGGGTAGTTCTGCTTCCAGTGACCAGTCCCTTTGTAGTAGAAGCACTTAGTCTCAGGCTTAGGTCCAGACTTGGGCTTCTTCACTTGAGCAGCAACTTGCTTGCCGTTCTTCTTGAAGTTCCCTTCTATCCCTTTGCCCTTTTCTTGAAACTAGTGGTCTTGTTTAACCATCAACACTTGATGTTCTTTCTTGATTTCTACCTTCATCGATTTCATCATCATGAAAAACTCGGGAATCGTTTTCGTCATCCCTTGCATACTATAGTTCATCTCAAGTTCTACTAACTTGGTGATGGTGACTAGAGAATTCATCAATCACTATCTTATCCGGAAGATTAACTCCCACTTGATTCAAGCGATTGTAGTACCTGGACAATCTGAGCACATGCTCACTAGTTGAGCGATTCTCCTCCATCTTTTAGCTATAGAACTTGTTGGAGACTTCATATCTCTCAACTTGGGTATTTGCTTGAAATATTAACTTCAACTCCTGGAACATCTCATATGGTCAATGACGTTCAAAATGTCTTTGAAGTCCCGATTCTAAGCCGTTAAGCATGGTGCACTTAAACTATCAAGTAGTCATCATATTGAGCTAGCCAAACATTCATAACGTCTGCATCTGCTCCTGCAATAGGTTTGTCACCTAGCGGTGCATTAAGGACATAATTCTTCTGTGCAGCAATGAGGATAAACCTCAGTTCACGGATCAAATCCGCAACATTGCTACTAACATTTTTCCAACACAATTTTCTCTAGGAACATATCAAAACAAACATATGAAAGCAACAATGCAAGCTATTGATCTTACAACATGATTTGCAAAATACTACCAGGACTAAGTTCATGATAAATTTAAGTTCAATTAATCATATTACTTAAGAACTCCCACTTAGACAGACATCTCTCTAGTCATCTAAGTGATCACGTGATCCAAATCAACTAAACCATAACCGATCATCACGTGAGATGGAGTAGTTTTCAATGGTGAACATCATTATGTTGATCATATCTACTATATGATTCACGCCGACCTTTCGGTCTCCGTATTCCGAGGCCATATCTCGCATATGCTAGGCTCGTCAAGTTTAACTCGAGTATTCGCGTGTGCAAAACTGGCTTGCACCGTTGTAGATGAACGAGAGCTTATCACACCCGATCATCACGTGGTGTGCGGGCACGACGAACTTTGGCAACGGTGCATACTCGTGGAGAACACTTCTTGATAATTAGTGAGAGATCATCTTAAAATGCTACCGTCAATCAAAGCAAGAATAAGATGTATAACAGATAAACATCATATGCAATCAAAATATGTGACATGATATGGCCATGATCATCTTGCGCCTTTGATCTCCATCTCCAAAGTCTTGTCATGATCTTTATCGCCACCGCACGACACCATGATCTTCATCATCTTGATCTATATCAATGTGTCGTCACATGGTAAATCTCGCCAACTATTGCTCTTGCAACTATTGCTATCGCATAGCGATAAAGTAAAGCAATTATTTGGCACTTGCATCTTATGCAACAAAGAGACAACCATAGGGCTTTCGCCGATTGCCGATAACTTCAACAAAACATGATCATCTCATACAACAACTTATATCTCATCACGTCTCTTGACCATATCACATCACAACATGCCCTGCAAAAACAAGTTAGACGTCCTCTACTTTGTTGTTGCAAATTTTACGTGGCTGCTACGGGCTTAAGCAAGAACCAATCTCACCTACGCATCAAAACCACAACGATAGTTTGTCAAATAGACTCCATTTTAACCTTCGCAATGACCGGGCGTAGTCACACTCGGTTCAACTAAAGTTGGAGAAACTGACACCCGCTAGTCACCTGTGTGCAAAGCACGGCGGTAAAACCAATCTCGCGTAAGCGTACGCGTAATGTCGGTCCGGGCCGCTTCATCCAACAATACCGCTGAACCAAAGTATGACATGCTGGTAGGCAGTATGACTTGTATCGTCCACAACTCACTTGTGTTCTACTCGTGCAAAACATCAAACCATAAAAACCTAGGCTCGGATGCCCTTTGTTGGGGAACGAGTAATTTCAAAAATTTCCTACGCACACGCAAGATCATGGTGATGCATAGCAACGAGAGGGGAGAGTGTTGTCTACGTACCCTCGTAGACCGAAGTGGAAGCGATCACAACATAGAGGAAGTAGTCGTACGTTCTCCTCGCGATCCAACCGATCCCAGCGCCGTTACTCCGGCGCCCCGAAGTTCTTGACACACGTACAACTCGGTGACGCTCCTCGGGCTCCGATCCAGCAAAGCTCGGGAGAGAGTTCCGTCAAGACGACGGCGTGGTGACAATCTTGATGTTCTACCGACGCAGGGCTTCGCCTAAGCACCGCTACGATATGACCGAGGTGGATTATGGTGGAGGAGGGCACCGCACACGGCTAAGGAACGATCTCAAGGATCAACTTGTGTGTCTTAGGGTGCCCCCCTGCCCCCGTATATAAAGGAGCAAGGGGGAGGGCCGGCCGGCCCTAGAGGGGCGCGCCAAGGGAGGGGGAGTCCTCCTCCTAGTGGGAGTAGGACTCCCCTTTCCTAGTCCAACTAGGAGGGAAGGGGAAGGAAGGAGAGGAGAGGAGAGGGAGGGGGGCGCCGCCTCCTTGTCAGTCGGACTCCCCATGGGGGCGCGCCACCTCCTGGCGCAGCCCTCTCTCCCCTCTTGGCCCATTAAGGCCCATTACTTCCCCGGGGGGTTCCGGTAACCCCTCCGGCACTCCGGTATTATCCGAAACCACTCGGAACCATTCCGCTGTCCGAACATAGCCGTCAATATATCAATCTTTACGTCTCGACCATTCCGAGACTCCTCGTCGTGTCCGTGATCACATCCGGACTCAACTCTTCGGTACATCAAAATACACAAACTCATAATATAACCGCCATCGAAACCTTAAGCGTGCGGACCCTACGGTTCGAGAACAATGTAGACATGACCGAGACACGTCTCCGATCAATAACCAATAGCGGGACCTGGATGCCCATATTTGCTCCTACATATTCTACGAAGATCTTTATCGGTCAGACCGCATAACAATATACGTTTGTTCCCTTTGTCATCGGTATGTTACTTGCCCGAGATTCGATCGTCGGTATCCAATACCTAGTTCAATCTCGTTATCGGCAAGTCTCTTTACTCGTTCCATAATACATCATCTTGCAACTAACTCATTAGTTGTAATGCTTGCAAGGCTTAAGTGATGTGTATTACAGAGAGGGCCCAGAGATACCTCTCCGACAATCGGAGTGACAAAACCTAATCTCGAAATCGCCAACCCAACATCGACTTTGGAGACACTGCGGTACTCCTTTATAATCACCCAGTTACGTTGTGACGTTTGGTAGTACCCAAAGTGTTCCTCCGGCAAACGGGAGTTGCATAATCTCATAGTTATAGGAACAGTATAAGTCATGGATAAAAGCAATAGCAACATACTTAAACGATCGGGTGCTAAGCTAATGGAATGGGTCATGTCAATTAGATCATTCGAATAATGATGTGACCTTGTTAATCAAATGACAACTCCTTTGTCTATGGTTAGGAAACTTAACCATCTTTGATTAACAAGCTAGTCTGGTAGAGGCATACTAGTGACATTTTGTTTGTCTATGTATTCACACATGTATTATGTTTCCGGTTAATACAATTCTAGCATGAATAATAAACATTTATCATGATATAAGGAAATAAATAATAACTTTATTATTGCCTATAGGGCATATTTCCTTCATCCTCTACCGCGGTGAGTACGAGGATTTGAACGCTTGCCCGATATGTGGTGCATTGCGCTATAAGATTAGCCGCGATGAGCCTGGTGATGTCGAGGGCGAGCGCCCCAGGAAGAAGATTCCTGCCAAGGTGATGTTGTATTCTCCTATGATACCACGGTTGAAACGTTTGTTCCAAAACAAAGAGCATGCCAAGGCGATGCGATGGCACAGAGAAGACCATAAGAAAGACGGAAAGTTGAGAGTACCCGCTGACGGGTCGCAGTGGAGAAAAATCTAAAGAAAGTACAGGAAGGAGTTTGCAGATGACGCAAGGAGCGTATGGTTTGGTCTAAGCGCAGATGGCATTAATCCTTTTGGGGAGCAGAGCAGCAACCATAGCACCTGGCATGTGACTCTATGTTTGTATAACCTTCCTCCTTGGTTGTGCATGAAGCGAAAGTTCATTATGATTCCAGCGCTCATCCAAGGCCCTAAGCAACTCGGCAACGACATTGATGTGTACCTAAGGCCATTAGTTGAAGAACTCTTACAACTGTGGAATGGAACAGGTGTACGTGTGTGGGATGAGCACATGGGGGAAGAATTTGACCTAAAGGCGTTGCTGTTCGTGACCATCAATGATTGGCCTTCTCTTAGTAACCTTTCAGGACAAACAAACAAGGGATACCGCGGATGCACGCACTGTTTGGATGATACCGATAGTATATATTTGAATAGTTGTAAGAAGAATGTGTACCAGGACATCGCCGATTTCTTCCGAGCAGCATCCGTAAGAAAGAAAGGCAAGCATTTCAAAGGTGAGGCGGATCACCGGACGAAGCCTCGCCACCATACTGGTGCTGAGATGTACATGATATGGTCAAGGATTTGAAGGTGATATTTGGAAAGGGTCCTGGCGGACAACCTGTTCCGAAGGACGCTGACGGACGCGCACCCATGTGGAAGAAGAAATCTATATTTTGGGACCTGCCATATTGGAAAGACCTAGAGGTCCGCTCCGCAATCGACGTGATGCACGTGACGAAGAATCTTTGCGTGACCCTGCTTGGCTTCTTGGGCGTGTATGGGAAGACAAAAGATACACCTGAGGCACGGGAGGACCAGCAATGTATGCACGGAGAAGACGACATACATCAGGGTCATGCAAGCTACGCCTTACCAAAGAAGAGAAGGAAATCTTCTTTGAATGCCCGCGATATTAAGGTACCGTTTGGCTTTCGTCGAATATAAAGGAATAATAAACATGGCGAGAAAAAGTTCCGAACCTAAAGTCTCATGACTGCCATGTGATTATGACGCAAGCGCTTCCGGTTGCATTGAGGGGCTTCTACGGAAAACATTCGATTAGCCATTGTGAAGCTGTGTGCATTTCTCAATGCAATCTCTCGAAGGTAATCGATCTAGAAATCATACCAAGGTTCTGAGAATGGTTTGGTGCAATGTCTTGTCGGTTCGAGTTGGTGTTCCCACCATCCTTCTTCAACATCATGACGCACGCCCTAGTTCACCTATGCGAAGAGATTAACGTTTTGGGTCTGTATTTCTACACAATATGTTCCCTTTGAGAGGTTCATGGGAGTCTTAAAGAAATATGTTCATAACCGTGCTAGGCCGGAAGGAAGCATCTCCAAGGGCCATCAAAATGAGGAGGTCATTGAGTTTTGTATTGACTTTATTCTGACCTTAAGCCGATTGGTGTTCCCTGAATCGCGGCATAAGGGCAGATCGATGGAAAAGGCACGCTAGGAGGGGAACAAATAATATGTATGGACGGACATTCTCTCTTTGAAGCACACTACACAGTTTCTGAAATTCCGCCTTTTTGGCTCCGTATATGGATGAACACAAGAATTTGCTACGCCCAAACACCGGGCGGTCTCGATGAATGGATTACACGTGAACAAACCAGAGTTTCGCCACTGGTTGCGGACACGCACCATGCATGACACCTCTATTGAAGATGACCTGTACTTGTTGTCCCGATTACCATCTTGAATATAATCTCTTTCAAAGGGTACGAGATAAATGGTAATACATTTTACACGATCGCCCAAGATAAGAAGAGCACCAACTAAAACAGTGGTGTGCGCTTTGATGCGTAAACCAAGACGGAAAGGAAACATATTATGGTTATATATAGGACATATGGGAACTTGACTATCGACGTGGTTTAAAGGTCCCTTTGTTTCGTGCAAATGGGTCAATATGACACGAGGCGGGTAATGGAAGACCCGCGAGACGGAATGACAACGGTGGATCTCAACAATCTTGCGTGATGCAGACGAACCATTCGCCCTAGCCAATGATGTGGCACAGGTTTTCTATGTGAAGGACATGTCTACCAAGCCATGAAAAAGAAAAGATAAGGAAGCGAATGCATCGTACGATGAGCCAAAGCGGCACATAGTTCTTTCTGGGAAGAGAAACATCATGGGAGTGGATGACAAGATAGACAAGTCAGAAGATTATGAAAAGTTTGATGAAATTGCTCCATTCACAGTGAATATTGACCCGAGCATCCCGTTAAATGATGAATATTTTCCATGGTTATGGCACAAAGGGACACACGCGAAGAAAAAGTTTCACACCCAAAGATCTGGGATGTGATCGGCTTCACTATCATCACTTTCTTCTGTGTTTCACACCCAGAGGGGAATCTCTGTAATAGTTAGGGTAGTTATGTGTTTTGGCATTTGAAACGCGAAGAAATTTTATGTGCAAACAAATTCTTTCATGCCTTTGCTGATTTTGAAAGTTAAGTTATTCACAAACTAGTGATTCACACTAATTTCAAATAATTCAAAATTTAAACTATTCAAATTTGAAAACGACGGGCACTAACAGAAAGTTTGTAATTTTTTGTACCTAAAGCAAAAATATTCACAAAGAAACTCTAAATACACAAAAAAACAACACAAAAATAAATAAAGCAAAAAAATAAAAATAAAGCCCGCCTACTAGGCCAGAGCGGCCTGCATACGACTAGAAACCCAACCTGTTGTTGGGCCAGGATGCAGGCCCGCAAAGGCCAAGTGGGCCCACAGGGCAGCAAAGAACACGTAGGCCTGCTTTGGAGAGGAGCTCGAGAGAGCGACCGCACGGGGGTTTATAAACTAGTGTGGTCGTGAAAGTGCAACTAGTCCCCGGGTGGTTTTGGTAATTAATAACAACATATATATCATTGAACTAATAGTTACTTGAGAATCTTTTCAGTGAGTTCAGTGATATGGGTATGGCAAGGACTGAAGAAGTGGACCCCTCAAAATGCTAAGGCAAGCATTGGCAAAAGCTCAAGACTCCATTTTTGGTTTAGTGATCCAAGATCACATTGAGTCCATAGGAAAAGCCAATACTATTAAAGGGATGAGGTTATGATGATGATCCGTTGCTCAAGTGCTTAGTGATACATCTCCTAAACTATCAGCAACTTTCACCGCCATATACACTCATAAGTAATCTCGGTCCCACCGATATTCCAAACTCACCACACCAAGATGAACCACCTCAGCCATAAGCCAAACCCTAGCAAACTCGGATCTTCCGATTTCGAACTCGGTCTCACCGAAACATGAGTTGCCAAGCTTCAGAACCTTCGTCATCAAATCGGTGTCACCGAGATGATGAAGTCGGTCCCACCGAAATTGGCATGCTCTTGTCATTGCCCGAATCGGACTAACCGAGATTGTATTTTCGGTCCCACGAAAATCCCAACGCTCACATTATTTGAACTATCGGTCTCACCGAGTTGTCAACTTCGGTCCCACCGAGATTGCTCAAATGTGTGTAACGGTTGGATTTTGTGTGGAGGCTATTTATACCCCTCCACCCACTCTTCATTCGTGGAGAGAGCCATCAGAAAGAACTACCACTCCTACCTTACATTTCTGAGAAGAGAACTACCTACCCTTGTGTTGAGATCAAGTTGCTCCACTCCCACCATATGAAGCTTGATCTCTAGCCTTCCCAAGTTGCTTTCCACTCAATCCTTTCTTCCACCACAGCCAAATCAGTGAGGAGAGTTGAGTGTTGGGGAGATTATCATTTGAAGCACAAGAGCAAGGAGTTCATCATCATCTACAACATCTATGACCTTTTGGAGGGTGGTGCCTCCTAGATTGGTTAGGTGTCGCTTGGGAGCCGGATCGCGAAGCTACAACGGAAGAATTACGGATGTTGCAAAACAATGCTCAAGCTTGTGACATTCTCTTCAATGCCTTGTGTCCCGAGGAGTTCAACAAAATCAGCCGTCTTGAGAATGCAAAAGAGATTTGGGATACTTTGGTTGAAATGCACGAAGGTACCGAGTCCGTGAAGGAATCGAAGCTAGATATTCTTCAAGGTCAACTTGACAAGTTCAAGATGAAGGATGGTGAAGGAGTCGCTGAAATGTACTCTAGGCTTGCTCTCATCACAAATGAGATTGCCGGCTTAGGAAGCGAAGAAATGACCGACCGATTCATCATCAAGAAGATTCTCAGAGCTTTGGATGGAAAGTATGACACCGTGTGCACTTTGATCCAAATGATGCCAAACTACAAGAATCTCAAGCCAACCAAGTCATTGGAAGAATTGTTGCTCATGAGATGACACTTAAGGATAAGGAAGAGCTTCACAACAAGTCAAGTGGTGCTTACAAAGCTACAAGTGATGCTCCCACAACCTCAAGTGACAAGTTAGTTTCCAATGAAGAGATAAGCCTAATGGTCAAGAACTTCAACAAATTCTACAAGAATAGAGGCAAAGTGAGAAGCTCAAAGTCTAGATCATATGATGAAAAGAGATCTTCTAGTCGTGATCGAATCTGCTACAATTGTGGAAGACCGGACACTACTCAAATGAGTGTACGGCTCCCCACAAGAGAAGAGAAGAATCTCCAAGAAGAAGAAGCTCAAGAGATGAGTCACCTCGGAAAGAGAGAAGGAGTAGAGATGATCGTTATGAACGAAGACCCTCTTGGAGAAGCAAGGATTCGGAGAGGAAAGACAAGTCATCAAGGAGCTACACAAGAAGAAAACATCAAGCTCATGTAGGTGAATGGGTCTCCGACTCCGACTCCGACAATCAATCCGAAGGAAGCTATCACTCCGACTCCGACTACAGTCAAGATGAAGGTGTTGCCGGTCTTGCTCTCGTATCCTCCAACTCCAACTCCTACGACTTATTTGATTCACCAAATGAGGGGATTGGAAGATGCTTCATGGCTAAAGGCCCCAAGGTATCACACCCTGAATTCATTGACTTCAATAGTGATGAGGATGACTTGCTTGGTGAAGATGAGCTCTTGCATGACAAATCTAGTGAGCCTAGTAATGATGAACATGCTAGTAGTCTTTATAGTCGAGAAGAGTCGAATGACAATGCTATGAAGGAGATTGAGCGTCTAACTAAAGAACTAAACACTCTTAAGTTAGCTCATGAAACAACTCAAGAAGATCATAGAGAGCTCCTAAGATCTCATGAGAAGCTACGCTTCGAGAAGCTCACTCTAGAGCAAGAACATGAGTTTCTAAAAGCAATCAATGACGATCTTCGAAAGAAGAGTTCTTCATATCTTGCCAAACGACTTCTCTTGTCTAATTTCTTGCCACCCATTAAGACTAAGCATGACAAGCATAAGAAAAATTCTTCCTCTAGTAGTAACAATAACCATGCTAAATCCAATGTTGTTGCTTCTAGTAGTTCTCTTAATTCCACTAACAATGTTTCAAGCCAAGTTACACTTGAGCAAGAAAATAGTTTATTGAAAGGGATCATAGAGAAAGGTGTCTACAAGAGCCTTGCCGGAAGCAAGAACTTTGAGGAAATCATTCGCAAGCAAGGAAGGCAACGGAAGAATCAAGGAATTGGTTTTGAGCGAAAGTTCAACGCCGAAGGTGTTGAGTGGGAAGAAGGTCAATATCCTACTCCACAGTTTGTTTCTCAAAAGGAGAAGTATGATCCTACTTCTTCCAATGTGGAACAAGCTCAAGATGACCTTCCACCACAAGACCACAAGCTAAAAGGCAAGGACAAGCTTCAAGAGGAGATTGATGCATTTGTTGAAGCACCTCAAGCCATGGTCAAGTGGCTTCCCAAGGAAACGTCAAGTTCTACTTCGTCATGCTCAACTACAACCCCAAGGATTCCCATCAAGATGATGTGGATCCCGAAGAAGAAGAACTAGAAAGTTCTTGAGGGTGACTCCGCCAACATACTTCACTCACATTCATTTTGGCAAAACTTGTGCAATCAACTTCCACATCGTGCACTAGTTCATGGAGTCACAAACCCTCTTGTTGGTAAGTCAAGGGACAAGGTAATCATTGCTTTCATGGACATCATCTATTGTGAACTTCAATCTATGTCCATGGATATCCTTGTTTGTTCCTTGTGGGACTAACCCATGTAGGTATTGAAAGTGCCGAATCCAAAGGATAGCTCCCAACTCTTGATGATCTTCATCAACATTGAGCATCCACATCTTCAACATCTACATGAAGTCTTCTACGACAACCCAAGGTTAGTTTGACCCTTTAAAAGGGTTCTCACATCTAGGGGAGCTTTGCTCTAAAAATTGAGCTAAAGCATCTTCAAATGATGTGAACACATCAATGCTTTATGTAAAAGTGGTAACCCCACTTGTGCTTAAACGATGAGTATGACCTATGATCAAATGTTCTCATTTGGCTCCTAAGTCAATATACTCATATAAAGATGACCTAGTCATCGACAAATTGTGTGTTAGTTGCTAGAATTTTGGTTGTGCATGTTTGACACATATTTCATTTGCTATCTTATTGTGTGAGCATGTTGGATGCATGATTTTATCCATTCGAGGACATCCATTTGTTGTTTTGGTCGTTTTGATTTTTCTCGACCAAATGGATGGACAAGAATGCCTAAGTACCTCCCTAGCTATCTATGCTTTCTTGTCTCAAATTCTATTCATGCTTACATCACAAACTTTGAACAAGTCATTTTCGGACCCTCGGGTGAGGAGCACTTGAGCCACCGATCCGTCAAGGGCTAATTTCCAAAACCTTCTAATTGATTTCGGTCGGACCAACTCTCAAACTCGGTCGAACCGAAAGCATTTAGACGATCTAGGTTTTCACCTCGGTGAAACCGAAGTTGTGATTTTCGGCATGACAAGTGAATAATCGCCTAGCAGTTATCCATCTCGGTGCCACCGAAGTTTACAACTCGGTCCCACCGACAACAAAGGGTATATATACTCCGAGGGCGCGCGGGTTGATTTCTCCTTCAAACGTTTAGCCCCACACCCTTTGCCGCCGCCGCCTTGGTCTCCGGATCGTCACCGTTGCCGCCTCAGGCGCCCCGCCGCAGTCTCGTCGCCGTCAATGGACATCTCCTCGCGCCGTTGCCGCCAGAGAAAAACTCCACCAAGTTAGGGTGAGTTTTGATCCCACTCGTGCTCCCATCTCCGATTCAATGCACGTTTGGTTTGCCTAGTATCTTGCCACGATTGAAATCCTCCTCAGTAAACCAGATTAGTTCGTTTGAACTAGATTCGAGTAAAAGTTTTAGGGTTAGGTTTTCATGAACACATCTCGGTGAGACCGATTTTACATTTTCGGTATGACCGATTTGGCCTATGGCCATTACCTTTGCACCTTCGGTCCAACCGAAGTTGTGCAAAATCGGTGTGACGAAATGAGGATTCTGTGAAACCCTAGTGTTTTCGGCAGATGAAACCCACTTCGTCAAACCGAAAGTGGTGTGCCAAGCTCTGCTTAACACTTCGGATTCATCGAATCTTAAACTCGGTCGACCGAAATGTCTTCGTGAAAACTTAATACTAGAATTTGAACTCATTTTTTTGCAAAAACTTCTGCAGTTTGTGATGACTCTTCTTCTCCGCCTACACCTTATCTATTCACGGGTTGTCGGCCATGTCGATGCAGTGTGATCGAGAACAGGTCGAGACACCTATTGCAGACATTCCAGAGGGCAGCACTAGTCCCGATCCTAGCAGCTCATCCGATGATGGTGAGAGGAGTACACCAAGTGGCTTGCCTCCTACAGCCACCGAGCTAGAAAGAAGAGGAATTCAGATGATGAGGACTCAGATTTTGTTTTTGAGGAAGAGGTGACCTCAAAGCCCAAAAGGAAGGTTGTTGCCAAAGAGCCACAAGGTCAACAAACTAAGAAGGGCACCAAGAAAGTCAAGCGATCAACTGTTGCTAAGAAGCTGAATTTGGGAGAGGCAGCTGCAAGCAAAGTGAAAAAACCTCCAAGAGAAAGAGGATAGTGCATGATGCATCAAGAGAGGATGAGGATGAGGAAGCACCCCAGCCTACTCCTCGAAGTAAGCTCATGGGTGATGCCATTAAGGCCGGAGCCACATCAAAGCCCAAGAAATCTGCTCCAGCTAAGGCAGCTCCAAGAAAGCCTGCTGCCAAGCCCAAGAAGACCGTCGAAACATTCCAGCGTCTGAAAAGAACAAGGATGATGTGCCACCGGTGAGTCAGACGATGAAGGACCAGTTTTGCGTAAACTTCGTCCAAAACTGCCACTACATAATGATGCTCATCCTCAAGCCGAGGATATGAAGGCAAGGAAAGATAAAGGTCTCGGGCTATGGAGACAAACTGACCCATATGCCGTGAGGAGAAGAACTGCTGTAGATCCCAGATTTCACACCGAGAGCAGCAGGACTTCTATGAGACCGTCTTGATGGACAAGAAGCCCATAGTCGCAGACACCCGATATGTTATTTGGAAGTACATTGACAATGAAGAGCACAGAGATTTCTTTCCACATGTGCATGAAAGTTTCACTGCGTGTGGAGTTGCAGACTTTGTAGGTCAGAAATTGACCAGTTGGAACGATGAGATGATAATGCAATTCTATGCCACAGCTCACTTCTACCCTGATGGAAAGATCACGTGGATGACTGAAGGTCAAAGATTTTCTTCTTCTGTTGAAGAATGGGCTGAAATTCTGAATGCTCCAGTGCAACGAGAAGATGATATTGATGTATATGGGATTCCAAAGAAGAATCATGAATCCATGAAGAACATGTACAAAGAGATTCCAGCAGAGGATTTGGAAATCTGGAAGCTCGGCTCAGTCTACTATCTCCAGGCAGGCTTACCTACCACTAATACCATTTTGAGGCATACCTTGATGCCCGAATCTGGAGATCATCGCATGATCAGAGGATACTCTATCAACATGCTGCACATACTTGATGAGAAAGCACCTTTCAAGGTGATGGACTTGATGGTAGAGACCATTAAGAGGACTGCAGCTGACCAGAAGAGGTCATGTGGATTTGCCCATGATTCAGATGCTTATCAATGCCAAGTTTGGCACGGGACATTCTTGTTGGATAGAGCACATTTACCGTTGCAGCAGAGCATGAAGACAATGTTGTTGTGATGGATGAGGAGGATCCGACATCGATTGAAGGTCAAGCCAAGATCGAAGCTGCTAAGAAAGCCAAAGTCGACAAGGAAGCAAAGCAGAAGCAGCAGCTAAACCAAAGAGTTTGGAGAGCAAATTCTTGAAGCTACGCAAAGAATTGAACAATGCCGCCAGCATTGTGCAGCCTCGGAGAGCTTAGAGAGGATTGTTGAAGACAAGATCCACGCCTGGACGTGAAGTCGATCAAGTGCAAGTGATGTCAACAAGCTCGAGGCAGACATTGAGGAAGCAAAGCAGGAGAAGGAAGAGCTTATGCGTGAGATGCAGGATGACTTAGTCCAGATTATTATCGACAGATCGCTCCGGTTCCCACAGACCCGATCACTGCTATTCGAAGGATGACACCAGTGTCTACAGCTCAAGACCTCCCATAGTTCAGCAGCTACTCCAACTCCAGCTCCGGTGACCACTCCTCCAAAGACAGACATCGGTGAAGTCTTCGCCGATCTTGTCATATCCACTCCGACATCAACCCAGACGGAGCCGCCAAGCAGAGTCCCCCGGTGACGCTTAGCTCTATGCTTTTTCGAACTTTTGGTAACTTGTTGCCAAAGGGGGAGAAATTGTATAGATCATAGGACTTCGAGAGAGAGAGTGTTGTTGTCTTTGCGCTTTTGCTCTTTTGTTCTTTTGCGGTTTCTTTGAGATACTTTTGGTTTTCGAGACATTCAGTGTGTTTGATACTCCGTTTGATTCTACCTTAATGAGTGCTTGTTCGTACTATGCTTTAATGTGTGCTTAATGCTTATCATATGCTATTCCTATCTTGTATGACCATTTACTCATGTCTTGGTGATTGGGTGCATGCTGTTCATTCTTATCATTATGTGCGCTCCACCAAGATGTATGTGACATGGAAGAGTGACCCATGATCCTAATCGATTGTGCATTTGCATTCAAACGCAAATCTTAAATAATGCACAAATTTAGGGGGAGCTCTTGCTTATCACATACTTCTCAAAGCGACGATATTATTCATTGATTATATTCTTTGTCGAAGCTTTGATCTATATGTTGTCATCAATTACCAAAAAGGGGGAGATTGAAAGTGCAACTAATCCCCGGGTGGTTTTGGTAATTAATAACAACATATATATCATTGAACTAATAGTTACTTGAGAATCTTTTCAGTGAGTTCAGTGATATGGGTATGGCAAGGACTGAAGAAGTGGACCCCTCAAAATGCTAAGGCAAGCATTGGCAAAAGCTCAAGACTCCATTTTTGGTTTAGTGATCCAAGATCACTAAACCAAAAATGGAGTCTTGAGCTTTTGCCAATGCTCTGATACCAAAATTGTATAGATCATAGGACTTCGAGAGAGAGAGTGCTGTTGTCTTTGCGCTTTTGCTCTTTCGTTCTTTTGCGGTTTCTTTGAGATACTTTTGGTTTTTGAGACATTCAGTGTGTTTGATACTCCGTTTGATTCTACCTTAATGAGTGCTTGGTCGTACTATGCTTTAATGTGTGCTTAATGCTTATCATATGCTATTCCTATCTTGTATGACCATTTACTCATGTCTTGGTGATTGGGTGCATGCTGTTCATTCTTATCATTATGTGCGCTCCACCAAGATGTATGTGACATGGAAGAGTGACCCATGATCCTAATCGATTGTGCATTTGCATTCAAACCCAAATCTTAAATAATGCACAAAATTAGGGGGAGCTCTTGCTTATCACATACTTCTCAAAGCGACGAAATTATTCATTGATTATATTCTTTGTCGAAGCTTTGATCTATATGTTGTCATCAATTACCAAAAAGGGGGAGATTGAAAGTGCAACTAATCCCCGGGTGGTTTTGGTAATTAATAACAACATATATATCATTGAACTAATAGTTACTTGAGAATCTTTTCAGTGAGTTCAGTGATATGGGTATGGCAAGGACTGAAGAAGTGGACCCCTCAAAATGCTAAGGCAAGCATTGGCAAAAGCTCAAGACTCCATTTTTGGATCACTAAACCAAAAATGGAGTCTTGAGCTTTTGCCAATGCTCTGATACCAAAATTGTATAGATCATAGGACTTCGAGAGAGAGAGTGCTGTTGTCTTTGCGCTTTTGCTCTTTCGTTCTTTTGCGGTTTCTTTGAGATACTTTTGGTTTTCGAGACATTCAGTGTGTTTGATACTCCGTTTGATTCTACCTTAATGAGTGCTTGGTCGTACTATGCTTTAATGTGTGCTTAATGCTTATCATATGCTATTCCTATCTTGTATAACCATTTACTCATGTCTTGGTGATTGGGTGCATGCTATTCATTCTTATCATTATGTGCCCTCCACCAAGATGTATGTGACATGGAAGAGTGACCCATGATCCTAATCGATTGTGCATTTGCATTCAAACCCAAATCTTAAATAATGCACAAAATTAGGGGGAGCTCTTGCTTATCACATACTTCTCAAAGCGATTTAAATTATTCATTGATTATATTCTTTGTCGAAGCTTTGATCTATATGTTGTCATCAATTACCAAAAGGGGAGATTGAAAGTGCAACTAATCCCGGGTGGTTTTGGTAATTAATAACAACATATATATCATTGAACTAATAGTTACTTGAGAATCTTTTCGGTGAGTTCGTTGATATGGGTATGGCAAGGACTGAAGAAGTGGACCCCTCAAAATGCTAAGCAAGCATTAAAGCTCAAGACTCCATTTTTGGTTTAGTGATCCAAGATCACTAAACCAAAAATGGAGTCTTGAGCTTTTGCCAATGCTCGATACCAAAATTGTATAGATCATAGGACTTGAGAGAGAGAGTTTGTTGTCTTTGCGCTTTTGCTCTTTCGTTCTTTTTTGGTTTCTTTGAGATACTTTTGGTTTTCGAGACATTCAGTGTGTTTGATACTCCGTTTGATTCTACCTTAATGAGTGCTTGGTCGTACTATGCTTTAATGTGTGCTTAATGCTTATCATATGCTATTCCTATCTTGTATGACCATTTACTCATGTCTTGGTGATTGGGTGCATCCTGTTCATTCTTATCATTATGTGCGCTCCACCAAGATGTATGTGACATGGAAGAGTGACCCATGATCCTAATCGATTGTGCATTTGCATTCAAACGCAAATCTTAAATAATGCACAAATTTAGGGGGAGCTCTTGCTTATTACATACTTCTCAAAGCGACGATATTATTCATTGATTATATTCTTTGTCGAAGCTTTGATCTATATGTTGTCATCAATTACCAAAAAGGGGGAGATTGAAAGTGCAACTAATCCCCGGGTGGTTTTGGTAATTAATAACAACATATATATCATTGAACTAATAGTTACTTGAGAATCTTTTCATGAGTTCAATTGATATGGGTATGGCAAGGACCCAAGAAGTGGACCCCTCAAAATGCTTAGCATTGATATAAAGCTCAAGACTCCATTTTTGGTTTAGTGATCCAAGATCACGAAACCAAAAATGGAGTCTTGAGCTTTTGCCAATGCTCGATACCAAAATTGTATAGATCATAGGACTTGAGAGAGAGAGTCTTTGTTGTCTTTGCGCTTTTGCTCTTTCGTTCTTTTGCGGTTTCTTTGAGATACTTTTGGTTTTCGAGACATTCAATGTGTTTGATACTCCGTTTGGTTCTACCTTAATGAGTGCTTGGTCGTACTATGCTTTAATGTGTGCTTAATGCTTATCATATGCTATTCCTATCTTGTATGACCATTTACTCATGTCTTGGTGATTGGGTGCATGCTGTTCATTCTTATCATTATGTGCGCTCCACCAAGATGTATGTGACATGGAAGAGTGACCCATGATCCTAATCGATTGTGCATTTGCATTCAAACACAAATCTTAAATAATGCACAAATTTAGGGGGAGCTCTTGCTTATCACATACTTCTCAAAGCGACGATATTATTCATTGATTATATTCTTTGTCGAAGCTTTGATCTATATGTTGTCATCAATTACCAAAAAGGGGGAGATTGAAAGTGCAACTAATCCCCGGGTGGTTTTGGTAATTAATAACAACATATATATCATTGAACTAATAGTTACTTGAGAATCTTTTCAGTGAGTTCATTGATATGGGTATGGCAAGGATCAAGAAGTGGACCCTCAAAATGCTAAGGCAAGCATTGGCAAAAGCTCAAGACTCCATTTTTGGTTTAGTGATCCAAGATCACATTGAGTCCATAGGAAAAGCCAATACTATTAAAAGGGGATGAGGTTATGATGATGATCTGGTTGCTCAAGTGCTTAGTGATACATCTCCTAAACTATCAGCAACTTTCACTGCCATATACACTCATAAGTAATCTCGGTCCCACCGATATTCCAAACTCAGTCACACCGAGATGAACCACCTCAGCCATAAGCCAAACCCTAGCAAACTCGGATTTTCCGATTCTGAACTCGGTCTCACCGAAACATGAGTTGCCAAGCTTCAGAACATACGTCATCAAATCGGTGTCACCGAGATGATGAAGTCGGTCCCACCGAAATTGGCATGCTCTTGTCATTGCACGAATCGGACTAACCGAGATTGTATTTTCGGTCCACCGAAAATCCCAACGTTCACATTATTTGAACTATCGGTCTCACCGAGTTGTCAACTTCGGTCCCACCGAGATTGCTCAAATGTGTGTAACGGTTGGATTTTGTGTGGAGGCTATTTATACCCCTCCACCCCCTCTTCATTCGTGGAGAGAGCCATCGAAAGAACTACCACTCCTACCTTACATTTACGAGAAGAGAACTACCTACCCTTGTGTTGAGATCAAGTTGCTCCACTCCCACCATATGAAGCTTGATCTCTAGCCTTCCCAAGTTGCTTTCCACTCAATCCTTTCTTCCACCACAGCCAAATCAGTGAGGAGAGTTGAGTGTTGGGGAGATTATCATTTGAAGCACAAGAGCAAGGAGTTCATCATCATCTACAACATCTATTACCTTTTGGAGGATGGTGCCTCCTAGATTGGTTAGGTGTCGCTTGGGAGCCTCCGTCATCGAGATGTGGAGTTGAACCAAGAAGTTTGTAAGGGCAAGGAGATCGCCTACTTCGTGAAGATCTACCCCGAGTAAGGCTAGCCCTCCGTGGGCGAGAGCCATGATGGAATAGACAAGGTTGCTTCTTCGTGGACCCTTCGTGGGTGGAGCCCTCCGTGGACTCTCGCAGCCGTTACCCTCCGTGGGTTGAAGTCTCCATCAACGTGGAAGTACGATTGCACCACCTATCGGAACCACGAGAAAAATCACCGCGTCTCCAAAATTGCGTTTGCTCTTCTCCACCTCTCTTTACTACATGTGCAATTTACTTTCCGCTGCCTATACTCTAGAATTGCATGTGTAGGGTGATGCTTGACTTGATCATAATTGTGAATCTGCCAAAAACTGTTCTTTGTCAAAAGGCAGAATTTTTATATTGTCAAGTAGTCTAATCACGCCCCCTCTAGACATACTTTCGATCCTACAGGTCGCCCCTCGGCTATGTTGGAAATATGCCCTAGAGGCAATAATAAATTAGTTATTATTATATTTCCTTGTTCATGATAATCGTTTATTATCCATGCTATAATTGTATTGATAGGAAACTCAGATACATGTGTGGATACATAGACAACACCATGTCCCTAGCAAGCCTCTTGTTGACTAGCTCGTTGATCAATAGATGGTTACGGTTTCCTGACCATGGACATTGGATGTCATTGATAACGGGATCACATCATTAGGAGAATGATGTGGTGGACAAGACCCAATCCTAAGCCTAGCACATAGATCGTGTAGTTCGTATGTTAAAGCTTTTCTAAAGTCAAGTATCATTTCCTTAGACCATGAGATTGTGCAACTCCCGGATACCGTAGGAATGCTTTGGGTGTACCAAACGTCACAACGTAACTGGGTGGCTATAAAGGTGCACTCTGGTATTTTCGAAAGTGTCTGTTGGGTTGGCACGAATCGAGACTGGGATTTGTCACTCCGTGTAAACGGAGAGGTATCTCTGGGCCCACTCGGTAGGACATCATCATAATGTGCACAATGTGACCAAGGGGTTGATCACGGGATGATGTGTTACGGAACGATTAAAGAGACTTGCCGGTAACGAGATTGAACAAGGTATCGGTATGCCGACGATCGAATCTCGGGCAAGTACAATACCGTTAGACAAAGGGAATTGTATATGGGATCGATTGAGTCCTTGACATCGTGGTTCATCCGATGAGATCATCGGGGAACATGTGGGAGCCAACATGGGTATCCAGATCCCGCTGTTGGTTATTGACTAGAGAGCGTCTCGGTCATGTCTGCATGGTTCCCGAACCCGTAGGGTCTACACACTTAAGGTTCGATGACGCTAGGGTTATAAAGGAAGTTTGTATGTGGTTACTGAATGTTGTTCGGAGTCTCGGATGAGATCCCGGACATCACGAGGAGTTCCGGAATGGTCCGGAGGTAGAGATTTATATATGGGAAGTCCTGTTTTGGTCACCGGAAAAGTTTCGGGTTTTATCGGTAACGTACCGGGACCACCGGGAGGGTCCCGGGGGTCCACCAAGTGGGGCCACCGGCCCCAGAGGGCTGCATGGGCCAAGTGTGGGAGGGTACCAGCCCCAGGTGGGCTGGTGCCCCCCCCCCACCAAGGCCCAAGGCGCCTAGGGTTTGGGGAGGGGGTGCTTCCACCTAACTTGGGGGGCAAGTTTCCCCCCTCTCCCCCCTTGGCCGCCACCCTTAGATGGGATTGGGGCTGCCACACCCCTTGGGGTGGAAACCCTAGAGGGGGCACACCCCCTCCCTCTCCCCTGTATATAGTTGAGGTCTTGAGGGCTGCCAAGACATGAGTTTTGACCTCTCCCTGGCGCAGCCCTACCTCTCTCCCTTTTCCTCTCTTGCGGTGCTTGGCGAAGCCCTGCAGGATTGCCACACTCCTCCACCACCACCACGCCGTTGTGCTGCTGCTGGACGGAGTGTTCCTTAACCTCTCCCTCTCTCCTTGCTGGATCAAGGCGTGGGAGACGTCACCGGACTATACGTGTGTTGAACGCGGAGGTGCCGTCTGTTCGGCACTAGGATCTCCGGTGATTTGGATCACGACGAGTACGACTCCTTCAACCCCGTTCTCTTGAACGCTTCCGCTTAGCGATCTACAAGGGTATGTAGATGCTCTCTCCTTCCCCTCGTTGCTGGTTTCTCCATAGATAGATCTTGGTGACACGAGGAAAATTTTGAATTTCGCCACGTTCCCCAACAAAGCTAGCGAGGTGGGACTAAACTTGTCAAGATCAAGACTGCTGGGAAGACACCCTTTAGTACCGGGTCGTGGCACAAACCGGTACTAAAGGGGGCCTTTAGTACCGGTTTGTGCCACCGCCCAAGACTAAAGGGTGTCGCTTCGCCGCTTGGCTGGCCAAAATGGCCTTTAGTACGGTTGGTGGCACAAACCGGTACTAAAGGCCCTCCTATATAAACAACACTTACGAAAATTTCAGTTTCTCATCGGCTTGTTCTCCTCTGCACCGCCGCCTCGCCGCCTCAGACGTCTCCATCCTCGCCGTCGCCGTCCCGTGCCCGTCGCTGTCGTCCCGTCGTCACCGCCGCTTCGCCCCGCCCGTCTGCGTCGTCCCCATCCCGTCGTCGGCGCCGCCAGTCGTCCCCATAATCGCGCGCCGCCGCCTGCCCGTCCGTCCCGTCCCGTCGTCGCCGCCGTCCTGTCCCGTCGTCGTCATGCCCATATCCCATGCGCCGTCGCTGTCCCGTCTGCCCTGCCGCCGCCCCCCGTCGTCCCTCGCCTCGCCGGTGAGCGCACACACACACACATAAATTTTTTGTTTTTTAGTTATACAAATAGTTAGAAATTTTTCTTCTTTTTAAAAACTGTTAGAAATTTTAGAAATTGTTAGAAATTTTTCTGTTTTAATTTTTTTCTAACAATCTGTTTTAATAGAACAAAGTAAAGCATATGTTTTTTAGAAATTGTTAGAAATTGTTAGAAATAGTTATAAAAGTTAGAATTGTTAGAAATTTTTCTGTTTTTAGTTATAGAAATAGTTATAAAAATGTTAGTTATATATATAGAAATGTTATATATTTTTTTTCTGTTTTTTAGTTATAGAAATATTAGAAATGTTAGTTATATATAGCATTGTTAGAAATGTTATAGAAATGTTAGAAATTTTAGTTATCAAAATCCAATCATTAAAAAATGTTACTTTTTGCGGGCATATATCTAGTATTTTTTCTCGACGATGCCCGACCCGCATCCTCGCCGTCGACACGTTCGCGACGATGTATTCGAGATTATATCTATTATTCGAGACGATGTTTTCGAGATTATATCTATTATTCGAGACGATGTAATTTGAATACTAAATTGTTTTATATTTATTTTGGATTAGTTAAATAAAAGCTATGGCGGACAACACCGGCAGAGAGGGAGAACATGCCATGTTCGATATGATACCCATCCTCACGGGCCAGATGATGATCAGAATGAAGAAGATTATGACGGCTCCGAATTTCTAAACAACACCGGAGAGGGTGATATGATATTCGATCGCGACGACCGAATTGATGAAGTCATGAACTATGATTATGATGATGACGAAGAAAATGTTGATCTTGAAACAACAAAGACCGGCGAGGTATATATATTTATATAAGCAGGCATCTGGTGATCATCACATGTTTTAAATGACTTGAAGATATATTAACGAATCGATCTTTGTTCTTTCAGCCATCCGGATCGAGCAAATCTTCAGGCAAAAGGACGAAACGAGGCCCGAACAAAAAGTTGAAGGAGGGCGTAAAGTACAATATCGAGGCAATCAGACCTAATGGCGAACCATTAGCGCCTAAGAAGATTGCGGACAAGTTCGTTCGTCAGTGCGGAGTTCTTGTGAAGGACCAACTCCCGATCTCCCTTCAAGAATGGAGAGAGTCAGCAAAGCCACGTCCAGATGTTACTTTTGTCGACAACAGACAAAAAGGTCTGCTTTGGGATACTCTCATGGATCACTTCACCCTACCAGATCATTTCACAGAAGTAGATGTGCAGAAAGTCAAGGACGCTGCTCTTAGGAAGATGGCGGTTGCATTCAAGAACCACAAGAATCGTGAATGGGACAAGTACGTCAAGGGAGGAAGGAAGACTCAAAGATTAGAGGGAACACTAGAGAACCAACGTGCTCATTGGGACGATTTCGTGAAATTCAAGGATTGAATTAGCTAAGGAACGGTCGAGAATAAACAAGAAGAATGCCGAAAAAGGATAAGTTCCATAAGTGGGGCGGTGGCTGTCGCGGTGGCAATGCCTAAGTGGGATAAGTCCGAGAAAGAGATAGAGGATGCAGGTGTCCTCCGGTACTAAGAGCTGGCCCCAGTGCGAGGACTTGGTTCTATGCGCATGGGGAGTTGGACCCAAGATGTGCAATGTTTCGACGAAGGCAAGTCTGAAGGGAGCCGACGATGCGATACTTGTTGCAATAGAAGAGGCACGATCGGGGGTGTTCCAGCCCAACAGAGAGAACGACGAGCTTACTCGTGCCCTGGGAAATCCTGAACACCCGGGAAGAACATGAGGCAAGGGCGCTATTCCGTGGTATGAGGGGCTTTCAGATTGGAACACCGACTACAGAACCCGTGCGAGAAAGAAGATTGCGGAGGAGAAGAAGAGGAAGATGGAGGAGGAGCAGAGGAAGCGGGACTATGAATGCCTTCAAGGCCTAGAAGCAAGTCAAGAGGAATTGGCAGTCAAATTCCAGCGGCAGCAGGAGCAGATCGACTCACTTACCCAGCAAAGGGGGTCTCAGCAGCTGCAGCAGCTAGCGGATGATCCAGCATTGGATAGCACCGCCCCATCCATGCCAAGAAGCAGCGTGGGTTCCACCCCGGACGACGCAATGCTGGATAGATACCCCGTGGATGATATCACGGAGAACACTAACTGCGAGCTACACGTCAAAATGAAGAACATATCCATGAAGGTGGCGGACGCCGTTGCTTTTACAAATCCCCCCGAGGCAACCTTCCATTGCAACCCGATTCCAGCGGGCTATGCTCGTGTCCTGGTTGATGAGGTGGTGGACCCATATTTGGAGCTACAGCTTGACATTCCTGGAGGTGACGACGAGCACTTTCTCGGAGAGGCCAAACATCATATCATCCTATGGAAAAAGGATTGCATCATCTTTGAAGGCCACCGACACGCGTCGGTGACCCTCGTCGAAGTCCGCCATCGAGTCAGCAGACTCCGCAAGGTTCATCGGCGTCACGGAAGGCGAATGGAAAAAAAGCTTAAATGGTTTCGACCCAAGGTAAGTAATTAGTAGTACTAGCTAGCTAGCTAGCTGCCATCTCTTTAATTATCATGCTTGATTAATTATTATCTGATCAAATTCCATTCTCGTAAAGGCCTCAAGCGGCGCAGGGACTGATCTGTGTGCATTCTGCGTCTGCGAGAACATTCGCATGATGGCGTCCGAAAGGAGCAGATCTCAAAGACAGGAATGGGTACGCTTGTCAGAACACTATTCACAATTTTTACACCATTATCGATATCTAGTCACACAACTAATACACATGCATATTGATCTCCTTCTTAACATTTCAAAGAGGTGCGGGAGAAGCTCCTAGAAAAGGAGCGCGTAGAAGCACTTCAAGAGGAAATAACGGGATTTTTGCTCGACCAGGTCATAAATCCGAAGGGAGAATACTATTACCCGCTACCATGAACCACTTCCGATTGTCATCGTGCTCCGAAGGCACCAATTAGGCTAATTCCACTGGCTCCGAAGGCAACATGTATATGTAGGAGAAATTGTATATAGCTATACATGTGTGTATGTGTGAATTAATTAATATGGTGGTTTGTGAGACAATGATGATATATATATATATATGCATGATTGGTTCTACTAGAAATTATATATATATATATATATATATATATATATATATATATATATATATATATATATGCATAACGTGTACAATGTGTAGTATCGTAAAATACCAAAGAAACGACAAAGAATTAAAATGGAAACACAAAATTAAATGAAAAGAAATCTTAAAACTAAAACCCCCAAACCTTATAGTACCGGTTGGTCTTACCAACGGTACTAAAACTCGAGCCCTCGAGCTGGCTCGTACACGTGGTTGCCCTTTAGCACCGGTTCGTGCTGAACCGGTACTAAGGGGGGGGGCTTTAGTGCCCACACTTTAGTGCCGGTTATGGAACCGACACTAAAGGGCCTTACGAACCGGTGCTATTGCCCGGTTCTGCACTAGTGTGCGTAGGTAAGAACGGTTCTTGCTCAGCCCGTAGCAGCCACGTAAAGCTTGCATCAACAAAGTAGAGGACGTCTAACTTGTTTTTGCAGTGCATGTTGTGATGTGATATGGTCAAGACGTGATGCTATATTTTATTGTATGAGATGATCATGTTTTGTAACCGAGTTATCGGCAACTGGCAGGAGGCATATGGTTGTCGCTTTATTGTATGCAATGCAATCGCCCTGTAATGCTTTACTTTATCACTAAGCGGTAGCGATAGACGTACAAGCATAAGTTGGCGAGACGACAACGATGCTGCGATGGAGATCAAGGTGTCGCGCCGGTGACGATGATGATCATGATGGTGCTTTGAAGATGGAGATCACAAGCACAAGATGATGATGGTCATATCATATCACTTATATTGATTGCATGTGATGTTTATCTTTTATGCATCTTATTTTGCTTTGATTGACGGTAGCATTATAAGATGATCTCTCACTAAATTTCAAGATAAAAGTGTTCTCCTTGAGTATGCACCATTGCCAAAGTTCGTCGTGCCCAGACACCACGTGATGATCGGGTGTGATAAGCTCTATGTCCATCTACAACGGGTGCAAGCCAGTTTTGTATACGCAGAATACTCAGGTTAAACTTGACGAGCCTAGCATATGAAGATATGGCCTCGGAACACTGAGACCGAAAGGTCGAGCGTGAATCATATAGTAGATAGAAAGTTATATGCTCGATCAATGGAGCTTGCTTCTGTTGCAGTGCATTCATATCTCTGCACAATGAGTTTTACTTCAGGGTGTTTGTTTTTGGTAGTCCAAAGTCAAGGAACCTCCCATAGGTGCCCATGTTTGTTGTAGCTGCTTCCAACCACCTCTCCAACATGTATCTACTTGGAATTTCTTGCATATTAAGATGTATCATCACCCTTATAACGTGTGAACAAAGCACACCATTCATCTCAAAGAAATGGCAGTTGCATGAGTATAGCCCCTCCTCCATCACAACATGGACCGCGTACAATTTTGGATTCTTGGACATGCTTGAGTAAAGCTCAAAAATCATACCTTCCTGCTCAAGGTTAGGCACTTGGTTGATTATATAACCTATTGATGTTGTCACTTGCTCTTGGAACTTGCCAAAACTGTTGCGTGTATAGAACATAACAACTTGCCAAAAAAGTGGTGTTGTTATTGTGTCTCCTGTGAAAGCAGCATTCTCTTCACGGTCTAGCATCGTTTCTTAAAGCAGTTCATATTGCCCTACAAATGTCCAAACCGAGTTCTTCGGATGCACCAATGTCTTGAAATAAGAATTTAGCCCCTCTGATCTCCCGGTCATACTCATGAATGGGGAGAAATCATTCTTGAAATATGAAGGAGCCCATGTGAGATGGCATTCCCTCATGTTTTGCAAGTGCCTACTCTTTGTGTACCCGAAGCAATAGAACATGTGCTGCCATGTTTCTTCAAATTCATCCACTATCTCAGACCCATTGATGCAATCATAGAAAGCTTTCACAAAGATTGAATCCCTGGTAAGCATCCTCCCAAGTTTCTCACATGCCTTGCGATGTAGATGCCACTTGTAACACCTGTGTACCGTGTGAGGCAACACATTAGAAATTGCAGCTTCCATTGCTTTACATTGATTGGTCATAAGGTTTGTTGGGTACTCATTGTTCATGGCAAGCAAAAATTGTCGAAAGACCCACTTGAAGGTTTCAATTTTCTCATTTGGAAGCAATGCACAACCTAGGACAACAGTTCGAAGATGGTTGTTGATGCCAACTATTGGAGCAAAAGGCATGTTATATTTGTTGGTGCAAAAGGTTGTATCAAAGAAGAGACAGTCCTTGTATTTGGGGTATAGCAGTCTTGTTCTCACATCCACCCTAAACAATGCTTCCACATCGTTGGTCTCCTTATTCACTTTTGTTGCATAGAAGAATTGCGGGCTTTCAGCTTGTCGTCTCTGATGTCTACTACACAACCTTCTTCTTGTAGACGTTGTTGGGCCTGCAAGTGCACAGGTTTCTAGGACAGTAGAAAATTTCCCTCAAGTGGATGACCTAAGGTTTATCAATCGTGGGAGGCATAGGATGAAGATGGTCTCTCTCAAACAACCCTACAACCAAATAACAAAGAGTCTCTTGTGTCCCCAACACACCCAATACAATGGTAAATTGTATAGGTGCACTAGTTCGGCGAAGAGATGGTGATACAAGTGCAATATGGATGGTAGATATAGGTTTTTGTATTCTGAAAATATAAAAACAGCAAGGTAACAAGTGGTAAAAGTGAGCGTAAACGGTGTTGCAATGGTAGGAAACAAGGCATAGGGTTCATACTTTCACTAGTGCAAGTTCTCTCAACAATAATAACATAGATAGATCATATAACAATCCCTTAACATGCAACAAAGAGTCACTCCAAAGCCACTAATAGCGGATTACAAACGAAGAGATTATGGTAGGGTACGAAACTGAAGGAAATATGCCCTAGGGGCAATAATAAAGTTATTATTTATTTCCTTATTTCATGATAAATGTTTATCATTCATGCTAGAATTGTATTAACCGGAAACATGATACATGTGTGAATGCATAAACAAACAACATGTCACTAGTATGCCTCTACTAGACTAGCTTGTTAATCAAAGATGGTTATGTTTCCTAACCATGAACAAAGAGTTGTTATTTGATTAACAAGGTCACATCATTAGTAGAATGATCTGATTGACATGACCCATTCCATTAGCTTAGCACACGATCGCTTAGTATGTTGCTACTGCTTTTATCCATGACTTATACATGTTCTGTAACTATGAGATTATGCAACTCCGTTTACGGAGGAACACTTTGGTGCTACCAAACGTCACAACGAATCGGGTGATTATAAAGGAGTACTACAGGTGTCTCCAAAGGCAGATGTTGGGTTGGCGTATTTGAGATTAGGTTTTGTCACTCCGATTGTCGGAGAGGTATCTCTGGGCCCTCTCGGTAATGCACATCATCTGAAGCCTTGCAAGCATTACAACTAATGAGTTAGCTGTGAGATGATGTATTACTGAGCGAGTAAAGAGACTTGCGTAACGAGATTGAACTAGGTATTGGATACCGACGATCGAATCTCGGGCAAGTAACATACCGATGACAAAGGGAACAACGATGTTGTTATGCGATCGACCGATAAAGATCTTCAGTAGAATATGTAGGAACCAATATGGGCATCCAGGTCCCGCTATTGGTTATTGACCGGAGACTTGTCTCGGTCATGTCTACATTGTTCTCGAACCGTAGGGTCCGCACGCTTAAGGTTTCGATGACAGTTATTATGAGTTTATGTATTTTGATGTATTGAGGAAGTTCGGAGTCCCGGATGTGATCACGGACATGACGAGGAGTCTCGAAATGGTCGAGACATAAAGATTGATATATTGGAAGCCTATATTTGAGTTCGAATGGTTCCGGGTGAAATCGATTTTATCGAAAACCGGGGTTACGGAACCTCCCGGAGGCTATTGGGCCTTAATGGGCCACGAGGGAGAAGAGGAAGGGCCGGCAGAGGAGGTGGCGCGCCCCCCCCTAGTCCGAATAGGACAAGGAGAGGCGGCGCCCCTCTCTCTTCCCTCCCCCAATCCTACTCCAACTAGGAAGGGGGAGTCCTACTCGGTGGGAGTAGGACTCCTCCCAGCGCCTCCCTTGGGCCGGCCGCACCTCCCCCTCCCTCCTTTATATACGGGCAGGGGGCACCCTAGAACACACAAGTTTGATCTACGGATCGTTCCTTAGCCGTGTCGGTGCCCCCTCCACCATATTCCACCTCGGTCATATCGTCAAGCTTAGGCGAAGCCTCGCGCCGATAGAACATCAAGATCGTCACCACGCCGTCGGCTTGTGGAACTCTCCTCGACACTCGGCTGGATCGAGTACGAGGGACGCCATCGAGCTGTACGTGTGTCAAGAACTCGGGCGCCGAGTAACGGCGCGGGATCGGTCGGATCGCGAGGAGAACGTACTACTACTTCCTCTACGTTGTGATCGCTTCGCCGGTCTCACGAGGGTACGAGACAACACTCTCCCTCTCGTTGCTATGCATCACCATGATCTTGCGTGTGCGTAGGAATTTTTTTGAAATTACTACGTTCCCCAACAGTGGTACCCAAGCCTAGGTTTTTATGGTTTGATGTTTTGCACGAGTAGAACACAAGTGAGTTGTGGGCGATACAAGTCATACTACCTACCAGCATGTCATACTTTGGTTCAGCGGTATTGTGAGATGAAGCGCCCTGACCGACATTACGCCAGACGCTTACGCGAGACTGGTTTCACCGCCACGAGCACTCGTTGCTTAAAGGTGACTGGTGGGTGTCTGTCTCTCTCACTTTAGTTGAACCGAGTATGGCTACGCCCGGTCCTTGAGAAGGTTAAAACGGAGTCTATTTGACGAAGTATCGTTGTGGTTTTGATGCGTAGGTGAGATTGGTTCTTGCTTAAGCTCGTAGCAGCCACGTAAAATTTGCAACAACAAAGTAGAGGAGGTCTAACTTGTTTTTGCAGGGCATGTTGTGATGTGATATGGTCAAGATGTGATGCTATATTTTATTGTATGAGATGATCATGTTTTGTAACCGGTTATCGGCAATCGGCTGGAGCCATATGGTTGTCGCTTATTGTATGCAATGCAATCATACTGTAATGCTTTACTTTATCACTAAGCGGTAGCGATAGTCATAGAAGCATAAGATTGGCGAGACGACAACGATGCTACGATGGAGATCAAGGTGTCGCGCCGGTGGCGATGGTGATCATGGTGGTGCTGCAGAGATGGAGATCACGAAGCACAAGATGATGATGACCATATCATATCACTTATATTGATTTGCATGTGATGTTTATCTTTTATGCATCTTATCTTGCTTTGATTGACGGTAGCATTATAAGATGATCTCTCACTAAATTATCAAGAAGTGTTCTCCCTGAGTATGCACCGTTGCCAAAGTTCGTCGTGCCCGGACACCACGTGATGATCGGGTGTGATAAGCTCACGTCCATCTACAACGGGTGCAAGCCAGTTTTGCACACGCAGAATACTCGGGTTATACTTGACGAGCCTAGCATATGCAGATATGGCCTCGAACACGGAGACCGAAGGTCGAGCGTGAATCATATAGTAGATATGATCAACATAAGATGTTCACCATTGAAAACTACTCCATTTCACGTGATGATCGGTTATGGTTTAGTTGATTTGGATCACGTGATCACTTAGATGACTAGAGAGATGTCTTTCTAAGTGGGAGTTCTTAAGTAATATGATTAATTGAACTTAAATTTATCATGAACTTAGTACCTGATAGTATCTTGCTTGTTTATGTTTGATTGTAGATAGATGGCTCGTGCTGTTCTTCCGTTGAATTTTAATGCGTTCCTTGAGAAAGCAAAGTTGAAAGATGATGGTAGGAATTACACGGACTGGGTCCGTAACTTGAGGATTATCCTCATTGCTGCCGTAAGAGTTACGCCTGGATGCACCGCTGGGTGCGAGCTCGCTTTGGAGCAACACCAGATGTTATGAACGTCTGGCGAGCAAAGCGATGACTACTCTATAGTTCGATGTGCCATGCTTTACGGCTTAGAACCGGGACTTCAACGACGTTTTGAACGTCATGGAGCATATGAGATGTTCCAGAGTTGAAGTTAATATTCCAACAGAATGCCCGGATTGAGAGATATGAAGTCTCCAATAAGTTCTATAGCTGCAAGATGGAGGAGAATAGTTCGTCGGTGAGCACATACTCAAAATGTCCGGGTATTACAATCACTTGACTCAACTGGGAGTTAATCTTCCGGATGATTGTGTCATTGATGAATTCTTCAATCACGCCACCAAGCTACAAAGGCTTCGTGATGAACTATAATATGCAAGGGTTAGTAAAGACTATACCGAGCTCTTCGCAATGCTAAAGGCTGGAGGTAGAAATCAAGAAGGAGCATCAAGTGTTGATGGTCAATAAGACCACTAGTTTCAAGAAGAAAGGCAAAGGGAAGAAGAAGGGAACTTCAAGAAGAACAGCAAGCAAGTTGTTGCTCAGAGAAGAAACCCAAGTCTGGACCTAAGCCTGAAACCGAGTGCTTCTACTACAAGCGATAGTCCTTTGGAAGCGGAACTGCCCCAAGTATTTGGCGGATAAGAAGGATGGCAAGGTGAACAACGGTATATGTGATATACATGTTATTGATGTGTACCTTACTAGAGCTCATGATAGCACTGGTATTTGATATTGGTTACATTGCTAATATTTGCAACTCAAGCAGGACTACGGATTGCTTAACACCGGCAAAGGACGAGGTGACGATGCGCGTGGGAAATGGTTCCAAAGTCGATGTGATCGCGGTCGCACGCTACCTCTACATCTACCTTCGGATTAGTTTTAGACCTAAATAATTGTTATTTGGTGCTGCGTTGAGCATGAACATTATATCTGGATCTTGTTTGATGCGAGACGGTTATTCATTTAAATCGAGAATAATGGTTGTTCTATTTATATGAGTAATATCTTTTATGGTCATGCACCCTTGAAGAGTGGTCTATTTTGATGAATCTCGATAGTAGTGATACACATATTCATAATGTTGAAACCAAAAGATGCAGAGTTGATAATGATAGTGCAACTTATTTGTGGTAATCGCCGTTTAGGTCATATCGTGTAAAGCGCATGAAGAAACTCCATCTCGATGGACTTTTGGAGTCACTTGATTATGAATCACTTGGCACTTATGAACCGTGCCTCATGGGCAAGATGACTAAAACCCTGTTCTCGGTACTATGGAGAGAGCAACAGATTTGTTGGAAATCATACATACAGATGTATGTGGTCCGATGAATGTTGAGGCTCGTGGCGGATATCGTTATTTTCTCACCTTCACAGATGATTTAAGCAGATATGGGTATATCTACTTAATGAAACATAAGTCTGAAACATTTGAAAAGTTCAAAGAATTTCAGAGTGAAGTTGAAAATCATCGTAACAAGAAAATTAAGTTTCTGCGATCTGATCGTGGAGGTGAATATTTGAGTTACGAGTTTGGTCTACATTTGAAACAATGCGGAATAGTTTCGCAACTCACATACCGGAACACCACAACGTAATGGTGTGTCCGAACGTCAGAATCGCACTTTACTAGATATGGTGCGATCTATGATGTCTCTTCTGATTTACCGCTATCGTTTTGGGGTTATGCTCTAGAGATGGCGCATTCACCTGAATAGAACACCGTCAAAATCCGTTGAGACGACACCTTATGAACTATGGTTTAGCAAGAAACCAAAGTTGTCGTTTCTTAAAGTTTGGGGATGCGATGCTTATGTGAAAAGCTTCAACCTGATAAGCTCGAACCCAAATCGGAGAAATGTGTCTTCATAGGATACCCAAAGGAGACAGTTGGGTACACCTTCTATCACAGATCCAAAGGCAAGACATTCGTTGCTAAGAATGGATCCTTTCTAGAGAAGGAGTTTCTCTCGAAAGAAGTGAGTGGGAGGAAAGTAGAACTTGATGAGGTAATTGTACCTTCTCCCTTACTTGAAAGTAGTTTGTCGCAGAAACCGGTTTCTGAGACATCTACACCAAGTAGTGAGGAAGTTGATGATGTTGATCATGAAACTTCAGATCAAGTTGCTCTGAGAACCTCGTAGATCAACCAGTAAGATCCGCACTGAGTGGTACGGTAATCCTGTTCGGAAATCATGCTACTAGATCATGATGAACCTACGAACTATGAAGAAGCGATGGTGAGCCCAGATTCGCAAAATGGCTTGAGGCCATGAAATCGAGATGGGATCCATGTATGAAAACAAAGTATGGACTTTGGTTGACTTGCCCGAGGAAGGCAAGCAATAGAAAACAAGTGGATCTTCAAGAAGAAGACTGACGCCGACGGTAATGTTACTGTCTACAAAGCTCGACTTGTCGCAAAGGGTTTTCGACAAGTTCAAGGGGTTGACTACGATGAGACCTTCTCACCCGTAGCGATGCTTAAGTCTGTCCGAATCATGTTAGCAATTGCGCATTTTATGATTATGAAATTTGGCAAATGGATGTAAAGACTGCATTCTGAATGGATTTACGGAAGAAGAGTTGTATATGATGCAACCGAAGGTTTTATCGATCCAAAGGAGCTAACAAAGTATGCAAGCTCCAATGATCCATTTATGGACTGGTGCAAGCATCTCGAGTTGGAATAAACGCTTTGATAGTGTGATCAAAGCATTTGGGTTTGTCTGAGACTTTTGGAGAAGCTCTGTATTTACAAGAAAGTGAGTGGGAGCTCAGAGCATTTTCGATATTATATGTAGATGACATATTACTGATCGGAAATGATGTAGAATTCTGGATAGCATAAAGGGATACTTGAATAAGAGTTTTTCAATGAAAGACCTCGGTGAAGCTGCTTACATATTGGGCATTAAGATCTATAGAGATAGATCAAGACGCTTAATTGGACTTTCACAAAGCACATACCTTGACAAGATTTTGAAAAAGTTCAAAATGGATCAAGCAAAGAAAGGGTTCTTGCCTGTGTTACAAGGTGTGAAGTTGAGTAAGACTCAATGCCCGACCCACCGCAGAGGATAGAGAGAAAATGAAAGATGTTCCTATGCTTCAGCCATAGGCTCTACCATGTATGCAATCTTGTGTACTGACTGATGTGTGCCTTGCTATAAGCTTAGCAGGAGGTACCAAAGTAATCCAGAGTGGATCATCGGACAGCGGTCAAGAACATCTGAAATACCTAAAAGGACTAAGGATATGTTTCTCGATATGGAGGTGACAAAGAGCTCATAAAACGGTTACGTTGATGCAAGCTTTGACACCGATCCGGACGATTCTAAATCGCAGACCGGATCGTATTTACACTAAACGGAGGAGCTGTCGGTTGGTGCAGTTCTAAACAAAGCGTCAGCGGGATCTACATGTGAAGCGGAGTACATAGCAGCTTCGAAGCAGCTAATGAAGGAGTGCGGATGAAGGAGTTCATATCCGATCTAGGTGTCATACCTAGTGCATCGGGTCCAATGAAAATCTTCGTGACAATATCGAGCAATTGCCTTAGCAAAGGAATCCAGATTTCACAAGAGGACCAAGCACATCAAAAGACGCTTCAATTCCATCCGGATTTAGTCCGGTGGGAGACATAGAGATTTGCAAGATACATACGGATCTGAATGTAGCAGACCGTTGACTAAGCCTCTTCCACGAGCAAAACATGATCAGCACCAAGACTCCATGGGTGTTAGAATCATTACTATGTAATCTAGATTATTGACTCTAGTGCAAGTGGGAGGCTCAAGGAAATATGCCCTAGAGGCAATAATAAAGTTATTATTTATTTCCTTATTTCATGATAAATGTTTATCATTCATGCTAGAATAGTATTAACCGGAAACATGATACATGTGTGAATGCATAAACAAACAACATGTCACTAGTATGCCTCTACTAGACTAGCTTGTTAATCAAAGATGGTTATGTTTCCTAACCATGAACAAAGAGTTGTTATTTGATTAACAAGGTCACATCATTAGTAAAATGATCTGATTGACATGACCCATTCCATTAGCTTAGCACACGATCGTTTAGTATGTTGCTACTGCTTTTATCCATGACTTATACATGTTCTGTAACTATGAGATTATGCAACTCCGTTTACGGAGGAACACTTTGGTGCTACCAAAGCGTCACAACGTAATCGGGTGATTATAAAGGAGTACTACAGGTGTCTCCAAAGGCAGATGTTGGGTTGGCGTATTTGAGATTAGGTTTTGTCACTCCGATTGTCGGAGAGGTATCTCTGGGCCCTCTCGGTAATGCACATCACTGAAACCTTGCAAGCATTACAACTAATGAGTTAGCTGTGAGATGATGTATTACGAGCGAGTAAAGAGACTTGCGTAACGAGATTGAACTAGGTATTGGATACCGACGATCGAATCTCGGGCAAGTAACATATCGATGACAAAGGAACAACGTATGTTGTTATGCGGTCCGACCGATAAAGATCTTCGTAGAATATATAGGAACCAATATGGGCATCCAGGTCCCGCTATTGGTTATTGACCGAGACGTGTCTCGGTCATGTCTACATTGTTCTCGAACCGTAGGGTCCGCACGCTTAAGGTTTCGATGGCGATGTTATTATGAGTTTATGTATTTTGATGTACCGAAGAAGTTCGAGTCCGGATGTGATCACGGACATGACGAGGAGTCTCGAAATGGTCGAGACATAAAGATTGATATATTGGAAGCCTATATTTGGAGTTCGGAATGGTTCCGGGTGAAATCGGGATTTTACCGGAAAACCGGGGGGTTACCGGAACCCTCCCGGAGGCTATTGGGCCTTAATGGGCCACGAGGGAGAAGAGGAAGGGCCGGCGGAGGTGGCGCGCGCCTCCCCTAGTCCGAATAGGACAAGGAGAGGGGGGCGGCGCCCCCCCTTCTCTCTTCCCCCTCCCCCAATCCTACTCCAACTAGGAAGGGGGAGTCCTACTCCCGGTGGGAGTAGGACTCCTCCGGCGCGCCTCCCTTGGGCCGGCCGCACCTCCCCCCTCCCTCCTTTATATACGGGGGCAGGGGGCACCCTAGAACACACAAGTTTGATCTACGGATCATTCCTTAGCCGTGTGCGGTGCCCCCCTCCACCATATTCCACCTCGGTCATATCGTCATGAAGCTTAGGCGAAGCCTGTGTGCAGTAGAACATCAAGATCGCCACCACGCCGTCGTCTTGACGGAACTCTCCTCGACACTCGGCTGGATCGAGTACGAGGGACGCCATCGAGCTGTACGTGTGTCAAGAACTCGGGCGCCGGAGTAACGGCGCCGGATCGGTCGGATCGCGAGGAGAACGTCGACTACTTCCTCTACGTTGTGATCGCTTCGCTTGGTCACGAGGGTACGAGACAACACTCTCCCTCTCGTTGCTATGCATCACCATGATCTTGCGTGTTTGTAGGAAATTTTTTTGAAATTACTACGTTCCCCAACAGAAACCACTTCAAAGTTATTCTTTCGGATCAATCTATTCAAGAGTTCCTACTAGAATAACACCTTCAGGCACAAATCAACCAAAACCCTAATGTAACCTAGATACTCCATTGTCACCTCAAGTATCCGTGGGCATGATTATACGATATGCATCACACAATCTCAGATTCATCTATTCAACCAACACAAAGTACTTCAAAGAGTGCCCCAAAGTTTCTACCGGAGAGTCAAGACAAAACGTGTGCCAACCCCTATGCATAGGTTCATGGGCGGAACCCGCAAGTTGATCACCAAAACATACATCAAGTGGCACGTGATATCCCATTGTCACCACAGATAAACACGGCAAGAAATACATCAAGTGTTCTCAAATCATTAAAGACTCACTCTGATAAGATAACTTCAAGAGGAAAACTCAATTCATCACAAGAGAGTAGAGGGGGGAGAAACATCATAAGATCCAACTATAATAGAAAAACTCACGATACATCAAGATCGTGCCATAGAGAGAACACGAGAGAGAGAGAGAGAGAGAGAGAGAGAGAGAGATCAAACACATAGCTCCTGGTACATATCCTCAGCCCCGAGGGTGAACTACTCCCTCCTCGTCATGGATAGCACCGGGATGATGAAGATGGCCACTGGTGATGGGTCCCCCCCGGTAGGGTGCCGGAACGGGCTCCCGAGAGGTTTTTTGGTGGCTACAGAGGCTTGCGGCAGCGGAACTCCCGATCTATCTTCGTCTTGGATGTTTTTATGGTACGTGGACTTATATAGGCGAAAGAAGTCGGTCGGGGGAGCCTAGAGGGGCCCTGGCTTGAACTCCAAGTCTCCCGGATCATATCCTTTCCAAAAATCACGCTCCCGAAGGTTTCATTCCGTTTGGACTCCGTTTGATATTCATTTTCTTCGAAATACTGAAACGGACAATAAAACAACAATATGGGCTGGGCCTCCGGTTAATAGGTTAGTCCCAAAAGTTATATAAAAGTGTATAATAAATCCCGTAATCATTCAAAACAGATAGGAAAATAGCATGAATGCCTCATAAATTATAGATACGTTGGAGACGTATCAGCATCCCCAAGCTTAATTCCTGCTCCTCCTCGAGTAGGTAAATGATAAAAGAAAGAATTTATGAAGTGTGAATGCTCGTCCTCGAGTAGATCAATGATAATTTCAATCACCTTTTCTAGCATGATTATATGTCATAATAGTAGTTCATCTCGTAAAACTTCTCACAATCAAGTGGCATGCTATTCACATGTTAAAGCATAGACCATAAACTTTCTTGAAAACTAGCAAACTATGTTCTCAGTCATCAAACAATTGCAATTCATCTTATTTTCAGGAAGGGTCTATGTCAGAGCTTTGATTTAGCAAACTTCACATACTAAACTATCATATAGTCTTCCACAATTGCTAACACTCACGCAATACTAATGGTTATGGAGTTTTAATCGGACACTGAGAAAGATAGGGGCTTATAGTGTTGCCTCCCAACATATTCACCTTTGGGTGATGTCAACAATAATAGTTCATGCTAACTAACATCCAATTGAATATATATTTCAGGATCTTCCCAACACGAGGTGCTTGCCAAAGGATAAAATGAAAAAGGGAAAGGTGAAGATCACCTTGACTCTTGCATAAAGTAAAAGACATAAAGTAAAAGATAGGCCCTTCGTAGAGGGAAGCAGAGGTTGTCATGCGCTTTTAGGGTTGGATGCACAAAATCTTAATGCAAAAGAATGTCACTTTATATTGCCACTTGTATATGGACCTATATTATGCAGTCCGTCACTTTTATTGCTTCCATAACAAGATCATATAAAGCTTATTTTCTTCACACTAATAAATCATACATATTTAGAGAGCAATTTTTATTGCTTGCACCGATGACAGCTTACTTGAAGGATCTTACTCAATCCATAGGTAGGTATGGTGGACTCTCATGGCAAAACTGGGTTTAAGGATATTTGGAAGCACAAGTAGTATCTCTACTTGGTGCAAGGAATTTGGCTAGCATGAGGGGGAAAGGCAAGCTCAACATGTTTGAATGATCCATGACAATATACTTTAACTGAGATGTGAGAAAACATAACCCATTATGTTGTCTTCCTTGTCCAATATCAACTCTTTAGCATGCCATACTTAATGAATGCAAACAATTATAAAAGATGTCTAGGATAGTGTATTTATATGTGAAACCTCTCTTCCTTTAATATTCTTTCATGAATTGTTCAAATGACCAATACAATGCTTGCTAACCTTCAATAAATTTACAGCCTCTACTTCTTAGATGTGAAGTCATTACTCCCCATGGGATAAGCAAATGAGACATAAATAATTTCAGACTTATGACAATCAACTCATTCAACCATTTACTCATAGGATATAAGTGAAGCACACGAGTAAATGGCAAACTACTCCAAAAAGATATAAGTGAAGATCAATGAGTAGTTAAATAATTATGTAACTATGTGAAGACTCTCTCTCATTAAAGAATTTTAGATCTTGGTATTTTATTCAAACAGCAAGCAAAGCAAAATAAAATGACATTGCAAGGATAGCACAACTCATGTGAAGAAGCAAAAACTTAGGTTCAACCGATACTAACCGATAGTTGTTGAAGAAGAAAGGTGGGATGCCTACCGGGGCATCCCCAAGCTTAGATGCTTGAGACTTCTTGAAATATTATCTTGGGGTGCCTTGGGCTTGAACTTTTGTGTCTCCTTAATTCTTCTCATACCATGGTTTCTCTTTTTATCAAAAGCTTCATCCACACCAAACTTAACAAGAACTCGTGAGATAGGTTAGTATAAACCAATGCAAAACCTTATTCAACATTGCATACTAAATGCCTCTGCATATTTAATACTCCTATACTCAAATAGAATCATTAAACAAGTAAACATATGCAAACAATGCAACCATAACAGCAATCTGCCAAAACAGTATAGTCTGTAAAGAATGCAAGATTCATCATACTTCCCTAACTCCAAAAATTATGAGAAAAATACTACGCTGTATAGGATTTATCATATCTCAATATGCAAAAAGTTTCAACATTATATCATGATCTGACTTTTCTAGGGAATTTTTGCAACAGCGGTAAACTTTCTATTTTCAAACAGCAACATGTATACTAGCAAAATAAGCATGGTAAAGGCTATCCTTGACATTTTTATTGAAACTAAAGATGAAAAACACTATTCTAAATAACAGCAAGCAAATACTAACAAAATAAAATGATGCTCCAAGCAAAACACATATCATGTGGCGAATAAAAATATAGCTCCAAGTAAGGTTACCGATGGACGAAGACGAAAGAGGGGATGCCATCCGGGGCATCCCCAAGCTTAGACTCTTGGTTGTCCTTGAATATTACCTTGGGGTGCCTTGGGAATCCCCAAGCTTAGGCTCTTGACACTCCTTATTCCATAGTCCATCGAATCTTTACCCAAAATTTGAAAACTCCACAACACAAAACTCAACAGAAAACTCGTAAGCTCCGTTAGTATAAGAAAATGAAACCAACACTTAGGTACTGTTGTGCACTCATTCTAGATTCATATTGGTGTAATATCTACTGTATTCCAACTTCTCTATGGTTCATACCCTCCGCTACTACTCATAGATTCATCAAAATAAGCAAACAACACATAGAAAACAGAATTTGTCAAAAACAGAACAGTCTGTAGTAATCTGTATCAAACATACACTTTTGGAACTTCAAAATCCTACAAAATTAGGAATTCCTAAGAAATTTGTGCACAAATCCAGAGCAAAAAGAATCAGATCAGAAGCACGTTTCTGTGAGTTAACAAAACTAATTTACTGGGTGCAAAAGTTTCTGATTTTCAGCAGGATCAGCACAACTATCACCGTAAGCTATCCTAAAGGTCTTACTTGGCACTTTATTGAAATAAAAGCTATAAAACATGATTACTACAGTAGCATAATCATGTGAACACACAAAAACAGTAAGGGTAAATATTGGGTTGTCTCCCAACAAGCGCTTTTCTTTAATGCCTTTCTAGCTAGGCATGATGATGACAACGATGCTCACACAAAAGATAGGAATTGAAACATAAAGGGAGCATCATGAAGCATATGACTAGCACATTTAAGTCTAACCCACTTCCTATGCATAGGGATTTTGTGAGCAAACAACTTATGGCAACAATAATCAACTAGCATAGGAAGGCAAAAGAAGCATAGCTTCAAGATTTTCAACACATAGAGAAGAAACTTGACATTATTGCAATTCCTACAAGCATATGTTCCTCCCTCATAATAATTTTCAGTAGCATCATGAATGAATTCAACAATATAACCAGCACCTAAAGCATTCTTTTCATGATCTACAAGCATAGAAAAATTTACTACTCTTCACATAAGAAAAATTCTTCTCATTCGGAATAGTAGTGGGAGCAAACTCAACAAAATAATTATCATGTGAGGCATAATCCAATTGAAAACTAAAATCATGATGACAATTTTCATGGTTATCATTATTCTTAATAGCATACAAGTCATCACAATAAGCATCATAGATAGCAACTTTGTTCTCATAATCAATTGGAACCTCTTCCGAAATAGTGGATTCGTCACTAAATAAAGTCATGACTTCTCCAAACCCACTTTCATCAATATAATCATCATAAATAGGAGGCATGCTTTCATCATAACAAATATTCTCATCAAAACTTCGGGAACAAAAAAATATCATCTTCATCAAACATAGCTTCCCCAAGCTTGTCGCCTTGCATATCATTAGCATCATGGATATTCAAGGAATTCATAATAACAACATTGCAATCATGCTCATCATACAATCTAGTACCAAATATTTTAATGCATTCTTCTTCTAGCACTTGAGCACAATTTTCCTTTCCATCATTCTCACGAAAGATATAAAAAAGATGAAGCGTATGAGACAAACTCAATTCCATTTTTTTGTAGTTTTCTTTTATAAACTAAACTAGTGATAAAACAAGAAACAAAAAGATTTGATTGCAAGATCTAAAGATATACCTTCAAGCACTTACCTCCCCGGCAACGGTGCCAGAAAAGAGCTTGATGTCTACTACACAACCTTCTTCTTGTAGACGTTGTTGGGCCTGCAAGTGCACGGGTTTGTAGGATAGTAGCAAATTTTCCATCAAGTGGATTACCTAAGGTTTATCAATCCGTGGGAGGCGTAGGATGAAGATGGTCTCTCTCAAACAACCCTGCAACCAAATAACAAAGAGTCTCTTGTGTCCCCAACACACCCAATACAATGGCAAATTGTATAGGTGCACTAGTTCGGCGAAGAGATGGTGATACAAATGCAATATGGATGGTAGATATAGGTTTTTGTAATCTGAAAATATAAAAACAGCAAGGTAACAAGTGGTAAAAGTGAGCGTAAACGGTATTGCAATTGTAGGAAACAAGGCATAGGGTTCATACTTTCACTAGTGCAACTTCTCTCAACAATAACAACATAGATAGATCATATAACAATCCCTCAACATGCAACAAAGAGTCACACCAAAGCCACTAATAGCGGAGAACAAACGAAGAGATTATGGTAGGGTACGGAACCACCTCAAAGTTATTCTTTCGGATCAATCTATTTAAGAGTTCGTACTAGAATAACACCTTAAGACACAAATCAACCAAAACCCTAATGTCACCTAGATACTCCATTGTCACCTCAAGTATCCGTGGGCATGATTATACGATATGCATCACACAATCTCAGATTCATCTATTCAACCAACACTAAGTACTTCAAAGAGTGCCCCAAAGTTTCTACCGGAGAGTCAAGACGAAACGTGTGCCAACCCCTATGCATAAGTTCATGGGCAGAACCCACACGTTGATCACCAAAACATACATCAAGTGGCACGTGATATCCCATTGTCACCATAGATAAACACGGCAATACATACATCAAGTGTTCTCAAATATTTAAAGACTCAATCCGATAAGATAACTTCAAGAGGAAAACTCAATTCATCACAAGAGAGTAGAGGGGGGAGAAACATCATAAGATCCAACTATAATAGCAAAGCTCGCGATACATCAAGATCGTGCCATAGAGAGAACACGAGAGAGAGAGATCAAACACATAGCTACTGGTACATATCCTCAACCCCGAGGGTGAACTACTCCCTCCTCGTCATGGATAGCGCCGGGATGATGAAGATGGCCACCGGTGATGGGTTCCCCCTCCGGCAGGGTGCCGGAACGGGCTCCCGAGAGGTTTTTGGTGGCTACAACGGCTTGCGGCGGCGGAACTCCCGTCTATCTTCGTCTTTGATTTTTTAGGGTACATAGACTTATATAGGCGAAAGAAGTCGGTCGGGGGAGCCTCGAGGGGCCCAGGAGACAAGGGGGCGCGCCCTCCTATCTTCTGGCTTCCTCGAGTCTTCCCTGGCTTAAACTCCAAGTCTCCCGGATCATATCCTTTCCAAAAATCATGCTCCCGAAGGTTTCATTCCGTTTGGACTCCATTTGATATTCCTTTTCTTCGAAATACTGAAACAGGGAATAAAACAGCAATATGGGCTGGGCCTCCGGTTAATAGGTTAGTCCCAAAAGTAATATAAAAATGTATAATAAAGCCCATAATCATTCAAAACAGATAGGAAAATAGCATGAATGCTTCATAAATTATAGATACGGTGGAGACGTATCAGTCTCTTAAAATATTCGACTGCCATGGCCATGTTCTGAAATGACATGGTTTGACGCATCTCAGATTGTGGATTTGAAACATCTCTTTTCACATAACCAAGGCGCCTCTGATCACCTCCATGAGAACCTCCAAAGATGCCCATGCAATCTGAGGTTTACAAGTTGTGTTCATGCAAAGTCATTACAGTTGGTGATCTTCTCATGGAATCTTTCGGTGAGACTGGTAAAACCTAACTTTATCTTCCTGCTGCTCCAGAGGATGGTTATGCTCTTCTGTAAAACATGTGACGGTCCATCGGTTTTCTCGTAGCCCTACAATCATGCGGGCCTTTCAATCGTGACATTGCAACCAGTTATTTTTTCACGTGTCACTCATGTTCATCAAAACTCCAGGGCATCTACTAGCATTGCTTGACTCTGTTGCAATACTATCTGTAGTGCTATCAATTCCACTCTCGTCACCATCTTTTCGTGCATCAACACATGTGAAAGTCCTACTAATTAACTTTATGGGTCCTCTGGCCTGGCTATTTTTTCGAAGCAGATGTTCTGATTCCAAACCCGTGGCTGAAAGCATATTTGCTGTAAAAATTTCTTGAATCGTCAACTACATCAAAGGTCATGCTCACCTATGGAACAAGCGGCTACGATGATATTGCATCATCATCAGCATCATCCTTATCCTGTTGCGCATCAGCAGCACTAATCACCCCTTCCATATTGACTCCATTTCTAGTAGAAATCTGCGCCGTGATGTAGCTCTCATCATCCTCAATTGCAGCATCAGTAGCCTAAATTTTGTTTCATTGTTGCAGAAAAAGTATCAGATTATCAGCAAAGAAGTTAGAATGTAAAACTAGTGTTTCTAGCAGATAATATTATATAACTTTAGTTTAATTTATTATTCCACACCTGCTACTAATATATAATGCTTCTACAACAACTACTACTACAATCATCGCCTCATGATACTAATATAAACACTTCCACACACTTGCTACTATAATGATCACAGTGCTAAAAGTAAAGATGATCATATTTCGGTCATGTTCCTTTCCTAGAAGATGCAACATATTTTTGTTCAACTTTTCTAGTGCAGAAACTTGTCCCAACATGATCAAATGTGACTAACATGAACACAGTCAACACACATACAACATACCACAGAGTCAATGCTTTATATTTTCCCCACACATACAACATAACCAACATGCACTTTTTTGGGGACTTTTTCCTGATTTTTTGTTGCAATTCTTAAACTGATTTTTTAAAGGAACATTTCATATGTGGTTTCAGTTAACAGAGGGACAGTGAACAGAGGACAATGGTGATGTAGTGCTACAGTTCGTATTGCATATCTAAGGAGACAGTGAACAGAGGGGCAAAAATTCAGGCACACGGCACACTCAATTGATGCATGCTTGTAGGAAGCTAGGGTTTGTTTGCAAATTACCCAAGCATGCGAGGGGCTAGCCCGGGAGCCATCAGCAAAGAAGACACGAGGACCGCGGAGCTCCGCTGTAGCTCCAGACCGCAGATTCCGCTAGCCGGCAAGTATCGGGGCCGATTTTGCCTGCGTGTTGCTGGATGGAGCGCCAGAGCTTCGATCCATGGCGGCCGACAACATAGAGTGCACTATATGGTGACTTGCCATGCCGCGGGGGGGGGGGGGGGGGGGGATCGACTTGTTGCAATCGACGACGGAGTTGCATCACACGACATCGATTGTTGACGAGGTGGATGAGGATGCAGTGCCGCTGGGGATCTCACCATCGCCCTGGTTCGGGTGGGTGCAGAGGAGGTGGGGATTTTGCTTCCACCTCTCACGATTGCAGCAACGCGCGGGTTTGCAACGGCGTACGGTTTTTCTCCGGACACGTGTCGACAATCCAACGGTCGCGCGTAATTTCCAGTCAATGGCTGTTACGACATGAATTAGCATCCGGATGACGCCTAGCAGACGCCATATTGTATATGGTCAGTCTAGGATGAAAGTCTATTTATCAACTCTGTTAATATGGTTGCAATCAATCTAGCGGGTGCTTCTTTCACTTCAGTATTTATCATTGATATTGGCAGTTCTCTATAGTACTCCGTTTGTATTACTTTTACCTTATCAAACATGTTAATTTGAGTACTTGCATTGTTTTTGCTTCTGATTTTATTCCTATGCTGCATGTTGTAGACGACAACGCCTCCAACTGGACGTTTCTATCATTATTTTAGGTTTCATAACCCATATACCGTCACATACTATAACAAGGCTATTGTTTATATTGTCATCAACCATGTCTGATCATCTGAAAGTTAAGCTTTTCTGACCTTGCACTTGCACGCAACTGCTATCATTATTGCTTAGAAGGGGCGAGTGATTGCCCTGTTTGTTTTGCTCAAATGAAAAGAAAATTGTTGTTACTGATTGGTAAATTATTTTCTAAGTTCTTAAGCATAAATTTATTTATTTGCACATGTTGCAATGTACGGGCCTTTTTGCTATATAATATAAAAGGTAATAGAAAAGAGGGACGGAGATGGGTGGTCCATGATACACGTGGTAAACATAAGGGGCAAAAAAAAGGGGGCAATGGATGCTCATACTGGATCATCCAAATTGTTTCCTACCAAAATTCAGTATGCATGTATTGCGGGTGTTCATTGTACACAGAGATAGACAAAGCGTGTGTTATTCGCCTTATGTGATTTTCACAAGTGCTAATATTATTTAAGATATTATTATGCCTATGCTTCTGCTTGACTAATGTAGTGCTCCTATATATTGCCTAAATATAAATATAGGATGAACTATCTCCCGTTGGTAGTAGCATTCACGGTCCATGGGAATGGTGAACAATCATCATCACCATCACACATCAATAGTATGAGATGCTCTCCTCCGTCAACCATGGTGCCATCTTGAGGAACTGTTCCTTGTCGTAGTTATCAGATATCTTGAGAAAACGGAGTCTTGGCGTGGACAAGCTCATGTGGAACCTTTCATCGGGTGCCTCTGGGTCTTGATGAATGTCGGTGTGGCAGTCGTTGATGGCGAGGCGCTCCAGCGAGGGCGACACCAGTGCGTCCCCGTGGAGGCTGCAGAGCACGAACTCCAGGCGAAGCAGCGCCGGGCAGCAGGAGAAGTCCAGCTGGCCGTATTTGAGGCAAACGGCGTCGAGGTGGATCCTCGTCAGATGCGGTGAGGCGAAGGGGCGGGCACGCCGGGGCTTCCACCGGGTCTCACCGAAGCAGGCCCTGAGCGAGCGGACGCGGCCCGCCCGCAGGGCATGCCTGACCCAGTCGTCGACCTGGGCATTGACCTCGCGGCGGTCGCGGTAGTCGTCGAAGTCACAGTCGCAGTCAAGCAGCTCGCAGAAAGAGCAGGCGAGGCGGACCTCGACGTCGGCGTCGATCTCCAACGAGTGCAGCGGCGGCGCGGAGCCGAGGTTGCGTTCGAAGATGAGGTTGTTGACGAAGAGGAGGAACTTGGCGCCCTCGCCGCGGACGCGGATGGCGGGGGCGGATTTCCATAGGTGGCTCCAGCGGCGGGCGAGGCAGCACGTCTGCACGGCCTCGCGCGAGGGCAGGAAGGAGAGCACGTGGCAGAGGACCTCGTCCGGCAGCGGGTCGAACATGTCGCCACGGCTGCTCATCTTTGCAGGCGGCGATGTCAATCGGAGAGCAGGAGATCGATTGAAAGGAGCCCCACCCCATGGACGTGGACGTCCTTATATACCTGGACCCGGATATTATTTAGGGAAACCCCAGCTCTTAATATAGGAAACAAAACATCTGCGTCCTAAAATTTTGATATCTGTTACCCCTCCAAAAAAGAAAATTGGCATCTGTTTCCTTAATACGTACTCCTATTTGGATGCCCTTCATTATCAAAAAAATCGAGCAGGTACATAATTTGCTTCCATAACGTTATGATTTGTTCTGTGGTGTACCGATCCATCGTCAGTTTCCTTAAAATCCCGTATTTGTTTCCTAAAAACCTACTCCACCTGATTGTTGGGCCATTCATACGCTCAAGTAGAATCAAATCCCACCCCACGGTGCTAAACTTGTCTTCCGTCGCCGGGGAAAAAGAATGGAGGACCCATGGGCGCTGCTCCCTCCCCGAGCACCGGCAAGCCCCGTGAGCCCCGTCTCCGTCGCTAATCTGCGCGCCGCCTCAGTCCCCTGCTCAGACCAGCTCGTCTACACCCCCTCCCCACATCGTGGTCGTCCACGCCACGAGCTCCCGTCGGCGCCTACATGGGACGATCCGGGCGACCTCCACTGACGTGAGGGACTGCACCGACTACTCACTGACGTGAAGGTAGTGGGACGCAGTTACCTCCTCTATTTTTCTTTGATTGGGATCTGGTTTTGCATACGGTGACGGTGTGTGCTTGCTCTGAGTCGTTGTATGCAAATTTTACCATCGAATTTGAGCCATCTTTAGTCATGTCCACGATTCCTCACCTCAGGACCGTATTCAATTCGATGGTGATTGTTTCCGATTTTTTACGTGTAATTTTTTCCTTTGCAGGTTTACTTTCTGCTCTTTCAGATCCAGCCAAGCTTTTCCAATGATCTGGGATGAAATTTCAGTAGACCTCAGGGTTTCTCGAGGCTGTCACGTGTGCCCGCTGCAGTCAGGTTGGCTTTTGTCAGATCATTCTTCTGTAGTCCTTCTTTATCTTAAGTTTGATAGTAGTTTATTTCCTTTTCTACTTGCCATCGGCCCCTTTAAGTTCAGAATTATTTCAGCAATTTCCCCAAGCGTGTTTACTGACATTGATCTTTCGCTCGTTCAGCAACCTATTATTGGTTTGGAGTATTGTGAAAATATATGGATTATTTGAGAAGTTAAGTGTTACCATATAATTGTTATCTACTACTAGTAATTTTGTCATGAATTTGACTCAAGAAACAGATAGAATTATTGTTTACATGAATTTGACTACTGCCATAACTAAATATAAGCGGTATCAATAAAGACATAAATTACAAATTAACTGGAACGCCGGTTCGACGTGAATTTCTTTGGGTCATGTTTACTTTACGAAATGGCATCCACAGAGTGAAAGTGCCTGACATTTCATGCTTGCACACACATAAGATATTTCACATACTATCACACCGTATTGATTCGTATAAGTTGTTGTGGAATACATTTTCTGTTTTAACATTTCCCATACCCTATTCTGAATAAATTCTGTGGTAAAGTCTACGGTTTCGGGGGAAACTTCAGATGGCTCCTCATCCCCCCCCCCCCCTCCCTTCTCCTCCCTCTCCCCTTCCTCCCCCCTCCGTGGCGGATCTGATCCCCGCCCTTCCCCGGCGATCGACGTTCGGTCGTCCTCACCACCGCCTCCGGCAGCCCCCCTCCCCCCATCCTCTCCCGCCTCTTCGTGGGAGGTTCTTTCCCCCTCCTTCTCGACGCTTCCGGCTCTTGGTTCGCGTTTTTGGGCGCTGTCGTCGGATGAGGAGGACTCCTGTTCTCTGGCTTCCTTCTCCGATGTGGTGGTTCCCTGTCCTGGGTTGGTGGGGGCCGCCGCCGTCGGCCCTCGGCCTCGTAAGTTTGCTCCTGGGGGCTGGGGTCGGCCGTTGGGGGCGTCCCCGGCGGGCGACGGCTGGTTCCGGGTCTCGCGGCGCCGGCGTCGGGCTGGTAAGTTCCTCTCTGTGTCTCCCTGCCTGGTGTTCGGGCGCGCTCCCCTCGCCCGGAGGCTCTTCCCCTCCTTCCTCGTCTCCGACGGCGGGGGGCCCCCCGCCGGCGGCGGCGGCGGCTGGGCTGGTGGTCGCTCCGTGTGCCCTAGATCCAGCTCTCCTGGGTGTGGCTGTGGATTCGCGGGCCTCCTCCCTGTGTGGGCCTGATGGGCCTTCTGGGGTGGTGCTGGCTAGTGGGCCTCCACCTCCCCCCTCCCTCTCTTCGGTAACTGATTTCCCCCCACTCCTTTCTTTCGGCCCAGTTGGGCCCCCCGCCCGATCATCATTTCCCCATCCATCTCCAGCCCATGTGGCGAGTCGGGCCCAGGGGGGCACGGCTCGCTCGGGGTATATATGGATCCCTCGCGGTTCGACTCCTCCCCTGCTAGGGTTTCCTGCTTCCGCCGCTGATCTGCGTCGCTATCGTCTTCCCATCCGGCGTTTCATTCGATCCTCTCCTCCTCCACCCCTCCTTCTCCCTTTTGCTGCGGTGATTTCTATGGACAAGTCTAGGGGCTCGTCTTGCGAGGCGCTTTCTGGGAGCAAGCGGCGCCGTGAGGACTCCCCCGCCTCCGCGGCGGATCTGGCGCTTGAGGCCTCGCTCCGTTCCAAGCTGGAGTCGGAGCATGCGGGCTGCGAAAGCAGCGGCTCGTGCTGCGAGGTCAGGCTTGGGCTCGGGCGGGTGTAGCATTCGGGGAAGGAGGGCGTGACTGGATCTGGCCTGCTTGGCTCTGGGTCCGGTCCTTCTCCTCCCCCGGGGCTGGATCCGTGGGAGGCGGCGGTGGCCTCTGGCGGTGGGGTGTCCTCCTCTTCGGCTTCCATTCCGGCTCCGTGTGTGGGACGTGGCCCGTCGGCCCCGTCTCGGCCCCTGCCTCCCCCTCCCCCTCCTCCCCGTGGCTCGGGATCCGGTTTCCGTCCGCCGCCTCGTTCCTTCGCGGGGCCGGCACGCCGGCCTCCCGGGGCGGCGTCTGGTGATGGGATCCTTCCTCCCCCTCCGTCGCAACAGCAACCTCGCCCCTCCCCCTCCTCCCAGCAACCCTCGGCGCCACTGCTTACTTTATCACAGCCGGGCCACTTCGATCTCGCTGCTCTAACCCCCCGTTTTGCTTGATCTGCCGCTCTGATGGCCACCTCACGGTTAACTGCATGGCTCGGCAGAAACCCCCTGCGGTCATCCAGTTTGGTCTGGGCCTCCCTGGGTGTTCTTTCTTCGCCTTCGATGGTGATCTGCCGGTTCGGGAGGTGGCCCCTTCGCTGTCTAATGCTGCTATTGTGTCTGTCAAAGACCAGAAGATCTCCCCCCAAACTCTGTTGGATGGGCTTCGCATTTGGGATGTGGCTGGTTGGGATTGGCAAGTGGTTCAGCTGTCGGATTTCGACTTCTCTGTGGTGTTCCCCTCCAACGATTGCCTGCGTATGATAGCCTCTTGCACAAGTTTCACCTTACCTCTTAACCAATTGGTGGTTTCGGTCAAAGCGGCCGCATCCAATGGCATCGCTGTCGGTCCTCTGTCTCAAGTCTGGGTGTTGATTGATGATCTTCCTGTGAGTCTGCGTTCGTCTGCTTTCCTCATGTCGTTTGGGGTTTTAATTGGGAAACCTATTGCGGTGGATGAGGAGTCTCTGAACAAGGTGGGCCCCGCTAGGATGAAGGTGTGGTGTGTTGATCCGGAGAAGGTTCATGGCCTCATTGATGTTTACCCCTCTCCCAATGGCATCAGGCTGCGGGTGCGGGTGGAAGGGGCGGCGGCGGCTTTCCAAGCTCCTCCTCCCCCCCCTCCGTCTGCTAACCCCTTGGACAAACATGACAAGGAAGGGGATGGTTCCTTTGGTGGTCCTAACCAGAGTTTTGGGTCCAATCTCCGCTTCACTCAATCCGAATGGGATGGGCTGGCAGATTCCGAACGGGAATTGTTCCACTCTGGCGCTTTGTTGGTGATGCCCCCCGTGGTGAGGCGGCGATTCCTCCTGCTGCCCAGTTGGCTTCTTCTGCTGCTGCTGACCTGCCTAAAGCCCCGCCGTGTTCGGCCACTCCTGTGTCTGCGGCTTGTTCCAACATCCCGGCTCGCCCCACCTCTCCCACTCGTTCGGGTATCAAGATCTCCTGGTTCTCTGCTTGTGACATGGTGGAATCTAAGCTCCCCTCGAAGAAGAAATCCTCTGTCCATAAGTTCTCGGCTAAGAGCCGGACCCCCTCGGGCTCCAAGCAATCCATGACGGGGATCTGTCGGCGCCTTGATCAAGACACAGGCTCCATGTCTCGCTCGGGCCCCATGCCGGCTCTCTGCTGGCGCTGATCGCCATCGATCCGCTCCCCGGTGTCCACGGCCCGCAAAGGTAGGCGGGTGTCTCAGGCTGGTGGCTCCATTCTGGAGCGGGCGGAGAAGCGGGCCGCGGCGAAGGACCTCCCACCCCTGTGTACCTCCTCGCCCCTTAGTACATGTTTCTCCGGTTCGGGTGGTATTACAATCGATGCCTGATGATCACCTTTTAAATATTATGTCGGATGTGGGCTTGGTGGTTGATTCCTCTGTCGCTTCCCCCAGTTCTATTCTTGCGACTATTCGGGCTAATGAGCTGGCACAAGCTGCCATTGCGAAAGCTAAAGAGGCGGTTGCCCCGCGAGTTGCGGAGGCTGGCTGTGCTTTGGGGGAATGTTCGGGTGCTGGTAGTGGCCGGGCCCCCTCGTGCCCGCTAAGAAGGGCACTAATAAGCGTTCCAAATCCTGTGTGGCCCCCAGCAGGTCGAGCCTCCGAATCAAGAACCTTTCATTTAAATGAGGGCCTTATTTTGGAACATTAGAGGGTTCGGTGCTAGGGGGCGCCGTGACCTTCTAAAAGATCTGGTCCGTTCTAATTCTATTGATTTTGTGGGTTTGGTTGAAATGTTCAAGGATTCCTTCTCTCCCAGTGAGCTCTCAGCTATTGTGGGTATGGATAGATTTCATTGGCAATGTTTACCGGCTTCGGGCCACTCAGGTGGGATTCTGATTGGTTCCAACAAGGATACTTTCGACTTTGTTGCCTATGATCATGGGTTTTATTGGGCTAGTGTTGTTCTCTCGCATAGATCTATGAATACCCTCTGTGAATTTATAGTCGCCTATGGACCCGCGGATCACTCCTTCTCTCACCTTTTCCTGGACGAGCTTTCGAACAAGATTGAGTCCTGCACTCTCCCGATGGTTATTGGGGGAGATTTTAACCTCTTGCATTCCCCTCTTGACAAGAATAATGATAATTTTTCCTGGTCTCTAGCCAATGCCTTTAACGACTTTATTAGTGCCAATGCTATTCGGGAGCTACCTCGGGGGGGAGCCCGCTTTACTTGGTCTAATCATCAGGCGAATCCGATCAGATCAGTGCTCGATCGTGTCTTCCTCTGCCCCAGGTGGGATTCCTTATTCCCGAGGTCCTCTCTCTTCGCCAAATGTATCGTAGGTTCAGATCATACCCCCTTGATTCTTGATGATGGTACCGGTTGCATCAGACCTCCGGCTAGATTTCAATTTGATGCCTCCTGGCTCTCGGTGGAGGGATTTGTTGACATGGTCGCGGCTAAGATCTCCCATTACCTTTCCCATCCTTCCCGTTCTTTTGGCCCTTTGGACGATTGGCAGTCCTGTGCCTATGCGTTACGTAAATTTCTTAGAGGCTGGTCGCGTAATCGTGCGGCGGAGGATCGCCGCACCAAAGCCTTTCTTGAAAGTCAGATCCTGGAGATGGACCGTACTGCGACTCCATTGGTTTATCGGAGGATGGTTGGGCGGTTAGATATACTCTGGAAGCTGCTCTCGTGCAGTTGCATCACCAGGCTGAGGTTTATTGGCGCCAGAGGGGCACTCTTAACTGGACTCTCAAAGGGGATGCACCTACCGCTTGTTTCTTTGCGATCGCTAACGGTAGAGCGTGGCGTTCGAAATTAACAACTGTTGATTAATGGCATCGCACTTCCGATCGATCGTGATTCGGCCCATGTAGTGGACTTCTTTTCTTCTTTGCTACGGGCTAAACCTTCATCGGGCTTGTCCATCTCCCCCACCTCTGGAGTTCGGGTCTTAAAATTTACCGAGGAGAATGCTGCTCTAATGATTCCGCTCTCCGATCTGGAAATCTGGGACGTGGTTAACTCTGCCAATCCTAATGCTGCTTCCGGGCCTGATGGTTTCTCCATCCCCTTCTTTCGGAAATTTTGGCCACAATTGAAACTGCTGGTGTGTAGTGTCATCTGAGGGTTTTTGTCTTGGTCTTGTCGACATCTCTACTTTGAACTATCTGTTATATCTCTCGATCCCTAAGGTTAAGGGAGCTGACGTCATCTCCCAATTCCGGCCTATAGCCTTGATTAACAATTTTGCTAAGTTTCCCTCCAAAGGCTTTGCGAATCGGCTCTCTCCGGTCGCCCACAGAGTTATTAGTCCCTTCCAATCTGCTTTCATAAAAGGGCGCTTTATTTTGGATGGTATCCTCTCCCTACATGAAATTGTCCATGATCTTCACGTTCGGAAGTCCAAGGCTCTTATCCTAAAACTAGACTTTGAAAAAGCGTACGACTCTGTCAGCTGGCCTTTCCTCAGGCAGATTCTTCTCGCCAAAGGGTTCGATGGCGCTTACGTCCACCGCATCATGCAGTTGGTTTCGGGTGGCCACACTGCCGTTGCTGTCAATGGCGTTATTAGTAACTTCTTTGCTAATGGGAGGGGCCTTCGCCAAGGGGATCCGGCTTCCCCTGTTCTTTTCAACTTCGTGGCCGACGCCTTCTCCGGTATGCTCTCTAGAGCGGCCAGATGTGGTCACATCACTCCTGTGGTTTCTCACCTTCTTAGGAAGGGTCTCTCATCTGCGGTATCATGGATGACACAATCATCTGGTGGAGTTGGACAATGCTGTATTGCCAATCTGAAATTTATTTTGCTATGCTTGAAGCTGTCTCGGGCTTAAGATCAACTTCGCCAAGAGTGAGGTCTTGGTATTTGGGTCGATCGGGTAGAGGCCTTACTGGTGTGTGCTGCTTAATTGTTCTTTAGGCTCCTTTCCTTTCAAATATCTTGGTCTCCCTATCTCCCTGGTCCGCTTCATGCTAAAGACTTCGCTCCAGTGATTTGCTAAAGTGGGGAATAGGGTGCTTCCTTGGAGGGTAGATATAATACCAATGTTGGCAAAGTGGCTCTGATCAATTCTTGCTTATCCTCTCTACCGATGTTCCTGATGGGCTTTTATCGTCTCACGAATGGTGTGCATGATGGCTTCGACAAACATAGGAGTGGCTTCTATTGGAATTCTGCGGATAACAAGAGAAAGTATAGGTTGGTGAAATGGCAGCTCATGTGCAAGCCTAAAAACCTTGGAGGGTTAGGCATCATTAACACTCGTGTGATGAACATTTGCCTGCTCATTAAGTGGTGGTGGAAAATTATGACGGTGGGGGCCGATGCGATTTGGTTTTCGATCCTTAAGGCTAAATACTTTCCTAATTCTAGTCCCATGTTTGCCCCTGCTCGGCGTGGCTCGCAGTTTTGGAAAGCTCTTGTGAAAGTCGGTCAATTTTTTGGAACATGTCAAATTTTGTGTGGGTAATGGCTCGCTGTTCGCTTTTGGTTAGATTGGTGGTGCAGGGATGCCCGTTGGCTGTTAGCTTTCGGTTTGTTCTCCCATCGCCCCAACCCGCAGATCTCCATCGCGGAGGTGGCTGCGAACAATTGGGATTTAGCTTTGGTCGGGCTCTGTCTCTGAAGAGTTGGAAGAATGGCAAAACCTTTCGCTTTCTTCCTGTGCTCTCGAGGCGGCCGACTACGTGGTTTGGCCACATCTGCCTCCGTATTTTTTTGGTAAAATCGCTGTACTCTAGACTAATTGGTGGGACTTCTTGGCTAGATTCTCTTGGGTCCGAAATCCAAGGTCCCTCCCAAGATTAAGGTGTTCCTTTGGCAAGCCGTCCGTGGTCGCCTACCCTCTGTGATCAGATTAAAAAAGCAAGCGGGCGGGCTCGAATTTCAGTAGCTTGTGTGGGGCTTTGGAAAATTCTAATCACATCTTCTTTGAATGTGTTCTTGCCAAACTAGTTTGGTCCTGTGTCCAATCCTGGCTTCGGGTTTCCTGGAATCCCTCCTCATTTTCTGAGGTTAGATCCCTAGCCAAATCTTTGGTAGTGGTTACCAAGAGGATATTCTGGGTTGGATTGGGGTCCTTATGTTGGGCTTTATGGACCATTAGAAAAATTTACTATTGAGCTTACTTTCCCATCTAAGCCTGCTGATGTTCTTTTCAAATCATGCATATTCTTGCAGCAGTGGAGATCATTGACTAAGGAGCCAGATCGGGACGCCCTGGACCTGCTCATATCGCCAAAATTCGGGCTTCGGCTTCTCTGATCTCTGGGGCGAGTCATGGAGTTTAATTATCGAGCTGTCGGATGCGGGTTCTAGATTTCACTTCCACCCGGCCTGCGTGCCGTGTATGGCTGTTGCCTGTTCCCTGAGTACTTTCGGTCCTTTCTTTAAACTTATTCGTGTGGCTTGGTGTTGGTGTGTTCCTGGGACATTGTGACGCTGCCGTGTGGCTTTATTTATAAAGTCGGGCTCTGGCCTTCTCTCTAAAAATAAATTCTGTGGTACAGATTGATTCTGTTAGAACTGTTATTGTCGCATTTAAGCATGATGACAAGTTACAGGAAACCTTGGTATGTGGTTTCCAGGTTATAGTATTGAATAGAGTGGATGTTTCTTCTATTTGTTATACATTTGTCATTCTTGAGAAAGCGCCGTTGGGTAAAATGCTTAGCTCAACAAATTGTCTTGGGCCAGAAGAGACCAGATTATTATTTTTTCCCGTTGGCAACTTGGCATCATGGTCATCACTTCTTCCATGTGCAAGTGCCATCATCATCCCTTCTTCCCGCAACTTCGCGGCAGATGACCGCCAACACAGCTCACACAGTAGAGGCCGTGCGATGCCACACGAAGATCCATGTCAACCACTCGGCCACCTGCGATGGGGACAACACAACCTGATTCTTATAGAGATCTACGAAGGAAAACAATGCAAGGCTGGCTCCACAAAACATCACCAAATAGACCACCTAATGCCTGTCATCGTCGCCACCAGGATCGCTCTGTCGCAGCGCTAACTTTACAACAACAAACAACCTAGAACAACCCTACAAACATGCTGGAGAAGGGCTGACTGCCGCAACAATTGTCGCGTCCCCGACATCTTTCACCAGGCTCGACCCTGATGGGGGGGCAGGGGGGCGGCCGCTCCGGGCCCCCGAAACATAGGGGCCCGCACACATGCGTGCTCTGTGCATTAGGCCCGTGAAAAAATTGACCCTGCGCTAATTTAGGTGTAACATGCCTGTACGTGTAGGTGTGGCAATGGGTAAGTAAGTCAGCCATTCCCTGAATTAGTGGAATTGCCGTTTCCCACGCGTAGGCCCTCGTACAACGACATGAGCGATCGATTAGCCACAAACCAATCCCTCAAAAATAACCTAGATGCATATCACGCCCGACTCACGCCGCTGCAGCGTCCTCCCACGGAGTCCTCGCTGATGAAGTCATGTATCTAGGGTAGGGTCACAGACCTGTCTTAAGTACCCTCCCAAGGACACCCTCACAAGAAGCTGCTTTCCCGTCGACCAAGAGAGACTTCACTCGACGGACTCGAAGGACTCGACCATGAAGACTCACTCGACCACCAGGAGGTCAAGAGCCACTCTGCATCCAAACGGTCTGTAATTAAGTAGTCTTTATGGCATTTAGGACACTTTATATAAGGCGTTACCAGTAACGTCTATCCTTAATGTACTTTAAACCTTGCATAACTGAGGGCCGGAGGGGTCTGGCAGACACTATATAAGCTACCCCCTCCTCAGTGTAAAGGGTTCGCACCCTTGTAATCTATACACACATAATCCAGTCGACCGCCTCCGGGCTCCGAGACGTAGGGCTGTTACTTCCTCCGAGAAGGGCCTGAACTCGTACATCCCTTGTCCATACAACTGCTCCATAGCTAGGATATTGCCTCTCCATACCTACCCCCCCCATTCTACTGTCAGACTTAGAACCACGACAGTTGGCGCCCACCTTGGGGCAGGTGTCTTAGCGATTTTTGGAGAAGTTGCAATTGTTCCGATTGCCTTCATCATGGTTTCTGGTGGAGTTTTGGTCGAGGGCCACGAGATACGTCTCGGCGCGCTCACCTTCATCACCGATAACTCCGCTTGGCTCCAGGAGGCTCCACTCGACATCGACGCGCTCCTCGTCCGCGGTGCGACGCATTTTCGGGCGTGTGTCCACGGCGTTCTGCTGCGGCAACCGTCGACTCCATATCGGTCGACTCCCCTGTCGTCCTCCCTCCCTGTCTCCCGCCAGCGCAAGCGCTCTGGTCGGTCTAGGCTCCAGCGGTGGGTGAGGCACGCGGTGGCTCGCCGATCGGCCACCACCAAGTCGCGGCGATCGAGGCCGGCAATTTCTCTGACTGTTCGATCTGTCGTAGCTCGTGAGAACCGCATCCAGTGCGACAGCGATGATCCGTGGCGGAGGTTTTGATGGTCAGCGGGCCTCGTAGCCCTCCGGCTTCCCATGACGGCGGGATGGGCGATGGGCGACCCGCTCAAGCCCATGAGGAATATCAACCCGAGCCACTTAATTCCTTGCAAAGGGAAGAACTTCGCCGCAGGAACATGGATGCCCTGCATAATTCCATCACAGGAGAAACCCCCGAGGCTCGTGCCTTGGAGGAGGCACGTTTGGTCAACTTGGTTGAACGCACTCGTCTGGAGAACCTCCAGCGAGCACTCGGCAATGGCAGCAAGCAGCAGTACCGACTCGGTCGGCGTCAACTCTTCCATAACCGACTCGGTATATCGAACCCGATTCGAATTTAGCGGTGCAGCCCGTATAGCGAGTCAATTCAGCCCTCTTAGTCGGAGGGCGGAGGCTTGATGCGGATCGAGGACTTGCTCGAGCAGCAGGAGATCGAATTCAGCCATGTCACGATCGTGCAAGCAGATTCACAGTCGATTCATCGCTGCGAATACGGTTCAATCGGCTCACAGCCCTAGATCGCCTCTGCGACATGAAGGGCGCAAGAATCGACGTGACCAATATGGTGACCGATACGATCGTGATGACAGGCGTCGAGTGCCCTCCTCCCCCTAGAGGTGGGTCTTACGCTCATCGGCTGACAAGATGATGAGCGCCCAGCTCGGTGTGGGGCGAAGAGCTCGGTCGACCCAGGAACCAGGCTTTGTGGCGTGATCCATCATCGTGCAAGGCCTGGTCGATCGAATAGGGCTCATCGAGGTGGCCACAGCGAGATCGTCCACTAGCAGCCAGTACATGTTTGAGTCCGAATGTTTCAGCGAGGCTATCGAGCGCGGTGATTCCCCCAACTTCAGGTTGGCGGTGGAGTAAGTAAGTTCACGGTGAATCTAAGCACGAAACTTGGCTTGAAGACTATCAGTGGCGGTGCAGATTGGCGGCGGAAATGATGAAGTGGCTATGAAGCATTTACCACTCATGTTGGAAGGTTCGGCGAGCGTGGTTGAATCGAGTTAGCTCAAGCAGCATTTACACTTGAGAAGATCTTTCACGAGTGTTAAATCGGGACATTTGGGGAACACAAGCGACCAGCTGGATTTGTGAGCTGCAAGTCTGCGTGCGAAGTCGAATGAAACCTTAAAGATTACATTAGAGATGGATTACTTTGCATCATACCATGGAAGCGTGTCGATCATCGAGGCGATCTGTGCTTTCAAGGATGGTGTTAGAACGAGAGTTGAGTTTGAAGTTTGACGGACGGAGATATGACCACTGAGTCGAATGATGGAAATTGCCACCAAATCGCCAATGGTGAAGAGGAGGACCGACTCGGGCGGCAAGTACAAGCCAGTCGATCGGACAAAGGAAACTCGGTCGGAAGCGAAGCGGAAGGCGAGCCAATGGCTCCTTGAGAAACTCTGGCGTGACTTAGGGCAAGTTCAAAGGAAAACCCAAAGGATCCTAGAACCCCAAGTTGAAGGATAAAGAAGGAAATGGCGTGATGGATCTGCGTGTCACATCCACACGAAGAAAGGCGGAGAGGGTAATTTCATCTGCGAAGCATACCACTCGCCGATCTTGACTCTTGATCCGGCGATTGTCGGTGTACTAAGGTAGGGGTACCTCAAGTACCCCAACTTGTGCCTGCAGCCGCAGACTCCCCACAAGATCCGCCAGTATGCTTGCGGAGACCATCTCCGCTCCACACCAAGCCGTTCAAGAACAAAGTATATGAGATAGAGACTCAAGACCCGGCAAGAGGAGCTTGCCGGAAGGCCATTCGGGCTCAAGGCCACGTTAATCCTGCAGATCCCGGCGAGAGGAGCTGCGTCGGGAGGACGAAGACCACATCACGAAGACACGCCTCGGCGCCCGCGTGCGCCCGGCGAGACCGAGGCGGCAAGTCCTGAGCCGACAAGCCCGGGCCGGCAAGATCAAGACCCGGCAAGGTACTTGCGGGAGAGGCTCTCGTGCCGACTTGCAGCTCACTCGCGCCCGCGTCACCTCCGGCCTTCTCCGAGCGCGTGGCGGGTGGCTGTCTTTGCATGAAGGATCGGTGGCACTCCACAGTGGTAACCGCGCCGTGGCGGAAAAAACGCAATGGCGGGGAGCTTTTGGGGCGGCGGCGGGCATTTAATGCCCTTGTCCCCTCTGTCAAAAGTAGGTAAGGCGACCTTTGTGGTACCTTTGTTCCTGCTTGTTCCAACTACCACCCATTTTACGTTTTTACCCCTCTACCCTACGTTGACACCTGTCGGTGACCCCTTGCCCTATAAAAGGAGGCCCATGCACAACGTAGAGGAGGTTCGAAGCATTCGCTACTCTCGCGAGAAGGTTCCGATCATTCGGCCACTCTCGCGTAGGTTCGAACCCTCGGCAGTTCTAGCGCCTGGGATTCGGCTAGTTTCATACACCACACCACCATTTGCTCGCATTCTTGAGCAAGATCAAATACAACACAATGCAGCAGTAGGGTTTTACGCGACCATCGCGGCCCGAAGCTGGGTAAAAATCTCCCCCAGCGTCGCCTCGTCTGCTCTCCAGCGCAGCCTCCGCCCACCTACCGAACACGAAGGGCCCGGCCCCATAGGTGCCGGCGGGCGCGGCCGTCCCGACGCCCAGCGCCCGACATCTGGCGCGCCCGGTAGAAGCGTCGAGGTTGTGCGAACCTGATCCGGCGTTCGCGCGGCGCTCTTCATCAACCTCCGGCGGCCGTCGGCGGCTTCGCCGACAAGCTGCGTCATGGCCCCAAGCGAGAGCTGAGGGTCGCGACCCATCTCCGTCTTCCCGCCGCCACCGAGCCGGCGGCGGCGGGGAAGCGCCGGTGAAAAGGTGGACACGGCGAGGGCGCTTCGCGGTGCCACGAGATCGAGGGCAGGGCGGAGGACCACGCCTCGGCCTCCGTAGACCCACGTCCCTCTCGGCGCACCACCACCCAGCGCGCGCGCCCACGAAGATGGTGCCCGCATCTTTGGGCTAGAACATGCCGCGGGGCTCGCGGGGCGCTCCGGACTGCTTTGTCGAGCATGGGCAAAGCGAAAGTGTCGGGACAAGACCCGCTCCTCCTATCGCTATTAGAGTCGAGCACGGCCCGTTCTCGCGCCGCTCACTCCCGCTCCCCTACGTTCCGGCAAGCGTATCTCCCTGGGCGCTCTGCGATCGCTGAGGCGCGCCATCGAGCTCGAGTCCGGCGAGGCGGCTCTGGTGCTTACTCCGCGGCGCAGCTCCTCGGGCGCTCTAAGCCGGCAAAGACAGCTTTGGTGTTCGTTCGGCAAATGCACCTCCCAGTGCTGTCTTTGCCGTCGAGAACGCACCATTTGGCACCTCCGGTGGTGCGAGGAAACAAGAAAAAGAAAAGCTAAGTCACTCGCGACCCGTGCGGGGCCCTTATTATCGGTATTTTTATCTGTTATATCCCTCTCGCATTTGTCGTTTGTGCCGAAACACCTGCGCTTGAGCCTGCACGTGGATAGCCGCACCCTTACCGCGCGAACACACTCAGCGAGTAAAAAGCGAAGGCGACCAGCCGCGCACCTCGTTTAGTTCGAGTCTGCTCAGCAAGTTAAGCGGCGTCGCGAACTAGACACGGCAAGGTTGCTTGCGAAGCGGCGCCGACCGGCGGGCTCTTGATGTCCGTACTCAACAAGCGCGTTAAGCGCCCGACAAGTTCCCTAAAAGCGTGGCGAAAGTGCACAAAGGATGCTGGGTAGAGGGTGTAGCGTCGCAAGCCTTGCCGTGAGATGTCCTTGGTATGGGAGGCTTGGGGCAAGAGGAGCCAAGTCGCGGCCCGATTCACGTACTTGTTTTGTTTCGAGTCCGCTCAACAAACACAAGTGTGATGCAGCACCCTTATCTTGCTTCGAGCCACTTTCGACAAGTTAAGCGTAAATGGCGGCCCGACGAGGTGGCTTGCGGAGCGACACCACCAGTGAGCTGTCCGCTGACAAGCGTGTTCGCCCGGCAAGCTCCCCAAGGCGTGAAGTACAAACATCTGAAGGACAAAGCCCGACATCGCCTTGCTTAGCCAAGATTTATATACACATACATGTGCATTGAGCAATCGCATATCTACCTCAGCTATTTTCATGGCTAAAATTGCAGCAACAAGGGAGAACCAAAAGACCTCGCCAACAACTAAGATCCGGCAAGCCCGGGTCGCCGGAGGCTGCGAGTGCTAAGGCTCTTCCTCGGCAAGCCAACCCATTGGCTCTGACGCCAAGATTAGTCTCCGACAAGCTAGAGTTCTTTGGGGCTGCTATTTCAGAATAAGTTTTCATCCTCGTCATGCATCCTCCTATGGACGAGAGATGCGGGGCTACGTCTTTGAACGAGCGTGTCTTGTAAAAACCCGTACGTGGAGGAACCGAGTCGTGGCCTAGTTGCGTACTTGGTTTGTTTCCGAGTCCGCTCAACAAACACAAGTGTGCCGCTGCACCCTTATCTTGCTTTCGAACACACTCAACGAGTAAAAGAGCGAGCGGCGACCAGCTTCGCACCCTCGTTTCGTTCGAGTCTGCTCAGCAAGTTAAGCGTCGCAACTAGCCCGACAAGGTTGCTTGCCGAAGCAGCGCCACCAGCGGGCTGTCCCATGATGCGCTAAGCGTGTTCGCCCCGGCAAGCTCCCCGATAGCGTAAGAACACACAAGGCACGCAATCAAGTAAAAGATTCAGTCCGGCAAGCTTTCCTTTCTTTTCATTAAAAACATCCAATTTAGTACAAGTCCATGGGGATGAAAAACATGATAGAGAGGATTACAAGTTCTTAAATACAGCTAATGCCCGAGGGCTTCTGATTAAAAGATAAGGTGCCGTGATCCCTCTCTGTTTCTCTGTTCGGGAGTTCGGGAGGTAGGTCAGAGCCCGGCAAGCAGGCTTGCCGGGGAGAAGACCCGACAAGAAGAGCTTGTCGGGAAGAGGCGAAGGAGGCGACTAGGAGGCGTGGCGGAGGCGCCGCCCGTGCCCGAGGCTGCGAAGGTGACGGGCATGGGGAGCGCATGCCCGAAGAACCAGCAAGCCCACGAAGCCCTTGAAGAGCCACAGGCGCGAAGACCCCAAGAGAACACCCGGGCGCCGGCCGGGAGCTTGGCGGAGTCGAGGCGTGGGAGGCGAGCTTGAAGATGGGGTAGTGGGGCGTCGGCCGCGATATCGAAGGCTACTCGCCCTCGTGCTGCGGCGTAGCGGCCTTGCCGCCACTCCCCTCTTCCTCTTCCGCAGCCTCCCTCGCCCGCCGCCAAGAAGACGGCCCGGGGAGTTCGAGGCCCGCAACCCGAAGCGGGGTTGCCGGTGGCGCGTGAGCAGCGGTGTCCGGCGTCTAGTCGGGCCCGCCATCCCCTCGTCGTCGCTGTCGCTCCCTCCTCATCACTCTCGCTCGAGGAGGGGCCTTCGCTATCAGGAGCTGTCCACACAGCAGCGCACCGGGTTCCATAGTCGCGAAGACCTTGGCGGCGAGGAGGTCACCATCCAATAACTTGAAATGGAGGTGAACCCGCCGTCAAGCTATGGATCGGGCGAGCGTCTTCCACCCTCGGTCGAAGAACATCACGCCGGGGCTGGGGACACGACACTCACCCGAGTGCCGCTGATCCGCAGCCCCTCATCGTAACTCCATCACGTCGGGTGGGTCGGTCCCATCGCGTCCATAAGCAGGACCCGGCAGCCGGGGCGGCGGCGAGGCGCCCGTGGCTTGATGAAGAACTCCCGGGGTCATCTCGGTGTGGACGCGCCGTGGTCGAGAGGCGCCGGGCGGCAGGGGAGCGCGTCGCGCGGCCGCCTCTCCCCTACCGCCTCGGCCCGCCCTCGACCTCGTCGCGGCCACGACCCCTCCCTCTCCCTCTCGTGGCGGCTCCACTTCCACGGGAGGCGGGATGGGAGGCGGTTCGCTGCCTAAAGCGACCAGCGCCGCCACCGTCGAAGAGCCCGGATTCCCTCTTTCCATGGCGGCAAGGAGGGTGAAAGTGAAGGCGAAGGAAGAAGTGGATGAAGTGCGGTCATTGGGCACCCCTTCCGCCCTATTTAAAAGGCGGGGTGGGGCTCAACCGCCCTTCGGCCAATCAGAGGCGAGGAGGCGGAGGCGGGCCAGCTCGCCTTCTCCACCCGTGACGGCTCGGCCTTCCACATTCACCGCCCGACCCCGTGCATGAGGGCGTGGCGGCGAGCAGGCGGCGGGTGAAGCGACCCGCTCTGCACTGCAGTCACGGGGTGGATGCCTTAATATTTGCATCGCTGCCCCACGTCTCCCACGACGCCGCGACCGACGCATGCCGTTACGGGAGGGGAGGCGGCAGAGGCGGAAGTGGATTCGACGCGCCGAGGGCCTCGCACGCCCGTGCACTGTCTTGGGCCTGGCCCAACAACGCTCGGCACCGTGTATGGCCCAGGCCCGGGGGCTCCTGTCGGTGTACTAAGGTAGGGGTACCTCAGTACCCCAACTTGTGCACGGGCAGCCGCAGCTCCCCACAGCAAGATCCGCCGTATGCTTGCCGGAGACCATCTCCGCTCCACACCAAGCCGTTCAAGAACAAAGTATATGAGATAGAGACTCAAGACCCCGGCAAGAGGAGCTTGCCGGGAAGGCCATTCCAGGCTCAAGGCCACGTTAATCCTGCGGATCCCGGCGAGGAGCTCGTCGGGAGGACGAAGACCACATCACGAAGACACGCCTCGGCGCCCGCGTGCGCCCGGCGAGACCGAGGCGGCAAGTCACAGAGCAGACAAGCCCGGGCCGGCAAGATCAAGACCCGGCAAGGTACTTGCCGGGAGAAACTACTACGTGCCCTTTTGACTCACTCGCCCGCGTCACCTCCGGCCTTCTCGAGAGCGCGTGGCGGGTGGCATGCTTTGCATGAAGGATCGGTGGCACTCCGCAGTGGTAACCGCCGCCGTGGCGAAAAAACGCAATGGCGGGAGCTTTTGGGGCGGCGGCGACGGCATTTAATGCCCTTGTCCCCTCTGTCAAAAGTAGGTAGGCGACCTTTGAGCTGCCTTTGTTCCCGACTGTTCCAACTACCACCCATTTTACGTTTTACCCCTCTACCCTCGTTGACACTGTCGGTGACCCTTGCCCTATAAAGGAGGCCCATGCACAACGTAGAGGAGGTTCGAAGCATTCGCTACTCTCGCGAGAAGGTTCCGATCATTCGGCCACTCTCGCGTAGGTTCGAACCCTCGGCAGTTCTAGCGCCTGGGATTCGGCTAGTTTCATACACCACACCACCATTTGCTCGCATTCTTGAGCAAGATCAAATACAACACAATGCAGCAGTAGGGTTTTACGCGACCATCGCGGCCCGAAGCTGGGTAAAAATCTCCCCCGCGCGCGTCGCCTCGATCTGCTCTCCGCGCAGCCTCCGCCCACCTACCGAACACACGAAGGGGCCCCGGCCCCATAGGTGCCGGCGGCGCGGCCGTCCCCGACGCCCCGCGCCCCGACAAGCAGTTCCAAGGAAAACAGCCCAAGGACAAGGAAAAGGAGTCGGACAAAGCTGAGGACAAGGAGGACAGTGATGGAGGATATCCTCATGTTAATTCCACTCTGATGATCTTTGCTGATGTGGAAAGCAAAAGCCGATTGAAGGTTATCAACCGAGGTCAATATGGTCGCCCCGGATCTGAGATGGTCCCAAACTCCCATTACATTCGACCAGTCCGATCACCCGACTCATAGCCACTCCTCGGAGGCGAGCTTTGGTGGTCGACCCGGTCGTTGAGGGCACTCGACTGACGATGGTGCTAATGGATGGTGGTAGCGGACTGAACATATTGTATGCGAAGACGCTGAAAGGAATGGGCATTCCGATGTCTAGACTGAGTGCCAGCAACATGAGTTTTCATAGAGTTATACCTGGAAAGAAGGCTGAGTCACTCGGCCAAATAGCTCTAGACGTGGTGTTCGGTGACTCGAAGCATTTTCGCAAGGAGAAGCTGACATTTGAAGTCATGGATTTTCAGAGTGCTTACCACGCCATTTTGGGACGACCAGCTTACGCACGGTTCATGGCTCGACCATGTTACGTATACCTCCAACTGAAGATGACCGGCCCCAAGGGTGTGATCACTATCACTGGCAATTGGAAGAAGACAGAAGAGTGTTTCCAGAAAGGCTCGAAAATTGCCGATTCCCAGATAACAATGGTAGAGCTGGAGGGGTACAAGAAAAATGCAGATCCGAGTGATTTGTTGAGGGCTAAGAAGCCTGCCACAGAATCAGCGTTTCAGTCGTCCGGTGAGATGAAGCCCGTTCACATTCACCCAACCGACCCCAATGCAGCTCCGACCCATATTTCCTGGCGCTCGACCCTAAATAGGAAGAAGCGCTCATCCGATTCCTCCGTGGGAGCTGGGACATCTTCGCATGGAAGCTGGCGACATGCGGGTGTTCGAGGGGCTGGTGAGCATCGCCTTAGAGTCGACTCAACAGCAAAACCTGTCAAAGAACATCTTGACGGTCCGCCGTCGTAAGAAGAAAGGCCATTAGCGAGGAGGTGGCTCTACTATTGGTGGCGAGTTTATCAGAGATATACCACTCAGTGGCTCGCCAATGTCGTCATGGTTCCTAAGAAGGACAAGTCACTCCGCATGTGTATTGATTTCAAGCACATCAATCGGGCCTGCCCAAAGATCATTTTCCTCTCCCTCGCATCGACCAAATTATCGACTTCATTGCGGGATGTGAGATTGTCCTTCTACGGGCGCTTATTCCGGATACCATCAGATCCGTCTGTATGGACCCGATGAGATAAAACAACTTTCATCACTCCATTGGTGCTTACATGTTATGTCACCATGCCATTCGGCGTCAAGAATGCGAACCCGTTCATGAGGATGATTGAAGTGTCTACTCACTCAAATCGGTCGGAGCGTGGGCGTACATGGATGATATTGTGGTCGAATCGCGAAAGGGTTCCGACACATTGGTGACCTCGCTGAAACATTTGCCAATCTCATGAGGTATGATATCAAGCTCAATCCATCAAAGTGCACATTCGGAGTTCTGGTGGAAAGTTACTCGGTTTTCGTTTCGAGCGAGGAATCGGCGTAACCAGAAAAAGTTGGCACTATACTCCGAATAAGCATACATGCGGGTGCGATGTGCGAGCTTACTAGATGCTTGGCGCATTAAGTCGATTCATCTCGACTTGGTGAAAAGGCATTGCCTCTTTACCGGTGATGAAGAAAGCGGACAAGTTGAGTGGACTCGAAGCGATGCAGCGTTTGCGAGCTAAAGCTCTGCTCTCCACCCGATCGGTGCTTGCTGCTCCAATTAGCAAGAGCCTCTGTTGCTTTATATTGCGATCCACAGGACAAGTCGTCGATCTGAGTACTACGGTCGGCGGGAAGAAGAAGGAAAACCTTCAAAGTTCAGCCCGATGTACTATCCGTCGAAGTTTTGACTCCATCGAAGCAAAGATATCCTCATTATCGAAGCTTGTGTATGGGATCTACATGACCACGAAGAAGGTTGCTCATTATTTCTCGATCATTCCATTCAGGTCATCGTGACGCTCCACTTTGAAGATTACACTGTGAGAGATGCTGGCCCCGGTCGAGTGGCGAAATGGGCGATTGAACTCCTTCCCTTGATATCAAGTTTGAGGCAAAAGCCATTAAGTCCCAAGCAATAGCAGATTTCCTTGCGAGTGGATTGAACAGCGACAGCCGACTCAAGTTCACTCGGGCATTGGACCATGTTCTTTGATGGCTCTAAGATGTTAAATGGTTCGATCTTTGGGGTAGTCTTAGTTTCCCCGGAGGAGATAAGCTCGAGATATGTGCTCGATTCACTTTGATTCCTCAACAATGAAGCGAATCTGAGGCCCTTTTGTATGGGTTGCGCATGGCCATTTCACTCGGCGTCCGTCGCCTTATGGTTTATGGCGACTCAGATTTGGTGGTCGACCAAGTGATGAAGAGTGGGGCGTTAGAAGCCCAGCCATGCTGGATCTTTATGTCTGATGAGGAAGCTTGAAAAAGAAGTTGAAGGTTAGAGCTCCATCATATACCCGACTAAAAAAATCAAGCGGTTGATGATTTGGCAAAATAGGTTCCAAGAAAGCCATTCCGGTGATGTGTTCTTGGAACATATCCATACTCCATCGACCAAAGAAGATCCTTTTACTAAAAAGCTCCGCGGCCCAATAGTGCCACAGATCCGGCGAGGTTGAAGTTCAGCGATGGTCGACTTGGTCATGGAGGCTTTAGTGATCACTCCCGATTGGACAGTACCATATATCGCGTATATCTTGAAAAAGAGCTCCGGAGGGCGAGGAAGAGGCTCGACGGATCGTCCGCGATTCAAAACCATTCTTGTGATCAAGGGGCGGTTATACGGAGAAGCGCGACGGAGTTGGTCAGAAGTGCATAACGCCAGAAGAAGGTCGGATAATCCTTGATGACATCCACTCGGGGACCTGTGGCCATCATGCATCCTCTCGGACCATCGTGGCCAAAGCATACCGAGCGGATTTTCTTGGCGGCGGCGAATGAAATGGCAAAGAGATAGTCGACAAGTGTGAGGGATGTCAGTTTTACTCCAACATGTCAAACAAGCCTGCATCGGCTCTGAAGACCATACCACTCGTCTGGCCCTTTGCAGTATGGGGATTAGATATGGTTGGACCCTTGAGAACAGGCCGAAGAGGTTTCACACATGTACTGGTAGCACTCGACAAGTTCACCAAGTGGATTGAGGCCAAACCCATCAAGAACCTTGGCCTTGTCTGTTGTCAACTTCATCGGAGCGATATTCAGATATGGAGTCCCACAGCATCATCGCGACAATGGATCAAACTTTGATTTGGAAGAATTGAGGCGTTACGCACATCTCGGGGCACTGCAGTCGACTATGCTTGATCGCCCATCCCGGTCGAATGGACAAGCGGAGGCGAGCCAATGGCTTGATTCTCAAAGGGTTGAAACCCGGTGATGTGTTATCTCAAGCATGCGGTGGAGCATGGGTCGACGAACTTCCCTCGGTGCTTTGGGGTCTAGGACCCGCCTAACGGTCATTGGAAGAACTCCATTCTTCTTGGTCTATGGGCTGAAGCGGTCTTGCCAGTGACCTGCTCCTAGCGCTCCTCGGGTTGAGCTCTACACGAAGTGAAGCGAGAACAAAGCCGGTAGGATCGATCGACCTTTTAGAGGAAGAAAGGGAGATGGCTCTGATCAATCGACCATTTACCAACAAGACTTGCGTCGCTTGCGCCAAAAATGTGAAGAGTCGAGCCTTCCGGGAAGGAGATTTGGTTCTCAGTGGATCAGTGGCTCCACACAAGCTTGCTCCTTCTTGGGAAGGTCCTTCATCGTCACCAAGGTTCTCCTGGCAGGCGTACCATCTCTACAACGTCGAGCACAACATCGGCGAGCCCGAGCTTGGAGCGGGTTGCTCCGCCCTTTACACCTAAGTATTCACTTTCGGATGGGTTGTAATAAAAGTACTTACATAGTTCATGTTTCACACGATAATAGTGTTATAATTTCCCAATGATTGATGTCATTTTTATTTATTTAATAAAATTCCCCCTCGGTGGGTGGCTTAGCTGCGAATCCGTTTAGCCTAAGTTTGTAAAAAATCCTTGCAGTGGAGGCCAGCCTCCCACTCGGGAGCTTAAGCTGCGAATCCGTTTAGCCTAAGTTTCAATGAAATCCTACCGAGTGGTGAGCCAGGCTCCCACTCGGAGGTTCAAGCTGCAGATCAAGTACTCGCCTAAGTTCCAATAAAATCCTACCGAGTGGTGAGCCAGCCTCCCACTCGGGGCTTAAGCTGCAGATCAAGTACTCGCCTAAGTTCAATAAAATCCTACCGAGTGGTGAGCCGGCCTCCCACTCGGGGCTTCTCTGAGTCCAAGTACTCGTCTAAGTTTTTGAAAATCCTACCGAGTGGTGAGCCAGCCTCCCACTCGGGGCTTAAGCTGCAGTCAAGTACTACGCCTAAGTTTTCTAAAATCCTCTGAGTGGAGCCGGCCTCCCACTCGGAGGCTTAGCTGCTGATCTAAACACTGCGCCTAAGTTCAAATTCAAGCGTCGCTTTGCATGGAGGGCGAGTGCAGGTCATTGCTTCCCTCTCTTCGAGCTCGCCACAAATCGAGGCGATCGGCCTGCACCTCGTCCTCCATGCAAAGCGCGCGTTTGAATTTGAACTTGGCGAGTGTTTGGCTGACTAAACCTCAGTGAGGCTCAGTGAGTGAGGGCTGAGAGCCAGCTGAAGTGAAGGTGATCACCAGTGGGCAGTGCAGTGAACAGACTGGGACTGAGAGTGAGTGCTGGACTGGGGTGTGCCAGTGGGCAGAGAAGCTCAGTGTGAGAGTTTGACTGTGAGCAGGCTGATCAGATGGAGATGCAGTGAAGACTGAGCAGCAGATGAGTCTTATCTTGCGGTAAGAACCATGGGTCGGAGCTGCATTGGGGTCGGTCGGGTGAATGTGAACGGGCTTCGTCTCACCGGACGACTGAAAGTCTGATTCTGTGGCAAGCTTCTTAGCCCGCAACAAATCACTCGGATCTGCATTTTTCTTGTACCCCTCCAGCTCTACCATTGTTATCTGGGAATCGGCAATTTTCAAGCTTGTCTGGAAACACTCTTCTGCCTTCTTCCGATTGCCAGTGATAGTTATCACGCCCTTGGGGCCGGGCATCTTCAGTTTGAGGTATACGTAACATGGTCGAGCCATGAACCGTGCGTAAGCTGGTCGCCCCAAAATGGCGTGGTAAGCACTCTGAAAATCCACGACTTCAAATGTCAGCTTCTCCTTGCGGAAATGCTTCGAGTCACCAAACACCACGTCCAGAGCTATTTGGCCGAGTGACTCAGCCTTCTTTCGGTATAACTCCATGAAAACTCATATTTGTCTTTCGATCACGGACATCGGAATGCCCATTCCTTTCAGCGTCTCCGCATACAATATGTTGATCCGCTACCACCATCCATTAGCACCTTCGTCGATCGAGTGCCCTCAACGACGGGTCGACCACCAAAGCTTGCCTCCCGGGAGTGGCTATATGAGTCGGGTGATCGGACTGGTCGAATGTAATGGGAGTTTGGGACCATCTTAGATAACTTGGCGTCGCGAAGCTAATATATTGACCTCTCGGTTGATAACCTTCAATCGGCTTTTGCTTTCCACATCAGCAAAGATCATCAGAGTGGAATTAACATGAGGATATCCTCCATCACTGTCCTCCTTGTCCTCAGCTTTGTCCGACTCCTTTTCCTTGTCCTTGGGCTGTTTTCCTTGGAGCTGCTGGATCAAGAGTCGGCCTTTGGCGAGTGGTATGCTTCGGGTAGATGAAATTACCCTCTTCGTCTTTCTTCGTGTGGATGTGACACGGCAGATCCATCACGTCATTTCCTTCTTTATCCTTCAACTTCTTGGGGTTCCAGGATCCTTTGGGTTTTCCTTTGAACTTGCCCTGAGTCACGGCCAGAGCCTCTCCAGGAGCCGCTGGCTCGGCCTTCCGCTTTTGCTTCCGACTGGAGTTTCCTTTCTCGATCGACTCGGCTTGTACTTGCCGCTCGAGTCGGTCCTCCTCTTCACCATTAGGCGTGCTTGGTGGCAATTTCCATCATTCGACTCGAGGTCATATCTCGGTCCGCCCAAACTTCAAACTCAACTCTCGTTCTTAACACCATCCATGAAAGCACAGATCGCTCGATGATCGAACCGTTCTCCACGGTATGATGCAAAGTAATCCATCTCTGAATGTAATCTCTTAAGGTTTCATTCGACTTACGCACGCAGACTTGCAGCTCTGTCAATCAGCTGGTAAACTGCGGGTTCCTTTAATGTCTGGCGAACACTCGGAAAGATCTTCCCAAGTGTAAATGCTGCTTGGAGCTAACTTATTCAACCACGCCCTGGCCGAACCTTCCAACATCGGTGGTAAATGCTTCATAGCCACTTCATCATTTCCTCCGCCAATCTGCACCGCCACTCGGTAGTCTTCAAGCCAAGTTTCAGGCTTAGATTCACCGGTGAACTTACTTACTCCAGTCGCCAATCTAAAGTTGGGGGGGAATCACCGCGGCTCTGATAGCCCTGTTGAAACATTCTGGACCTGAAACATGTACTCGGCTGCTAGTGGGCGCATCTCTGTCGTGGCCACCTCGATGAGCCCTGTTCCGATCGACCAGGCCTTGCACGATGATGGATCGCGCGTCAAAGCCTGGTTCCCTGGGGTCGACCGGAGCTCTTCGCCCCACACTGAGTTGGCGCCTGTCATCTTGCTGCCGATGAGCGTAAGACCCACCTCTAGGGGGAGGAGTGGGCACTCGACTGTGACATGGCTGAATTCTGATCTCCTGCTGCTCGGAGCAAGTCCCTGATCTGCATCAAGCCTCTGCCTACCTCCGACTAAGAGGGCTGAATTGACTCTGCTATACGGGCTGCAGCTGCTAAATTCTGAATCGGGGTTCGATATACCTGAGTCGGTTGCGGGAAGAGTTGACGTCGACTGGAGTCGGGTACTCGTTGCCGCGCGCGCTCGTCGAGTGCTCGCTGGAGGTTCCCCAGACGAGTGTGTTTAGCCAAGTTGACCAAACGTGCCTCCTCCAAGGCACGAGCCTCGGGGGTTTCTCTTGCGATGGGAGTATGCAGGGCATCCATGTTCCTGCGGCGAAGTTCTTCCCTTTGCAGGGAATTAAGTGTCTCGGGTTGATATTCCTCATGGGCTTGAGCGGGGTCGCCTCCACCGTCCATCACATCGTCGCGGGGGAAGCCAGGAGGGCTACGAGGCCCATTGACCATCAAAACCTCCGCCTTGTTGGATCCTTCTTTGTCGCACTTTTCGGATCACGGTCTCTCTGAGCCAGTCGACAGATCGAACAGGCCGTAGAGAAATTCGTCAGGATCGATCGCCGCGACTTGGGTGGTGGCCGACAGGTGAGCCACCGCGTGCCTCACCCACCACTTGGAGCCTCGACCGACCAGAGCGCTTGCGCTGGCGGGAGACAGGGAGGGAGGACGACAGGGGAGTCGACCGATATGGAGTCGACGGTTGCCGCAGCAGAATGCCGCGGACACACGCCCGAAAATGCGTCGCACTGCGGACGGGGAGCGCGTCGATGTCGAGTGGAGCCTCCTGGAGCCAAGCGGAGTCGTCGGCGATGAAGGTGAGCGCGCCGAGACGGATCTCGCGGCCCTCGACCAAAACTCCACCAGAAACCATGATGAAGGCAATCGGAACAATTGCAACTTCTCCAAAAATCGTTAAGACACCTGCCCCAAGGTGGGCGCCATCTGTCGTGGTTCTAAGTCTGACAGTAGAATGGGGGTAGGTATGGAGAGGCAAGATCCTAGCTATGGAGCAGTTGTATGGACAAGGGATGTACGAGTTCAGGCCCTTCTCGGAGGAAGTAACAGCCCTACGTCTCGGAGCCCGGAGGCGGTCGACTGGATTATGTGTGTATAGATTAACCTTGTGGTCTTGGGTTCGAGCCCCAAGGTGGGCGCCAACTGTCGTGGTTCTAAGTCTGACAGTAGAATGGGGGTAGGTATGGAGAGGCAAGATCCTAGCTATGGAGCAGTTGTATGGACAAGGGATGTACGAGTTCAGGCCCTTCTCGGAGGAAGTAACAGCCCTACGTCTCGGAGCCCGGAGGCGGTCGACTGGATTATGTGTGTATAGATTACAGGGGTGCGAACCCTTTACACTGAGGAGGGGTGGCTTATATAGTGTCCGCTGGACCCTCCGGCCCTCGATTATCTTGAGGTTTAAAGTACATTAAGGCTAGACGTTACTGGTAACGCCTTACATAAAGTGTCCTAAATGCCGTAAAGACTACTTAATTACAGACCGTTTGTATGCAGAGTGGCTCTTGACCTCCTGGTGGTCGAGTGAGTCTTCATGGTCGAGTCCTTCGAGTCCGTCGAGTGAAGTCTCTCTTGGTCGACTGGAAAGCAGCTTCTTGTGAGGGTGTCCTTGGGAAGGGTACTTAAGACAGGTCTGTGACCCTACCCTAGATACATGACTTCATTAGGCCCCTCAATTCTCACGACCGGCCCTGTCTTTCACTAGCATCACCGACTTGCACTGGCCACCATTGCGACAACCCCCACCATGCTCCTACCAACAACCACTCCAAGAATGATGGCCACAGGGTGAGCATGATGTAGAACTCCATCATCTAATCCCGAGGAGGTATGAGGCCTGATCTTTAAGCCCGCTAACATAAAGGGATGAGTTGAGCTTGAAATAGAAAAATGGGGTCACTTCTGTAGACAGCGAATTGAGCAACTAGCATGAAAGTCGTTGTGTGCTAGCGTGTCTGACAGCTTAATCCCAGTCACATCCTAACCCTCAGAGTGGTCCATGTGGAAAGCGAGCACCAAAGCTTGACGACGTCTCCAAGAAGGAAGAGGCGCCCGAAGGCATCGACGTCGTGTGCCTCAGCCAACAGCCAAGGGCAGAGCTTTCACACAACGTTGTCTCACCCTCCGCCCACCTAAGCCATGAGACCTGCCGGACCACCAAACTGTTGTGTGCCACCTCCATCTACGAGCTGCAATTGGCTGCCATTGAGTAGCAATCCCCTCAACTCCCCACACGTTAGGCCGCCTCATGGTTGGCCCTCCTTTCTTTTTGTTTGTTCCAGGCTATGGCTTACCCCCTTTGATTCTTTTTCTCTGTGCATAAGCACCAGCCCACATACCAAGACATGGACTAGCTGCCTGCTTTGTGGACGGAGATTCCCCTGCGCGCATGGACAGGGAAGCAGCAGTTATAAATGCCCCATGCAGCCATTGGCTCTCTGCCCCTGTCATCCTCATTCTCCCCTACCTACGCACGCATGCATGCACGGGATGCTCTCTCTACATGGCTGTCTCTCTGACACAATTAACTTCCATGCCATCGCGCTGGCCTATGAGGCGAAGCGGATGTGGAAACGTATTTCTGGAAAGAATATGCTAAAGATCTGAACACGCGGACTACTGCGGATATTTTGGCAAAAAGTTATACACGGAGTAAATGGGATCGAAGGGAATACTACAGATTTGATTCAGGATATCCTGTTGAAGAAATTTGAGGCAGTTGAAGGAAACCATTATACTGTATACCTATGAGCGTTTGAGACGCACAATCAACAGTTCTAGTAATCCATGGTGCGCACTCTTCCTCTTTATGTCTCCTTTCTCGATATAGTTTTCCTTTTCGATGATGAGGACGTTAAGGATGTGATTGACATCATTGACTTCGATGGTGGTGACACTGTCATCCTTATTTCACCCGACAACGAGGACGATGGTGATACCGGTGCCTCCTACGTGAATGGCGCTTCCAGCGGCAAGGCTGCCATGTGATCACATCCTTTGTGGTTGCCAACCCTAGCTATGGCGACGGCGACCCCGACAACAAATACGACTCTAACAACACCACACCAACTCAGCGGAGGCGTTCAGCCAAATACAACGACATCTGGCATAGCTATGACAGTCCACCTTGTGGAAACCGATGGGAGGCTCCGCAAGGGTTACGATGGTGCGCGTGTACTTTCATCGGTGCTCTTGTAGGAGCTTTTGAATGGTGGGTTACCTATCCGATGTGGCAACCTGAACTCACGCATCATCGCCTAGAGGAGTAGATATTTTCGAAACAAGTTCTTGGATATGTGCAACAATAAGTGCAATTGTGACTATTGCAAACCGCGCACATGGCAGGAAAATGAACTCTTCAAATAATTAAAAAAAAGGCATGGCCACGCATCGTAGAACAAGCCTTCGCAATAATCGTTGGGGGAAAGAACCGTCAAGCTTGCCCATGGTTGGGCGCTCCCGCTCATTACTCCCAAGTGAATTGGCAGGCTTGTTCCACGATGTGTGGTCATGCCTTTTTACCGTATTTAAAGAGTTATTTTTCCTGGCGTGTGTGCATTTTGCGATAATCGAGCTCCACATATCGAAGAATGTGTTATGCAAATATCTCCTTTTTTGGTTGATGATGTGTGAGTCCAGGTTTCCATGATGGATTGGTGACTAACAATTCAGAAACTCCTCCACAAGTGTTGATAAAATACATATGTGTCATCCTAATCATTGTGGAGCATCCCATCGGTTTCAACAAGCCAGATATTGTCGTTTCTATGCCAGTAGTTTTATTTGGCCGACCAACTCCACCAAGCTGGTGTGGTATCATCGCCGGAGTCGCTGTCGGAGTCAATGTCGTCCTCGCTGCCGTAGTTGGAGATAGCAAACACAAAAGACGTGGTCGTGGGAAGGCCTTAGTGCTAGAAGCATCATTCGCATAGGAGGCGTTGGTATCAACATCGTCGTTGTCGACCGATGAAATGAGGATGATCATCTCACCGCCATCGGGGTCTATGATGTCAATCACGTCCTTAACATCATCATCATCGAAGAGGAAAACTGTAACGAGAAAGAGGAGACGAAGAGAGGAAGATTGGGTGCCATGGATCGCTAGGACCGCTATCGTCTCAAACACTCATATATATATATATATATATATATATATATATACTACAATGAGGCTGAAAGGCACTGGAGGATGGTGGGAATGAGAAAACTTTGTGCTGACAGATTTTTAAAATTTGTTGCCGCATTCCCTCCCCTGGTAGAAACTAAAGAAAGAAGGAGGCAAATGAAAACATGGATCATATCCATACATGGGCCGACCATATCAGGGCACTGCACGTGCATGATCCTTTTTCTTGTATCACCTACGCCAAAAAAATCAGTGACAATAATCATTGGTGCCATGCTTTCTAATTACATGGAAACTACAAGTAGCAAGTATGGGGAAACACTGCCTTGTTCCACTACTGTTGCTTGGCCAAAATTGCGAACATCATTAAATAGGTTGTCACGGCTGTCATCAATTGATTATCGGACCTCCATGTGGAGCATTTTGAATGGTAGGAACTCGGTCAATATTGTGCTCCTCCCGAAGAATGATGGCGCCAATGAAATCATTGACTACCGCCCAATTAGCCTTATACATGCCATTGCATAGATTGTGGCTAAAATGTTAACCATGCGACTTGCCCCTCACATAGATGCCCTCGTTTCCAATGCCCGGAGATCCTTCATCAAGACTCGAAGCATCCATGATAACTTCATGTTTGTCCGCAATTATGCGTGTTGGCTGCACCAACGGAAAAAGCCTTCAATCCTTCTCAAGCTTGACATTACAAATGCTTTGACTCCATGCGTTGTGAGTATATCTTCGACCTTCTCCAATTGTGAAGCTTCCCCCTTTGCTTTCACAACTGGATTGCCGCCCCCCTCTCCACATCTTCCTCAAGGATGCTTCTCAAAGGTGTCCCCGCCACTCCCATTCGCCATGGTCACGACCTCAGACAGGGGGACCCCCTTCCACCGTTTCTCTTCATCATTGTAATTGACCCTCTGGAGCACCTCTTATAGTTGGCCATCGAGTGTGGGCTTTTGCATCCTTTGGGAGGCAATGGTTAGATGTTTCGCTCCTTTCTCTACGCTGATACACGGCCAAATTTGTGGCCCTGGTTAAGGAGGACATTCAGGCCCTCTCCACCATCCTTAACGACTTTGGGGAGTTCACCGCGCGGAGAACAAAATTCCGCAAATCACTCTTTGTCTCTATCCGCTGTGACGACATCATGCAGAGCCTTCCTGCGGCGTCGTCGGCCTTGAAAGGATCGAGAAGAGGTGTCTAGAGGGGGGTGAATAGACTCTAAGTGAGAAAAGTTGCAGTTTTTAATTTCTTTAAGTAGAAGTGGAGTTTGGCACAAGTTTCAACATTCACAATACATATCAAGCAAGCATGACAAGAGTATGTGAGCAGCGGAAAGTACAGAAGAAAATTGCAAGAATGTAAAGGGATGGGATTGGAGTGTGCAAACACAATTTGGAGACACAGAGATTTTTTTATCCATGGTTCCGATAGGTGGTGCTATCGTACACCCACGTTGATGGAGCTTCAACCCACGAAGGGTAACGGTTGCACGAGTCCACAGAGGGCTCCACCCACGAAGGGTCCACGAAGAAGCAACCTTGTCTATTCCACCATGGCCGTCACCCACGAAGGACTTGCCTCACTAGGGTAGATCTTCACGAAGTAGGCGATCTCCTTGCCCTTACAAGGTTCACTGCACAATCTTGTCGGAGGCTCCCAAGTGACACCTAACCAATCTAGGAGACACCACTCTCCAAGAAGTAACAAATGGTGTGTTGATGATGAACTCCTTGCTCTTGTGCTTCAAATGATAGTCTCCCCAACATTCAACTCTCTCTCACAGGATTTGGATTTGGTGGAAAGAAGATTTGAGTGGAAAGCAACTTGGGGAAGGCTAGAGATCAAGATTTATGTGGTAGGAATGGAATATCTTGACCTCAACACAAGTGTAGGTGGTTCTCTCTCAGAAAATGTATGTTGGAAGTGTAGGCATGTTCTGATGGCTCTCTCCAGGAGTGAAGAGTGGGTGGAGGGGTATATATAGCCTCCTCACAAAATCTAATTGTTACACACAACTTACCAAACTCGATGGGACCGAATCGTGAAACTCGGTCGGACCGATTTAGTAAATAATGTGACCGTTAGGAATTTCGGTGGGACCGACATGTCAACTCGTCGGGACCGATATGGTTAGGGTTAGGGCATAACGTAATCTCGCTGAGACCGATTACACAAACTCGGTGAGACCGATTTTGGTAATAGACACACAGAGAGTTGGTCAGGCAAACTCGGTGGGACTGATTCGCTCATCTCGGTTGGACCGAAATGTTACGAAAGGGAAACAATAAGTTTGCATTGCAATCTCGGTGGGACCGATCGCTTATCTCGGTTTGACTGAAATGTTACGAAGGGAAACAGAGATATTACAATCCCATCTCAGTGAGACCGAGATCCCTATCGGTGAGACCGAAAAGACTAGGGTTTCTGGCAGTGGCTATGTCAACTGAAGTCGATGGCGCCAGATAGATGGTTTTGGTGGGGTCGAGTTTGACATTTGGTTTGGGACATATGTGGATGTGAGAAAGTAGTTGAGGGTTTTTGGAGCATATCACTAAGCACTTTGAGCAAGAAACTTATTAAGCAACACCTCACCCCCTCTTGATAGTATTGGCTTTTCCTATAGACTCAATGTGATCTTGGATCACTAAAATGGAAAATGTAGAGTCTTGTGCTTTGAGCTTGAGCCAATCCTTTGTCCTTAGCATCTTGAAGGGGTTCCACATCCTCTAGTCCATGCCACTCCATTTTTGAACTTATCTGAAACATACTAGGTAAAAGTATTAGTCCAACAAGAGATATGTTGACATTAATTACCAAAATCACCCAGGGAGCTCTTGTGCTTTCAATCTCCCCTTTTTGGTAATTGATGACAACATACATCAAAGCTTTAGATAAACATAGAGAGAATAATAGGTAAAGCTTTGGAAAGACATGTAACATGCATAGGCTCCCCCTACATGTATGCAATCATGTAAATATGGAATATAGGAGCATGTGAATGCATAAGCATGACAGAGTAAGCAATGTGTTACATGTATCTTGGCTATATGCATCAGAGCAAATGATGTGATTATAGGAAATGTACCTTCATGCTCATGAGTCCTTCTTGCAAACAGTATGTACATCAGCAAGAAATCCTCATACACATGACTATGATGCATATACTTACCTTGTGGTCCTGAGTTGGCTTAGGAAGGAATGAACCTGCGTAAACAAGGTTAGATAACACAGATACACCTACTAGCCAGAGCAAACAAAAGAAACCACAAGAGTACCAGGACTGGGATGACATGTAGAGAGTGAGTACTGAGTACTCCATTGGATATAGACATGTCCCCAAAGGTAAAGATGTGCAATGAATTCAAGGATTTCCGTCCCTTAGAAGTCTTGCTCCCCCTGAATCTAGCATGGGATACTGGGAGAAGATAGGGAACAAAAAATCAGAGCAAAGAAAAGAAATAGAACTAAAGCAATCCATCAAATATGAACATGTCTTTCCCCTCTTAAAGACATGTGACTTCTCTCCTCTTGAACACCAAGCATCTGGGGTCTCTCTCTCTCTCCTGAGTATTCTCTCCCCCTATAGAAATGATTAAGCTTTGATGTGATCTCTCCCCCCCTTGACATCAATTTCCAAGAAGGGTTCTTCTGGATTTTTGTCACAAATGGGTTTGGTCCTTGAGTCACAGAACAAAGCAGCAAGTCGAATGTGATGCTGGTTGAGGACAAGAATCATTGAGTGGAGCTGGATCAAAAGGAATGCAGAAACAAGTGGCAAGTTGTCTTTCCTGCAGTGAAGTCGGTGGCACCGAGTTGTGTGCTTCGCTTGCACCAAAGGATTCCGGTTGGACCGAAGGTAATAGACCGTGTGACCGAGTTCATTGCAGAGAAATCACTTGTCACCTCAGCTCACTAGACAAGTAAGATCTCACAATGATTTGCAAGGAATTAACTGAAAGATTTGCAAAGAATTTGATTCAGGGAATGCAGAACAAAAGGAACAGAAAAGAAATCTAGATGAAGTTTTTTTGAAAGGGGAAACAAATATGCATGAGAAAAATGCAAGAGCACAGAAAAGAACACAAGAGAACTTCATCTAGAATTGGTCGGCGTCAAAGTCACCTATGTTAGAGTATATTGACTTAGGAGTCAAGTGAGATCACTTGATCATAGGTCATACTCATCGTTTAAGCTCAAAATGGGGTTACCATTTTTCGTTTAAGCATTTTGATGTATCCACATCTTGTTGAGTTGCTTTGACTCATGACTTGGAGTAAAGCTTCTCTAAGATGGAATAACATACCTTGGGTGGTAGTGTTGATCGTGATCATGTAGTTGAACTTGTGTGGGTTGCTCAAGGTTGATGTAGCTCATCAAGAGTTGGGAGCACCACTTGGAATTTGAGTTCATCTACCTACATAGGTTAGTTTTTGCAAGGAAAAGCACTTGTGTATCCAAAATGACAATCATGAAACTCAATATAGAATTTGTCAAAGGATATGTTTGAAGGGTTTCGTGCTTCCTTGTCTTCAACCACCATTGTGTAGAGACTTGGTGATCTAGAGATTTGCTCAACATGTGAGTGTGTTGCAATCTCATAGATTTAGATTCATCCAAGTACATACACGGGCTAGATAACATGCAAGGTGCAAATATATCCAAGACATAAGATTTTCATCATAAGACATATATCAAGGATTAGTCATAGGCTCATGTCTTGCATGTATCAAAATGGAGTTCCTACTCAAAGTTTGAAGCATCAATGATGTTCAATTCACCTCTCAACCTGCAAAACACTTTCTCATCAAGTGGTTTGGTGAATATATCCGCTAATTGCTTATTGGTGCGAACATGCTTAAGGTTAATGTCCCCTTTGGCAACATGATTTCAAATGAAATGATGACGAACTTCAATATGCTTAGTTCGAGAGTGTTGCATGATAACCCACAAGTGTAGGGGATCGGAACAACTTTCGAGGGTAAAGTATTCAACCCAAATTTATTGATTCGACACAAGGGGAGCGAAAGAATATTATTGAGTATTAGCAGTTGAGTTGTCAATTCAACCACACCTGGATAACTTAGTATCTGCAGCAAAGTATTTAGTAGCAAAGTAGTATGATAATAACGGTAACGGTAGCAAAAGTAATGTTATTGGGTTTTGTAATGATTGTAACAATAGCTACGGAATAGTAAATAAGCGAAACACAAGATGCGAAAAGCTCGTAGGCATTGGATCAGTGATGGATAATTATGTCGGATGCGATTCCTCATGTAATAGCTATAACATAGGGTGACACAGAACTAGCTCCAGTTCATCAATGTAATGTAGGCATGTATTCCGAATATAGTCATACATGCTTATGGAAAAGAACTTGCATGACATCTTTTGTCTTACCATCCCGTGGCAGAGGGGTCCTAGCGGAAACTAAGGGATATTAAGGCCTCCTTTTACTAGAGAACCGGAACAAAGCATTAACACATAGTGAATACATGAACTCCTCAAACTACGGTCATCACCGAGAAGTATCCTGATTATTGTCACTTCGGGGTTGTCGGACCATAACACATAATTAGGTGACTATAGACTTGCAAGATAGGATCAAGAACACACATATATTCATGAAAACATAATAGGTTCAGATCTGAAATCATGGCACTCGGGCCCTAGTGACAAGTATTAAGCATAGCAAAGTCATAGCAACATCAATCTCAGAACATAGTGGATACTAGGGATCAAACCCTAACAAAACTAACTTGATTACATGGTAAATCTCATCCAACCCATCACCGTCCAGCAAGCCTATGATGGAATTACTCACGCACGGCGGTGAGCATCATGAAATTGGTGATGGAGGATGGCTGATGATGACGACGGCGATGAATCCCCCTCTCCGGTGCCTCGAACGGACTCCAGATCAGCCCTCTCGAGAGAGATTAGGGCTTGGCCGCGGCTCCGTATCGTAAAACACGATGAAACTTTCTCTCTGATTTTTTTCTCCGCGGGACGGAATATATGGAGTTGGATTTGAGGTCGGTGGAGCCTCAGGGGGCCCACGAGACAGGGGGGCGCGCCCAGGGGGGTGGTCGTTCCCCCCACCCTCGTGGACAGGGTGTGGGGCCCCTGGTCTTGATTCTTTTGCCAGTATTTTTTATATTTTCCAAAACGTGCCTCCGTGGATTTTCAGGACATTCGGAGAACTTTTATTTTCTACACATAAAACAACATCATGGCACTTCTGCTGAAAACAGCGTCAGTCTGGGTTAGTTTCATTCAAATCATGCAAGTTAGAGTCCAAAACAAGGGCAAATGTGCTTGGAAAAGTAGATACGTTGGAGACGTATCAACTCCCCCAAGCTTAAACCTTTGCTTGTCCTCAAGCAATTCAGTTGATAAACTGAAAGTGATAAAGAAAAACTTCTACAAACTCTGTTTCTCTTGTTCTAAACATGCAAAGCCAGCATTCAGGTTTCAGCAAATATTATGAACTAACCGTACTCACAATAACACCTCGGTCTCACAATTACTCATATCAATAACATAATCAGCTAGCGAGCCATAATAATAAAACTCGGATGACAACACTTTCTCAAAACAATCATAACATGATATAACAAAATGGTATCTCGCTAGCCCTTTCTGAGACCGCAAAACATAAATGTAGAGCACCTTTAAAGATCAAGGACTGACTAAACATTGTAATTCGTGGTAAAAGAGATCCAGTCAAGTCATACCCAATATAAACCAATAATAATGAATGCAAATGACAGTGTGCTCTCCAGCGGGTGCTTTTTAATAAGAAGGTGATGACTCAACATAAAAGTAAATAGATAGGCCCTTCACAAAGGGGAGCAGGAATTTGTAGAGGTTCCAGAGCTCAGTTTTAAAATAGAGATTGAATAACATTTTGAGCGGCATACTTTCACTGTCAACACAACAACTATGAGATGGATGTATCTTCCATACTACATGCATTATAGGCAGTTCCCAAACAGAATGGTAAAGGTTTATACTCCCCCAACCACCAACAAGCATCAATCCATGGCTTGCTTGAAACAACGAGTGCCTCCAACTAACAATAGCCCTGGGGGAGTTTTATTTAATTACTTTGATTTGCTTTGATCTTTTTGGATCATGGGACTGGGCATCCCGGTTACCTACCCTTTCTCGTGAATGAGGAGCAGAGTCCACTCCTCTTGAGAATAACCCACCTAGCATGGAAGATATAGGCAACCCTAGTTGAAACATGAGCTGCTCGAGCATACAAAATAGAATTTCATTTGAAGGTTTGGAGTTTGGCACATACAAATTTACTTGGAACGGCAGGTAGATACCGCATACAGGTAGGTGTGGTGGACTCATATGGAACAACTTTGAGGAGTTTGGATGCACAAGCAGCATTCCTGCTTAGTATAGATGAAGGCTAGCAAAAGACTGGGAAGTGACCAACTAAGAGAGCGACAACAGTCATAAACATGCATTAAAATTAATTCACACCGAGTACAAGCATGAGTAGGATATAATCTACCATGAACATAAATATCGTGAAGGCTATGTTGATTTGTTTCAATTATATGCGTGAACATGTGCCAAGTCGAGTCACTCAATTCATTCAAAGGAGGACACCATCCCATCATACCACATCATAATCATTCTAATAGCATGTTGGCACGCAAGGTAAACCAAGCAACTATAATCTCTAAATGTCATTGCAAATATGTTTACTTCATAGTAAGCTGAATCAGGAACGATGAACTCATCATATTTAAAAAAAACAAGAGAGGTCGAGTTCATACCAGCTTCTCTCATCTCAATCAGTCCATCATATATCGTCATTATTTCCTTTCACTTGCACGACCGGACGATGTGTATAATAATAATAGTGCACGTGCATTGGACTAAGCTGGAATCTGCAAGCATTCAAGTCAAAAGATAAGACAAAGTAATATGGGCTCTAAGTTAAATAAACAATCATGCATATGAGAGCCACTAATCATTTTTAACATGGTCTTCTACTCTCGACCCCCAAAGAAAAGAAAAGAAAATAAAACTATTTACACGGGAAAGCTCCCAACAAGTAAGAAGAAGAACGAGAAATCTTTTTGGGTTTTCATTTTAATTACTACTATAAGGATGGAAATTAAACTAACTATTTTTTTTGTTTTTCTTAAGGTTTAACAAACACACAAGAAGAAAGCGAGAAAAAGGAATTTAAACTAGCATGGATGATACAATGAAAGAGTATGAGCACCGACGACTAGAATAGTGTGTGAACATGAATGTAAATTCGGTGAGAAATACGTACTCCCCCAAGCTTAGGCTTTTGGCCTAAGTTGGTCTAATGCAAGGGTAGCCTGGCTGATATCTGTAGTTGTAACTGGGGTCGTACTGAGATGCAGCGGCAAATGCCTCCTGAGCTGCGGCATGCTGGCGAGCAGCCTCCGCTCTCCCCTCGTGTTCAGCTGCTTCCTCCCTGGTAACAACATATCTTCCTTTTGCCTGGTAATCAAAAAGGAGAGGAGCAGGAAGAGTAACATGGACAGCGTTGCGTCTGTCATAGATTAGTCGATACTGGAGGAATTGTTCATTCCTCTTAAGAAAATGATGTTGGACCATAGCGTCATAATCTAACTAAACAGGAGGTAACATCACACACCCCCTCTCGTGAGGCTATACCAAGATAATTAGCCACACGGGTCGCATAAATTCCTCCAAATAAATCTCCAGCTCTACCATTATTATGCAACCTACGTGCAACTATTGCCCCAAGTTATAATCTTTATAACCTAACACAGCACTCTTGAGGATACAAAGATCAGGGACACACATATGACATGCTTCATCTTTACCATTAATGCATCTACCAATGAAGAGAGCAAAATAATGTATAGCAGGAAAATGGATGCTCCATATGGTAGCTTGTGCAATATCCCTAGATTTATCCCAAAGTAATACTAGCAACAAAGTCTCTAAATTTAGATTTGTGGGGATCATTAATATTGCCCCACTGCGGAAGTTTGCAAGCAGTTGTAAAATCCTCTAAGTCCATGGTATAAGATGTATCATAGATATCAATAGGACACTAGGAGAATTACATGTACAGTTATATTTAAAACTTCGCACAAATGAATCAGTCAATTGATAGTACTGAGAACACTTATCTTGTAAGAAGTCCTCTAGATCAGCATTACGCACATACGCGTCAAATTCCTCCTTAAAGCCTGCTTCGACCATAAAATCATCGGATGGCCACTCACAAGCTCGTACATCTGCGTCCCTCGGTAATTCAACATCTTGCTCATGTATAGCAATCCTAGGTTCTTTCTTTACCGAGGAACCACCCCGGTATATTCTCCTAGACATAATTCTTTTTCTGAAAAATTTCTGAAATTTTAGTAAATTCAAAATAAAAGGGAACAAAACTAAAAAAGATTGATAGCAACTACTCCTACAAGTGCCTAGAGCCTATATCATGCATTAGAATTACTTGGGACCTCATAAATTTAACATGCAAGCTCAAGAACATGGTCACCTATGCAGCAAAAATTTGCAATGAATAAAGCACTAGAACAAAAACTAATTGGACCAATGGAGGAGTCACATAACAAGCAACAAACTCCCAAAGCAGTTTTGTGAATGGAGCTTTGAGCAAGGAGATCGAAAATCGCAGCGAAATGAGCTAGAACTCGTGCTTGAGCTGGATGGGGATTTTTTTTGGGAAGAAGATGGAGTGTGTGGGTGCTGGCATAAGTGGAGGGGGGCCACCAGGGGCCCACGAGACAGGGGGCACGCCCAGGAAAGGTGGGCACGCCCTCCACTCTCGTGGCCTGGTGCTTGCCCCTCTTGTAGTGATTTCAGTGCCTAAAATCCTCAAATATTCCATAAAAAATCATACTAAATTTATAGGGCATTTGGAGCACTTTTATTTTTGGGATATTTTTTTATTTCACGGATAATTCAGAAAATAGACGGATAATACTATTTTTTCTTTATTTATTCTAAATAACAGAAAGTAAAAAGAGGGTACAGAAGGTTGCGCCTTCTAGTTTCATCCATCTCATGTTCATCAAAATGAATCCACTAACAAGGTTGATCAGGTCTTGTTAACAAACTCATTCCGAATAACACGGAACCGGAGAAATTTTGAATAACACTAAGTTACCTCAACGGGGATATGAACATCCCCAACAATAAGAATATCATACTTTTTCTTGACAGTAGGGAGAGGAAATTCAAAACCTCCAATAAATTTCCAATAGAATTGATGCTATGAACTTGAAATTGTTTCCTCGAAAAGTGTACCGTATGCTCATTACCATTAACATGAAAAGTGACATTTCCTTTGTTGCAATCAATAACAGCCCCTGCAGTATTCAAAAAGGGTCTACCAAGGATAATCGACATACTATCGTCCTCGGGAATATCAAGAATAACAAAGTCCGTTAAGATAGTGACATTTGCAACCACAACAGGCACATCCTCACAAATACCGACAGGTATGGCAGTTGATTTATCAGCCATTTGCAAAGATATTTCAGTAGGTGTCAACTTATTCAATTCAAGTCTACGATATAAAGAGAGAGGCATAACACTAACACCGGCTCCAAGATCACATAAAGCAGTTCTAACATAATTTCTTTTAATGGAGCATGGTATAGTTGGTACCCCCCCGGATCTCAAAGTTTCATTGGTATTCCACCTTTAAAAGTGTAATTAGAAAGCATGGTGGAAATTTCAGCTTCCGGTATCTTTCTTTTGTTTGTAATGATATCCTTCATATATTTAGCGTAAGGATTTACTTTAAGCATATCAGTTAAGCGCATACGTAAGAAAATAGGTCTAATCATTTCAGCAAAGCGCTCAAAATCCTCATCATCCTTTGTCTTGGATGGTTTAGGAGGAAAGGGCATGGGTTTCTGAACCCATGGTTCTCTTTCTCTACCATGTTTCCTAGCAACAAAATCTCTCTTATCATAACGTTGATTCTTTGATTGTGGGTTATCAAGATCAACAACAGGTTCAATCTCTACTTCATTATTTTTGCTAGGTTGAGCATCAACAAGAACATTATCATTAACATTATCACTAGGTTCATGTTCATCACCTGATTGTGTTTCAGCATCAGAGATAGAAATATCATTGGGATTCTCAGGTGTGTCTACAGCAGGTTCACTAGAAGCATGCAAAGTCCTATCGTTTTTCTTTTTCTTATTTTTAGAAGAACTAGGTGCCTCTAAGTTATTTCATGAGAATCTTACTCGATTCTCTTAGGGTGGCCTGATACAAAGGTTCCTGAGTCATTCTACCAGTTCTAGTAGCCACTCTAACAGCAAAGTCATTTTTATTGTTTAATTCATCAAGCAAATCATTTTGAGCTATAAGTACTTGCTCAGCTTGAGTAGCAACCATAGAAGCATATTTGCTAACAAGTTTAAGTTCACCTTTAACGCTGGCCATATAATTGCTCACGCGTCCTATATTGAAAGCATTATTCTTTAGCTCTCTCCCAACATAAGCATTAAAACTTTCTTGTCTAGCCATAAAGTCATCAAATTCATCTAAGCATGGGCTATGAAATTTAGTAGAGGGGATTTCAACTTTATCATATCTATAGAGAGAATTTACCTTTACTACCTGTGTAGGGTTATCAAGACAATGTGGTTCTTCAACAGGCGGTATATTAAGACCATGTATTTCTTCAATTGGTGGTAAATTCTTAACATCTTCAGCTTTAATACCTTTTTCTTTCATTGATTTCTTTGCCTCTTGCATATCTTCGGGACTGAGAAATAAAACACCCCCTTCTTCGGAGTGGGTTTAGGAATAGGCTCAGGAGTTAGCTCAATCGGTTCAGGAATTTCCTCAGGAATTGGCTCAGGAAGAGTCCAATTATTTTCATTAGTCAACATATTATTCAATAGTAATTCAGCTTCGTCGATTGTTCTTTCCCTGAAAACACAACCAGCACAACTATCCAAGTAGTCCATGGAAGCATCGGTTAGTCCACTATAAAAGATATCAAGTATTTCATTTTTCTTAAGAGGATGATCAGGCAAAGCATTAAGTAATCGGAGAAGCCTCCCCCAAGCTTGTGGGAGACTCTCTTCTTTGATTTGCACAAAATTATATATTTCCAGCAAGGCAGCTTCTTTCTTATGAGCAGGGAAATATTTAGCAGAGAAGTAATAAATCATATCCTGGGGACCACGCACACAACCAGGATCAAGAGAATTAAACCAAGTCTTAGCATCACCCTTTAATGAGAATGGAAATATCTTAAGGATATAATAATAGCGAGACTTCTCATCATTAGTAAACAGGGTGGCTATATCATTCCACTTGGTAAGATGAGCCACAACAGTTTCAGATTCAAGGCCATAAAAAGGATTAGATTCTACTAAAGTAATAATTTTAGGATCAACAGAGAATTCATAATCCTTATCAGTAACACAGATAGGTGAAGTAGCAAAAGCAGGGTCAGGTTTCATTCTAGCACTAAGAGATTGCTGCTTCCATTTAGCTAATAACTTCTTAAGATCATATCTATCTTTACAAGCAAAGATAGCTCTAGCAGCTTCCTCTTCCATAACATAACCCTTAGGAACAACAGGCAATTCATAATCATTGGGAGAACTTTCATCAGCACTATCATCAATAATAGCTTCTTCAATAATTTCATTCTCTCTAGCCCTAGCAAGTTGTTCAACAAGAAATTCACCTAATGGCAAAGTGGTATCACGCACAGAAGTACTTTCATCATAAGTATCATGCATAGCAGAAGTGGCATCATCAATAACATGCGACATATCAGAATTCATAATAGTAGCAGGTTTAGGTATCGCAAGCTTACTCAAAACAGAAGGAGAATCTAGTGCAGAGCTAGATGGCAGTTCCTTACCTCCCCTCGTAGTTGAGGGAAAAATCTTGGTTCATTCGTCTTTCAAGCTCCTCATAGTGACCAATAGATATAAATCCCAAGTGACTCAAAGAATAGAGTTATGCTCCCCGGCAACAGCGCCAGAAATTAGTCTTGATAACCCACAAGTGTAGTTGATCGCAACAGCCTTCGAGGGTAAAGTATTCAACCCAAATTTATTGATTCGACACAAGGGCAGCGAAAGAATATTATTGAGTATTAGCAGTTGAGTTGTCAATTCAACCACACCTGGATAACTTAGTATCTGCAGCAAAGTATTTAGTAGCAAAGTAGTATGATAATAAAGGTAACGGTAGCAAAAGTAATGTTTTTGGGTTTTGTAATGATTGTAACAATAGCAACGGAAAAGTAAATAAGAGAAACACAAGATGTGAAAAGCTCGTAGGCATTGGATCAGTGATGGATAATTATGTCGGATGCGATTCCTCATGTAATAGCTATAACATAGGGTGACACAGAACTAGCTCCAGTTCATCAATGTAATGTAGGCATGTATTCCGAATAGTCATACATGCTTATGGAAAAGAACTTGCATGACATCTTTTGTCCTACCCTCCCGTGGCAGCGGGGTCCTAGCGGAAACTAAGGGATATTAAGGCCTCCTTTTAATAGAGAACTGGAACAAAGCATTAACACATAGTGAATACATGAACTCCTCAAACTATGGTCATCACCGAGAAGTATCCTGATTATTGTCACTTCGGGGTTGTCGGATCATAACACATAATAGGTGACTCTAGACTTGCAAGATAGGATCAAGAACACACATATATTCATGAAAACATAATAGGTTCAGATCTGAAATCATGGCACTCGGGCCCTAGTGACAAGCATTAAGCATAGCAAAGTCATAGCAACATCAATCTCAGAACATAGTGGATACTAGGGATCAAACCCTAACAAAACTAACTTGATTACATGGTATATCTCATCCAACCCATCACCGTCCAGCAAGCCTATGATGGCATTACTCACGCACGGCGGTGAGCATCATGAAATTGGTGATGGAGGATGGTTGATGATGACGACGACGACGAATCCCCCTCTCCGGAGCCCCGAACGGACTCTAGATCAGCCCTCTCGAGAGAGATTAGGGCTTGGCGGCGGCTCTGTATCGTAAAACGCGATGAAACTTTCTCTCTAATTTTTTTCTCCGCGAGACGGAATATATGGAGTTGGAGTTGAGGTCGGCGGAACCTTAGGGGGCCCACGAGACAGGGGGCGTGCCCAGTGGGTGGGCGCGCCCCCACCCTCGTGGACAGGGTGTGGGCCCCCTGGTCTTGATTCTTTCGCCAGTTTTTTTTATATTTTCCAAAACGTGCCTCCGTGGATTTTCAGGACATTCCGAGAACTTTTGTTTTCTACACATAAAACAACATCATGGCAGTTCTGCTGAAAACAGCGTCAGTCCGGGTCAGTTTCATTCAAATCATGCAAGTTAGAGTCAAAAACAAGGGCAAAAGTGTTTGGAAAAGTAGATACGTTGGAGATGTATCATTGCACGGGATTGTGAGCAATCTTGATAGCACTTACATTGTCACAGAGCAATGGAACATGTTTCACATATATCCCATAAATCTTAAGAGTTTGGGTCATCCAAAGTAATTGAGGACAACATGAACCAGCGGCAATGTATTTCGCTTCGGCGGTGGATAAGGATACCGAGTTTTGTTTCTTGGAGGACCAAGACACAAGAGATCTACCAAGAAATTGACAAGTACCCGAAGTGGACTTTCTATCAACCTTGTCTCCAACATAGTCTGAATCAGAGTAACCAACAAGATCGAAAGAAACCTCTTAGGATACCAAATGCCAAAATTTGGTGTGTGTATTAAGTATCTCACTATCCTTTTCACTGCCTTAAGATGACATTCTTTAGGGGCCGCTTGATATCGTGCACACATGCACACACTTATCATAATATCGGGACGTGAAGCACATAGATATAACAATGAACCAATCATGGAGCGGTAAACCTTTTGATAAACCGGTTCACCATCTTTGGTCAAATCAAGATGTCCACTAGTAGGCATGGGTGTAGTCATACCTTTGCATTCTTGCATATTGAACTTCTTGAATAAGTCCTTGGTGTACTTTGTTTGAGAGACAAAGGTACCTTCCTTAATTTGCTTGATTTGCAAACCAAGAAAGAATTAGAGTTCACTCATCATAGACATCTCAAACTTCTCAGACATTAGCTTTCCAAACTTTTCACTAAAGTGAGGGTTAGTCGAACCAAATATAATATCATGAACATAGATTTGGCACACAAAAAGTTCTCCATTAACCCGTTTAGTAAAAAGAGTAGCATCATTTTTCCAATTTCAAAGCCTTTTTCAATAAGGAACTTGGTCAAGCATTTATACCACGCTCTAGGAGCTTGTTTAAGACCATAAAGAGCTTTGTGAAGTTTGTAAACATGATTAGGTTTCTTAGGATTGACAAAGCCGGCAGGTTGCTTAACATATACTTCCTCCTCTATTTCACCATTTAGAAAAGCACTTTTAATGTCCATTTGGTACAAGGTGATATCATGGTGATTAGCATAGGCAAGTAAGATGCGAATGGACTCAAGTCTAGCAACGGGGGCATATGTCTCACCATAGTCCATACCTTCGACTTGAGTGTAGCCTTGGGCGACGAGACGTGCTTTGTTGCGAACTACTTGTCCATCTTCATCTTGCTTGTTGCGAAACACCCATTTGGTACCAATGATGTTGTGCTTGTTGTCGGGCTTCTCAACCAATGTCCAAACTTGATTTCTCTCAAAGTTGTGTAGCTCTTCATGCATGGCGTTTATCCAATCCAGATCTTCTAATGCTTCTTCAACCTTCTTAGGTTCAATGCTAGAGATGAATGAATAATGTTCACAAAAGTTAGCCAAACGAGTTTTTGAGCAAGTGATTCTCCCGGTTTGGATATTGTCATGGAATTGTCACGGCAGATGTCCTAGTGTAAGGACTTAGTTGCGAGGCCAACGCATCTATGTGGTAGCTTGAGAGGGGTTGATCGGGACGAGAGACGCAACACGCAAGACAAGGATTTAGACAGCTTCGGGCCCCGGGAAACATCATCCGGTAATAGCCCTACATGCTTTTTGAGGCTAGGTCTCATTATGTTCATGAAGGAGTCGCCGCATAAGCCGGCTCCCCCTTTGTGTCTAGCCCTAGATATTGTTTCTTGCTTGTCCCTCTTTGGGGAGCCCTGCCCCTCCTTATATAAGTTAGAGGGGCGGGTTACATGTGGAGTCCTAGTAGGACTAGGACTAGTCTATCTTTTCTTACAAGTTGAATACAAGTCCGGGTCTTGCTTTCTTTCTCTTAAGCCAGCCTACCATAGCGTAAGCCGGCCTTCTGGGCCTTGGGCCTCTTGGGCCCCCGGGTCTTGTCGCTCCTCTGATCCGCTTGCCAGGTCACCCATAAGTCGCCAGGCTCGGGCGGGTCATTAGTGAGTCGCCAAGTACGGCCGGGTTATACATCCGACCGGGTCATACCGCGGGGTATATCCCCGACATTAGCCCCCAGGTTTAGCTTGGATTTATCCATGGTAAACTTATGCTGCAAAATAAACACAAGAACAAATTTGACAGGTTGTGCTCCGGGTTAAGAATTCTTGTAAACCGGCACCTAAACATCCTTAAGTCCTTGTTATTTCCTTCTTCTAGAAAATCCGGGTCAATAGACCAGCTTCACAATCAATTTGCTTGTAGAAGAAATATTGTAAACAAATAATCCATTTGAGTCGGCTTCCAAAGTGTCGGCTTAAAAAATATAGGTCTTGAAATACTCATCTGATCTTCAACCGGCTTAAAGATGTAGATCTTGCCGAGTTATAATTTCCAAAATCTCCGGGTTATAAAAAAACTAATGATGTCGAGTCATAATTGTTGTTGACACCGGGTCATGTAATTGATCTTCCTGATTTACTCAAAGCAGAGAATTTGAAGATGTTCCTTCTTTATATGCATAATACCTGTAGCCCCCAAGTTTTAAGAGGAGAACAAAGTGATGGCTTAAGACTTGCTTTAATATCAATATTGCCACTTTTTGAAGAAATCCATGTTGTTCATCCCAGACACTAGTAAAAACTGTATATTCCATATATGTAGCCCCCAAGTGCCGGGTTGTCATGCTTGCAGCAACCTGGGACTTGAAATTGCCTTATGTTCATAAAAACTTCAACCAGTGTAGCCCCCAAGGGCCGGGTCATTATGCAACAATGAGCAGGGACTTTGTAGGTATAATCATGTAGATTTGAGCAATGATGTGTAGCCCCCAAGGGCCAGCTCAGTAAGATAATATTGAGCTGGGACTTGATATATACTTCAATGAAAATAACATCATATGATGTAACCCCCATCATGGGACTTGAATCCACGTCCGCAGGGTTAAGAGCCTTGTGCTTTACCAACTAGCAGTGGACCCTTCAATATAATGAATAAAAAGTTTTGTACCTTGAATTGTTGACAGGAGCAATTGGTAGCCCCCAAGGGCCGGCACATTACGATGCGATGAGTCGGGTCTTCAATAAGATGAGCAAAAAATGACTTTGCATTAGCCCCCAAGTATCATGGTGCATGCTTGCAGCGACATGAGACTTGTGGATTTGATGTAATCTCAACTTAAATAATGTAGCCTCCAAGTGCCGGGTTGTAAGCCTGCAACGACTCGGGACTATTCCTTCCATTGTAGAATAAATCATATCCATTGATAAAATAATAGCCATTGCGCTGAAGCGACTTTGAAAACCTCAATCATAATATTAGTTTCTGATAACCACAATAGAAATCCAGCCATGTTGGCTATTCAAGATTGGAATAATATAATCCGGTATGAAAACCTCAATCGTTCAATATCATCAAAAAGATCCAGCCAGTTTTGGCTATTAAAGATTTGAATACCTCATCGGTTGACAAGTAAATCCGGAGTTTAAATACCTGGCGACTTAATGCGCATTCATTGTAAGCCGGAATTCTTGTAACCCGGTGGCCTATAGCCCTTGAGAAAATCAATAATTGATAACCCTTTTGAGACACCAATTTCAGTGATGAGCTTGGGCTGAAGCATTTATATAAATCATAGTTACGCAAATCTCGCATAGAGTTTAAACAACATATGCCTGGCGACTTAACGTCAAGAGCGAGGCGGATAACCACCAAATGTAGTCTTATCACGCACACAAGTAGATCACAAGATCCCTATGATCCTTTGAATGATACCACCAGTTTATGTGACCCGGACAGTGAAGGTGATAACTCAACTCTGTGAGAGCCGGCACATATGATATTTGTGACAACTCAAATACTTGCGATTGTATAAAAACAGATAAAATTTTTTAGGCTTCTGATTCGAATACGATCAGTAAACCGTTCCAAAGGAGTTAAGCTAAGATTCGAATACGATCATATAGCCCCCAGTGGCTTTGGCGATGCCGATCAAGTGGGTATCGACAACTATGTTCTCTTCGGTTCGAATACGACCTATGTTTGAACAGGAAGCCCCCAAATGACCTTAAGAGTTGTTTAGCGACGCTGATTCGAATACGATCCACGTCAATTCCCAAAGGGGTTGAGCTATGATTCGGATACGATCAAGAAGCCCCCAAGTGGGTTCGGCAGTTTGCCAATCAAAAGGGTATCGGCAGCTATGTTCTCTTTGGTTCGAATACGACCTAAGTTTGAACAGGAAGCCCCCAAGTGACCATATAAATTTTGGCATTGCGCCGATCAAGAGGGTACTGATAGCTATGCCCGATGAGCAGGAAGCCCCCAAGTGACCATAATAAGATAAGCCGTAAGGCAGGTACCCATGTTTTGAACCGTGCATCATGGCAACAAGTTCTCTTTGGTAACCATTAATTTGTCTGAGATCTCGACCTTGCGAGAGATTAATTCTTTTTGAACCAGAAATTTTTAAACCGGATATTGAGAGCCTCAAAGCTTTGTAAGGGACAAATTTACCTTGAGCCGGATGTTGAACCGGTTTTGAGAGCTTCAAAGCTTTGCGAGAGAGAGATGTCCCTTGAGCTGTATTTGAAACCGGAATCTTCATTTTGAGCCGGAAATGTTCTGACGACCTTTAAATATTCACCAATAAAACAGTAGCATCCGGGACCGGGTTATCTTTCCCTCCATCGTCCTGGCGTTCTTACATTTGCTTAAACTGGCAAGGCTTGCCGAGTCATATCATTGTAGCCCCCGAGTCTCAAGGGTGACTCGAGGAGTTGGCTTGAGACTCTCCATATTTGACCGTGATATAAACCGGCATAACTTGTATATCGTTGGTGTTGATAGCACGATGTGAATCCACAAAAGGTTGAGGTGACTGAGGCGGGTTATAAATGGTCATGTATGAGCCGTGTCAGCAACTCGGCCAATGGTTCCTTCCAAGGCTATTTGAAGTTAACCAAACTGTAGAGGCAGCGATTTGTGTGTCTGCCCATTGATCCATCCAGTACAGACGGCGGTTGATGATAGTTTGCCTCCAATTTGAAAGAAAACCGGGCTACCCAAGTTGTGGCTTGCTTTAGAGTCAATAAACACCTCATGCAGATAGGTGCGGTCCGGTGTGTTAGTGTAGACCGGACCGCGAGAGGCGGACGACAAAGATGATCTCAGCATCAGAGGTGGCTCAAACAGATGAACTGGCCGCGGCATTGTAAACCGACGCGGACGGGCGAGTTAACCACGTCGTTTTGATGTAGTGAACAATTGTCCTGCATCAACCATATTGCAGACCAAGACAAAGATAAACTGCTCTTTGACAAAAAATAATATGTACCAATAAATATATTTTTAGATGGATATCACCTGATGTGCCAGGCCGGAAATAATCCGCCATGAAATTGATGATCGCTAGGTGAAGTTGAAGTCGCTCACGGATGAACCGGCCGCGGCGTGGTAAACCGGTGCGGACAGGTGAGTCGACCGTGGCATTTGTAAGTCGGCGCGGATACGTGAACCGACCGCGAGGACGGACGGGCAAGTCGTCCGTGACGTGGTAAGGCGGTGCTTACGGGCTAGTCAGCTGGCGCGTTTGATGTAGACTGGACCGCGACACGCATGCCCGTGAAGCCATGCAGCACTGCCGAACGTGCATCCGCGGTATAACACCGCCCTTTTTTCTTTTAATAGTCGTCCTGCATAAAAAAATTACAGAACGAAGTGATCGTTTTTTTTTTGACAAAAAACGATATATGCTAATAAAATAAATCCGGATGGATATCACCTGATTTGTCCGGACGACAGATGATCCGCGCGCAGGCTAGAGTTTAAGCGGGCCGAATATATCAGTGTATACGTGCCAGTATCTTAGTCTTCCTGGAGTACTACTAGTACTATTAATTGACTCCTTGACCATGCAATCCTGTGTTGTACTAGTGGTGCTACAACTTGCGTGTAGCCTGATTTTTTTGAAAAAATGAGATGCTTGTGATTTTCAATGAACATCATTTGAACAAGTACATTACTAGCCCTTGTGCACCTCATGTTGATCCTATGCATCCCACCCTTGATGAGTCAATTGACATGATTCGCAATCTTAGAACTGTTGATCTTATCACTAGAGGTTTGCCTAGAAACTTGATAGGTTGCTTGCCTACTCTTAAGTGTGCCTACACCATATGGAAATGTCTTGAGGAACGTTTTCCAAATTATTCCTTGCAAAATCTAGATGAAATTCTCCATAAATCTATTGCCTTGAGTAAGATGAATTCCAATGATCCTAAGTTTGGTGATTGTCTATCTGAGCTTACAAATCTTATGCGTGCCAAAGGAGATGTTGGAATTATTAGCAATATTATTTCCGAAGATATTAGAATTCATAAAGAAGATCAGTGTCAAACTCATTCTAATGAATCACCCTCTCTAGGAATTGATCCATCACATGACGATGTTGAACATGGATACTATGATGAGGATGATGATAGTGACTTTGATCTTGATGATGAAATGAGACACTTTGGTCTTATGGCAAATCTTCGGGGATACATGGCAGGAGGAAAGGAATGGGTTCTTGATAGTGGATGTACCGATCACATGACCGGAGATAAAGATATGTTCCGTGAGCTTGCTGAAAACAACGACCCTCGAAAGTATGTCACTTTTGGTGACAACTCAAAGGGTAAGGTGGTTGGCCTCGGTAAGGTGGCCATCTCACATGATAGCTCCATACAAAATGTCATGCTCGTTGAATCTCTTGGGTACAATTTACTTTCAGTATCTAGACTTGCCGATTTCGGTTTCAATGTCCTATTTACTGAAGTAGATTGCCAAGTGTTTCGAAGAGACAATCATAAAATGGTCTTTACCGGTATACATAGAGGTGATCTTTACATTGTTGATTTCACTAAAAAGGCTCAACCTAGAACTTGCTTAATTGCTAAATCCTCTAAAGGCTGGTTATGGCATAGATGGTTAGGTCATGTGGGCATGCGAAACCTTGACAAGCTTATTAAAGGTAATCATATCCTTGGCATTAACGATGTCATATTTGATAAAGATAGACTTTGCAGCACTTGTCAAGCAGGTAAACAAGTTGGAGGAAGGCATCTCGTGAAGAACATCATGACCACAAGGAGGCCGCTCGAGCTACTTCACATGGATCTTTTTGGTCCCAACGCTTGCAAAAGTCTCGGTGGAAATTCTTTTGGTCTAGTTATAGTTGTTGATTTTTCGAGATTTACGTGGGTGTTCTTTCTCAATGATAAATCGCAGGTCCAAAAGATCTTCAAAAACTTCTCTAGGAAGGCCCAAAATCAATTTGAAGTGAAGATCAAGAAGGTTCGCAGCGACAACGGAATGGAGTTAAAGAACGCAAATGTGGACACCTTTCTTGATGAAGAGGGGATTTCACATGAGTTCTCGGCTACGTACACACCTCAACAAAATGGAGTTTTTGAGAGGAAGAACCGAACGCTCATCGAAATGGCGAGAACGATGCTTGATGAGTACAAGACGCCAAAGCACTTTTGGGCGGAAGCGGTTGAGATAGCTTGTCATGCAACAAATCGCTTGTATCTTCACAAGCTACTCGGCAAGACGGCATACGAGCTTCTCACGGGTAACAAACCCCAAGTTGGATACATTCAAGTTTTCGGCTCAAAGTGCTACATTCTTGATAAGCATCGCCATTTTAAATTTGCTCCTAAATCTCATGAAGGTTTCCTACTTGGTTATGACTCAAACTCTCACACTTATTTCCGTGTCTACAATAATTTCACCCAAAAGGTTGAAGAGACGGTAGATGTGAAGCTTGATGAATCTAGCGGCTCGCAAGTAGAGCAATTTCCAATTGATGTAGGAGACAAATACCCTTCGAAAGCAATCCAAGACTTGTCTATTGGCAAGATTCGTCCAACGGAGGTGAAGGAGAGTACCTCGTCCGTCCAAGTGGAAGCTTCCACCTCACGACAAGGTGAACCAAGAGTTGATACGGAAGTATCCACAAGTGGGACACACCAAGATGAAGAAAACAAGGAAGTACACCAAGATGAACATCAACAACCTCCTTCTCCGCCACGACAAAAGAACAACAACGTCAACAATGAAGAAGGCCAAGAAGAAGAACAAGATGAAGAAGATGTTCCACCAAGATCCAAGCAAAAGCTTTCACGAGTTCAAGCAAGAGTTTCTAAAGACCATCCCGTCGAGCAAATCTACAATGATATCTGTCGGGGATATACCCCGCGGTATGACCCGGCCGGATGTATAACCCGGCCGTACTTGGCGACTCACTAATGACCCGCCCGAGCCTGGCGACTTATGGGTGACCTGGCAAGCGAATCAGAGGAGCGACAAGAGTAGATGGATTCCAGCGAGATACTAGTGTATGATACTACGTGAGGGAGGTACTTCCCAGGCTTGAGCAAAGTAGTAGTAGTAGGCTGGTCCGCGACAAGAGTAGATGGATTCCAGCGACCTGGGAAGTACTTGGCGACTGGACCGCGACACGCATGGGTGACCTGGCAAGCGGATCAGAGTAGATGGATTCCAGCGAGATCCAAGTACCAGTACTCTGGTCCTCAAAGGAAATTACTATTAAAAAAAGGGGGTGGAAGAAGGAAAGAAGACCACGACCAGATGGAAGTTGCATATACGGACTCGCAAGACCACCCACGACCGGAAGCAGGGAGGGTCTCGGCCGCCGCAGGCCTTTACCTTGTCGGCTCGCCTCCACCGCCATGGGCTCGGCCTCGCGGTCTCCACAGCCATCTCTCCGCCTCCGAGCACCTACAAACCGGCTTCCTCCTGCAGTTGAGCCGCCCCCGCTACTCGTCAACACCGCGCGGCCCGCCCGCACCTGCGCCTGCTCCGACCAGCCGTCTCTGCGCGTCAAGCCGGCTGCGCCGGGCCACCAGCCCCTGCCGCTGCGGGCCTGAGTCGTCGGCCGCCTTCGCTGTCGAGTCCACTGCACGCCTCTGCCCCTATTACAAATTCTTCAGTGTGTACATATGTAAAGACAGGTTGAGCAGAGAAATTTTGGTGTCAGCGTCTCCTACATCGACTGTTTTCGCCATCCCGGATCCAAGTTGCCAACGCCTTGTGACCCCGTCGTGTCGAGCTGCCGACCTCGCCGTGGTTCGCCTCGCCTCCAAGCGTCCCGTGGCCTGCCAATTCCGCCAAGAGCCGCCCAGAGCAGTCGCCTCCGACGCCACGGTCTCTCATCAAGCCGCGACCACCGTGCTGGCGCCGCCCGGGTCGTGCTGGGCTGCTGGTGTTGGACATACGGCGGTCTGCAGCGGGGGTTTCTCAGAAGAGGTAAATACATTGGGAGTCATAGAACTTGCAAGCGACGTGCAGTTTGATGCACAAACTTGCAAAATACGTGTTTTTGATCATCAAACTTGCACGGCCGTTCATATACGGTCACATTTCAAGTACATAGACGTATCCATGGCATGCCAGCATGGCCAGGGCCCGCTGTCAACAGCTGTCGCATGATAGATTTGTAGAAAAGCTCTTAAATTCTTTTATTTATGCATTATAATAATAAGCCCCAAAAATAAAATTATTAAAAAGCAAGGGACGATGGGGTTTCGAACTTACATTGGGAGTCATAGAACTTGCAAGCGACGTGCAGTTTGATGCACAAACTTGCAAAATACGTGTTTTTGATCATCAAACTTGCACGGCCGTTCATATACGGTCACATTTCAAGTACATAGACGTATCCATGGCATGCCAGCATGGCCAGGGCCCGCTGTCAACAGCTGTCGCATGATAGATTTGTAGAAAAGCTCTTAAATTCTTTTATTTATGCATTATAATAATAAGCCCCAAAAATAAAATTATTAAAAAGCAAGGGACGATGGGGTTTCGAACTCACTACCTGCCACTGGTTGGGGCGTGTGGACAACCACCAGAAGAATGATCATTTACACCTGAATGAAACTATCAACATCTTCTATATCATATAAACACGGACCGAAAATTAAATAGAACACCATGTCTCGACTATCTAGCCTCATGGACAACGTTGACTAAGATTACCACCAGGTTACAACAACACAACATGTATAAAAGGGATAAACATTTTTCATGTTGTTATTCCTTCTTGTTCTATGTAAGAAAACAACTTTATATTCTCGTGTTTGTGACATTTAAAAAATGTTTATATGTTACAAAAAAAGATACATGACATTTTTAAAATTGTTTAAACATTGTAAAATTCATGGACTTAAAAAACATATGTTGCATTTTAAAAATGTTCATGCATTTCAAAAAATTGAATAGGATATTTTTAAAAATGTGTATACAATGTACAAACATGTTCTCATAGCTAAAAAATGTTTCGTACAATGCAAAAATATTTAATATGTAGTATTTAAAAAAGCTTCAAAACTTGTATTTTACAAAATTTTAATTATATTTTTAAAAATCTATTGAACGTGTATAAAAATGTTTTTAATTGTATACTGGAAATACATACGTCAGAACATATGTTTAAAAATGTTTAATTATGTTTAACATTTTCCAAATACATGATTAGCATTTTTAAATATATGTTTTTGTGTCTATTTTTCCAGTATAATCTTAAAACATTTTTATACATGTTTAATATTTTTAAACATATGATTAAGATTTTATCAAATACAAGTTTCAGAATCTTTTTCCAAATACATGTTATTTTTGGATCATACAAAACATTTTGTAAACTATGCGAATATTTTTGTACATTGTATAAATATTTTTAAAATTGTTATGATTTTTTTTCTAAAATGCATGAAATTTGTTTAAATGCAACTTATGTTTTCGTAATTACATACATATGTTTTACAATATTTTACATTCTTCTAAATGTCATGTACCTTTTTTGTAACACATAATCATTTTTAAATATCAGAAACACAAGAATATAAGTTGTGTTCTTACAGAGAACAAGAAGGAATAAAAACATGAAAAAAAATTATCTCTTCTGGACATTTTCTGTTATAGTAGCCTGGTGGTAATCTTTGTTAACATTGAGCATGAGATCACATGGTCGAGTCATGTTGCGCTCTTTCTTCAGGTTGCATTGCTTTTTTTTAAAGTCGGTATATGTTTATATGATATATACACTAGTAGTGATTTCCAAACATGAATGATCATCCGGTATGTTGGTTGTCCACACAATCCTGGTGGTGGCAGTTCACGTGTTCAAAACCCGTCATCTCCTTGTTTTTTATCATTTTATTTTAGGAGCTTAATAAATGAAAACTTTTATGTAAATCTACCTTGTGAGAGCGGCCCACAGCTAGCCCTGGCAATTACACCGGTGGTGCTACAACTTGGCGTAAACGATCACTTTGGTGCTAGAAGTTGTGGTGTACATCGAAGTGGTACAAAAACTTGGCATTGACGTGCAAATACAATGCTTACCTCTTTTGTATACGTAATCAGTGCTGACCAGGTGCATGGGGCCCGTTGTCAGCCACTAGACTAGAGAGAATGGACGTATGGCCTGAGTTTTTCAAAAACACCCTCGATTTAAAAAAATAAAAATATGTTGACGTGGGAGATTTTGTCACCTAAGAAGTGGGTCCCGCAAAAACTAAATGGCAATGACGTAGGTAATGAACACACAACCTCACCTACGAAAGAGATCTGGCTTACCACCAATCAACACGTTCCGTTTGCTTTGTCAATATGGATAACAACCATTATATACTTGACCTAGGCCCAGGCGGAAGTTAATTTTTTTCTTTTGAGAACATGGCGGAGGTTAAATTAGCTATGGATCTTGTGGCCCATTCTGCACCTGCTAGTTTTTCCTAAATTTTCCTACTATCTAAATTCTGCACCTACGAATGAGATTTAGGAGCAAATTTAAAATGGCGATGCTTATCAAGAATGTAGCACTTTGAGCCGAAAACTTGAATGTATCCAACTTGGGGTTTGTTACCCGTGAGAAGCTCGTATGCCGTCTTGACGAGTAGCTTGTGAAGATACAAGCGATTTGTTGCATGACAAGCTATCTCAACCGCTTCCGCCCAAAAGTGCTTTGGCGTCTTGTACTCACCAGGCATCGTTCTCGCCATTTCGATGAGCGTTCGGTTCTTCCTCTCAAAAACTCCATTTTGTTGAGGTGTGTACGTAGCCGAGAACTCATGTGAAATCCCCTCTTCATCAAGAAAGGTGTCCACATTTGCGTTCTTTAACTCCTTTCCGTTGTCGCTGCGAACCTTCTTGATCTTCACTTCAAATTGATTTTGGGCCTTCCTAGAGAAGTTTTTGAAGATCTTTTGGACCTGTGATTTATCATCGAGAAAGAACACCCACGTAAATCTTGAAAAATCAACAACTATAACTAGACCAAAAGAATTTCCACCGAGACTTTTGCAAGCGTTGGGACCGAAAAGATCCATGTGAAGTAGCTCGAGCGGCCTCCTTGTGGTCATGATGTTCTTCACGGATGCCTTCCTCCAACCTGTTTACTCGCTTGACAAAGCTACCGCAAAGTCTTTCATTATCAAATATGACATCGTTAATGCCAAGGATATGATTACCTTTAATAAGCTTGTCAAGGTTTCGCATGCCCACATGACCTAACCGTCTATGCCATAACCAGCCTTTAGAGGATTTAGCAATTAAGCAAGTTCTAGGTTGAGCCTTTTTAGTGAAATCAACAATGTAAAGATCACCTCTATGTATACCGGTAAAGACCATTTTATGATTGTCTCTTCGAAACACTTGGCAATCTACTTCAGTAAATAGGACATTGAAACCGAAATCGGCAAGTCTAGATACTGAAAGTAAATTGTACCCAAGAGATTCAACGAGCATGACATTTTGTATGGAGCTATCATGTGAGATGGCCACCTTACCGAGGCCAACCACCTTACCCTTTGAGTTGTCACCAAAAGTGACATACTTTCGAGGGCCGTTGTTTTCAGCAAGCTCACGGAACATATCTTTATCTCCGGTCATGTGATCGGTACGTCCACTATCAAGAACCCATTCCTTTCCTCCTGCCATGTATCCCCGAAGATTTGCCATAAGACCAAAGTGTCTCATTTCATCATCAAGATCAAAGTCACTATCATCATCCTCATCATAGTATCCATGTTCAACATCGTCATGTGATGGATCAATTCCTAGAGAGGGTGATTCATTAGAATGAGTTTGACACTGATCTTCTTTATGAATTCTAATATCTTCGGAAATAATATTGCTAATAATTCCAACATCTCCTTTGGCACGCATAAGATTTGTAAGCTCAGATAGACAATCACCAAACTTAGGATCATTGGAATTCATCTTACTCAAGGCAATAGATTTATGGAGAATTTCATCTAGATTTTGCAAGGAATAATTTGGAAAACGTTCCTCAAGACATTTCCATATGGTGTAGGCACACTTAAGAGTAGGCAAGCAACCTATCAAGTTTCTAGGTAAACCTCTAGTGATAAGATCAACAGTTCTAAGATTGCGAATCATGTCAATTGACTCATCAAGGGTGGGATGCATAGGATCAACATGAGGTGCACAAGGGCTAGTAATGTACTTGTTCAAATGATGTTCATTGAAAATCACAAGCATCTCATTTTTTCACTCATGAAAATACTCTCCATCAAGTATAGGCACTCTAAGTCTAAGACTCCCCAAAGTAGACTCATCCATCTTCCTCCAATGGTGATTAAACCAAAGCAGTGGAGACCAAAGCTCTGATACCAATTGAAAGGATCGAGAAGAGGTGTCTAGAGGGGGGTGAATAGACTCTAAGTGAGAAAAGTTGCAGTTTTTAATTTCTTTAAGTTGAAGTGGAGTTTGGCACAAGTTTCAACATTCACAATACATATCAAGCAAGCATGACAAGAGTATGTGAGCAGCGGAAAGTAAAGCATGCAATTTGCAAGAATGTAAAGGGATGGGATTGGAGTGTGCAAACGCAATTTGGAGACACGGAGATTTTTTGTCTGTGGTTCCGATAGGTGGTGCTATCGTACATCCACGTTGATGCAGACTTCAACCCACGAAGGGTAACGGTTGCGCGAGTCCACGGAGGGCTCCACCCACGAAGGGTCCACGAAGAAGCAACCTTGTCTATCCCACCATGGCCGGCGCCCACGAAGGACTTGCCTCACTAGGGTAGATCTTCACGAAGTAGGCGATCTCCTTGCCCTTACAAACTCCTTGGTTCACTCCACAATCTTGTCGGAGGCTCCCAAGTGACACCTAGCCAATCTAGGAGACACCACTCTCCAAGAAGTAACAAATGGTGTGTTGATGGTGAACTCCTTGCTCTTGTGCTTCAAATGATAGTCTCCCCAATACTCAACTCTCTCTCACAGGATTGGATTTGGTGGAAAGAAGATTTGAGTGGAAAGCAACTTGGGGAAGGCTAGAGATCAAGATTTATGTGGTAGGAATGGAATATCTTGACCTCAACACAAGTATAGGTGGTTCTCTCTCAGAAAATGTATGTTGGAAGTGTAGGCATGTTCTGATCGTTACACACAACTTACTAAACTCGGTGGAACCGAATCGTGAAACTTGGTCGGACTGATTTAGTAAATAATGTGACCGTTAGGAATTTCGGTGGGGCCCACATGTCAACTCCGGTGGGACCGATATGGTTAGGGTTAGGGCATAACATAATCTCGATGAGACCGATTACACAAACTCGGTGAGACCGATTTTGGTAATAGACACACAGAGAGTTGGTCATGCAAACTCGGTGGGACCAATTCACTCATCTCGGTTGGACCGAAACATTACGAAAGGGAAACAGTGAGTTTGCATTGCAATCTCGGTGGGACCGATTGTTGGGGAACGTAGTAATTTCAAAAATTTTCCTACGCACACGCAAGATCATGGTGATGTATAGCAACGAGAGGGGAGAGTGTTGTCTACGTACCCTCGTAGACCCGAAGCGGAAGCGATCACAACGTAGAGGAAGTAGTCGACGTTCTCCTCGCGATCCGACCGATCCGGCGCCGTTACTCCGGCGCCCCGAGTTCTTGACACGACAGCTCGATGGCGTCCCTCGTACTCGATCCAGCCGAGTGTCGAGGAGAGTTCCGTCGACGACGGCGTGGTGACGATCTTGATGTTTCACGGCGCAGGGCTTCGCCTAAGCTTCGCGACGGTATAACCGAGGTGGAATATGGTGGAAGGGGGCACCGCACACGGCTAAGGAACGATCCAAAGATCAAACTTGTGTCCTCCAAAGTGCCCCCCTGCCCCCGTATATAAAGGAGCCAAGGGGGAGGGGGCCGGCCGGCCAAGCTTGGCGCGCCAAGGGAGTCCTACTCCCTCTGGGAGTAGGATTCCCCCCCCAATCCTAGTCCAACTAGGATTCGGGAGGGAAAAGAGAGAGGGGCGGCCCCTTCTCCTAGTCCTAATAGGACTAGGGAAGGGGGGGGAGGCGCGCAGCCCTCTTGGGCTGCCCCTTCTCCTTTCCACCAAGGCCCATCGAGGCCCATTTACCTCCCGGGGGGTTCCGGTAACCTCCCGGTACTCCGGTAAATTCCCGTTTTCGCCCGGAACCATTCCGAACTCCAAACATAGGCTTCCAATATATCAATCTTTATGTCTCGACCATTCCGAGACTCCTCGTCATGTCCGTGATCACATCAGGGACTCGAACTCCTTGGTACATCAAAATACATAAACTCATAATAAGCATCATCGAAACCTTAAGCGTGCGGACCCTACGGTTCGAGAACAATGTAGACATGACCTAGAACTATTCACGGTCAATAACCAACAGCGGGACCTGGATGCCCATATTGGTTCCTACATATTCTACGAAGATCTTTGTCGGTCGGACCGCATAACAACATACGTTGTTCCTTTGTCATCGGTATGTTACTTGCCCGAGATTCGATCGTCGGTATCCAATACCTAGTTCAATCTCGTTACGGCAAGTCTCTTTACTCGTTCCGTAATACATCATCTCACAACTAACTTATTAGTTGCGGTGCTTGCAAGGCTTGATGATGTGCATTACCGAGAGGGCCCAGAGATACCTCTCCGACAATCGGAGTGACAAAACCTAATCTCGAATACGCCAACCCAACATACGCCTTTGGAGACACACTGTAGTACTCCTTTATAATCACCCGATTACGTTGTGACGTTTGGTAGCACCAAAGTGTTCCTCCCGTAAGCGGAGTTGCATAATCTCATAGTTACAGGAACATGTATAAGTCATGGATAAAAGCGGTAGCAACATACTAAGCGATCGTGTGCTAAGCTAATGGAATGGGTCATGTCAATCGATCATTCAACTAATGATGTGACCTTGTTAATCAAATAACAACTCTTTGTTCATGGTTAGGAAACATAACCATCTTTGATTAACAAGCTAGTCAAGTAGAGGCATACTAGTGACACTCTGTTTGTCTATATATTCACACATGTATTATGTTTCCGGTTAATACAATTCTAGCATGAATAATAAACATTTATCATGATATGAGGAAATATATAATAACTTTATTATTGCCTCTAGGGCATATTTCCTTGATCTCCCACTTGCACTAGAGTCAATAATCTAGATCACATCACCATGTGATTAACATCGATAGTTCACATCATCATGTGATTAACACCCATAGTTCACATCGCCATGTGACCAACACCCAAAGGGTTTACTAGATTCATAATCTAGTTCACATCGCTATGTGATTAACACCCAAAGAGTACTAAGGTGTGATCATGTTTTGCTTGTGAGAGAGTCTTAGTCAGCGGGTCTTTCACATTCAGATCCGTTATGTATTTTGCAATTTTTCTATGTCTACAATGCTCGCATTTAAGCTACTCTAGCTAATTGCTCCCACTTTCAATATGTATCTAGATCGAGACTTAGAGTCATCGGATCGTGTCAAAACTTGCATCGGCGTAACCCTTTACTACGAACCTTTTGTCACTTCCATAATCGAGAAACATATCCTTATTCCACTAAGGATAATTTTGACCATTGTCGATGATCTACTCCTAGATCACTATTGTACTCCTGCGAAACTTCAAAGGCGGGGTATACAATAGATCTGGTACACAACATGGCATACTTTATAGAAACTATGGCCAAGGCATAGTGAATGACTTTCATTCTCTTTCTATCTTCTGCTTTGTGGTCGGGTTTTGAGTCTTACTCAATTTCACACCTTGTAACACAGCAAGAACTCTTTCTTTGATTGTTTCATTTTGAACTACTTCAAAATCTGTCAAGGTATGTACTCATTGAAAAAACTTATCAAGCATCTTGATCTATCTCTATAGATCTTGATGCTCAATATGTAAGTAGCTTTACCGAGGTCTTTCTTTGAAAAACTCCTTTCAAACACTTCTTTATGCTTTGCGAGAATAATTCTACATTATTTCCGATCTACAATATGTCATTCACATATACTTATCGAAATGTTGTAGTGCTCCCACTCACTTTTTAGTAAATACAGCTTCACCGTAAGTGCATATAAAACTATATGCTTTGATCAACTCATCAAAGCGTATATTCCAACTCGAGATGCTTGCACCAGTCCATAGATGGATCATTGGAGCTTGCACACTTTGTTAGCTCCTTTGGATCGATAAAACCTTCGGTTGCATCATATACAACTCTTCCTCCTAAAACCCATTCAGAATGCAGTTTTACATCCATTTGCGAAATTTCATAAATTGTGGCAATTGCTAACATGATTCGGACAGACTTAAGCATCGCTACAGCTTGAGAAAATCTCATTGTAGTCAACACCTTGAACTTGTCAAAACCTTTTTGCGACAAGTCGAGCTTTGTAGATAGTAACACTACTATCAGTGTCCGTCTTCCTCTTGAAGATCCATTTATTTTCTATGGCTTGCCGATCATCGGGCAACGCCACCAAAGTCCACACTTTGTTCTCATACATGGATCTCATCTCAGATTTCATGGCCTCAAGCCATTTCGAGGAATCTGGGCTCATCATCGCTTCCTCATAGTTCGTAGGTTCATCATGGTCAAGTAACACGACCTCCAGAACAGGATTACCGTACCACTCTGGTGCGGATCTTACTCTGGTTGATCTACGTGGTTCTGTAGTAACTTGATCTGAAGTTTCATGATCTACATCATCAACTTCCTCACTACTTGGTGTAGGTGTCTCAGAAACCGGTTTCTGCGACGAACTACTTTCAAGTAAGGGGGAAGGTACAATTACCTCATCAAGTTCTACTTTCCTCCCACTCACTTCTTTCGAGAGAAACTCCTTCTCTAGAAAGGATCCATTTATTAGCAACAAATGTTTTGCCTTCGGATCTGTGATAGAAGGTGTACCCAACAATTTCCTTTGGGTATTCTATGAAGACGCACTTCTCCGATTTGGGTTTTGAGCTTATCAGGATGAAACTTTTTCACATAAGCATTGTAGCCCCAAATTTTAAGAAACGACAACTTTGGTTTCTTGCTAAACCACAGTTCATATAGTGTCGTCTCAACGGATTTAGATGGTGCCCTATTTAACGTGAATGCAATTGTCTCTAATGCATGATCCCAAAAGCGATATTGGTAAATCGGTAAGAAACATCATAGATTGTACTATATCCAATAAAATACGGTTATGACGTTCGGACACACCATTATGATGTAGTGTTCGGTGGCATGAATTTGTGAAACTATTCCACTTTGTTTTAATTGAAGACCAAACTCGTAACTCAAATATTTGTCTCGCGATCGGATCGTAGAAATCTTATTTTCTTGTCACGATGATTTTTCCACTTCACTCTGAAATTCTTTGAACCTTTCAACTATTTCGGACTTATGTTTCATCAAGTAGATATACCCATATCTGCTCAAATCATCTGTGAAGGTCGAAAATAACGATACGCACCATGAGCCTTAACACTCATTGGATCGCATACATCGGTATGTATTATTTCCAATAAGTCGGTTGCTCGCTCCTTTCGTTCGGAGAACGGAGTTTTAGTCATCTTGCCCAAAAGGCACGGTTCTTAAGCATCAAGTGATTCATAATCAAGTGATTCCAAAATCCCATCAGCATGGAGTTTCTTCATGCGCTTTACACCAATATGACCTAAGCGGCGATTGCCACAAATAAGTTGCACTATCATTATTAACTTTGCATCTTTTGGTTTCAATATTATGAATATGTGTATCACTACGATCGAGATCCAATGAACCATTTTCATTGGGTGTGTAACCATATAAGGTTTTATTCATGTAAGCAGAATAACAGTTTTATTCTCTTACTTAAATGAATAAGCGTATTGCAATAAACATGATCAAATCATATTCATGCTCAGCGCAAACACCAAATAACATTTATTTAGGTTCAACACTAATCCCGAAAGTATAGGGAGTGTGCGATGATGATCATATCAATCTTGAAACTACTTTCAACACACATCGTCACTTCACCTTAACTAGCTTCATTTATTACGCAACTCCCGTTTGAGTTACTACTCTTAGGCGAACCAGTACCAAATACCGAGGGGTTCTTTGAAAACACTAGTAAAGTACACATCAAACACTGTATATCAAATATACCCTTTTCACTTTGCCATCCTTCTTATCCACCAAATATTTAGGGCAGTTCCGCTTCGGTGACCATTTCTTTGCGATGTAAGCACTTTCGGTTTCAGGCTTTGGTTCAGCTTTGGGCTTCTTCGTGGGAGTGACAACTTGCTTGTCAATCTACTTGAAGTTCCCTTTCTTTCCTTTGCCCTTTTCTTGAAACTAGTGATCTTGTCAACCATCAACACTTGATGCTCTTTCTTGATTTCTACCTTCGTCGATTTCAACATCACGAAGAGCTCGGGAATCATTTTCGTCATCCTTGCATACTATAGTTCATCACGAAGTTCTACTAACTTGGTGATGGTGACTAGAGAATTTCATCAATCACTATCTTATCGGAAGATTAACTCCCACTTGATTCAAGCGATTGAAGTACCCAGACAATCTGAGCACATGCTCACTAGTTGAGCGATTCTCCTCCATCTTTTAGCTATAGAACTTGTTGGAGACTTCATATCTCTCAACTCGGGTATTTGCTTGAAATATTAACTTCAATTCTTGGAACATCTCATATGGTCCATGATGTTCAAAACATCTTTGAAGTCCCGATTCTAAGCCATAAAGCATGGTGCACAAAACTATCAAGTAGTCATCATCTTGAGCTAGCCAAGCGTTCATAACGTGCGCATACGCTCTGCAATAGGTCATCACCTAGCGGTGCATTAAGGACATAATTCTTACGTGCAAAGCAATGAGGATAAACCTCGGATCACGGATCAAATCCGCATCATTGCTACTAACATTTTTCAACACAATTTTCTCTAGGAACATATCAAAATAAACGTATGAAAGCAACAATGCAAGCTATTGATCTTACAACATAATTTGCAAAATACTACCAGGACTAAGTTCATGATAAATTTAAGTTCAATTAATCATATTACTTAAGAACTCCCACTTAGATAGACATCTCTCTAGTCATCTAAGTGATCACGTGACCCAAATCAACTAAACCATAACCGATCATCACGTGAGATGGAGTAGTTTTCAATGGTGAACATCTTATGTTGATCATATCTACTATATGATTCACGCTCGACCTTTCGGTCTCCGTGTTCCGAGGCCATATCTGCATATGCTAGGCTCGTCAAGTATAACCCGAGTATTCTGCGTGTGCAAAACTGGCTTGCACCCGTTGTAGATGGACGTAGAGCTTATCACACCCGATCATCACGTGGTGTGCAGGCACGACGAACTTTGGCAGCGGTGCATACTCGGGAGAACACTTCTTGATAATTTAGTGAGAGATCATCTTATAATGCTACCGTCGATCAAAGCAAGATAAGATGCATAAAGGATAAACATCACATGCAAATCAATATAAGTGATATGATATGGTCATCATCATCTTGTGCTTCATGATCTCCATCTTGTAGCACCACCATGATCACCATCGTCACCGCGCGACACCTTGATCTCCATCGTAGCATCGTTGTCGTCTCGCCAAACTTATGCTTCTACGACTATCGCTACCGCTTAGTGATAAAGTAAAGCATTACGAAGCGATGCATTGCATACAATAAGCGACAACCATATGGCTCCTGCCGATTGCCGATAACCGGTTACAAAACATGATCATCTCATACAATAAAATATAGCATCACGTCTTGACCATATCACATCACAACATGCCTGCAAAAACAAGTTAGGCGTCCTCTACTTTGTTGTTGCAAATTTTACGTGGCTGCTACGGGCTTAAGCAAGAACCAGTCTCACCTACGCATCAAAACCACAGCGATACTTCGTCAAATAGACTCGTTTAACCTTCTCAAGGACGGGCGTAGCCACTCGGTTCAACTAAAGTGAGAGAGACAGCACCCACCGGTCACCTTTAAGCAGCGAGTGCTCGCGGCGGTGAAACCAGTCTCGCGTAAGCGTCTGGCGTAATGTCGGTGCGGGGCGCTTCATCTCACAATACCGCTGAACCAAAGTATGACATCTTTGGTAGGTAGTATGACTTGTATCGCCCACAACTCACTTGTGTTCTACTCGTGCAAAACATCAAACCATAAAACCTAGGCTCGATACCCTTTGTTGGGGAAGCGTAGTAATTTCAAAAATTTTCCCACGCACACGCAAGATCATGGTGATGTATAGCAACGAGAGGGAGAGTGTTGTCTACCCTCGTGAGACCGGCGGAAGCGATCTGGCGTAGAGGAAGTAGTCGACGTTCTCCTCGCGATCCGACCGATCCGGCGCCGTTACTCGGCGCCCCGAAGTTCTTGACACACGACAGCTCGATGGCGTCCCTCGTACTCGATCCAGCCGAGTGTCGAGGGAGAGTTCCGTCGAGACGACGGCGTGGTGGCGATCTTGATGTTTCACCGTGCGAGGCTTCGCCTAAGCTTCATGACAGTATAACCGAGGTGGAATATGGTGGAAGGGGCACGCGACACGGCTAAGGAACGATCCAAAGATCAAACTTGTGTCCTCCAAAGTGCCCCCCGCCTGTATATAAAGGAGCCAAGGGGAGGGGGGCCGGCCAAGCTTGGCTTGGCGCCAAGGAGTCCTACTCCTCTCGGGAGTAGGATTCCCCCAATCCTAGTCCAACTAGGATTCGGGAGGGAAAAGAGAGAGGGGCGGCCCCTTCTCCTAGTCCTAATAGGACTAGGGAAGGGGGGGGCGCAGCCCTCTTGGGCTGCCCTTCTCCTTTCCACCAAGGCCCATCGAGGCCCATTTACCTCCGGGGTTCGGTAACCTCCGGTACTCGATAAATTCCGCCGCCGGAACCATTCGAACTCCAAACATAGGCTTCCAATATATCAATCTTTATGTCTCGACCATTCCGAGACTCCTCGTCATGTCCGTGATCACATCCGGGACTCGAACTCCTTGGTACATCAAAATACATAAACTCATAATAACCGCCATCGAAACCTTAAGCGTGCGGACCCTACGGTTCGAGAACAATGTAGACATGACCTAGAACTATTCACGGTCAATAACCAACAGCGGGACCTGGATGCCCATATTGGTTCCTACATATTCTCGAAGATCTTTGTCGGTCGGACCGCATAACAACATACGTTGTTCCTTTGTCATCGGTATGTTACTTGCCGAGATTCGATCGTCGGTATCAATACCTAGTTCAATCTCGTTACCGGCAAGTCTCTTTACTCGTTCCGTAATACATCATCTCACAACTAACTTATTAGTTGCGGTGCTTGCAAGGCTTGATGATGTGCATTACCGAGAGGGCCAGAGATACCTCTCCGACAATCGGAGTGACAAAACCTAATCTCGAAATACGCCAACCCAACATCGCCTTTGGAGACACACTGTAGTACTCCTTTATAATCACCCGATTACGTTGTGACGTTTGGTAGCACCAAAGTGTTCCTCCGTAAGCGGAGTTGCATAATCTCATAGTTACAGGAACATGTATAAGTCATGGATAAAAGCGGTAGCAACATACTAAGCGATCGTGTGCTAAGCTAATGGAATGGGTCATGTCAATCAGATCATTCAACTAATGATGTGACCTTGTTAATCAAATAACAACTCTTTGTTCATGGTTAGGAAACATAACCATCTTTGATTAACAAGCTAGTCAAGTAGAGGCATACTAGTGACACTCTGTTTGTCTATATATTCACACATGTATTATGTTTCCGGTTAATACAATTCTAGCATGAATAATAAACATTTATCATGATATGAGGAAATATATAATAACTTTATTATTGCCTCTAGGGCATATTTCCTTCACCGATCGCTTATCTCGGTTTGGTCGAACGGTTACGAAGGGAAACAGAGATATTACAATCCCATCTCGGTGAGACCGAGATCCCTATCGATGAGACCTAAAAGACTAGGGTTTCTAGCAGTGGCTATGTCAACTGAACTCGCTGGCGCCGGTTAGATGGTTTCGATGGAGCCGAGTTTGACTTTTGGTTTGGGACATATGTGGATGTGAGAAAGTAGTTGAGGGTTTTTGGAGCATATCACTAAGCACTTTGAGCAAGAAACTCATTAAGCAACACCTCACCCCCTCTTGATAGTATTGGCTTTTCCTATAGACTCAATGTGATCTTGGATCACTAAAATGGAAAATGTAGAGTCTTGTGCTTTGAGCTTGAGCCAATCCTTTGTCCTTAGCATCTTGAAGGGGTTCCACATCCTCTAGTCCATGCCACTCCATTTTTGAACTTATCTGAAACATACTAGGTAAAAGTATTAGTCCAACAAGAGATATGTTGACATTAATTACCAAAATTACTCGGGGAGCACTTGTGCTTTCAGGCCTGCCCCCATGCGTTATCTTTGTCTAACTCTATCGTTCAAGCCCCTCAAGGGCAGAGCATTCACCTTGTGTTGTCTCGCCCTCCGCCACCCGAGCCATGAGACAGACCAGACCATTGAATCGCCATGTGCCACCTCCTTCTACAAGCCACAACCAACCACCACCATGTGGCGATCCGCACAACTTCCCCACACGACGGCCCATCTCATGGTTGGTCTTCCTTTCTATTTTTGTTCCAGACCATGACTTACTAGAAATCTGATTCAGGATACCCATGCTAAAAGAAATTTGGGGCAACTGGAGGAAATCCGAGGCCCTGCCGGATTGTGTAGCACCATCAGACATCACACTGGAAAAATATAAAATATCAGCTAAGCAAGCGGAGGTTCCATGCCATCATTTGGTGTGTGGCAGGGTTCATGATGGGACTTTTAAGTCGGAAAAAGGGAAACTATTTGCGGAGGAGTTCCATGTAGCAAGACGTATGTGCACCGAAGAAGAGTGGCAACAACTCAAAGACTATGCAATAGCAAAGAAGGCATAGGCTGAACAAATTCAGAACGAACAGAGCAAAGCAGAGGGCGCTCGCTCAAGAACCAAGATGATCAATTCTTTGGGTGGGATCTGACAAGGTCTCGGGTGGGAAATCCAAAATTAAATGGGAGATGGTGTGCCAGCCTGCTACCGTCTTTGGTGGCCTTGGGATCCTGCACTTGGGCAATTTCTCTCGGGCCCTACGCCTCGGTTGGCCTTGGTTCAAGTGGCCCGCACTGGAGAGAACATGGGCGGGCACTGGCAACCCTTGTGATAACTCGGATATGGTTCTCTTCCATGCTCTCACCATTGTCACAATCGATGATGGCGCTAAGGTGAGCTTCTAGAACTCGCCGTGGGTCAATGGAATGCAGGCTAAAGACATTGCTCCTTCCATTTTTGACATCTCCACGAAGAAGAACGACCGAGTCAAGGATGCCCTTGTGGGTGATCTTGGGTGAATATCATTGAATTTCCAACAACCTATCTATGCTACATATCCAGGAGTTCTTGATGGCCGCCTGGACTTAATTGTGTGGAAGCTTCGGATACTACTTTGCGGCTTTAGCATGGTGTGGAAGATTTGGGCTCCTCCCAAGTGCAAATTCTTTGTGGCTAATCATACAAAATGGGTTTGGACGGCGAGCAGATTGGCTAAGTGCGGGTGGCCAAAATGTGGTACCGTTGAGTAGGTTGCTCATATGATCATCCAGTGCCGTTTCTCCCTTTGGATTTGGAACTTGGCCCGTGATTGGCTTGGCCACCATTGCTTTCATTCTACCTCCTGGATTAGCATCAACAATGTTAAGGCTTGATAGGAACACTTCTTGCTTCAAAATCATGCTAACCGCAAGGGTATGGCGGCGCTCGCAATGCTCATCGCATGCAAGATTTAGAACGAGTGCAACACAAGTGTGTTCAACCACCAATCCATAACGCCACTAATCATCTTTGGTAGGATTCGTGCGGAAGCTTATACTTGGTTAAGGCGGGTGCTAAGCATTTGAGTAGCTTGATGCCAAGAGAGTAGGCTTTGTGTAATCTAGGAGCCTTCGGGCTTGTGTTACCCTAAACTCTATCTTATTTAATCAGCATGGCAAAGCTTTCACCCTTTCGGAAAAACAAAAGCAGCGGCATTAGGCCACGTACGAGCGATGCTAGACTCACGCGCTATTTACGGAGGTTTAACGGGCTGCTTAGCATTGATTGGCTGAGATTTCGCTTAATGAGGCGGGCCCATCCAGTGAAAATCGACCGGGGGGGGGGGATTAGTGGAGGGCACGCGGGGGAGTCCGTAAAAGTCTGTTGTTTCGTTCCGTGCGTGTAGTATTATCGGGCCACGTACTGCTAGGTAGACAAGCACAGACACATTACAGTTTTATCGTGGCCGTCAATACTGTTCTCTTTCGTCGTCGGTAGTCTTCTCTTTTTGTGAGTTTTTTGTGTGATTGAGCTTTTGTTCCTCACATATATATAATCAATAATAAGTACTTCCTCTATAAAGAAATACTTCCTCTGTTCCTAAATATAAGTCTTTGTAGAGATTTCATTATAAACCACATACGGATGTATATAGATGCATTTTTAGATTGTAGATTCACTCATTTTGCTCCGTATGTAGTTCATAGTGAAACTCTACAAAGACTTATATTTAGGAACAGAGGGAGTATAAGATACTTTAGATCACTATTAATGATCTAAACTATCTTATATTTCTTGATGAATACTTTGTGTTCCCCGTATTAACTGCTTGATTACAACAGACCTGAATTATCAAACTACTTTGTGCACAGGCCTATTTTTGGTTACAGTTTCTCTGAACTTTCTGAAGCAAGTCTGTACACATTCAAGGGTGCCAATTCTTCTTATCCATCCACAGCCGAGCCACCCATCCTACCTGTTCCGGCGCCAATTGAGCCGAGGAACCAACAATGGAAGCTGCTGCCGGGCTCCTCGCCCCTCTCCCCCGAAGCACCGCCGGCGGCAGCGCCACCTTCCCCGTGCTCTCCTCCAGCAACCCCTACCACCATTATCCCCAGCCCCACCACTACCCAATTTTCTCCCGCCTCCTCACCCTCACCCTCAGGGGATGCGGCACTGGCCTCCCAGTCCCGCCCTGCCGCGCCGCCGTGAAGGAGGGCGACGCCACGCCGCAGTGGCAGCTCGACTTCCTGGGGCCCGACCCTCACCCGCGGTCCGGCGACGACGAGGACGACGACCCGCTCCCCGCCGCCAGCACCGACTGGTGCGTCCGCGCGCGCCGCTCCGCGCTGCGCTCCATCGAGGCCAGGGGCCTCACGCCGTCGCTCCAGCGCATGGTCACCCCGCCCAAGAAGAAGAAGAAGAAGAAGCAGAAGAAGAGGGTCCTCGGCAGGAAGCCCCGCAAGCACGACGCCGACGAGGAGCCGCTGCCGGGCGAGGACGAGTTCGACAGCGACGAGGAGGCGACCCTGGACGACCTCGACCTCCGGGTCGCGCAGCTCGGGGACGGCCTGTTCGACGAAAAGCGGCAGAGGAACAGGGAGCGCTTCATCCAGACGCTCTCCAGCTTCGCCGCCGCGCCGTCCAACCGGACCAAGGAGGTGGCCCTCAACAGGGACATCGTGCAGGCGCAGACCGCCGAGGAGGTGCTGGCGCTCACCGCCGACGTCGTCGCGGCCGTCGCCAAGGGTCTCAGCCCCTCCCCGCTCACCGCGCTCAACATCGCCACCGCGCTCCACCGCATCGCCAAGAGGATGGAGGCCGTGTCCATGGTGCAGACGCACCGGCTCGCCTTCGCGCGCCACAGGGACATGTCCATGCTCGTGGGGCTGGCCATGATGTCCCTCCCGGAATGCTCGCCGCAGGGCGTGTCCAACATCTGCTGGGCCTTGTCCAAGATCGGGGGCGACCTGCTCTACTTGCCGGAGATGGATAGGATTGCCGAGGTGGCCATCTCCAAGGCTGATGATTTCAACGCGCAGAATGTCGCCAATGTCGCCGGAGCATTTGCCACCATGCGCCAGTCAGCACCAGGCCTTTTCTCAGCATTGGCACAGAGAGCAGCAAAACTGGTGCACACCTTCAAGGAGCAAGAGCTTGCTCAATTCCTGTGGGGATGTGCTTCTCTTAATGAATGTCCCTATCCTCTGCTCGACGCACTTGATGCTGCTTTCCAGGATGCTGCCAGCTTCAAATGTAATATCTATGATCCATCATCGTCAGACATGCAGCAGAACGCTGCCAAAGAAGCTTCTAGCGAAGAATATGGTAACAATTCTCATGCGCTAAACTTTAGTCGAGATCAGCTTGGCAATATTGCTTGGTCATATGCTGTTCTTGGGCAACTGGACCGCCAGTTCTTCTCACATATCTGGAACACTCTGAGTCAACACGAAGAGCAGCGAGTCTCTGATCAGTATAGGGAAGACATAATGTTTGCATCACAGGTATATCTTGCAAATCAGTCTTTGAAGCTTGAATATCCGCATCTCAATATGGGCTTAAGGGATGATCTGGAAGAGAAAATAACAAAAGCGGTGAAGAGCAAACGGTTCAATCAGAAGACGACCTCCCTGTTTCAGAAGGATGTCGGCCGTCTTTTATATAGTACCGGACATGAATGGGTTAGAGAATATACGGTGGATGGTTACACTGTCGATGCAGTGTTAGTTGATGAGAGGCTTGCATTTGAGATAGACGGGACGACACACTTCTCAAGGAATTTAGGTACCCTCTACTATTGATGTTTGTTGCTTTCTGTGCTTTACTTACCATTTCTGATAAAGAATTATAGGCTGTCCATTTTCTTCTTGTTTCCCTACTTGATTCTGTATCTCAAAGCAGAAACTAATGCAGATGTGTACCTGTTTTTCAGGCACACCATTAGGTCACACGGCATTTAAAAGGCGTTACATAACCACTGCTGGATGGAAATTAGTTTCCTTGTCTCACCAAGAGGTTAGTCACACCTTGAAGATGGTAACCATTAGTAAATTTTACAAATTTATTGTTTAATCTGTCATTGATTTACAAAGAAATTTCACAACTAATCTATATTGTGTCATATCTTCCAGAACTTCATATGCCACCATCTCAAATCAATGTTCTGTTTTGTTTTTCAAAAGAAATGGCTTCTCTCTATTATTGATGTTTATCTGTAAACTCACATGAACTTGTTGGACAGAAAAAAAATAATCTTGTTCTGCATTTTGTGCTCTCATATGAACTTTAGGGACATTTAGTAGCTTGACTTGGATTTCAGCATTAGTTTTCTGAGTTCTCTGAATAGGTGAGAATGTTTATTTTAAGACTTCCTGTGATAATATAGTAAGAGTTTTTTCCCCCTGAGAATCATTAGTGTGTCATATTAATTAATCTGTTGTGTTTTGCAAAGGAAATTCATATGCCACTGTCTGAAATTAATGTCTTGTTTTGTTTTGTTTTCCAAAAGAAAAGGCTTCTCTCTGTTATCCATGTTTATCTGTAATGAACTCACACAAACTTGTACCGGCAAATAATGTTCTTGTTCTGCATTTTGTGCACTTATATGAACTCAAGGACATTTGACCCCTGACTTGGATTTCAGCATTAGTTTTCTTAGTTACCTGAATAGTTCAAAATATTTGTTATATTAAGAGTTTGTGTTCCTTGGCAATCACAGTGGGAGGAGCTTCAAGGTGAGACTGAGCAAATGGAGTATCTGAGGAGAATTTTAGGCATTGATGCAGAATAAGTGCAACCGTTGGACATTTGACGCCACGAGCTCTGCCAACACGAACAACACCGCTGGAATTGCAAACAATTTGTGGTGGATCCAGCTTAGGGCTTCGCAGGGCACGGTGTTTATTGGGCGCAACTTGTAGCTTGAAGGCTTAGCGTGTCAGAAGCCGTTGTGATGAGATATAGTTATGTTTTTGTTTGTTTAGGAAGCATGTGAGATATCTGTATACCCTGAACTATTCTGTATCATGTGCTAGTTTTGGGGGAACTGTTTAGTGCTGAAACACATAAGATGGATCAGGTTGGCATATGTTGTACTGTCTGAGAACTCTTGATGATAGAATGGCATTGGAAGTTATACACCAAACAATTTATTCAGATGTGCATTGAGAACTGAAAAGTGAAAACGGACTATAATCTGGTCCTTCTGCCTGGAGTGTAAAATGCTCAAGTGTTGAACTACACGTGTAAATGTTCAAGTGTTGGCCTACAAGTATAAATGTTCAGTGTTGAACTACAAGGAAAGGCACATGGTAAGGTAGCCAGTACATAATGCAACATTGACAAATATGTTCTTGAATCTTGACTGCAGCATTGCAAACGAAATGTGTTCAGTCGTCCGTGAGAAGCCTCTGCATAATGAGTTCCACGACAGCGGGGGCATCGACCGTGACAGCAACCTTCACAGTCGGCTTACCACACCATGCTGTTATCTCCCCATATGTTTTCTTGGTATTGTCAAAAACGGTGAGACCCTTTGTGATTCCATCCGTCTGAACCCTCACCACTCCTTCCGTGTAAGTCATCAGCGACGGATCTACAGCGGCAAGAAGAGTTGTGGGATCATGAAGATATACTCCTGCAACCATTTCATCATACTTACAAAATCAGTCATTAAAGTCTCTTTAATTGTTCAGCTTCTCATCATCAAGTGATCCATCCAAGTTAAGTGTGTACCGACTGGTTGCTTTCATACTGACCTGTTATGGAGTAGGCGTCCATGTGATAATCATAATAATAACCCAGTATATTGCTCAAGTAGCGAGCATACTTGCTATCGGACTGTTCAAGCTTCTTCCGGTCGACATCTGCAGACATGTCATAATGTGATGTTTTCTAGTACATGGCAACTGTTAATATCATACATAGATTCATCAAACAGGAGGTGATACATCTATGCAACCTAACCATCTGTAGTCATACATAGCTACCTTTTAATTGAACGGTTACCAATCAAGACCAAGCGACAATTGAATTTAAATCCCTCTAAGCGAACAAAGCACTCGGTGTCAAAATGGGTGTCTCTATTTTTCGAAAATATATCTTCTAAGCTAGTATAGTTGGAAAAACAACTAGAACCAAACTCATGCCTTATGTTATTAACCAAACGTTTGCACTGCTGCTGTTAACCACTGTATGATTAACTCAAGAAAAAGGCATCATGTAATCATGAGGAAAGAAAAATATATCAGGCTATATATGAAAATCACAAATAGTATCATCTTGCTGTTTTCAGCCCTGATATATAACAAGGTCTCAAAAGTAACAAGGTACAGTAGTAACAGCTCCGGACAGCAAGAGAATTACCAGAAAGGAGTACTTGGTGCGTAATGTTAATTCCGATGGCCAAAATATCCGCGCCGCAGGTAAAAACTATATCAGCCGCATCAGGATCGCCAAATATCTGTTTAATAAAGATAACCAATTAACCAGTGAAGGCAGGATGATGAATTGTTGGAATTGTAGCTTGCACTTATTAAATCAATGCTCTGAAACAAGAAGCCAGTGACATAAAGCGTGTTGTTCTCTGAATTCTGAGGGAAGCGTGACAGGGCAACACCATCTAACAAGAATCTGATAGGACTAACTCACATTTGCCTCGGCTGCAGGGTTGACATTTCCATTAACTGAATATGCGCCACCCAGGATAATAATCTGCCCAATCTTCTTGGGGAAAGAAGGGTCAAGCTCGACGGCCAGCGCAAGGTTGGTGAGGGGGCCGAGGGCGACGACGGTGACCTGTCCGGGGTAGAGATTCGCCTGCTCGACAAGGAAGGCGGCGGCGGACTGGTCCACCGCCTTGCCGGCCGGCGGAGGGAAGTTCTGGTTGCCGAGCCCGTCCGAACCGTGGACGAAGCTGGCAATCCGCAGCTTGGTGGCTTTCTGAATATTGTTCATGGTGGAGCACACAGACATTCAGTTGCAGTTAGCAAAGATGTCAGACATTTAACTGAAGAATGAGATGTTAAACATACATATATACAGAATGTACTGAACTAAGGGCACCTTGATTGTTACATGGGACCCCTCTGCGACGGGGATGTCGGTCCTCCCAGCGGTCTCCAGCTGAAATCAAGCTAGAGATGTACTCGATTAGCATCAGAAAGATCCATTGATGAAAGCTGAAAGTCAAAATGCGAGGGAGGGAGTGGGGTGGGGTGGACCGACGAGGTGCAGCGCGTTGCGGGTGGCGAGGGCGGTGTAGACGTTGCCGAAGATGGTGGTGAGGCCCACCACGTCCAGCTCCGGCGACCTCAGCGCCACGAATATGGCCATGGCGTCATCTGCGGTTCAGTTCATCCATCCCCCGCGAGTTTGCAATGCGAGATTGATTAGGATGGATGAAAAACAAGAAGAGGAATGAGAGAGGGGTGGAGAACAAGATGGATGGATACTGACCGATCCCTGGGTCGGTGTCGATGATGACCTTCTTCTTCTTGGTCACGGCGGCCATGGGCGTGGATCCCTGGATCGGATTCTTGGGGATCGGGGCAGCGTCGGTTGTGCAGGCGGATCGAGCGAGGTGGAGAAGAAGATATGGACACGTCTCGCTCACAGGCAGCTCAACTTGGAAAGAGAGAGAGAGAGAGAGAGAGCGGCGCTGCTGACCTTTCCGGACGGTATATCCCAAAAGGAAAGGCTGTTGCAGATCCACGGGGCCCCAGCCCAGATCCCACCCATGGTTCCAATGGACAGCCTTGTCACGATCATTTCCCTGTTTTTAGAGCAGTATAAACCTTTTTTTAGGGGAGGGGTACACATCAGACATGCACAATCTAAGTAAATTTTTTCAAATGCTAACAGTCTGCCTAAACTCTTAAAAGTGCGTGTGCGTGCACTAAAACGAAGACTCGAGCACACGCTGCGATGGCCGTCCGATCCGTCGCGATCCGCGCGCGGTCGGTCCCAGGTATAACATGGTCGGGGCGAGGGCGAGCGTTTCGTCGCTGGTGGTGGGTTCAGGTGGAATATGGTCGAGACGGAGCGACTCGCCTAGGTGGGGCCCGCCATTATCTCCTCTCCTGCAAACGGCTCTCTCCCTCATTCGGCGGTGTGGGCGGTTCCTTCTTCCCCTTTCCCTCGCCCAAATCGCCCCAAATCGAAGCCTCGCTGCTGCCCAAATTCACCGTAGTCCGCCACACATCGGTTCTCTCGAGAGGCGTTCGGCGTCGTGGGTGGCCGGCGGCCGGAGTTGCTCTACCCCGCGGCACGCTGGCCGCGGGGAGCAGCTCTCGCTCGTGAGCTCGGCGACCGCGCAGTGCTCGACTCGCGGAGGTGGCGGACGATTGCGAAGTGAGGCTGGCCTCGTTTTGTGCGGTGGCGAAGGAAGGAGAAGGTATGTTGACGCGATTTTAACCCCCACCCATGCTCTCATATCTCCATTTCTGGCGATGGGAGTTTCTCCCGTTCGTGGCGTTCTGTCTAGGAGCAACTAGTGCTTCTATCGATTTGCTAGTCTATTTTATGCTCGAGGTAGGTTTTCCCCCGTAGATCACGATGTTTTCGGTAGTGTCGTTGGTTAGGTTAGGTACTGGGTATGAAATCCCCCCCTTAATCTCCATATCCGTCCATGTTTGTTAATGTGAGCGCCGGATTCGTGTGATTTTGTGGTTGAACTAGTTTGAGGGTTCGTGTCCTCCCTCAGCCCTCACTTCACCCCGTGCAGATGCTGTTTCAGCGTTTTTGCTGGTGATTTTTTTTGTAGCAAGCAAGTTTATCACCACCACCAGGCAAGTCATGACACGGGGTGTTAGTAGGGTTTCTCGTGAGCGGGCAAGTTCATGCGAACCGTCAGGCAATTTTATGGCACAAGGGTATTTTGTTAGTGTTTCCTGGGACCAGGCAAGTTAATGCCATTTTTCAGGCAGCTTATGTGCACACGCTTGTTTTATTTTTTTGTGTTTTACTGGTCCAGGGCAAGTTCATGTCAACAGTCAGGCAACTTATGGCAATGGTTTTTTTTGTGTGTTGATAGGAGTGCCATGAAAGCTTCCAACGAGATTCAGATAAAATGTTTATAGCAAGGTGAGAAGTAAACTAGGATCAATTGTTTGTAGGTTGATGCTTGGCCGAGTTGGATTGCCAAAAATTTCACGTTCAATGATCGAAAAAAGGGAGCTACTCCTCCTATGCCATTCATTTCACGTAGGTAGGTGACCGACCAAGGGACCAGGATCCCTGCGGTGGCGCAAGTGAGATCGAATCAACATCACCTCTCACTTACAATCAGAATTTGATAGGCTGCGAGGTTTGTACAGCATGGTGCACGGGCCCTGCCGTCCTGGCCGGGACCCGAGCTGTACCATACTCACCATGCCACCCATTTATATCCACGTTCCTCTCACTCTTCTTCTGGACCAGGCAAGTTAATACCATGTTGTCAAGCAACTTATGTGCACACGGTTGTTTTATTTTTTGTGTTTTACTGGTCCGGGGCAAGTTCATGTCAACAGTCAGGCAACTTATGGCAATGTTTTTTTTGTGTTGATAGGAGTGCTGATAATCAGACTTTTTTCGTGTTGATAATCAGATGATTGCTAGATAACGAGGCATTTTCATCCTAATAATCAGGCAATTTGCATGCTTATAATCAGACTTTTTTCCATGGTGACAATCTTTTTGGTATGTAACTGCTTTTTTAAACTGCTTTTTTACAGGTAAAGATGACTAAATAAAGTAAAAAAGCGTGATCAACAGCAAGCTGAACGGGGGGTATTCCTTCTGATTTTTGCTACGTAAATAGCATTTTTTTTCTTTGGTTGCTACTTTTTTTGTTACATAAATTTGTGATTTTATTACAGGCACCTAGAACAGAAGAGCAAGGTGGTTCAACAACTCATGTTTACAAACGCAAGCGCCAGAAGCGGGTCATAAACCGGGGGAAGCGGCCTGCGAATATTGATAGCAACGAAGCAGAACCAGTAGGAGGTGATTATGAAGATGATGTTACACAAGATGAACAACCAAAGAAAAAAACGAAAAGTGACTGAAAATGAGGTATCCCTCCCCCTACCCCCTCCTCCCACGACCATATTGAAGGAAATATGCCCTAGAGGCAATAATAAAGTTATTATTTATTTCCTCATATCATGATAAATGTTTATTATTCATGCTAGAATTGTATTAACCGGAAACATGATACATGTGTGAATACATAGACAAACACAACGTCACTAGTATGCCTCTACTTGACTAGCTCATTAATCAAAGATGGTTATGTTTCCTAACCATAGACATGTGTTGTCATTTGATTAATGGGATCACATCATTAGGAGAATGATGTGATTGACATGACCCATTCCGTTAGCCTAGCACTTGATCATTTAGTATGTTGCTATTGCTTTCTTCATGACTTATACATGTTCTGTAACTATGAGATTATGTAACTCCCGTTACTGGGAGGAACACTTTGGTGCTACCAAGCGTCACAACGAATCGGGTGATTATAAAGGAGTACTACGGTGTCTCCAAAGGTACATGTTGGGTTGGCGTATTTCGAGATTAGGTTTTGTCACTCTGATTGTCGGAGAGGTATCTCTGGGCCCTCTCGGTAATGCACATCACTATAAGCCTTGCAAGAAATGTAGCTAAATGAGTTAGTTACAGAATGATGCATTACGTAACGAGTAAAGAGACTTGCCGGTAACGAGATTGAACTAGGTATTGGATACCGACGATCGAATCTCGGGCAAGTAACATACCGATGACAAAGGGAGCAATGTATATTGTTATGCGGTTTGACCGATAAAGATCTTCGTAGAATATGTAGGAGCCAATATGGGCATCCAGGTTCCGCTATTGGTTATTGACCGAGAATAGTTCTAGGTCATGTCTACATAGTTCTCGAACCCGTAGGATCCACACGCTTAACGTTACGATGACAGTTTTATTATGAGTTTATAAGTTTTGATGTACCGAAGTTTGTTCGGAGTCCCCGATGTGATCACGGACATGACGAGGAGTCTCGAAATGGTTGAGACATAAAGATTGATATATTGGACGACTATATTCGGACACCGGAGTGCCGGAGGGGTTACCGGAACCCCCCGGAGAAGTAATGGGCCTTATGGGCCTTAGTGGAGAGAGAGAGGGGGGCAGCCAGCATGGGCCGCGCGCCCTCTCCTCCTCTGGTCCGAATTGGACTAGGAGGGGGGGGGGGCGGCGCCCCCCTCTTTACCTCTCCCTCTCCCCCTTCCTTTCCCCCTCCTAGTAGGAGTAGGAAAGAGGGAGTCCTACTCCTACTAGGAGGAGGACTCCTCCTCCTTGGCGCGCCCACAAGGGCCGGCCGGCCTCCCCCTTGCTCCTTTATATACAGGCGGGGGCACCCTAGGACACACAAGTTGATCTACGGATCGTTCCTTAGCGTGTGCGGTGCCCCCTCCACCATATTCCACCTCGGTCATATCATCGCGGAGTTTAGGCGAAGCCTGCGCGATAGAACATCATCATCGTCACCACACCGTCGTCTTGTGGAACTCATCCCCGACGCTTTCTTTGGATCGGAGCCGGGATCGTCATCGCTGAGCGTGTCTGAACTCGGAGGTGCCGTATGTTCGGTACTTGGATCGGTCGGATCATGAAGGCGATGGCGACATCAACAGCGTTGTCATAGCGCTTCGCTTACGGTCTCACGGGTGCGTGGACAATACTCTCCCCTCTCGTTGCTATGCCATCACCATGATCTTGCGTGTGCGTAGGAAATTTTTGAAATTACTCGTTCCCCAACAATGGCATCCGAGCCAGGTTTTATGCGTAGATGTCATATGCACGAGTAGAACACAAGTGAGTTGTGGGCGATACAAGTCATCTTGCTTACCAAAGCATGTCATACTTTGGTTGGCGGTATTGTGAGATTAAGCGGCCGGACCGACATTACGTGTACGCCACGCGAGACTGGTTTCACCGTTACGAGCACTTGTGCTTAAAGGTGGCTGGCGGGTGTCTGTCTGTCTCACTTTAGCTGAATTGAGTGTGGCTACGCCCGGTCCTTGCGAAGGTTAAAACAGCACTAACTTGACGAACTATCGTTGTGGTTTTGATGCGTAGGTAAGAACGGTTCTTGCTAAGCCCGTAGCAGCCACGTAAAATTGGCAACAACAAAGTAGAGGATGTCTAACTTGTTTTTGCAGGGCATGTTGTGATGTGATATGGTCAAGATGTGATGCTATATTTTATTGTATGAGATGATCATGTTTTGTAACCAAAGTTATCGGCAACTGGCAGGAGCCATATGGTTGTCGCTTTATATTATGAAATGCAAACGCCCTGTAATTGCTTTACTTTATCACTAAGCGGTAGCGATAGTCGTAGAAGCAATAGATGGCGTAAACGACAACGATGCTACGATGGAGATCAAGGTGTCGCACCGGTGACGATGGTGATCACGACGGTGCTTCGAAGATGGAGATCACAAGCACAAGATGATGATGGCCATATCATATCACTTATATTGATTGCATGTGATGTTTATCCTTTATGCATCTTATCTTGATTTGATTGACGGTAGCATTTTAAGATGATCTCTCACTAAAAGTTATCAAGAAGTGTTCTCCCTGAGTATGCACCATTGCGAAAGTTTTTCGTGCTGAGACACCACGTGATGATCGGGTGTGATAGGCTCTACGTTCAAATACAACGGGTGCAAAACAGTTGCACACGCGGAATACTCAGGTTAAACTTGACGAGCCTAGCATATAACAGATATGGCCTCGGAACACGGAGACCGAAGGTCGAGTGTGAATCATATAGTAGATATGATCAACATAGTGATGTTCACCATTGAAACTACTCCATCTCACGTGATGATCGGACATGGTTTAGTTGATTTGGATCACGTGATCACTTAGATGACTAGAGAGATGTCTCTAAGTGGGAGTTCTTAAGTAATATGATTAATTAAACTTAAATTTATCATGAACTTAGTACCGATAGTATTTTGCTTGTCTATGTTTGTTGTAGATAGATGGCTCGTCTTTGTTGTTCCGTTGAATTTTAATGCGTTCCTTGAGAAAGCAAAGTTGAAAGATGATGGTAGCAATTACACGGACTCGGGTCCGTAACCTAAGGATTATCCTCATTCTCTGCACGGAAGAATTACGTCTGGAAGCACCGCTGGGTGCGAACTGCTGGTGATGCAACCGACGATGTTAAGAACCTCCGCACAAGCAAAGCGATGACTACTCGATAGTTCAAGATGCCATGCTTTACGGCTTAGAACGGGTCTTCAACGGCGTTTTGAGCGTCATGGAGCATATGAGATGTTCCAGAGTTGAAGTTAATATTTCAAGCAAATGCCCGGATTGAGAGATATGAAGTCTCCAATAAGTTCTATAGCTGCAGGATGGAGGAGAATAGTTACGTCGGTGAACACATACTTAAAATGTGCGGGTATAATAATCACTTGATTCAAGCGGGAGTTAATCTTCACGATGATAGTGTCATTGATGTAATTCTTCAATCACGCCACCAAGCTACAAGAGCTTCGTGATGAACTATAATATGCAAGGGATGGAAAAGACTATTCCCGAGCTCTTCGCAATGCTAAAAGCCACGGAGGTAGAAATCAAGAAGGAGCATCAAGTGTTGATGGTTAACAAGACCACCAGTTTCAAGAAAAAGGGCAAAGGGAAGAAGAAGGAAACTTCAAGAAGAACAGACAAACAAGTTCGCTCAAGAGAAGAAACCCAAGTCGGACCTAAGCACGAGACCGAGTGCTTCTACTACAAGCGGTGGACTTTGGAAGCGGAACTGCCTCAAGTATTTGGCGGATAAGCGAGGATGGCAAAGTGAACAAAGGTATATATGATATATATGTTATTGATGTGTACCTTACTAATGCTCATGAGAGTACCAGGTATTTGATCTTGGTTACATTGCTAATATTTGCAACTCAAAACAGGACTATGGATTAAGCGAAGATTGGCTAAGGACGAGGTGACGATGCGCGTGGGAAATGGTTCCAAAGTCGATGTGATCGCGGTCGGCATGCTACCTCTACATCTAACATCGGAATTAGTTTTAGACCTAAATAATTGTTATTTGGTGCCAGCATTGAGCATGAACATTATATCTGGATCTTGTTTGATGCGAGACGGTTATTCATTTAAATCAGAGAATAATGGTTGTTCTATTTATATGAGTAATATCTTTTATGGGCATGCACCCTTGAAGAGTTGTCTATTTTTATTGAACCTCGATAGTAGTGATACACATATTCATAGTGTTGAAACCAAAAGATGCAGAGTTGATAATGATAGTGCAACTTATTTGTGGCACGGCCGTTTAGGTCATATCGGTGTAAAGCGCATGAAGAAACTCCATACTGATGGGCTTTTGGAATCACTTGATTATGAATCACTTGGTACTTGCGAACCGTGCCTCATGGGCAAGATGACTAAAACGCCGTTCTCCAGAAATATGGAGTGAGCAACTGATTTGTTGGAAATCATACATACTGATGTTTGTGGTCCAATGAATGTTGAGGCTCGCGGCGGGTATCGTTATTTTCTCACCTTCACAGATGATTTGAGCAGATATGGGTATATCTACTTAATGCAACACAAGTCTGAAACATTTGAAAAGTTCAAAGAATTTCAGAGTGAAGTGGAAAATCATCGTAACAAGAAAATAAAGTTTCTACGATCTGATCGTGGAGGAGAATATTTGAGTTACGAGTTTGGTTTACATTTGAAACAATGTGGAATAGTTTTGCAACTCACGCCACCCGGAACACCACAACGAAATGGTGTGTCCGAACGTCGTAATCATACTTTACTAGATATAGTGCGATCTATGATGTCTCTTACTCATTTACCGCTATCGTTTTGTGGTTATGCTTTAGAGACGGCCACATTCACGTTAAATAGGGCACCATCAAAATCCGTTGGGACGACGCCTTATGAACTGTGGTTTGGCAAGAAACCAAAGTTTTCGTTTCTTAAAGTTTGGGGCTGTGATGCTTATGTGAAGAAACTTCAACCAGATAAGCTCGAACCCAAATCGGAGAAATGTGTCTTCATAGGATACCCAGGAGAGACTGTTGGGTACACCTTCTATCACAGATCTGAGGGCAAGATTTTCATTGCTAAAATCGGATCCTTTCTAGAGAAGGAGTTTCTCTCGAAAGAAGTGAGTGGGAGGAAAGTAGAACTTGATGAGGTAACTGTACATGCTCCATTATTGGAAAGTAGTTCATCACAAGAACCGGTTCCTGTGACAACTACACCAATCAGTGAGGAAGCTAATGATATTGATCATGAAACTTCAGATCAAGTTTCTCTCGAACCTCGTGGGTCTACAGAGTAAGATCTGCACGAGTGGTGCGGTAATCCTATTACGAAGTCATGTTACTTGACCATGATGAACCTACGAACTATGAGGAAGCGATGATGAGCCCAGATTCATAAAATGGCTAGAGGCCATGAAATTTGAGATGGGATCCATGTATGAGAACAAAGTATGGACTTTGGTTGACTTGTTCGATGATCGGCAAGCCATTGAGAATAAATGGATCTTTAAGAAGAAGGCGACGCGATGGTAATGTAAGCGTCTATAAAGCTCGACTTGTTGCAAAAGGTTTTCGACAAGTTCAAGGGGTTGACTACGATGAGACTTTCTCACCCGTAGCGATGCTTAAGTCTGTCCGAATCATGTTAGCAATTGCTGCATTTTATGATTATGAAATTTGGCAAATGGATATCAAAACTGCATTCTTGAATGGATTTCTGGAAGAAGAGTTGTATATGATGCAACCAGAAGGTTTTGTTGATCCAAAAGGTGCTAACAAAGTATGCAAGCTCCAGCGATCCATTTATGGACTGGTGCAAGCATCTCGGAGTTGGAATAAACGCTTTGATAGTGTGATCAAAGCATATGGTTTTATCTGAGACTTTTGGAGACGCTGTATTTACAAGAAAGTGAGTGGGAGCTCAGTAGCATTTACGATATTATATGTAGATGACATATTATTAATTGGAAATGATATAGAATTTCTGGATAGCATAAAGGGATACTTGAATAAAAGTTTTTCTATGAAAGACCTCGGTGAAGCTGCTTACATATTGGGCATCAAGATCTATAGAGATAGATCAAGACGCTTAATAGGACTTTCACAAAGCTCATACCTTGATAAAATTTTGAAAAAGTTCAAAATGGATCAGGCAAAGAAAGGGTTCTTGCCCGTGCTACAAGGTGTGAAGTTGAGTTAGACTCAATGCCCGACCACAACAGAAGATAGAGAGAAAATGAAAGATGTTCCCTATGCTTTAGCCATAGGCTCTATCATGTATGCAATGCTGTGTACCAGACCTGACGTATGCTTAGCAATAAGCTTGGCGGGAAGGTACCAAAGTAATCCAGGAGTGGATCACTGGACAACGGTCAAGAACATCCTGAAATACCTGAAAAGGACTAAGGATATGTTTCTCGTATATGGAGGTGACAAAGAGCTAGTCATAAATGGTTACGTCTATGCAAGCTTTGACACTGATCCGGACGATTCTAAATCGCAAACCGGATACGTATTTTTATTAAACGGTGGAGCTGTAAGTTGGTGCAGTTCTAAACAAAGCGTCGTGGCGGGATCAACATGTGAAGCGGAGTACATAGCTGCTTCAGAAGCAGCAAATGAAGGAGTCTGGATGAAGGAGTTCATTTCCGATCTAGGTGTCATACCTAGTGCATCGGGACCAATGTAGATCTTCTGTGACAATACTGGTGCAATTGCCTTGGCAAAGGAATCCAGATTTCACAAGAGGACCAAGCACATCAAGAGACGCTTCAATTCCATCCGGGACCAAGTCCAGGTGGGAGACATAGAGATTTGCAAGATACATACGGATCTGAATGTTCTGAGACCCATTGACTAAGCCTCTCTCACGAGCAAAACATGATCAGCACCAAGACTCCATGGGTGTTAGAATCATTCTTGTGTAATCTAGATTATTGACTCTAGTGCAAGTGGGAGATGAAGGAAATATGCCCTAGAGGCAATAATAAAGTTATTATTTATTTCCTCATATCATGATAAATGTTTATTATTCATGCTAGAATTGTACTAACCGGAAACATGATACATGTGTGAATACATAGACAAACACAACGTCACTAGTATGCCTCTACTTGACTAGCTCATTAATCAAAGATGGTTATGTTTCCTGACCATAGACATGTGTTGTCATTTGATCAATGGATCACATCATTAGGAGAATGATGTGATTGACATGACCCATTCCGTTAGCCTAGCACTTGATCATTTAGTATGTTGCTATTGCTTTCTTCATGACTTATACATGTTCCTGTACCTATGAGATTATGCAACTCCGTTTACGGAGGAACACTTTGGTGCTACCAAACGTCACAACGAATCGGGTGATTATAAAGGAGTACTACAGGTGTCTCCAAAGGTACATGTTGGGTTGGCGTATTTCGAGATTAGGTTTTGTCACTCCGATTGTCGGAGAGGTATCTCTGGGCCCTCTCGGTAATGCACATCACTATAAGCCTTGCAAGCAATGTAGCTAAATGAGTTAGTTACGGAATGATGCATTATGTAACGAGTAAAGAGACTTGCCGGTAACGAGATTGAACTAGGTATTGGATACCGACGATCTAATCTCGGGAAAGTAACATACCGATGACAAAGGGAATAACGTATGTTGTTATGCGGTTTGGCCGATAAAGATCTTCGTAGAATATGTAGGAGCCAATATGGGCATCCAGGTTCCTCTATTGGTTATTGACCGAGAATAGTTCTAGGTCATGTCTACATAGTTCTCGAACCCATAGGGTCCGCACGCTTAACGTTACGATGACAGTTTTATTATGAGTTTATAAGTTTTGATGTACCGAACTTTGTTCGGAGTCCCCGATGTGATCATGGACATGACGAGGAGTCTCGAAATGGTCGAGACATAAAGATTCATATACTGGACGACTATATTCGGACACCGGAAGTGTTCCGGGTGATTTGGAGAAAACGGAGTGGGAGGGTTACGGAACCCCGAGAAGTAATGGGCCTTATGGGCCTTAGTGGAGAGAGAGAGGGCAGCAAGCATGGGCGCGCGCCTCTCCCCTCTGGTCCGAAGTGGACTAGGAGGGGGGGCGACGCCCCCCTCTTTTCCTCTCCCTCTCCCCCTCCTTTTCCCCCTCCTAGTAGGAGTAGGAAAGAGGGAGTCCTACTCCTACTAGGAGGAGGACTCCTCCTCCTTGGCGCGCCCACAAGGGCCGGCCGGCCTCCCCCCTTGCTCCTTTATATACGGGGGCAGGGGGCACCCTAGGACACACAAGTTGATCTACGGATCATTCCTTAGCCGTGTGCGATGCCCCCCTCCACCATATTCCACCTCGGTCATATCGTCGCGGAGTTTAGGCGAAGCCCTGCGCCGGTAGAACATCATCATTGTCACCACGCCGTCGTGCTGACGGAACTCATCCCCGACGCTTTGCTGGATCGGAGCCCAGGGATCGTCATCGAGCTGAACGTGTGCTGAACTCGGAGGTGCCGTACGTTCGGTACTTGGATCGGTCGGATCGTGAAGACGTACTACTACATCAACCGCATTGTGATAACGCTTCCGCTTACGGTCTACGAGGGTACGTGGATAATACTCTCCCCTCTCATTGCTATGCCATCACCATGATCTTGCGTGTGCGTAGGATTTTTTTTGAAATTACTACGTTCCCCAACACATATGACTATAAAGTCTTTGTTTTCTGACCTACATGTTAGTTTACGTTTTTTTAGCTACTAGCAACTAGCAAACAGTACCATGGGAACAAAATGTGGAGTTGCATTTCATGTTCTAGTTTTCACACATAAGTTGCCTCCATTTTTTCCCATGTAGCAGCAACTCATGCAGTACATGCATCTCAAATCCTTTTTATTTTTGTAAGCTAGGTGGGAGGCAATTTTTTCGTGGTCATGTCCCGGCAACTCATGCTGCATGCACACCTAGCAAACAGTACCATCCCAAAATCTCATATTAGGAGGTGTAGGTTGTAGGCAACTTATGTGATCCATGCATACATAATTTGCACCCTTCTTGTCAATTAAGAAAAAAGGAATTGGAATGCCTTTTTCCCATGTGCCACATGGTACAGATAAAACCAGTGTATGTTTAAGCAAACAAAAAGCGCCAGAAGTTTAAGCACACATAAAAGCATCAGAACTTTTTGTACTAGCAATTTGTTGAGAAAATGAAAAAGAGCAGCCAAGTTCTATGGTATGTTTTAAGCAAAAACAGTGTTGGCAGTGAGCAACTTTTGTGTGTCTGTTCGCGCTAGAACTTGATGTATGCAGTGGGAAAGTGTGTGCATCTATAGTGGTTTTTTAAGCAAATCAAATATTTTCAATAAGCAAGTCGTGTCAGTACATGATAACTGTTTCGATTTTTCTTTCTCCAACTATTGGCTGATGTATATCGAGAGAAACCCGTTGATGTTTTTTTAACTTATTAGATATGCTTAAGCAAATCAGTGTCGCCAGTAAGCAACTCCTGTATATGCTTTTCAAAAGTTCGCCCCCATGTTTTTTGCTCTTGTAGTAGAAATAACTTTAGTTTGTCAATTTTTCAGGGTCCTAGGAACAGGTCATGACCTGCAAGGCTTTTTAATTTGAACAAAGATCTCGACGAAGACCAAAAATATATTATCAGAGACATAGACTTTGGGGGCTTGTTGGATATCACAGCTACAAGCATGCCTGGTGATCTCAGCTAGTGGATCATGAAACACTACGACCCAGAAAAGTCTCAAATTGTTATACCAGATAGAGGCAAAATACAAGTAGATGCAGAAAGTGTTAGGAGGATATGGGGTTTGCCCAACAGTGGCAGGAAAGTATGTTTTGAAATGAATCCAGATGTTATAAGGGAATTCAACAACATTTTCAAGATCGAGGGAAAAAATGCCCCTACATTGACTTCATGGTGTAAAATGATTGTGAAGATGAATGGGGCGTGCGATGACAATTTCCTCCATGCTTGGTTGGCTGTTGCATTCTCCTGCTTCCTTGCCCCAACCACAAGCTTGAGTATCTCACCAAGGTGTTACACTGCTATTCTCGACACAAGTGTTATAAAAGACACCAAGATATGCAACTTTGTTATTGATCAACTAAGATTGACATTCATGGGTTTTGGTGACAAGAAGAAGGCTGTTTGCTGCTGTGTTTTCCATCTAGTTGTAAGTATGAGGAAAATCATTTCTAATGTGTTTTATTTTCTATAGTTTTTCCTTTTCAATACAAGCATGAAAGAGCCATGTGTTTCCAAATAGTTTTTGCAATTTAAAACTTTTACAGATTTTGTACCTAGATTCATTGGATGTTGATGAACCAATACCTGCTACACTTCCAAGGGCACGCATTTGGAATGATGATCTAATAACCAAAGTCATGAAGAAAGACAGGAAAGGTCCAGGAGTGTATGGCAAGCTGCGAGTAAGTTCTTTTCGTTCAAGAATTAATTAATATCAGAACACACATTAATTTGCAAAAAACAATTTATAGGATAAAAACAGAAACAATTTTTTATACAAATTATGCCAAACACATTGTTACAAGTCAAGGCAAGTCATAGTATTAGGACCAACACAACTTGCCTGTGGAAGAAACATATAACTGGGGGTAATAGTTTTCCTTTTCCAAGCAGTACAACACATTTGGATGCTGATTACATTACAGTACTTGCCCAAAAAAATATATTACAGTACTTGCCTGCAATAGAACAGGACTTGCATGCATTACATTAAATTACAGTACTTGCCTAGAAACAGAACATAACTTGCCTACATTTTTACTTTGTAGTTCTGCATTGTACATAGGAAATAACCTAGCTAGATCCTGAAACTATGACTGTTATGTTTTGCCGTTTTTTTTCAGACAATAATGGGAAATCTGTATACAATAGTGGGAAATGTGTAGTTCATTCTATCAGTTTTTCCAGTCCAAAACAGGGAACCTTCATAATGTACTACTTTCCTTTTCTTTGATCGAAAAATGGAAAATCCAAAGTGAAACCGAGGGCAATTTATACTATAAACATAGGCAAGTTATACTCTGACCTATACGGCGTTGATCATATGGTGTTCATTTATTTTTTTGCCTTGTTTTTGGTTTTGATGAAAACAGCTCAAGACTGAATTTTCACGGTGAGCAAACGACAGTTTGTTTGGAAGCTTGGAGCACGTTTCAAAATTTGTTGCAGCTAGGTTGCCTGAAAGTTACGACAGCTATGTAAGTTCCAATAGCAAGAAAGTCCTTTATATGTTTTATCACTACATTTTGGATTTTTTCTGATCCCAATGAGTTTAGTATCTGACACACATTTATGTTTTTTTGTTTTTGGTGTGCAGAAGCAAAATAGGATAACATGAATGGTTCATGAAATGTGCACTGAAATGTCACATGCTATCGGGAAGCTCATAGTGGGCATAGGGAAGCTTGACGAGGGGCAACCTCGCTCAAGCAAGAACATAGACATTAACCCACAGGCAAGTGAACATACCAGTTCTCGGAGGAAGCGAGCAACACCTAGAGTGATTGAACACAACTCAAGTGAGGATGAGGAATCATTCAAGTCAGACGAAGAGAGCGAGGATGAGTACGATGATGAAGACAATGAATCAGAACAAGGCAGTGGTAACTCGAGGGATGACAGCGGTGATGACGGTTCAGATGATGATGATGACAACACTAGTCATGGAGGCAATGTCAGACACAATTCTGCCGAGGATGATGCCGATAAGGATAGTGAGGAGCCACATGAAACAACAGAAAACAAGGACGACAGTGGAAAGGACAGCGGCAATGTGCAAGGAGGGAACGACAGTGACCCCCAAGTTGATGAGGAAGGTAAACAAGGACGATGTGCCAAAAAGCAAGGCAGCTGAAGATGACGAGACAGATAAAGTTGGTGAAGATGAGGACAGTGAGGACCAAGTCAAGAAGGGTGGAGGCAAGAAAAACGATGATGGAAATGGAGATGATGAGGACCATGACGGAGGAGCCAATACAGGAGGATGCAGCCGGACAAACAATTCTGATGGAGATGAAGGAGGAGGAAGTTCAAGCAGCAGCAGGGACGGCGACTCGGGATCAAATTTCTTTGTCAAGCAAAATGAAAGCAAACAACAAGCAGGAGATGCTACAGAAACATTTTCCCTTATAGTTTTTGTCAAGATGGAGTTCAAGAAGCAGTGGGACCCCTTTCAAAAGGAACTTGAAGTGCCACAAGTGTTTGATGGGCGGAAACCCCACTCATATGTGAGCACATTATTTGATCAGATGGTGTTTCGCGAGGAGGAAAGAGAAACATGCATCAAATTCAATCCTGAGGAGTTATGCCCCCCCCCCAAAGACAGACTGAACTCATGCAAGCAGTTTATGGAATAAATCTGCCGCAAGCATTACTGTCAGTTGCACCAAGGAAGCAAACGAGAGTGTCATCCAACCTGAATCCAAACCCTATTGCAGCTGCAGAAAGGATGGAACCCACTTGTCTGAAACCATCACTCAAACATAGAGGCCAAACTGAAAAATTTCAACAGGTAACTATGTTGGCTAACAAGGCAAGTCAAGCAAAATGTCAGACAACTTACAGTGTTCAGAAGCCGGTTGAGCAAGGCTGCAAAACTGGCACTATCAAGCAAGCAAGTTCAATGGGGAAGTTGCCCACCACAGGAGTGAAGTTGCTTGATGAGAACCGACACCTTGACAACTTTCCAGACTCTGGTACAAAACAATAATGACAAGTGGATGTGTTGCCTAGGTCTGTTGTTAAGTTGTCTGCAAAGAGTCCTCAGGTTGATCCCGTGCAAAGGAATGATGCAAAACAACCAGTCCCTTTTGAGAAGTTGCCCAACAATGTTATTGAGTTGCCTCCGAGGAGCCAGCAACCTGCCACTTCATACATGACTGGTGGAATAAAACCAGTGCCAGAGGAGAAGTTGCCTAGCCATGTTGCTGTTTTGGCTGCAAGGACCCCTCAACTTGCCAATTCAACTACGATGGATGGGAAACAAACAATGCCCTTGTCAAACCAGAACTTGCCGAATACTATTACTGACTTGCCTGCAAGGAACCACCAACCTGCCACCTCAGATATGACCGGTGGAAAAAAAGCAGTGCCAGATAACAAGTTGCATGGCACTGAATAGATGATGCCTGCAGGGACTGATGTAAGACATGTAGGACCAGTAGCAAAGTTACTGAAGACTAACCTGAGTTTGCCTCCAACACACTTCCAAGGTGATGCAAACAAGGAGAACTGGCCACCGGTACCACACAAGCATCAAACTGTTGATATAGCCAAAATAAATGAAATTATAGACAAGTGTGTTGCTCCAACAAATGCTCCCATCCACATCCCACCACAGAGAATAGTTGAAGAGCCAGCCAACGAACTCAAGAGTAGAAGGGTGTCCGGGATATGCGATGACTACTGCCCATCTCCAAGTTTTGGAGTGATTTACGATGAGTTGGAACCTGGCCTTAAGGAAGGAGATAAGGACATCAACAAATGGGATGAAGTTCTTAACATGCAAACAGAGGATATCGCAACAGCGAGCATAAGAGAAGTAATAAACCTTGATGATGATGTGTGGGATGCAGAGGAACTAGAGGCAGCGTGTGCTCAAGCAGAGCGAAGGGGGGAAGAATCAGTTAATTGTGCTATGTTCAGTACACCAGAGAAAATCATCAATGAAATAGATGTGGGGTCAGGTGGTAAGTTTTCTAGCAGTAGCAGTTCAGGGGAGGTAATTACCAACAAATTTGAGAGGAGGCTCATCAAGCCATCAGCATCTTTGAGATCACCTTTCACGGGCATTGACAACAAAAAGGAATTCTATTGCAAACCCAAAGCCAACCGCTTATATGCATCTGTTATTTTGCATGCAAGGCGCGGTGCAGAAGAATCACCCGATACAGATAACAAGTATGTACCGTCACCATCTTCATTGTTTGTTTTTTCAGGTAGCTACAATACTCATGTATAGGCAAGTTTACTTTTTCATGCTTTTATTTTTGTCATGTGCAAATTTATTGTACATCCCAAGACTCATCGAATTCGATGGATACTTTGTAACTGTGAGCGAGCTCGCGGAGTCCATGAAGTGTGGTGGTTTCGTTGTTTCGCATGTCTTCCAAGTTGGGTTGTAGTCTATAATTTACAACTTGCCAGCAGACTCAAAGAAGGTTATCATGCCAGTTAAATTCTCAGTAAGAGATGCACCCTATAGTGGCTTTTTTGCCCTTGCTCCCCTTCTTGATGGAGATTTGTACTACAACCAATGGAAATTTCATCATTTGCTCCATTTCTGTCTATCTGTTTTCTACAAGTCAGGTTACACCAGATGATATGGAATACAAAAGAGATTACTGCCAGGTTTAACAAGTCAAATCACTTGGACCGAAAAGACATGGTGAGTACACTATTTTTGTTCTTTTAGTCTGCTGGCAAGTGTAACAAGCTGCGACTACTTGCTTCAAAAAATAGAAGGTAACAAGCTGCGACTTTTTCTTTGCCCTGTAATTACCTAAACCACTAGTTGCCTCATCATTTTTGCACGTGCTTGCATCATCATCTTCCAAAAATTCTTGCCTCAAATCTAGTTGGCAAGCTATTTATTTTGTTCTCGTAGAATGACAAGTCTAGCCCAAATTTTTAGAGAGCCACAAACTTAACCTTTTTTATTCGATGCACCTTTACTTCAGGAAAGAACTTGTGTAACATGAAACTCAAGAAAACCACAAACTTGCCTGCTATGAAACATGTAGTTGCCTCAATTGTAGCTGTAAGTTGCTTGCTTTTTTTGAAGCAAGAATTACCTGATCCAGTAGTTGCCTCATCAATTACAAGTACTTTCCTCATCATCTTACAAGTTGTTGCCTCAAAATATAGTTGGCAAGTTGTTTATGTTCATTTTCTGTAGATTGACAAGTCTAGCTCAATTTTTTAGAGAGCCTCAGTCTTAACCTTTTTATATTCGTTGCACCTTGCTTCAAGGGAAGAACTTGTGTGACATGAAAGTTAAGAAAACCACAAACTTGCCTGCTATGAAACATGTAGTTGCCTCAGTTGTAGATGTAAGTTGCTTGCTTTTTATTTTTTGCTTGAATTACCTGAACCAGTAGTTGCCTCATCATCTTGCAAGTTCTTGCATCAAATATAGTTGGCAAGTTGTTCATGTTCTTTTCTGTAGAATGACATGTCTAGCTCAATTTTATAGATAGCCTCAGTCTTAACCTTTTTATATTCGTTGCGCCTTGCTTCAAGGAAACAACCTGTGTAACATGAAACTTAAGAAAACCACAAACTTGCCTGCTATGAAACATGTAGTTGCCTCAGTTGTAGCTGTAAGTTGCTTGCTTTTTATTTTTTGCTTGAATTACCTGAACCAGTAGTTGCCTCATCAAAAAGTGTTTGCCCTCTTTTCTTTTTCTGAGTACTTTCTTCTCAAATTGCCTCATATTTTTTTACAAGCATCTTATATTGTTTTTCTGGAAATGCTTTTCTATCCATATTATGTTTCATATCCTAGAGAACATTGACCCAGAAAAACCAGTATGAGGGAATCATTAATGGGTGTTCAATTTGAACATAAGAGACAAGAGGTTTGAAGTCCTTGATTCCTGGAGGACACTAGATAATCCTGTCTTGGACAAGAACGCTAGATTGATAGCAGCAACTGTTCGTACTTTATAGGAGCATCATTATGGCCACTCACGTGTTGTGCTGGATAAGTTTCTGCTAGTCAACATCGATGTCCGGAGGTAGAACAATGAGTAAGCAACTTTTCCCAATATCAATTATTCAGAAACCAGTTTTTACTTATGTGCAGTTTCTTAAACAAGTTTTTCGTGCCTCCTGTGTGTTACAAACAACACTGGCTGTGGCATTTACGGGCTGACGAACACCAACAAATGGGTTGCTAGGGCTGTTCCAAAATACGAACCAAGTGATATTCCAAATATCAGGAAGCAGCTGACAAGCATCTGGGTCTGAGATATTCGCAACAAAGCTCCTTGTAAGGAAATCCTAGAACTACCGTAGGTATGTTTATCACACCTTTCTTTTTTTGCACTCACTCGAATTTTGCTATTTTTTGAACAACAAGTACCTATGGGATCATAGTTCATGTACTTGTTCAAAGTTGGAATGCAAGAAATATTTTTGAAACTAGACAAACTTATTTAAGAATAGCAGGCTAGTTATAGAAATGCTAGAAAATAGTGCTTCCGTTTTGCGCAAATGTTTACCAACTACTACTTTTCTTAAGCAAGGGAAAGAAACGTATATATGGTCGCAGCAAGGACAAATGAAAAATCAACACCAAGTATCAACTAGGGCACAAATTAGTTCTAAGTTGCCCAAAATGTCAATACAGTTTCATGAGCTTTCTCATTGAACAATGACAAAAAAACTTGGGGGCGTTTTTTCACTCCATCCTCATTTGGCTCCCGTTTTTTCGCTTCCTTCTTTGGCCTTCACACCAACCTTGCCTCACAGCTCGCTGCATTATGGTCAACAGAACCATAGAAACTACATTTGTTCTTCCTTTTGGGGTGTAGTTCCAGTGATGATTCAATTTGTTTAGACTTTGCTCTCCCTTTCGTGTTGGACTTTGGTGGGTCCCTTGGAATAGTTGGAGTAGGTGCAGAACCTCGAGGGCTGTTAGGCTGCAGTGGAACAGGAGCACCTGAGCCTCCAGCACCCTCTGAGGGCGGCGGCGGAGGAGGAGCACTAGTAGTTGTTTGCGTATTCCCACTACGAGCTGGAGCAGGTGCTTGCGCCGAAAACAATGGTGGCTGAGGAGGAGCATCAGTAGCTATTTCAGGCTGAGTGCGTCTGGCACGCGCAACCGCTGGAGGCTTATTTTTCTTGGTCAATTTTAGGCGTGTAAGCTCTGTCCGAGCTACACGCATATGCTTCTTCAGAACTTCTGCAGCAGCATCGGATGCACAGGAAACTTTGGCCAAGCTTGCAAAATCCATCTGCAGGTTCGTATGTCACATTTGCCTCTTTGACAAAGGGGGCATTTCCTCTGCTTGTTCTTGGACAGCGGGGGCGCATCAGGAACTGCAAGGGGAGTCCACCTCTGAAGAATGTATTGCGCTGGTATTTCATCCACTCCAAGGTGGGTAAATACCTTCAAGATATGGCAGCAGAGGATAGCATCTCTGTCCATCTTGTAGCACTCGCAAGTGTAGTTGCCTGCATCACTTTCAACTGACACAAAGTAGTTCCTGTCCCCATATTGGCAACCCATTCCTGACTAGGTTCAAGCTCAAATAAATGTGCACCCCGGGGTCATACATTGTACCTCCCAATTATTTCAAACTCATTACGAAACTTTTTGTACAAGTCTCTAGTGTATGTTTCGTACGCCTGCTTCTCAATGGGAAAAGGTGACCACAAATCAGTTTGCAAGTTCTCTGCCCTATAATCTTGCGCACCCTCCCGCACAAGCACATGTGTTTGAATCTTTTCATACTGCTTCACAAAGTTTAGGATAGAGCCATGCGGGTTCACATACCGCTTCAGCGCAGCATTGAACCCCTCGCTTCTTTGTGTCGATTGCAGGAATGGGTAGAACCGGTGCTTGAAGTAGCATGACACCCATGTTGCACGGTACTCGTAGAGTTTGTCAAAGTGTGTGCCAATAGCAGCCTGATATTTCATCATTAGAGCAGCCCATTTTGCCTCAAATTCTTCTGGTGTGAAGCTAAAGTCTACACATGTTTTGAAATCCTTTGACAGACCAGTCTTCCTTCCCAACATTGACCTGAGATCCTCTTGAGCTTTTTTCATGATGTGCCAACGACATCACCATTGCACACTTCTAGGCAAAATGTTCTTAATCGATTCAGCCATTGTAATATCTTGGTCAGTTATGATGTTGTCAGGTGCTCGACCATTCATTGCTTCAAGAAATGCCCCAAACAACCAATCGAAGCTTGTTTCCAACTCTTGCCTAACAAACCCACACCCCAACATGATCGACTGTCCATGGCAATTGATACCAATGAATGGCGCAAATGGCATGCTATACATGTTTGTCATGTATGTTGTGTCAAAAGAGACACAATCATGATAAGCCTCAGTATACGCCCTACGTGCTACTCCATCAACCCAGAACATATTGACAACCCTACCCTCCTCATCATATTTGACCTTGTAGAAAAAATCAGGGTCATTTTGTTGTTGATCCTTGAAGTAGGCAACTGTCTCAATCATATCTTCCTCCTTTGTGTCAAACTTATTCAAGCCTGATTTCAAACTTGATATCGCTTTAGTTGTGTAAGGCACAATTAGCTCTGAACCATAAAATTCAGACATGATGTTCATCATACGACCTACAACAAAAGGCAGCCAAAGAAAATCAGGCTTCAATGCACAAGTTGCTCAATTTGCATACACAACTTGCCTGACCTATAACTGGCAAGTTGCCTACCTACTAGAGAACCACAAGTTGCTTAAGCTACATACACAACTTGCTTGCCATATAACTGTCAGGTTGCCTACCTAGTAGAAGCCACAAGTTGCTCAGGCTGCATACACAACTTGCTTGACCTACAACTCTCAGGTTGTCTACCTACTAGAGAACCACAAGTTGGCCAAGTTGCATACATAACTTGCTTGACCTATAACTGTCAGGTTGCCAACCTAGTAGAAGCAAAAAGTTGCTAAGGCTGCATACCCAACTTTCTTAACCTATAGCTGCCAGGTTGCCTGTATTTTTTGGGTTGCAACTAGTTGCTGATGCTGTTCTTCCCAAGTTTTTTTTGGGTTGCAACTAGTTGCTGCAGCTGTAAATGCAGAGTGTTTTTTTGCATGAAATGTAAATGCAGATTTTTTGGAATGCTAATGTAGTAATGCAAAATGTATTTTTGAAAAGTGCACACACCAGTGGTCAAATTACAATTATGAAGATTTTTCAGGAATAGTTTCTCTTCTGGAGGGATCCCTTGGTGTGACCGAAGTTACTTAGTTAGTGATGGCTTATCAACCAATGCATGATTGTGTTCAGCAATAAAGAAAACCACTTCCCACCGACCATCCTTTAGCTTCACAACCATCCTTGATCTGCACCCTGTCTGCACTATTGTATCTCGCTTTCTATTCTTGGACTTCTTTTTTTCCTGCACTCATCATGAAGGAAGACAATCTCATCGTTTGCACCATCTTCTGCATCTCCATTAGTGTCCTCAATCACATCTAAGGCAGGGACAGTTTCCGCACCTCCATCATCAACTTTTGGTTTTTGGAATTTGTTGCAAACAAATTGTTGCTTCTCCAACTTTCTAGTTTTTGTGTTTTTCCTAGAAATGTTCATCTTGATTGAAAACCCAAGTCGGAAAGCGTGGGCATTGTAGTGTTCTTGAGCACACTCAAGAGTATCAAACCTCATGCCTATGAAAGGCTCTCATGGTTGGGACCAAGCTTCATCGTCATTATCATTTCCCACAACCCCTTGTCCAATAGTTCCACCTATTTCACCAAACGTTGTTGTGTCATTAAAAGTGTCGCCTTATGTCTGCATAGCTTCTTCAGGCACAACAGGAGCATGTTGGGTACTCATGGGATTAGGTGATTCCCCTACAACCTCATTGTAGACTCCACTAGGTTGTGGGGCATTAGGCTGCGTGCAGTACATGGGGTCTTCAACTCCAATCCCACCCGTAAAACGCACTTCAGAGTGACCATCATCATCAGGCAATTCGTTTAAGTCAATCATCGCAAACCTATTTGACAAAAAAGCAAATAATGATTTTCCAGGCAACTAATAACATAAATGAAGGCAACTCTAGAAGCAAATGTTCAATACAGATTTCATGAAAATAATGAGTGTTCATTTTTTGTCTTGCATTAATATCTTTCAGTGCCCTTCATTCTCCAGCAGTGGCTCTTTTTAATGTTTTTCTATTTTTATCCTTTGTTCTTTATCAGGAAATGCGAAAAAGCAAAAGACATGGCTTATGATTCTCCATTTTCTTCGCGTCTGCTGAAGTTAAAGTGGCAGTTATATCTCCACTTTCCAAATGCACAAACATGAAAAAGGCAGAAGAATACTATGTAGTTTTTCTTTTATTTGTTAGCATTTTTGTGATGTTGTGGACCATATGTGATATGTGTTTCAAACATGCCTGCTTGGACATGACATAGCTTTGTATGACTCGTTTGCAGAACATCCTTATACTACTATGTTGTTCACTTGCCTAATGTCTCATAGCTTTTTGGTTCACTTCTGCCAAAGTTCTATCAGGGTTGCCACAGGTTTTGTATACAGGTTTTACAATTACGAAGTACCATTTTTTATTGGTAGTAAGGTTGTGAAGCTGGCAAAGAAGTCCAAAAGAAGGCAACTTATTAGGTACTTCTTTCTACGTCTCTCATGCTACATATCTTTTCTGCATGACTGAATAAAGAACTTTGTTTACAGCACTTGCCTGCAGTAGAACAGGACTTGCCTACATTTGTATTACAGTAGTTGCCCACATTTTTTATATCACAACACTTGCCTACAAATAGGACATGACTTGTGTGCATTATACCCCAGCCGGCCCAAAATACTTGTCAGAGAAATTGATATGTCTAGACGTATACTAGTTATAGATACATCCAATTTTATACATCTGTCCAACAAGTATTTGGGATGGAAGGAGTACACTTATTTGCATACAGAGTAATTTTTCTCTATGTTACAGTACTTGCCTAGAAAATGTATTTTTTATTCTACTAGTGTTTTACACAACAAAAAACCTGACTAGAACATAGTTGTCCTACAGTTATGTACATTTTCATAGTTTTTCTAACCAAGTCCCGTGCTGTTGACGCCAAACAAGACATGTCTGCTGATCTCATCAAGTTGCCTACCCCCCTATATGAAATTTTAAAGGTGATCTTCAACATTTCACATTGTCCAAAAGAAAGCATCTTATTAGGTACTACTATCTGTTCTTCTACCTATCTTTTTCTGCATTACTGAATTAAGATTTTCTTTACAGCACTTGCCTGCAGTAGAACAGGACTTGCCTACATTACAGTACAGTACTTGCCCAATTTTTTACATTTACAAAACATGACTTGAGGCTTGCCTACAGTAGAACAGTACTTGCCTGGAAATAAAACATGACTTGCCTACATTTTTCAGAAACAACTTTGCATTGTACTACATAGCAAATAACCTAGCTAAATCCTAGCTCCTATACAGTTATGTTTTTTTCGATAAAACTCTTCTTAACCAATCCCGTGCTGTTAAGGCGCAAAAGAACCTCAATTTTCAATCCAATCAACTTGCCTACCCCCCTCCCATAGATGAAACTTTGTCATGACATCTTAAATAATGTAACAATGTTATTACTCAAAACACATGTTCTACCCGAGGAAAACATTTGTTATTGCCTACTTTTGCATTATGAACTTGCCTAACTAACACAACACACCCTGAAAATTCATGGTAATCTAGGTATGTTAAACAAAGCCTGCTTAGGAAATCTTTGTTAGACTTGCCACCCCTATAGATAAACTTGCGTGAGAGTTGAAATTGACAAACTATTTGTTAACTAAAACACACTATCTGCTCGAAATTAACACTGTTAATGCATAGGTTGCAACATCAACCTGCCTGACAAGAAACTAGTGTAAGTTCAAACTGCCCAACAATGTTGTGTTGTTAAGGGGAAAACAGAACCTGCTTTGCAGCTTGTCTACAATCATATGCATCCTCTTTTGTCCCTATGTTCTTCCAATTTTAACCCAACAAATTATGTGACTTAGCAGATGTATTTTTTGACTTGCTAACCCTGTGCATGGAACTTGGCTACAATTCTATGCATCCTCCTTTTTTCTTCCTTTAGCAATGGGGAGGCCATGAGGGAAAGAAAGAAGATTTTACATACCACCAGAAGTAGGAGAGGGGGCAGGCCTGGCGAGGGAGGTGGTGGGAGATGGGCAATAGTTTCTCTGTGAGGTTCTCTTATGGATTTTTGGGGGCTTGGTCAAACTCCAGGTGTAGCCATGGAGATCTGGATCCACTGTCAATGGCGTTCTTGGGGGGAAACGAGGGGGAGGAAGGAGAAGCAGGGGAGAAGGGTCCAGATATTTGTGTGGTTAGCGTAGGGTGGACGCTGCTTTTGGGCAGCGGCGTCCAGGGTGCGTGTGGGCATTTTGATTCGGTCCTTGATTTGGTGGGGACCGAATCTTTTGGCATCTATTTGTTACGGGAGGGGGGGGCAGCACTTTCCTTTTATACATGACAGCTGGCAAGGGGTTTTCCTTTTACGGGTGTGTGCCCTGATTGACTACCTGGCCAACGCGTGCCACCGAGTCGCGTCCAACAGTCTGACATAGAATTTTTATTATTTGGGATCAAACGTGTTGCCGGACGTTGGATTGGATGCGCAAATCTTGATGCATGGGTTGCTGCCATGTCACTTATTGAATTAGTTCGCTCAGGGATTGTCTCTGCGCAGTGCCATTACCCCCGCCGCCAGCGAGCCATCCAAGGAACTCGTTGCGCCATTCCTCCACCTTCTCTCAACTCCGGTAGGTGGATCTCGCCGTGCCGTTTCCTTCCACCTCCACCTAAAATGGAAAAACTTTGGGTCTCGATAACGCCCACACGTATGGGTGTTAAGGGGTCTGGCCACATGTTTCGTGTGGCATCTAAAAGAACCAGTCCACATGTCTACGTGTGGGCAAAACAAAGTAATGCCCACAAGCCCGTTCTTTGCCTCGCGGTCCCTCCCACACCACTACTAGGGAAAAGCCTAGCAGCAGCGCGGGTTTTGGGCCTATCAGTAGCGCGGGCAGGAGCTCTACTGATAAGGCGCTACAGCTAACGCTTAGCAATAGCGCGTCTTGACCCACGCTACTGCTAAATTGACTTAGTAGCAGCGCTTCTTCACAACATCGCTACTGGTAATTAGTAATAGCGCTTCTCCTTACCCGCGCTACTACTACTATTTAGTATTTTATTTCTTTTCTTTTTCATGTTGTATTCATACACCTTTACACAAGTTTTCATACAACAGGAATTTAGAGATTGTGTTTACATCATAATGAGTTATTACATCATGGGGTGAAAGAACCGTGGACTAGTTTCAAGTGGATGTCCATCCACTTGAAACTAATCATGATTCTTTCACCCAATGATATAATAATATCATCATCATCATCATCATATCATTAACAACTTAGCATCATAATACATCATTGTCATATAACACCTCCTCAAGATCATCGTTTTCATCATTGACATCACATAACACCTCCTCAAGATCATCATTATCAACTCTAACACATTAGCACATAATAAACATATTGTACCTCATACGACCTATTACATCCGATTAAGACCTACTACATTTTCTAAGGTAAAATAGCAAAAAACAAGATAGCCCCTGACTCTCCATTATGGAGAATGGAGATTAGCATGTCTCCAATTCTTGCCTTTCGCTGAATGTTACTTCCAAGAACCTCCTTGCGAATGTCCATACATTTCTTCCATTCACTGATGATCATGTGTTCACGGGTTTTAGAAATCCGATATGCACAGTGAGCTCCGTAGATTTACCCGGCGGTATGTTCGAGGCGAGAGGCGACCATGCAGAGACATCGGATGAGGCACACAATCCATCGGGAGTTTCTGTTGAAAAACATAATAATAACTTCGTAGTTAGCAATGATGTACTAGTTTTAGAAGTATGCAAAAGATGCACGGATGTCGTAATAGTAAAAAATCTTACGGGGTATCTCGGAGAAGTTATCGTGGTTCAACACATGCACTAGTGGCACGTATTCACCATAATTTGGAGGAGTTCGATAATAGTCATTGTAATTCTCAAGAAGAGTACAAAATGCAATCAGATGATTTTTCTCCTTATACGTTAATTCGGTGCCATCGGTGTAGTGGGTTTTATCTACCATCTTCCGCACAGTCTTTGAAGAATCAAAATAAGCTGTCAATGGAAATAAGCTATCAACTATTTTGAAATAAACAATATAAATTAGTTAATAACTATGTTTGAGAAACTCACATAGCGGTACAATCGGAAGCGGATCAACAAGGACCCAAATGTCCATATTGTCTTCCTCGGTGTCAGGATCACCAAGATCCATGGTGACAATCATACCTTCAAAAAAACCATACATTTTGCAAAGTTCTTCCCAATTTTGGCAACCAAAATGGGTTACGCTCTGAGCATTGCACAGATTTACTTCAAAATCCATATCATGATGGGTCCTTAGGTGTATTTTCTTTGTTTTGAAATTTTCATGGTCTTCAAAACCCATCCTCTCCAAGACATAGCATCTTGCATGGCATGGGATAAGCTAGTCGAATTGTAAAATATGAAAATTAGACGTTGAAATAGTTGAAGTCATGCTTAATTACGAAAAAACACTTGTCATTGTTGCGTACCGTTTCACAATCGAAGGTCTCCTCGAGCTTAATGCTGAAGCGCCGATCTTCGTCCAGCCGAACGAACCTGTCGCACATACCTTGATCGTCGTGGCACCAGCTACACTCTCCCGGGAGACCGTCATCGTCCGAGTACGACATTTCCTACAATCATAATTCAAAGATTAAACTTGTACATATTCTAGCACAAGTCATGCCAGAATTCACGACAAAATCCGGCATGACCTTTGCTAAAAAAGGACATATCGAGCGCCTGAAATTTGCCGGAACGGAAATTAATCGACACTCCGGCAAAACATAGGCCACTCGGAGATGTAAACTGAACATTACGACCACTTGGGCAACCACATATCCTATTTGAGCAACAACACAAGATATACAAGGATATTTGGCTGGTCTCACCTCGATGTCGGAGGGGGTCGGTGACTGGGACGACGGCGGGAATGTCGGAGGGGGTCGGTGACGGGGACGACGGAGGTCACCTGAAACCATATAAGTTATCACTAATACATCCCGAATAATTGCTTAAACTAAAAAATAACAACAAATATGACATGTTCAACTAGTTTTATTAATTCAACTAGTTCTTACTAAATATAAACTTACTATAAATAGAAAAAAACTAGTTCTTTCTAAAAATAAAGTAGTTCAACTAGTTATATTAATTATCTTACTAAAATAGACTAGTTCATTAATTCAACTAGTTCAACTAGTTTATTAATTTACTTACTAAACTAGTTCAACTACAACTAAGGTAGTTCAACTACCACTACTACTACTAAAAATCTAGTACTAACTAAAGCAACATCTAGTACTAGCTAACCCTAAATTAACATCTACTACTACTAAATCTAGTACTTCCTCTGTAAACTAATATAAGAGCATTTAGATTACTACTTTAGTATTCTAAACGCTCTTATATTAGTTTACGGAGGGAGTACTAACTAGTGGCAGGGGGTTGGGGGCGACGGAGAGGTAGCTAGCTAGGGGCGGCGAGGTCGAGGGCGGTGGGAGGAGGCTGTCTTGGAGGAGGAGGAGGGCGGCGGCGGAGGGAGGAGGGCGGCGGCGGAGGAGGGAAGGGCGGCTGCAGGCGGAGGGAAGATGTGCGAGGAGGATGGAGGAGGGACAGAAGGAGGGGAGTACCTCGGCGGCGGACGGACGAAGGCGGTGGCGGCGGCGACGCACGACGACGGTTACGCGGGCGAGAGTGTGAGGGTGTGAGTGAGAGGGCCGGTCGTGCGCGTGGGGATAAGGTAGGGATAGTTGTGGCGCGTTTGCCCAAAGGCGCTACAGCTAACCTGAATAGCAGTAGCGCTATTTAGTAAAGTGCGCTACTGCTATAGCTAGCGGGGGCGAGGTCATGGCAACTATAGCGATGGCGGCAGATGCGGTGGACGCGCTACTGCTATTTCCCTGTCAGCAGCGCGTTTTGGTGACACGCGCTGCTGCTAAGTAGCAGTAGCGTGGTATTTTGAAGAGCGCTGCTGGTAAGATTCTGTGTATAGGCTTTTCCCTAGTAGTGCGCGCTTACGTGTGGGCAAATAGATAACGCCCACACGCCCATACGTCTAGCCTCCTACCTCATGCTCCCGCACGCCCCGCGTGACAGTCACCACGCATCCCCGTAGTTTCCATGGTCCCGACCCTCTTCCATGTTCGTTTAACTATAGTTGCCATGTTGCTGAACTACAGTTGCCATGTCAACTAAAGTTGCCATGGTTTCTCAACTGCAGTTGCCATCTCAGGTCAAGTGTCAGATGCCATTTTTGGACAACTGCAGCTGTTGCCATGTATGGTCTGGTCTACTACAGCTGCCATGATTTGAAAACTTTAGGAGTTGCCACCTACTAACACTAGGCAGTTGCCATGTGGCACTACAAAAAGACATGGCAAAATACCATGTTCGGGTAAAGAGAGAGTTGCCATCTGCTTACAAGAACATTAGGGCAGTTGCCAAGTACCCTGCAAAACACATGACAACTGACAACTTTGGTATGTGGGAGAGGAGACGGGCGTGTGGGCGAACTGATAAATGCCCACACACCAGCCCCTCTGCGTGTGTGAAAACTGGCGTGTGGGCAAACTTCTAAACGCCCAAAGTCGTTAAGGATGGTGGAGAGGGCCTGAATGTCCTCCTTGACCGGGGCTACAAATATGGTCGTGTATCAGCAAGAGAAAGGAGCGGAACATCTAACCATTGCCTCCCAAAGGATGCAAAATCCCACACTCGATGGCCAACTATAAGAGACGCTCCAGAGGGTCAATTACAATGATGAAGAGCAATGGTGGAAGGGGGTCCCCCTATCTAAGATCACGACCATGCCGAATGGGAGTGTCGGGGACACCTTTGAGAAGCATCCTTGAGGAAGATTTGGAGAGAAGGGCGGAAATCCAGTTGCGAAAGCGAAGGGGGAAGCTTCACCATTGGAGAAGGTCGAAGATATACTCAGAGTCAAAGCCTTTGTAATGTCAAGCTTGAGAAGGATTGAAGGCTTTTCCCGTTGGTGTAGCCAACATGCATAATTGCGGACAAGCATGAAGTTATCATGAATGCTTTGAGTCTTGATGAAGGCTCTTTGGGCATTGGAAACGAGGGCATCTATGTGAGGGGCAAGCCGCATGGTCAACATTTTAGCCACAATCTTTGCAATGGCATGTATAAGGCTAACTGGGCGGTAGTCAATGATCTCATTGGTGCCATCATTCTTCGGGAAGAGCACAATATTGGCCGAGTTCCTACCATTCAAAATGCTCCACATGTAGGTCCGATAATCAATTGATGATAGCCGTGACAACCTATTTAATGATGTTCGCAATTTTGGCCAAGCAGCAGTAGTGGAACAAGCCAGTGTTTCCCCATACTTGTTGCTTGTAGTTTCCATGTACTTAGAAAGCATGGCACCAATAATTACTGTCACTGATTTTTTGGCGTACGTGACACATGATAAAGGATCATGCACGTAGTGGCGTATGTGATACAAGAAAAAGGATCATGCACGTAGTGTGTTGCCCTGATATGGTCGGCCCATCTATGGATATGATCCATGTTTTCATCTGCCCCCTTCCTTCTTTAGTTTCTACGAGGGGACGGAATGCGGAAACGAATTGTAAAAATTTGTCAGCACAAATATTTCTCATTCCCACCATCCTCCATTGCCTTTCAGCCTCATTGTAGTGTATATATATGAGTGTTCAAGACAATCGCGGTCCTAGCGAGCCATGGCACCCAATCTTCCTCTCTTTGTCTCCTCTTTCTCGATACAGTTTTCCTCTTCAATGACGATGATGTTAAGGACGTGATTGACATCATAGATCCAGATGGCAGTGAGACTGCTCATTTCATCGGTCGGGGAGGACAATGTTGATACCGGCGCCTCCTATGCGAATGATGCTTCTAGCACTAAGGCCTTCCCACGACCATGTCTTTTGTGTTCACTAGCTCCATCTACGGCAGTGACAACGACGTCGGCTCCGACAGCGACTTCGACGATGATACCACACCAGCTTGGTGGATTTGGTCGGCCAAATAAAACTACTGGTATAGCAACGATAGTACCAGGCTTGTGGAAACCGATGGGATGTGATGTCTACTACACAACCTTCTTCTTGTAGACGTTGTTGGGCCTGCAAGTGCACAGGTTTGTAGGACAGTAGCAAATTTCCCTCAAGTGGATGACCTAAGGTTTTATCAATCCGTAGGAGGCGTAGGATGAAGATGGTCTCTCTCAAACAACCCTGCAACCAAATAACAAAGAGTCTCTTGTGTCCCCAACACACCCAATACAGTGGTAAATTGTATAGGTGCACTAGTTCGGCGAAGAGATAGTGATACAAGTGCAATATGGATAGTAGATATAGGTTTTTGTAATCTGAAAATATAAAAATAGCAAGGTAACTAATGATAAAAGTGAGCGTAAACAGTATTGCAATGGTAGGAAACAAGGCATAGGGTTCATACTTTCACTAGTGCAAGTTCTCTCAACAATAATAACATAGATAGATCATATAACAATCCCTCAACATGCAACAAAAAGTCACTCCAAAGCCACTAATAGCAGAGAACAAACGAAGAGATTATGGTAGGATACGAAACCACCTCAAAGTTATCCTTTTTTGATCGATCTATTCAAGAGTTCGTAGTAAAATAACATAGAGCTATTCTTTCCGCTCGATCCATCATAGAGTTCATACTAGAATAACACCTTAAGACATAAATCAACCAAAACCCTAATGTCACCTAGATACTCCATTGTCACCTCAAGTATCCGTGGGCATGATTATACGATATGCGTCACACAATCTCAAATTCATCCAAGCAACACAAAGTACTTCAAAGAGTGCCCCAAAGTTTCTACCGGAGAGTCAAGAAAACGTGTGCCAACCCCTATGCATAGGTTCATGGCCGGAACCCGCGAGTTGGTCACCAAAACATACATCAAGTGGCACGTGATATCCCATTGTCATCACAGATAAACACGGCAAGACATACATCAAGTGTTCTCATATCAAAGGCTCAATCCGATAAGATAACTTCAAGAGGGAAACTCAATTCATCACAAGAGAGTAGAGGGGGAGAAACATCATAAGATCCAACTATAATAACAAAGCTCGCGATACATCAAGATCGTGCCATAGAGAGAACACGAGAGAGAGAGAGAGAGAGAGAGAGATCAAACACATAGCTACTGGTACATACCCTCAGCCCCGAGGGTGAACTACTCCCTCCTCGTCATGGATAGGGCCGGGATGATGAAGATGGCCACCGGTGATGGGTTCACCCTCCGGCAGGGTGCCGGAACGGGCTCCCGAGAGCTTTTTGGTGGCTACAGAGGCTTGCGGCGGTGAAACTCCCGATCTATCTTCTCCGTGGATGTTTTTAGGGTACGTGGGACTATATAGGCGAAAGAAGTCGGTCGGGGGTGCTCGAGGGGCCCACGAGACAGGGGCGCGCCCAGTAGGGGGGGCGCCCCCTATCTCCTGGCCTCCTCGAGGATCTTCTGACGTGAACTCCAAGTCTCCAGGATCATATTCTTCCTAAAAATCACACTCCCGAAGGTTTCATTCCGTTTGGACTCCGTTTGATATTCCTTTTCTTCGAAATACTGAAACAGGCAATAAAACAACAATATGGGCTGGGCCTCCGGTTTATAGGTTAGTCCCAAAAGTAATATAAAAGTGTATAATAAAGCCCGTAATCATTCAAAACAGATAATAAAATAGCATGAATGCTTCATAAATTATAGATACGTTGGAGACGTATCAGGATGCTCCACAGTGATTAGGATGGCACATATGTACTTTATCGACACTCATGGAGGAGTTTCTGAATTGTTAATCACCAATCCTCCGTGTCAACCTGGACTCACGCATCATCACCCATAAAAGGAGATATTTGCAGAACACGTTCTTCGATATGTGCAAGAACAAGTGCAAGCTTGACTATCGCAAAATGCATGCACGTGAGGCAAAATAACTCTTCAAATACAGAGGCATGATCACACATCATGGAACAAGCCTACCAATTCACTTGGGAGTAATGAGCGGGAGCGCCCAACCATGAGCAAGCTCGACGGTTTTTGCCCCAACGAATTATTGGGTGGGCAGGCTTGTTCCACGATACGTGGCCACGCCTTTTTTCATTATTTGAAGAGTTCATTTTCCTGCCATGTGTGCGGTTTGCAATAGTCGCAATTGCACTTGTTGTTGCACATATCCAAGAACTTGTTTCGGAAATATCTACTCTTCTAGGCGATGATGCATGAGTTCAGGTTTCCACATCGGGTCGGTAACCCACCATTAAAAAGCTCCTACAAGAGCGTTGATGAAAGTACATGCGCACCATCGTAACCCTTGCGGAGCCTCCCATCGGTTTCCACAAGGTGGACTGTCATAGCTATGCCAGTAGTTGTATTTGGCCGGACGCCTCTGCTGAGTAGGTGTGGTGTTGTCAGAGTTGGAGTTGTTGTCGGAGTCGCCGCCGCCGTAGCTAGAGTTGGCAACCACAAAGGATGTGATCACATGGCAACCTTGCCGCTGGAAGGGCCATTCACGTAGGAGGCACTGATATCACCATCGTCCTCGTCGTCGGATGAAATAAGGATGACTGTGTCACTACCATCGAAGCCCATGATGTCAATCACATCATTAACATCCTCATCATCATCTTAAAGGAAAAATGTATCGAGAGAGGAGACGAAAAGAGGAAGAGTGTGCGCCATGGATCACTAGAACTGCTGATTGTGCGCCGAATCGAAGGGAGTAAGCCATAACCTGAAACAAACAGAAAGAAAGGAGGACCAATCATGAGGCGGCCCAACGTGTGGGGAGTTGCAGGGATTGCCACGCAGTGGCAGCCAATTGCGGCTCGTAGATGGAGGTAGCACATGGCAGTTCGATGGTCCGGAAGGTCTCATGGCTCAGGTGGGCGGAGGGTGAGACAACGCTGTGTGAAAGCTCTGCCCTTGGCGGTTGGCCGAGGCACGCGACGTCGATGCCTTCGGGCGCCTCTTCCTTCTTGGAGACGTCGTCGAGCCATGGTGCTCGCTCTCCACATGGACCACTGTGAGGGTTAGGATGTGACTGGGATTAAGCCGTGAGACACGCTAACACACAACAACTTTCATGCTAGTTGCTCAATTCGTTGCCTACGAAAATGACTCTGTTTTTGCTAGTTCAAGCTCAACTCATCGCTTTATGTTAGCGGGCTTAATGGTCGGGCCTCATACCTCCTTGGGATCAGATGATGGTGGAGTTCTGCATCATGCTCCCCCTGTGGGCATCATTCTTGGAGTGGTTGTTGGTTGGAGCATGGTGGGGGTTGTCGCGATGGTGACCAGTGGAAGTCGGTGGTGATGGTGAAAGATGTTGGGGACGCGGCAATTGCTGCGGCAGTCGGCCCTTCTCCAGCATGTCCGCAGGGTTGTTCTAGGTTGTTTGTTGTTGTAAAGTTGGCGCTGCGGCGGAGCGATCTAGGTGGCGATGACGACAGGCTTGGATTGTTTTCATTCGTAAATATATGTAAGAATCAGGTCATGTTGTCCCCACCGCGGGTGGCCGAGTGGTTGACATGGATCTTCGTGTGGCTTCGCACGGCCACTACCGTGTGAGCTGCGTTGGCGTTCATCTGCCGCGAGGTTGCGGGGAGAAGGGATGATGATTGCACTTGCACATGGAAGAAGTGATGACCATGATGCCAAGTTGCCAACGGGGGAAAAGATAATCTGGTCTCTTCTGGCCCAAGAAAATTTGTTGAGCTAAGCATTTTACCCAACGGTGCATTCTCAAGAACGACAAATGTATAACAAATAGAAGAAACATCCACTCAATTCAATACTATAACCTGGAAACCACATACCAAGTTTTCCTGTAACTTATCATCATGCTTAAAGGCCACAATAACAGTTTTAAAAGGATCAATCTGTACCACAGAATTTATTCAGAATAGGGTAGGGGGAATGTTAAAACAGAAAATCTATTCCACAACAACTTCTAGGAATCAATACGACAATACGGTGTGATAATATGTGAAATAGCTGATGTGTGTGCAAGCATGAAATGTCAGGCACTTTCACTTTGTGGATGCCATTTCGTAAAGTAAACATGACCCAAAGAATTCACGTCCAACCGGCGTTCCGGTTAATTTGTAATTTATGTCTTTATTGATACCGCTTATATTTAGTTATGGCAGTAGTCGAATTCATGTAAACAATAATTCTATCTGTTTCTTGAGTCAAATTCATGTCAAAATTATTAGTAGATAACAATTATATGGTAACACTTACTTCTCAAATAATTCATATATTCTCACAATACTCCAAACCAATAATAGGTTGCTGAACGAGCGAAAGATCGATGTCAGTAAACAACACGCTTGGGGAAATTTCTAAAATAATTCTGAACTTAAAGGGGCCGATGACAAGTTTAGCACCGTGGGATTTGATTCTACTTGAGCGTAAGAATGGCCCAACAATCGGTTGGATTTTTAGGAAACAAATACGGGATTTTAAGGAAACTGAGGACGGATCGGTGCACCACAGAACAAATCATAACGTTATGGAAGCAAATTACGTACCTGCTCAATTTTGATAATGGAGGACGTCCAAATACATTAAGGAAACAGATCCCAATTTTCTTTTCTGGATGGGTAACAGATACCAAAATTTTAGGACGCAGATGTTTTGTTTCCTATATTAAGAGCTGGGATTTCCCTAAATAATATCCGGGTCCAGGTATATAAGGACGTCCATGGGGCTCCTTTCAATCGATCTCCTGCTTCGACGTCGCCGCCTGCAAAGATGAGCAGCCGTGGCGACATGTTCGACCCGCTGCCGGACGACGTCCTCTGCCACGTTCTCTCCTTCCTGCCCTCGCGCGAGGCCGTGCAGACGTGCCGCCTCGCCCGCCGCTGGCGTCACCTCTGGAGATCCGCCCCCGCCATCCGCGTCCGCGGCGAGCGCAAGAACAAGAAGAAGTTCCTCCGCTTCGTCGACAACCTCCTCTTCTGCCGCGACGTCCGCTCCGCGCCGCCGCTGCTCTCCTTCGAGATCGACGCTGACGTCGACGTCCGCATCGCCTGCTCTTACTGCAAGCAACATGACTGCGACTGTGACTTCGACGACTACGCCGACCGCTCGAAGGTCAATCCCCGCGTCGACGAGTGGGTCACGCATGCCCTGCGGCAGTGCCGCGCCCGCTCGCTCAGGGCACGCTTCCATGAGACCCGGTGGAAGCCCCGGCGCGCCCGCCCCTTTGCCTCTCCGCATCTGACGAGGATCCACCTCGACGCCGTCTACCTCAAAGACCGCCAACTGAACTTCTCCTGCTGCCCGTCGCTGCTGCGCCTCGATCTCGTGCTCTGCAGCCTCTACGGGGACGCGCTGGTGTCGCCCTCACTGGAGCGCCTCGCCATCGTCGACTGCCACACCGACATCGATGAAGACCCGGAGGCGCCCGATGAAAGGTTCCACTTGAGCTTGTCCACGCCAAGACTCCGTTTTCTGGAGATATCTGATAACTACGACAAGGAACAATTCCTCGAGATGGCGCCATGGTTGACGGAGGAGAGCATCTCATACTATTGATGATGCTGCTGCTGGTGATGATTGTTGACGAGACGCTGTGACCGTGAATGCTACTATCAACGGGAGATGGTTCACCCTATATTTATGTTTAGGCAATATATATGAGCATTGCATTAGTCAAGCAGAAGCATAGCCATAATAATATCTTAAATAATACGTAAGTATTAGCACTTGGGAAAATCATATAAGGTGAACAACACACGCTTTGTCTATCTCTTTGTACAATGAACACCCGCAATATAATACATGCATACTGAATTTTGGTAGGAAATAATTTGATTCTGTTGGCCGATCCAGTACGAGCATTCATTGCCTCCTAGGTTTACCACGTGTATCATCGACCACCCATCTCTGTCTCTTCATTCCATAAGTTTTTTTTTTAGAAATTCTAGTATAAACTACATACGGAATAAAATGAGTGAATCTACACTTTAAATTAAGTCTATACATCCGTATTTAACCCATATTAAAAAGACTTATATTTAGAAATGGATGAAGTATATAGCAAAAAGGCCCGTGCATTGGAACAGATGTAACTAAAAAACTATGCTTAAGAACCTAAAAAATAATTTACATGCATCTCCCAGATGTAAAGGCAAGTAACAAAACAATTTTATTTTGATTTGAGCAAAACAAACATGGCAATCACTAAGATGCCTTATAGTAAGAGATTAAATCACTGAGCTGCCCCTTCTAAGCAATAATGATAGCAGTTGCGTGCAAGTGCAAAGTCAGAAAAGCCAGATCTATCATCAAAGTTTACTGGAAGTACAAAACATCTCAAATATAATAAAAATTACAAATAAATTTTAGGACCACGGGAGACTACTACCGCCGTCAGAACAAGCCACCGACGCGTAACTGTCGCCGCTTCCCTAACGGAGCCGGCTTGAACTTGTTGATGACAGCCGGGAAGACTTTGTGCAGTTGCCCCATAGGACCAGCGCCCTGGAGCCATAGTCGTCGTCATTGAACTTTTAAATAGGTTTGAAATACCTTACATCAAATCTCGCCACATGACGAGAAACCCTGACCACCCAAACGAAACGGCAGAAACTTACGACAAAACTCCACCGACTACATCTAGATGGATGAACTCGAGAAGAATGAAGTGCAGAAGACAAACTAAAACAAAAAACTAAAACTAAAACAAAAAACAAAAACCGCCGTCATCCGCGGATCATCGCACATACAAGGCCTAAAAACCCCTAACAGTGTAACTCCCCTTTTAATTGTAAAGATTTGATTTTTCGCCTACATTCCACCACCAAGATGCGCGACAGCGATGCTCTAGCTAGCTATTCTTATTCCAATAGATCTCAATCGCTATTTCATTTCTCAATTGTATAAACGATATGTCAATTATGTGACAATAATAAAGTCTTATATTCCTCTGAAAAAAAAGATGCGATTGCGATTGCGATCGGAATAGATTTTGTTTATTCTTGATGATTGACGCGCGGTTGATCTGCTACTACAGTACAGTGTGTGAGTCACTCGGGTGCGATGAGCCTGACGACCTGCTTGCCGACGTTGCGGCCGTGGAAGAGGCCGATGAGCGCTCCGGGCGCGGCCTCGAGCCCGTCGGCGACGTCCTCGACGTAGACGACCCTGCCCTCCTTGATGTGCGGGAGCACCCACGCCATGTACTCGGGGTAGAGGTGCTTGTGGTCGGGCTCGATGAAGCCCTGCATGCGGATGCGCTTGGAGACGAGGGAGGTGAGGTTGCGCACGCCGACGTCGGCCTCCTTCTCGCCGGCGGTGAGGTTGTACTGGGAGATGAGGCCGCAGACGGCGATGCGGCCGTGCACCTTCATGTTGAGCAGCACGGCCTCGAGCATCTTGCCGCCGACGTTCTCGAAGTAGACGTCGATGCCGTCGGGGAAGCGCTTCTTGAGCGCGCCGGCGAGGTCGCCGCCCTCCTCCTTGTAGTTGAAGGCGTCGTGGAAGCCGAACTTGTTGATGAGCAGGTCCACCTTCTCCTTGGACCCGGCGCTGCCGACGACGTGGCAGCCCAGGAGCCTGGCGAACTGGCCCACCAGCTGCCCGACGGCGCCGGAGGCCGCCGAGACGTACACCGTCTCCCCCGCCTTGGGGGAGCAGATGTGGTGGAAGCCGACGTAGGCCGTGAGCCCCGGCATGCCCAGGATGCCCGTGTAGTAGGACAGCGGCACGCCGTCGTCGGGCTGGATCTTGGTGAGTATAGCCGTGAATGGCGGTTTGATGACGCTGTAGTCCTCCCAGCCCGTCATGCCCCAGACGAGGTCGCCGGCGGCGAGCCCGGGCCGCGATGAGCGGACCACCTCGGACACGCCGTAGCCGGTGATGGCGGTGCCCGGGACGAAGGCGGCGGTGTAGGACTGGTGCAGCGGGCGCGACATCTTCGGGCGCATGTAGGGGTCGCAGGAGAGGTACAGGTTCTTGACCAGCACCGACCCCTCCTCGGCGGCCGCGGCCTCGTCGACGGCCGCGGCGGGGAGCAGCTCCATGTGCGCCTCCGTGGGGTAGCCCTCCACGTAGTCCTTGAGGATCACCCGCCGGCTCTTGAGCTCCGCCATCGCCGCCGTGGGTGGACTGCAAGACTACGATCTGGAGCGAATAGAGTTGCTTTGGATATTATTTTATTTTGCTTGGAGTGGATATTAATATGATGCCTGCCGGGGATGATGGATGGGATGGGATGGATGGCGAGGGCGATGATGGCGCGTGGTGGTCCAGCTCCAGGGCGCTGCGCTGGGCGGTGCTGGTCCGTCCATTTGTTCCGGTCGGTCCGTCGCTTCCCCACGGGTGTCACGCGCCAATAATTGAAGCTGCACTCTGCATGGTAGTAGTTACAGATATTTTAACAGTTCTCCGTTGCGAATCAACCTGTGGTTGAGTTGGTTAGGTGGACAGTGATAGCCTCAATCCACCAAGGATCAAATCCTGATGCTCGCATTATTTCTGGATTTATTTCAGGATTTCCGGCGATGCGCTTTTAGTGGGAGGAGACGTTTCCGTCGTCGCGTATATATGAGCGCTTGTCCGGCCAGATTTCATTCATCGTGCGTCAATCGACTTCTTACCCATTGCTGCGAGATCGGCGACGGTGACCTCACGACCACCATCTTACCCGAGGGCGACGCGGCGGTGTCGATAGATAGTAAAACTGCGTATTCGTTTTTGCCTCAAAGTGTCTGATTGGCACAACACGCACATGCTAAACTGACTAGTCCCTCCAAAGCACACACACCCTACCTAACTACCGGTTGCTATCATCTTACGCGAGGGGACCACCTAGTTAATTACCCGTCTTCATGCATGTGCGAGATTGAAAACCTCTCGCTTCATATTTTCCTTGTGCATACGAGTAAAACTAGCAGGACTGATTTGTTCAAGAAACTGGAAGAAGCATGACCTCAGAAATCCAATGGACTGCACATGAAGAGCCAGAAATTGCTACACGGAGTTGAAGAGGATATTTTACTTTATTTTTACAAGATTTAATGATCAGCTGCAAATATGCAGGCCTCCTGTATTAGGGCATCTCCAACAGCAACCCACCAAAAACCTCCCGCATCCGTCCGCGGACAGGAGGGACTAGTCCGTGGGCACGGATGCGGAAGGTCGACATCCAACCATTGCCGCATTCTGCCCGCCAGCAAATTCAAATTCAAATCTACGCTGATCCACACAACGCGTCGGGTCGCATCCCCGATCATAACAAAAAGGAGGCAAATATGCTTAGGATTTACATGCTCGAATCCAAAAGAACATCGATCCGACATTCCGTGCATATCTGCCCTGCCGGACCGGCCATCCCAGCAAGATGCTTTCTGATCAAGGAGGTGATGTCACCGCCGCGTAGGCAGCCTCCGCGTCCGCCTCCATCGCCTCCGTCGTGGATGATATCGAGCATCTCCCTGCCCGCTTCGTAGCCGGCTCCCTCGCTCTCGGCATTGCAGCAAACATCGTGCGGCACCCAATTGCTCTCCGCCCGCCGTCCTCGCCCGAAGGAGCGACAGCGACGGCGAACAATACTCGGAGAAGAGCGGCGCTGCGTTAACATCGACGATGTAAGGAACCGTGCTGGCGGGGTTTGCGAGCTGCTTGACGGCGTAGAAGTATAGAGGCTTGTAAGGCTCTGGCCACTGCGCCGACTGTACTATTGGTGCGCCCGTCTGGCAGCGTCCGCCACGGCCTCGCCACCCGCCGTCCTCGCCTGAAGTAGCGACGACGACGGCGAACAATACTCGAAGAAGAGCGGCGCCGCGTTAACATCAACGATGTAAGGAACCGTGCTGGTGGGGTTTGCGAACTGCTTGGCGGCGTAGTAGTACAGAGGCTTGTAAGGCTCCGGCCACTACACCGTCTATACTATTGGTGCGCCCGTCTGGCAGCGTCTGCCACGGCCTCGCCGACCGCCCCATCTGCCACGCCCACCGTCGGCCAGACGCTTCCTCATCTTCTCCTCCTTTGCGACCTTCGCTTCCACGGGACTCCGAGCTGATCTTCCGGGCGAGCATGATGCTCGAATGCCCCGGCACGTCCGCCGCCTCCATCTCCGACAGGTTCTCCGATAGTTCCATGCATTGGGCGGCGGAGGGAATGAGAGGGTGGGAGAAAAGAACGGGAATTGGGCGGAGAGTGGCGGGTAGTGGAAGAAGAGAGTGTGGGGATTTTGGCGCTGAAACAATGCGGGATGCTACAAAAAGCGCGGGCTTGACCTTCCTTTTGGATGGGCCAGGGGTGGAGAGCAACATTTTCCGTGTCCGGATTCCCGCAAACCTCCCCACAATTATCTGCGGTTTGCGGAACAAATCGCGTCCGAACCGCTCCGCGGACCTATACATATCGGCGGTGGATAGCTTCCGTGATCCGGACAGTGTGGTCCAAATTGACGGGTGGACATTGAAGATGCCCTTACCGTCCATCCTCAAACATGTCTTGCATACACTTCCGTCTTCTATCCGTTCAGTCCGCTACTCCCATGTCATACTATGCCTCGCCTAGTGAGGCAAGCGTTGTACCCAGTTCTAGTTTTATAATACATCCTCCTATGCTCTCGGCTAGGGTTTCTGTCTCGCGTTGGCGCAAGTCATGGAGGCGCGGTGGATTCCGGTCTTTGCCGGCGGGAGGACTCCGTTTTTATATGTTTCTTTGAGTTTTGCTAGAGTTTATGTCCTGCTCAGGAAGACGAGAGGCTGACAGCTCCCTGACGATGGAATACGGTTCTCCCCGCCTAGCCCTCCGTCTTGGTGGTGTGTCTAGCATCATCAGAGGGTGTGTGGAGGTGTGTCTCTGACGGATCTCGCGGGAATCGGTCGTTGGTTGTCTTTGATGGATCCGATCCGGTCTTCGTTCGTCTACGTCTGTGTGTCTTCAGGCTGGATATTTCTGATCTACACTTCTCTTCATCGGCGGCGCTTGATGTTCTGGTGCTGGTCCTATGAAGTCTTAGCACGATGACTTTTCGACTGTGTACTACAACAAGTTTTGCCCGGCTCAAGCAAGAAAAGGGTGATGACGGCGGCGCGTTTCCGGCCCGCTTCATTGCTTATAGTTGTTGCTAGTTGGACTACGGATCTGGATGTAATTTTTTATAATTTTTAATGTTTATTATACTAACATGATTGATGATGAATAGAACGAAAAGTTTTCCTGGACAAAAAATCCAGTACATAATACTCTATGCGTTGCTATTGAAGAAAACAACAGTTCCTGCAAAAATAATAATAATAATAAGAAGAAAACAACACTGTTTAAGGTACTAACAAAAGCGTGTTCTACTTTGTTAGGTCTGTCAAGCTTGTGGTTTTCATGTGCGTGCTAAAAGTGAAGTATATTTCTTCCTACATTTCTTTTTTACTCGGCATATTAGGTTTGCTTTAAGTCAAACTTCATAAAGTTTGATCAAATTTATATAAAAAATTACCAAATAAATACAATATGATAATATGTTTTATTTTGAATATAATGAATTTAATTTGGTATTGTGAATATAATGAAAAAATCGGGGTGAAAATTTAGGTACTTATGATTTGTTGAGATTTGAACTCCTTGGAAACATGGAAACAAATAACAGTTTTGAACCGCGTGACAGGTGTGATGAACAATCTTCAAATCATTCAGGAAGAAACGTATCAAAGCACGTAAATGGTGATTAATGAAGGACAATAGTAAACAAGGACTGGAATTATTCCCGCATGCATGAATCATGATAGTTCCCAGCGCCATGCACATGGATCTTGCCTTTTGTTTTATTTGACTTGTCCGTGGTCACTAGGAATGACACTTGCGTGCGATCTGTCAGTCACTGAGGGTTAGCGAGCCTGACGACCTGCTTGCCGACGTTGCGGCCGTGGAAGAGTCCGATGAGCGCTCCGGGCGCCGCCTCGAGCCCCTCCACGACGTCCTCCACGTAGACCACCTTGCCGTCCTTGATGTGCGGCAGCACCCACGCCCTGTACTCCGGGTAGAGATGCTTGTGGTCGGGCTCGACGAACCCCTGCATCCGGATCCGCTTGGAAATGAGGTACACCAGGTTGCGCGCGCTGAGCTCCTCCGCGTCCTTCTCTCCGGCGGCGAGGTTGTACTGCGAGATGAGGCCGCAGACGGCGATGCGGCCGTGCACCTTCATGTTGGCCAGCACCGCCTCCAGCATCTTCCCGCCCACGTTCTCGAAGTAGACGTCGATGCCGTCGGGGAAGCGCTTCTTGAGCGCGCCGGCGAGGTCGCTGGCCTCCTCCTTGTAGTTGAACGCGTCGTGGAAGCCGAATTTGTTGATGAGCAGGTCCACCTTCTGATTGGACCCGGCGCTGCCGACGACGTGGCAGCCCATGAGCCTGGCGAACTGGCCGACGAGCTGCCCGACGGCGCCGAAGGCCGCCGAGACGAACACCGTCTCGCCGGCCTTGGGGGAGCAGATGTGGTGGAAGCCCACGTAGGCGGTGAAGCCCGGCATGCCCAGGACGCCCGTGTAGTAGGACAGCGGGACGCCGTCCTCCGGCCGGATCTTGGTGAGCTGGCCGGCGAAGGGCGGCTTGATGACGCTGTAGTCCTCCCACCCCGTGACGCCCGAGACGAGGTCGCCGGCGGCGAGGCCAGGCAGCGACGAGCGGACCACCTGGGCCACCCCTAAGCCGGTGATGGTGGTGCCCGGGACGTAGGCCTCGGTGTACCACTGCTCCTGCGCACTACCGGAAAACTGGCCTACCCCGACGGCCAAATCAGTGCCGACGGCAGCCGTCGGCCTAGTTTGAGATGTGTCGAAAGCCTCGTCCTGGCCGTCGGCTTACTCTGGCCGTCGGGCTACCCTGATATAAGCCGACGGCAGCCGTCGGCACAGGCCGGCCGTCGCCATAGATCAAGACATGCCGACAGCAGCCGTCAGCATAAACCAGCCGTCGGCATACATTGCGGGCCCGGCGGCCCCGCCCGCGACTGGTGGCTAACGCCGTCAAACCTATGCCGACGGCCGAAACGGGAGGCCGTCGGCATACCTCCGCATGCCACGTCACTGATCCGCGGCGTAGCTATGCCGACGGCAGCCGTCGGGGTAGGTGCCACGTCACCGATCCGCGGCACCCTCCCAAAACTCTGCTGTTTCTATGCCGACGGCAATGCCGTCGGCATAGATATATATATATATATTTTTCATATGTTTTTATGCTTTTTTACATATGTTTTATGTTTTTTAATATATTTTTATGTTTTTTTATATGTTTTTATGCTTTTTTATGTATTATATGAATATATATGTAGTTTGTAATTTTTTCCATAGATTATGAATATATATATATATATAGTTTGTATTTTTTCGAGCACATTAATCTTGTGTCGTCATGTTCTTTTGAATATAGGTCCTTATATTTTATTAAAATCAAAAACAACTATGCGATGAAGTTTAGTGGCGGTTGCAAACGCCCCAAGACACCGCCTCCTGAGTGTGACCCGACGTCATGGTGTGCCCCCTCACGGACGGCGTCGCCGCCAACATCTAGAGGGCGGAAAGAGCCACATCGGTCTATCTGGAGGGACGTTGCTCCCAAGTGTTGTGGCATGTTCAAGAGGCGGCATGCATCTCCGAAGCGTGGCCCCTAACTGACGGCTACTGTCGGCGCAGACTGAGGGGGAAGCAGACGATCGGGTCTACACGGAGGGATGTAGTGTCGGTTTGGCCCGGATGTTGCTCCGGGTGTCCTCTCGAGTGGTGACACAACCGGTGGAGAGGTCCACTGCTCAAAGCCCGTCCGTGGAAAGTCAAAGGCTAGATCTCGTGGTCAACCGCCGAGGGTTAGGCGGACGGGCCCAGGGTGGTAGCAATGCCACCGGAGCGTCGTGACCGCCCCTCATACATGCGGGGTGGTGTGGTGGCATGTACGAAGAGGCGACACGCGTCTCGGGGTGTGCGCCACGGACGGCGGCCGGCGCCGCAGCTCGAGGGGAAACAGACGCGTCGGGTCTACGGAGGGATCTTCTTTGTGGGTCCGCCCGGATGTTGCTCCAAAATGTTCCTATGGGCTCACCTAACACAACCGGGTGGGGAGGTCCGCTGGTCAAAGCCCGTCTGCAAAGTCAAAGGGCTAGATCCCGTGGTCAAACGCTGAGGTTAGGCGGGGACGGGCCCCGCGAGGGTAGCAATGCCACCGGAGCGTCGCGCCGGGCCCTCATACATGCGGGGTGGTGTGGTGGCATGTCCGAAGAGGCGGCACGCGTCTCCGGGGCGTGGCCCCCCTCACAGACGGCGATGACACCGTAGTAGACATTCTGCGGTAACGATGAGTATTATATGTTTTATGCTTTTTTATGTATTATATGAATATATATGTAGTTTGTAATTTTTTCCATAGATTATGAATATATATATATATATATAGTTTGTATTTTTTTCGAGCACATTAATACTGTGTCGTCATGTTCTTTTAAATATAGGTCCTTATATTTTATTAAAATCAAAAACAACTATGCGACAGAAGTTTAGTGGCGGTTGCAAATGCCCGGCACCCGTCTCCGGAGTGTGACCCCCTGACGTCCGCGGTGTGCCCCCTCACGGACGGCGTCGCCGCCAACATCTAGAGGGCGGAAAGAGCCACATCGGGTCTATACGGAGGGGACGTTGCTCCCAAGTGTTGTGGCATGTTGAAGAGGCGGCATGCATCTCCGGCGTGGCCCCTAACTGACGCCGGTTTGGCTTGGCGGCACTGGAGAGGGAAACGACGATCGGGTCTACACGGAGGGATGTAGCTGTCGGTTTGGCCCGGATGTTGCTCCTGTGTGTCCCTCTGTCGACCGACACAACCGTGTGGAGAAGTCCACTGGTCAAAGCCCATCCGTGGAAAGTCAAAGGGCTAGATCTCGTGGTCAACCACTCCAGGGTTAGGCGGGACGGGGGCCCTGGGGGGTAGCAATGCCACCGGGCGTCGCCGTGACCGCCCCTCATACATGCGGGGTGGTGTGGTGGCATGTCCGAAGAGGCGACACGCGTCTCGGTGTGCCTCACGGACGGCGCCGCCGCACTGGAGGGGAAACGGACGCGTCGGGTCTACGGAGGGATCTTCTTTGTGGGTCCGCCCGGATGTTGCTCCAAAATGTTCCTATGGGCTCACCTAACACAACCGGGTGGGGAGGTCCATGGTCAAAGCCCGTCCGTGCAAAGTCAAAGGGCTAGATCCCGTGGTCAAACGCTACAGGGTTAGGCGGGACGGGGGCCCTGGGAGGGTAGCAATGCCACCGGAGCGTCGCGCCGGGCCCTCATACATGCGGGGTGGTGTGGTGGCATGTCCGAAGAGGCGGCACGCGTCTCCGGGGCGTGGCCCCCCTCACAGACGGCGATGACACCGTAGTAGACGGATCAGGTAGTCGCATAGTTACCGGATCAGGCACTCGGTAACGGTACCCCTCAGTCAATTGCTCTCCTATGTATCACCTTTCGCAAGACCATTGAAAAAATATACGTGATATTTTAGAAAATTGTTGTACAATAAAAAAAAGATCATGTCATTAAAAATAATGTTTCAAACTATTAAAGAAAATGTATGGTACATTTTAAATAATGTTGATGCATGTAAAAAATATGTATAAGAAAACATTAAAATATTTATATAAAATAAGAAAACATTACAAAATTTATACAAAATAAAAAAAGTAAAAAGAAAAAAGAAAAAGAAAATATATGCCTACGGCTAAGCCGTCGGCATAGGTGCCACGTGGCGCCCCAAGGTATGCCGACGGCTTAGCCGTCGGCATAGAACGCTATATCCACTCATGCCCGCCCTCCTCCACTCGTTCTTTCCCAAACCCTTGCTGCTTGCAGCCTCATCCACTCATAGCCGCCACAGCAGCCACCACACAGCTGCTTGCCGCCGCCCGCCAGCCTGGCTTGCCGCCGCCGCCGCCCCGCCCCGCCACTCTCCCTTCCCCGCCCGTCCCCCTCCCCACCGCTCCACCCTCCCCGCCCTGCTCCCCGCCCCCGCCACTCTCCCTTCCCCGCCTGTCCCCCCCCCCCCGCTCCACCCCTCCCCGCCTCCACCCCCCTCCTCCCTTCTCAAGGCCTGCCGCCACCACGGCACTCTCTGCTCACCCGCGCGCGCCGCTCCACCCTCCCTCCTCCCTCCCTCCCTTCTCATGCCGCCGCCACACTGAGCTCTCGCCCATGAACAACCAGGCCCTGCCCGCTCGGCCTCCTCGAGCACGCCTGCCACGGCTCGGCTAGCTCATGACCCGCCGTCCGGCCTGGTGCTAACTCCGGCCCGCGACCGTCCCTCCCGTCCCCTCCATCGCCGTGACGCCCCTCTGCCCGGTGAGCTATGCTTTTTTTCATAGTTTAAAGTGTCAATGCTTAACCTATTTTTACTAAGTTTGTGAATATAGATGAATTAGATGTTGGGCAAATTTGTGATAGATGGATGGATATTTGTCAAGTTAGTGTTATGGTCATGTAGATTCATATATAACAAGCAAATCGAGGCACTTGGTTTCTAAAATACTTAATAAAGAATTTATTTTTTTGCAATTTGACATTTCGTTTCATGTCGATTCATAATGTTGTGCCAAATGGTTAATGTGAGGTGAAGACCTAATTTTTTCACTTGATGGAATTAACAGGATTTGTGGTGTTCCCATCTTCGTCGAGTGACCGTCGACGTTGGAGGTGTTGGTCCAGGATCGTCCCTCCTTTGATCGACTACATCCTCTACATCGGAGGGTGAGCAGCAATTCCATGACCTCGTCCACTTTTTTCCATGTCACTAGATTAAATTTTGACATCAAGTCGCGTAACCTAGGTCTCCCGTCCGAAAGGGTTGCATCGATAAATATGCATTCAATTGCATATTTATCACCGCAGCTCTTTCGGATTGTCCAGCGCTTTCCACGGACAGCCCGAGGATGTGTAGATTGGGTACGTTGTTCATGCTCGACCCCGTTTCGAGACAAGATTTCGGCGGCGCCTCCCTGTTGTTCTCCGGATGCACATTCTCTCGGCATTTTGCCGAGACGTGTATTTGGAGAACAGCGGGGAGGTGCTGCCGAAATTTTGTCTCGGAATGGGGTAGAGCATGGACCGTACTCAATCTACACATTCTAGGGTGGGATTAGGACCCATCTTTACCTATTAGAGATGTAGGTGTATTAAATGTCGTTTGTCGTCAACCTTGTAAAAATAAAATATTGATGTGGATAATTTAAATGAATCCTTAATTTTGTTATGTGGCTTCCAATAAAGCAGAGATGGCAGATAATCAGTGGATGTATAGTGGGTTTATCCGTCGGAATCAAGTAACAGCAGAGTGGGTCGAGAAAACTGATGTGTTTTTGAAAGAGATATTCCGTAGTCCAATGAGGATGGTGCCAGAATGCCCGTATGCCAGATGTAAGATGCGTATCCGCAGAGATAAGAGTGAGATGACTAAGCACCTTCGCACGCATGGATTTGTGCCCAACTTTAATATGCCGATAAACTTTGCCCAGCGGGACCGTGGTAGAGAGGATGTGATACGACAACGCGTCACCGGGTTATGAGGACGATGGGGTTAGAGACATGCTAGATGATGTCTTTCTGATAGCCGACACCTCCGTCACATTCAAATGAATGAACCGGAGGAGCCGGAGGAAACCGCAAAGGCCTTCCCGGAAATCTTGGCCTCGTCAAAGAAACCTCTCTATGAGGGTGCCAAGCTGTTCATCTTTGGATGCCATCTCGCAATCGATGGCGATCAAGGCGAGTACGGGTGTAGCCGAGGTTGCTTCAAGCATTTACGGGAGTATGGGCTAACAGCCTGCCTGAGGGCCATGAACTGCCGAAAACCATGTACGGTACGAAGAAAATCATGAAGGCGCTCTCGATGGACTATGAGAAAATACATGTTTGTCCAAAGAATTGCCTTTTGTTTAGGCATGAGTATGCGGATGACAAGTACTGTAGGAAGTGCGGTTCCTCTCGGTATATTGAGGTGGTCGATAAGCATGGTCAGAAGCAGCAGCTAAAAATCCCTGTGAAGGTTCTTCGGTATCTTGATTTTATAAAAAGACTGCAGCGCCTTTTCATCACCGAGGAGTCTGCCAAAATGATGAAGTGGCACAAGGAAGGGAAAAGGTATAATCCAAAAAAATTGTACATCCATCAGGAGGTGAAGCATGGAAGTCATTCGATATAGAGTACCCGGAGGAAGCAGCCGAGGCTGGGAATGTCAGAATTGCTATAACAGGTGATGGGTTCAATCCATATGGTATGTCGTCTAATGCATACAGCTGTTGGCAAGATTTGTTATTCCATTGAATCTCCTCCGGCGCCATAATGCAACGGAAGACCATGTTCTGTCGGTTATAATTCGGGCCCTGAATATCCGGGAAGAATTTGGGTGTGTTTATGCAGCCGTTGGTGGATGATTTGCACCATTCTTGGTACTTCCCGAGGTTGACATACGACCGACATCTGCAGAAAAATTTCTTGATGAAAGTTTGGCTACAATATTGCATGCATGACTTTCCGGTTATGCCTTGTTCTCATGGATGGTGTACAAGTGGAAAGATGCCTTGCCGGTGTGCATGCAGGCCTTGATTTTCATTTGGTCAAGAAGGGTGGCAAGTATGTTGCATTTGACTTGCATCGACAGTTCCTCCCTCCGCACCATCCCGATAGGGAAGACAAGAAGAACTTCACAAAAGACAAAGTTGTCCATGAAGTAAACGAGATTCCAACGTTTTCTGGTGCGGATGTGCTTGCTCAGCTGAAAGCTCTTAAGCCTGCCGGTGAGGGGAAAGGCAAAGGCACAGGCAAAGGAAAAGGCAAAGGCAAAGCCACAGGCGAAGACGATGGCGAGGGCAAAGGAAAAGGGAAAGGGAAAAAATTTGAAGGATATGGTGAGACGCACAACTGGACTCACATTACCCCCTTCACGCAGCTTCCCTATTTTAAGGACCTCAAACTTCCATACAACATAGACGTGGTGCACACCGAAAAGAATGTCGCAGAGTCCCTTTTTCACACGATCCTCAACATTCCTGATAAGACAAAGGATAATGTTAATGCTAGAGTTGATCAACAGAATATTTGTGATAGACCACGTCTACACATGCAGCCTCCCACAGGCAGTCGAAAATCTTGGTTCAAGCCAGATGCTGACTTCGTACTTAAAAAGGATCATAAGATGGAGTCATTGAAGTGGCTGAAACACGTCGTGAAGTTCACTGATGGTTATGCGTCGAATATAAGTAAGGGGGTCAATCTTTCAACGGGCAGAGTGACCGGGCTCAAGAGTCATGACTATCATGTATGGATTGAGCGGATTATGCGGTGATGGTTGGGGCTATGTTCCCGGCGTGTCCGGCGTGTGCTTGCAGAGTTAAGCCATTTCTTCCGCACGCTTTGTGCTAAAGAAGTATGTCCGAGAAGATAAAAGAAATGCATAAGAAGGCGCGGAGTTGATATGCAAGCTAGAGAAGATCTTCCCGCCAGCTTCTTTACTCCGATGGCACATCTCCTTTGCACCTCCCGAACGAGGTATTGTTGGGGGCCTGTGCGTAATCGTTAGCGACGGCCACGAGATGCAGAACAAGCATCCGAGATGTAAATGTGGAAACAAAGCTAAGATTGAAGCTTCCATAGCCGAGGCAGTTATCCTAGAGGAGGTGGCGAGACCTCGGGACAGCCTACTATCCGGACCATGTTCCCACGTTGCACAATAAGGTGTCTCGATACAAACATGTAAGAACCCAAGTATAAACCCAAGTTGCCTCTATTCATCGGGCAAGGTGGTAGGGCTGGATCCTCGAAACCTTATCTCATGCCACGAGATGAGTGGGAGGATGTCATGTTTTATATCTTGCACAACATCAAGGAAGTTGAGGATTAGTGGATGAGGTAATACCTTTGCACCATTCTTTTAGTCAATTCGTTATGTTCACTTTGCCTAGTTCTTATACCGCTTTTCTTATTGTAGTCGATTCGTTGAAGAAGAATGGACGGGAATGCTGCCTCCTTCTGAAGCGGAGGCACTTGCTCTTCTCCGAAAGGGTGCTGATGGAAGGAAAAATTTCGTTGCGTGGTTCATGGAGAAAGTAATTTTTCACACTTTGAATTAAACTCATGCACCCTATAATTTCAATTAAACTCAAGCACCCTATAATTTCAATTAAACTTGTAGGGAAATGATCCGACCGAATCAATGGATGAAGAATTGAGATGGGTTTCCATGGGTTTTGATCCTTTCGTCATGACATGCGAAAAGTATGATGTGAATGGGTATCGCTTCCATACAGAGGAGCACCAGAACAGTCGGCCTGATCCCAAAACCATAAATACCGGAGTCTTCACTGAAGGAGATAATAAAGTAGATTACTACGGAAGGGTAGGAAAATATACTGAGCTTACATTCAAACGTGGCGCGAACACCTAAGTCTCTTTGTGTTCAAATGTCGATGGTTCGACCGAAAAAGGGTGCGAGACATACGCCTTCATTGGTTTAGTTGAAGTTAAACCATCAACCGTCTATGCCGGAGCTGATCTCTTTATCGCCGCTACCCGTGCCACACAAGTATATTATCTACCTTACCCATGCCGTAAAGAGTACCTAAAGGGTTGGGAAGTTGTGTTCAAGGTGTCGCCGCATGGTAAGCTACCGGACCCGAACGATGATGATTACTACAACATAAACCCCATGACATACGAGGGAGTGTTCTATCAAGAGGAACATGATGACGTGGTCCGAAACAACGAGGATGATGACTTGGGTTATGTTGACTGGACCCAAACGACGACGACCTTGCGGATTGATGGTGAGGCGGTTGTGAATCAAAGAGACATAATTATGCTTGAAAAGTTAAATGAAGACGCTGGCGATGAGGAAGAGCCTCCACCTCCGTCAGACAACGAAGAAGATATGCGTGATAGTGATGATGAGACCGGTCCACAAATAGATTACAATAGTGATGATTCATATGGGTTCTAGAAAATGTAAGTTCTTTTAATGATCATTACAATAGTATGCTTAATGTGCTCTTCTGGTATTAATGTTTTTCCTGTATGCTTGTTTAATTGATATCCTTACTAATTGTTTATTCTCTTCTCAATGCAGGTTTGCTAATCATGGGCAAGTCCAGCGGCGCTAGTTTCCTCAGGAAATTTAAAGGACTTACTCGGAGTGGACGAGCCCACAAGGTTCCCTCCCGACTACGCGAGGATGACACCTCACAGGGAGGTGGAGGGGTCGGGGGAGGAGACCCTAGAGGAGGAGGCGGTGGGGGGAGAGCCCCTAGAGGAGGAGGAGGTGGGGGGAGAGGCAACCGGGGCAAAAAACTCCGGGCCGTGTCCGAAATAGGAGGGTCTTCTTCGATGCCCTCCTATACAGAGGCACCTTCTGAGTCTGAGGAGGAGGAGTATGTTCCTGATGGCGAGGAGGAGGAGGCCGAGGAGGAGGGTGAGGAGGAGGAGGAGGAGGCCGAGGAGGAGAGTGAGGAGGAGGAGGCCGAGGAGGAGGGGAGGAGGGTGGAGGGGAGGTTGATCCCGCGTTGTGGGGTGACTTGCCACCAGGTGCTCCGCAGGGGTGGCTGCGTGGTAATGCCGGACTACCTACACCACCTTCTATCGAGGAGCACAAGTGGCTCATTGAACCTGCGGGGACAGAGTAAGTGCCTCTCAATCATATTTTCACCAGATGACAACATTTTCTTATTGTACACATGGCAATCATTTGATTCTTTTGTAGGCTGGATCCTTCACGGAAAGGGCCGTAAACCGAACGGCCTTATCTACATCTGTTGAAGGAGTTTTGGCTCGGCCTATTCTCGCCTGCATGACAGACAGGACCCGTGATCGGCGGGTTTTGGCCATGAGCTGGGCCCACTACGAGGCTTGCGAGAACGCTGAGTGCACGGACGGCCGCTAAGGCCGTGATCACCAAATTTTGGGTAAGTTCTCTTGAATCACTTGTCTTGATTTCGTTCATAGTTTATCATTGAATCACTCAACTCACGCCTTGTTTGCTTCGGTTTATGCATGATTGCAGCAACTCTATAGAGTTCTTGACGAGCACAAGGCCGAGCCGACGTGGTCTTGCTTGCGGTGCGAAGAAGAAAGCTCGTCGATTCTTGAGACGAGGTGCGCTGGGTTGCCGTCTCGCAAGATTACCACTACTACCGCACCAAAAGATGACCAAAACTCAAGCGCGAAGCAACGACTTACCTTGAACAGGAGCAGTTCTGAAGGTAACTATTACTAACTTTTCATTGTTTCAAGCGAATAACTATATGTTTCTTGCTCACACGTCATGTGCTTCCAAAATTTGCATAGGTTGTTCCTCGTTGGTGCTATGGAAGGCATGACGGATGGGCGAGTTTGGTGGATAGGTGGATCGGCGCCGATGTAGAGTTTCTTGCCAAGAGCATCAAGGGCAGGCGAACCGTGGAGAGGACGGGACACACGCCCAAGGAAACAGGAACCACTTTGGGGCTTCAAGGCCATGAAGGTATATCTATGTGCATAATGCATTTTGTTCTTCTTTACCGTCATGTTCTTATGTATGGCTGACTTTTATTTGACGTTGTAGGAGGACAAGTTGAAGAGGCCGCCTCGGACATGGAGTCGTGGAAGCGGCCCATGAGCGGAGTCGTCGCAAGGAGGGCGAGAGCGAGACTACGGCAAGACCGAGGAGCACACAGGGTCTTACATTCATAACTATCGAGTTGCATCCGGATGTTCTGTTCTTTGAGGTCGCCCGATCTCGGATCGACGACATGGCGGTGGTGGCCATCCAGGGAAGAAGAATGGCGGTATCCGTGTTTCGACGGCTTGATCACTCCTTCGATCTCGTACACACAGCTTGGCATACCAACCCGAGCTCATTAAATGCAGGCGTTCACAGACTCCTTAGCCCTTGACATGATGTAAGTACTTCCTCTTTATCTTTTTCTATCTAGCATTCTCAGTTTATTTTCAACATTGCTCACTTAGAAACAACCTAAATTATGTAGGCATATAAGGAGTTTGTCGAGCATAGGAATCTCGAGGTGCGGGAGTACTTGAAACGAGTGAAGGCAAACGATGATTACAACCGTCAGATGATGACGGTTAGTTTTGCCCTCTTAAAACCAAGCTAAATTTTTGCACTTTCATTCCTTCTGATCTTCTAGTTTGCTTGTTTAACTAACATTCAGGCTATATTGGCGTCTTGGACTAACCGCACGGATCCACCACAAATGGGACCCCCACCACCACCTGCGGGAGAACCCCCACACGTGCCCACGTTCGATGAATGGGTGGCACTAGGCAGTGATGGTCCGGTTAGTACATTTGCCTAACTACTAGCAAACTAGTTCTCGTTCATGAAACACTATCATGTCATATTTACCGTTAGAATCTTTTACAAACATGTAGGGGACCGGTGGCTCGACTCCTGCTCCGTCGACCCCAGTCACTCCGATCTGGCAGAGTGGTGGTGGTCGCGATGGCGGTTTTGGCGGAGGTGGTGGTGGTTTTGGCGGAGGAGGTGCTAGTTTTGGCGGAGGTGGTGGTGGTTATGGCGGAGGTGGTCTTGCTTGATGATTCCGTGCATGTGGCTATCGTGCCATGCCTTTCATATTCGTACTTTTATCATGTTTCATGCCTTGCACCACTTTCATGTTCATGAACTTCCGTCGGTGATGAACTTGAGTATGTTTAGATGATGATGGTGAACTTGAGTATGTTTAGATGAACTTGAGTATGTTTAGATGATGAATTGAGATATTTCTGCATAATTTCATATTGTTCTGTTTTGAAATGTTTGTCAAATGAATTGGAAAAGAGAAAAGGAAAAAAACTATGCCTACGGCAAAGCCGTCGGCATAGATACGCCAGAGTTACCGGGGCTTGCCGCGTGGCGGCTATGCCTCACGGCTTTCTTTGTCGGCATAGATTCATCTATGCCTCACGGCTTTCTTGTAGGCATAGCCTTGCCACCGTGAGCACCGCGCACGCCACGTGGCAGAGGTATGCCTACGGCTTTGCTGTCGGCATAGATTCATCTATGCCTACGGCTTTGCTGTAGGCATAGCCTTGCCACCAGGAGCACCACGGGCCGCCACGTGGCAGAGGTATGCCGACGGCAAAGCCGTCGGCATTGCGCTGCTACGTGGCGTTGCCTGACTCGTCACCGCTTTTGACGGCGCCGTCCATTGCCGTCAGACGGAAAACAGTGCCGATGGCTATACTATGCCGACGGCTGACGTCAGGCCGTCGGCATAGGTCCCTATGCCGACGGCAAAACTATGCCGACGGTCTGACAAGAGTACGCTGACGACATCTACGCCGACGGCTGCCGTCGGCATAGATCTATGCCGACGGCAATGGGGCCTATGCCGACGGCCTGTGGTCGTAGGCATAGCCCGCGAGTCCAGTAGTGGCCGGCGCGCCATCTTGTGTCGCATGTAGGGGTCGCAGGAGAGGCACAGGTTCTTGACCAGCACCGAGCCCTCCTCGGCGGCCGCAGCTTCGTCGACGTCGGCGGCGGGCAGCAGCTCCATGTGCTCCTCCGTGGGGTAGCCCTCCACGTAGTCCTTGAGGATCACCCGCCGGCTCTTCAGCTCTGCCATTGCCGCGTGGATGGATTGCAACTACGATGGACAAGAAATCAACTACTAGCCTGGAATGTGTTTGGGGTTTCTGCTTGGATGCTCTATATATGATCTCCGGAGGATGGCGAGCCACATGTTGTTACTGTCGGAGTGTGGGTCCTTTGCTTCCAACGTGCACCATGTGCCCGCCCTGCTGAGTGGTTCGTTGATCAGTTTTTCAGCGTACGTCTCACACTTATCGACCACATCTATAATACCTAAATAGTTCATCCCCACTAACCTATTTCTCTTGACATGCAGCATGTCCACATCAGCAATCAACATGCAACAATCCACCTCAGCTAATCTGCCAAATCATCAAGTTTTTTCTTTATTCTCTGAGTCATGCCAGAGGAAGAGGATTACACACCGCACCGTTTTGTTGGGAACGTCCCCCCCACACCCCAAGAGGTTCCCCGCCCACGCTTCCTCTTCCCCACGCCCGCGACCTCACGCAACACCGCCTCTTCTTCCCAATCGCGACCTCCTACCGTCTCCATTGAACTTCTCCCCCCACTTCATCTTCTCCAAAGTCCATTAAAACACAGAAGTGGAAAGGATGCATCTCTATATTTTCACAGGGACCCATCAATCGATCACATCATATCCAAGGAGATGAGACGGCGAGGTCGAGCTTCAGGTCAAGATTCAGACTGGTGGCGAGGCCGAGCGACGGCTCGCCAGAGCAACTGCCTTCTCGCTGGTCGCGTTGGATCCATTGGCGTCGATCACATCAGAGCCAAGAAGATGAGACGGCGAGGTCGAGCTCCAGGTCAAGGTTCAGACTGGTGCGAGGCGGAGCGACGGCTCACCGCCGGCTTTCTCGGTGATCGTGTTCGAGCCGTTGGCGTCGCTGCTCACAGCCGTCGTCGCCTCCTCCTCCCACTGGCCGCTCGACAGCGTCTGGACACATCCCCCGCCCACTGCAGTTGCTTTTGATGTGTGCCTACAGTAACATCTTCTCTGAACATTAATACTCTACCCCTGCTCGCTCACACATGCCACTTGATATGTCTCTTCTTTTCCTTCGATGCAGAGCTTGGCAGCCACCTATCCCACGCACTAGCATTACCACCCACCTAATCGAATAGGCTGCACTGCAGCAAGTAGTAGCAGCGGCCAACGAAAGTATTGGCATGGTCAGGAGGAGGAGAGCTGTTGCTTCGAACAGTTTTTCAAGACAACTGCATATGATCTGCTATGATGAGAAGATACACCAACAGTCAAGACTAAAGAGCATATATAGGTACACCCAAGATACCAAATACTAATTTCAAGCTGCATATTAGCTCCAGCAGGTTGAATCACTAAAGTTACTGTATTCTTTGTGACTATCCACTAAAGGTAACTCTTGCTGCGCCATTTTGTTGGTATGATTGCATAAATTTGCATAGACTGTATTGCCCCTTGCGAAACAAGACCTCTGAAGAAGTCTTACAAAATGCACAAATCTCTTTTGATGGTATGATGTCCATAATCTTCTTTGTTGTTCAATACATCTTCTATTTTTAATTACTGATGTGGTTTGAACACATTTCGGAAAAGTCAAAATATCTTGATGTTTGCAGGTTACGGGGTAAAGAAAGCTTTTGTCTAGATTACTTCTCTTCCAATCATTCTCATGTTTTAATTGTGTGAGTTACTTCTGCATATATGCGAACCCGAGAGTGTTTACAAGTATAGGCCTGAGCAGTTGAAGGAAGATGATGCAAAAATAGTCGAAGGACGATAAACCTATTTTTTCCTTTCAATTCTTAGTCTTGCATGGACCTAAAAATAGTACTATGGTGTGGGAAACCAACAAGAATCATCACTACCTCTGAAGAAAATCTTCATTCAATTCTATAGAAGTAAGAACATGCCCTCCTTTATTTATCCTTACAGATTGTTATTCTTTGACTCCTATAGAACAACTTCAGTTCAACACCTTTAATCTAATTATGTTCAGCTTTGAGGAATCAGTAAGATTTATTTCACCATTCTCTGTTCATTGTCATATTTGTTCGGTTTACGTACATGCCTTTGTTCCGGAACAGGTTATCCTGACTTCCCAAACCATGAATATTATAGACCTGCAATATTAATTAGAATGCATAATATGCTTATGAATTGTCATGTTCAATTATTGACCAAAAGTTCATCACCGTGCTAACTTTGAAAGCTTTCTCCCTTGACTGGTCTTGCCTTATTAAGTCAAAATTGCATCACCATTTTATTTTAGCATGAAACTTTTTTTCACGCTAATTGTTGTATAATATTGCCTTCACTAAATGTAGCAGGGGGTCGGTTTCTATCTATAGAAATATGGGTCAAACTAAATTGGCAATTTATGTTCTCGGTGTCATAAACTCTTACACACTATTATTTTTTCACTTTTCAAGTGCCAGCGCTCTGTTCCTGTTAATGGAGGTGATTGTTTGTTATCTTCGCCATGAATATAAGCAGTGAGCTATGATGTGGGCAACTAAGAAGAATCATTACCAGCTCTGAAGCAAATCTCAAATGCCTATCTGATTTGTGGTATATTTATTTAGTCTTTGTGGGTGAGATGTTTTTGATGCACAAATATTTGGCAGGGCCACGATATTTTGCCAGTGGGAAATGAAACCACTAATGTAAATATTTTTTGAAAGGAAATGTTATGTATTTTCTACCCAGTTCTGCATTGTTCAATCTCATGAAATGATTTTATCTTAGCCAAGAAGCAATATGGCTAAAAGTATATCCAAATTATATCTATTTCATTTGTCTAACATATCCCATTTTTCTTGCAACAGTTCCCGCAACAACGTGCGGGGTGTCATCTAGTATCATAAAGCCACGAGCCCACAACAACTGTGATTCCACAGAACAACAATTGAATGTATGTGAGTATGCGACCAGGACATCACAACCATTGACACAATATCGACCATCAACCATCAACGAACTAATCACGAGAAGCCGCGCCAAACATATAGTACATGACCAGGTGAGAGCTAACTTAAGCACCGAATCTTGTAAAACATGGTTGTTCTTTCATCTCTTTGATTGAACTTGGGTGCAATATAGAACTCGAGTGCGAATGGATTGGCTTGGATTATATTTGTGAGTTCTATAGGAAATGGTTTGATATATGATATTCGAGGGGTGGCGAGCCACTTGTTATTGTTGGTCCTATGCTTCCAACGTACTCGGTCCGGTCCTTTTTAGTTTGCATATAATTTTTGTTAAAAGTCAAAATATCTCTGTCTTGACCAAACATATAAAAAAAGATATCAACATTCACAACGCCAAATCAATATTATCAGATTCATTATGAGATGTAGTTTCATAGCAAGTATATTTGGTATTGTAGTTGTTGATATTTTTTAATACAAATTTGATCAAACTTTGCAAAGTTTGACTTGACACAAATATAATATATCTATATCAATATAAAAAGACACAAAGGACGAACCAACTTGTGGTTGGATGGTTAGAGGGATTGTGGTATCCCCAACTCACCAGGGTTCAAGTCCTGGTGCTCGAACTTATTCCTAGATTTATTTCAGGATTTCCGGCGACGCGCATTCAGTGGGAGGTGCTCATAGAGTAGGGTGTGCGTGTGTTCGTTCATAGGGGTGAGTGTATGCGCGTGTATATGAGCGCTTGCGTCTGTACTGTATTAAAAAAAAGACCCAAAGGGGTAGATTTAATTAATCTTGGCCATCAAATCATGTCAATCCAACGACCTAGACTGCTTCAATGTCGAGTGCTCAACACGTTTAGCGTGCCGTTAATTTCATGTCAAATATAGTGTAATCACATAATAACATGCAAAATATATCCTACTTAATATCCGCATGCACTTAATATATTTTTAAATTAACATGCGTTGCACGTACACATTGACTAGTGTAATAAAAAGGTTTAGGCATCAAGTTCCGATAAATGAAGTCACACGCCCGACCTACTGCTTAGGCGTTCTGGTTGTCCCACTAATCATTGTACAATGACAACGGCTACCGCTTAGGCGTGACACTCATCGAGCGAATATCATAAAGCCACGATAGTTGGGGTTGTAGTTCCACGGAAACACAACCAAGACATAACAACAATAATCATCAAACACTTAGACAGTAACATAAGTTTAATCCTATAATCTTGAAAACAAGGTCGTGATTTAATCCCCATTGATTGAACTTAGATAAAATGTAGAAAAAAATAACATTCTTTTAATTCCTGAAGAAAAATATTTGACGTCTCAGAAACATTAGAGGGTTCGTGAGGAACCAAATTCACGGCTGAAGAAAAATATTTGACGTCTCAGAAACATTAGAGGGTTCGTGAGGAACCAAATTCACGGCTCAAGAAACATATTTGAAGAATCGTGTTTCGCATTGGACCAGCTGAGTTACACCTTACGGGGGAATGCCGGAAGCTCCATCATTAATCCCCTACCTTGACTATTACATCCCAAGGCAACCATACATTAGCTGAAACATTTCTTACCAGTTTTACACCTGAGCTAGGTCCAAACACCTACCCAAAAGGGGTTGTCTCTAGTAGGCTAGTGCTCCTACAAGAAAGACTTTTGCCATTTTGATCTACAGATAAAGACATAGACTCATTCTCAGACTGGAGAATTCTAACCTTATTAATTCATGCGATTTCCCATGTGTTCCAAAACACGAGTGTGGTTGTGTGGGTTGTTTCTCTTGCTTCCTCATGTATTGCACCTAATTTGTGTTACACGACTTGAGGGTGATCATATGTGTTATTTGCATACCGTGAATTGGTGATTGTCTCGGATTGCATATTAAAGTTGGCATCATAATTCATAAACGTTTGGGTATAGTTCCAAGTTACTTCGGTTGCTCGCAGCTAGTTGCCCATTTCTTCTTTGTTCCTATGTCATGCAGATTGGGTCGCCCCCTTGTGCACCTCTTCCAAGAAAAGGGTGTCTGCCAGAATGGCATATTCTCACTTAACCATTTATTGGGAGCAAGTTCTATCATGAAACCCAAATCCCTTGTTTTAAGCTGTCTGGTGACTTTTTTGACACCATGCACTATACATGGCAAAATAACTATACATGGCAAAATAATGCGCTTGCATGCCCCCTAGTTGCTAACTTGGCTCACTAGATTTGGCTCTGCAGGGCTTTGTCAAGCTTGATTCAGGGCCAATGACCTCAAGGCTTTGAGGTCATTTCCCCAAATGTTGGTTGTAAAAAGTTATCTATTTTTATTTATAGATGTATGACGAATCTTGTGAGTGTTTGACAAAAAAAAACTTCAAAAGAAAATATGTATCTCCCATGCGCCGGGAAAAACTAACATGGTGTTCATGTGTATAACACAGATAAAAGAACGGAAGGAAATTATTAAAAAAATCAAGAGTACCCAAATTGTGTATCATACCTTTATAGAAGAGCGAATTGCAAATACAAGGCAACTACAACTTGCTGCGAACAACGAGCGTATCAAGAACTCCACTCCACCCACGACAAATCAACTATAACACAAAGCGCCTGCCCAAAACTAAAAGAACCTTGCCGTTCTCAACCGACTCCGGTCACCATCGAAGAACAACAACTCTCACCTAGCTTCCCTTGTCGACGCAGCATCCACCATGCCTAAAGGAGGTGGCAAGTGAATGGCGGAACTCGATCAGACCTGAAAAAGCCACGGTCTTCGAATCACTAGTGACGGTTGTACATTGCGTCGCGGTAGATTAAACATGGACAACGACGAACACCGGAGGAGCGCAACGAAGGACCTCTGAAAGTGCGTTAAGTCGACTAGAGGGGGTGGTGAATAGGCGATTTTTACAAATTCGTCACTGAGGAAATTCTAAGTGAGGAATTTCCTAAGCAACGAACTACTAGCAGCGGAATAAGTACTCGGATGCATGCATACACTAGTAGAAAAAGGGCCATTCGACCCGGTTCATGAGGGCCATTTGTCCCGGTTCCCGAACCGGGACTAAAGGGTCGTAACTAAGGCCCTGTACCTTTAGTCCCGGTTCAATCGGGAACCGGGACAGATGGGGCTCCACATGGCCGGAGCGGCTTGCCCAGGCAGGGGGACCTTTTGTCCCGGTTGGTGCCACCAACCGGGACCAAAAGGTCTTCAAGGGCTGGTTTTTTTTTGAAGGGGTGGGGGGTTGGGGGGTTTTGTAGGGTTAATTTAGGGGTTTCATATATTGTGTTAGCTCGCTAATAGAGATGAGTGTCCTCTCTTATCTCCGTGCTTGGTCGACGCTACGTATAGAGAGAACTCGACACACTAGCTAGCTAGTAGCAAATGAAGGAAACCATTAAGTACAGAAGATCGTCATGAACATATGCACAGAGAGAAGTGATCGACCTCTCCTTCTCCGATAGATTGGTCGAACAACAAGTTTTCGTATATCTATCCGATGCTACTGGCTACATATATATATACAATATAAGATCTCTTACGTCCCCTAACATCTGAACTCAACTTCAACATGGTATTCTCCGTGTTTGTCGATGACGTGGTCAAGAAAGAATCCCGCCAATTCCTCTTGAATTGCTCGTATGCGATCTTGTGGTAGGAGTTCATCCCGCATCTGCCACATCTAATTTCAAGAAGGGGGTCAATACATATATATGAATGAAACTAAACACAAATGATGGTAATAAAATAAAATTGTGAATATTATTGCTTACGCACTTCATATTGTTGTTTAGTGTAGCCCCGCTTACAGGTGGTGTGGTGGATGAACTCGCAAATGTTGTATCCTTACAAATCATTCCCGGGTTCCTGCCACAACCACTTTACAAGAAAAAGAGGTCAATCAAACTAATAAGCAAGCATGCTAAATGGTATTGATGAAACTAGCTAGAATCAATGGGAGATGCGCGGAACTAGCTAGTAGCTAGTAGCTAGAATCAATCGCGATCATGACCCTCCTCCATTGTTTGATCACCGCAGCCTGCTTCCTCTCCTTGCAGACCTTCTTCGATGTCATTGAGAAATGACAAGACTACATCACCTCCGTCGCGGATTATGTCCCCCAATATATCTTCTTGATCGAATTCTCTTTGATGATCCATAGTTTCTGCAAATATTACAACATGGCAATTAATATACAAACATGAGAGATGGATATATCAAAGTTATCGGTGAGGGGGTATATCGACAACGACGACATACACATAGAAAAAAATGTTATCGAGGAGGGGGTATATATATCGACCCCCCCTCATGTCGAAGTTATCGGAGAGGGGGTATATCGACAACGACCACATATACATAGAAAAAAATGTTATCGGGGAGGGGGTATATCGACCCCCCGCATGTCGAAGTTATCAGAGAGGGGGTATATATCGACCGCGCCTCTCATGATTGTCCGACGTTTGTCTAGTGTCAAATGATTCAACAGAACCATGTCTTCATCATTAGTTGAAAATGTGAGCGCATGATGGTGCAAGCTCTCAAAGTTGTTTTGGGACAGAGTCCCAGATAGGATAATTCGCTTTTTGGTACAAAGTTCAGCAAGAGCCTTCCGAATATCGCTATTTGGAAGGCCTTTGCTGAAATTCGTACCAAAAGGCGGATTATCCTATCTGGGACTCCGTTCCAAAACAACTTTGGAGAAATTCGTACCGTCATGCCCCGGTTACTTCCGGCTAATGATGAAGCCATTTATTTCTTCAATACTTTGACACTAGGCCACCTCTCGACCCCTCGACGACCCTCGACTCTCGACCCTCGACCCCTCAGCGACCCTCGACCCTCTACCCTAGTTCACGACCCTCGACCGCTCGGTGATCCACGACCCTCTACCCTAGTTCCCGACCCTCGACCCCCTCATGTCACGTTTTTCTAGTGTCAAAGTATTCAACAAAACCATGTCTTCATCATTAGGCGAAAGTAACAGGCGCATGATGGTACGAAGCTCTCCAAAGTTATTTTGGAACGGAATCCCAGATAGGATAATTCACGTTTTGGTAAGTACAGCAAGAGCTTTCGAATATCGCTATTTGGAAGGCCTGTGCTGAAATTTGTACCAAAAGGCAGATTATCTTATCCGGGACTCCGTTCCAGAATAACTTTGGAGAACTTCGTACCATCATGCCCCGGTTACTTCCGGCTAATGATGAAGCCATGGATTTCTTCAATACTTTGACACTAGGCAACCTCTCGACCCCTCGGCAATCCTCGACCCTAGAACCCTCGACCCCTCGACGACCCTCAACCCTCGACCCCTCGACGACCCTCGAACCCTTGACCCTCGAACCCTGGAACCCTTGAACCCTAGAACCCTCGACCCTAGAAGAAGAAGAAGAAGAAGAAGAAGAAGAAGAAGAAGAAGAAGAAGAAGAAGAAGAAGAAGAAGAAGAAAAGAGCAGAAGAAGAAAAAAAGAGAAGAAGAAGAAGAAAAAATAGAAGAAAAAAAGAGGAGAAGAAAAAAAAATATTTTTTTCTTCTTCTCCTCTATTCCTTCTTCTTCTCCTTTTTTTTCTTCTACTTCCTATTCTTAATTTTTTTCTCCTCTTCTTCTCCTTCTTCTTCTCCTTCTTCCTTCTTCCTCTTTTATTCTTTTTCCTTATTTTCCTTCTTCCTCGACGACCCTAACCCTAAACAGTACAACTTCCTCGACGTCCCCGGCTGCCTCTCTAATGAACAAATAAATTCTATGAATAAAAAAATTCATATTCTATGAACAAAAAAAACATCATATTCCATCCACATCCATGCATACATCATATATATGATCATCTATGAAAAAAAATTCATATGATCATCTATGAAAAAAACATCATATATATATATATATATATATATATATATATGCAGAAAAAATATATTACATCAACATATATGCAAAAAAACATCATACATATATCCATACATCAACATATATACATGAACATATATGAAAAAAAAGCATCAGATCCATGAAAAAAAATCATCATACGGTGGCGGCGGCGGCAGGGGGACATGGCAGGGGCGCGGGGGCTCACTGTGGGCGGCGTCGGCGATGGCGAGGTCGGGGCCGGCCTGAGGCAGAGGTGGTGGCGCTGAGCAGGGGACGGCGTCGGGGGTAACGCGGGCAGCGGTGGCGTTGAGGCGTGAGGTCGGGTCAGCGGTGGCGCTGGCGGCGACAGCGTCGGGCGACGCGGGTGGCACGGTGAGGTGACGGCGACGGCGCTGGATGGCACGTGGCAGCGGTGTCGGGCGGCGCAGGGCGCGGGCGGCGACGGGTGTCGGTGTCAAAACCGGTGGATCTTGGGTAGGGGGTCCCGAACTATGCGTCTAAGGCTAATGGTAACAGGAGGCGGGGGACACAATGTTTACCCAGGTTCGGGCCCTCTCGGTGAAGGTAATACTGTCGGTGTCAAAACCGGCGGATCTCGGGTAGGGGGTCCCGATCTGCGCGTCAAGGCCGATGGTAACAAGAAGGGACACAGATGTTTACCCAGGTTCGGGCCCTCTCGATGGAGGTAAAACCCTACTTCCTGCTTGATTAATATTGATGGTATGGGTAGTACAAGAGTAGATCTACCACGAGATCATAGAGGCTAAACCCTAGGAGCTAGCCTATGACGGTATGATTGTAATTGTGATCGTCCTTCTAAGGACCAACCTCTCCGGTTTATATAGACATCGGAGAGGGCTAGGGTTTACATGGAGTCGGTTACAAGGAAGGAAATATAATATCCGGATCGCCAAGCTTGCCTTCCACGCCAAGGAAAGTCCCATATGGACACGGGCCGAAGTCTTGAGTCTTGTATCTTCACGCTTCAATAGTCCGGACGTTGTACACAGTCCGGCTGTCCGGATACCCCCTTATCCAGGACTCCCTCAGTAGCCCCAGAACCAGGCTTCAATGACGATGAGTCCAGCGCTATATTCTCTTCGGCATTGCTAGGCAGGTTCCTTCTCCGAATACTCCAAAGTACCTATTACGACGAATAGTGTCCGATCTCCAATCAATGTTGCGCTCCTCGGCTTCAGCGCCTCAGTAATGACCATCTCCACGTGTCGAGCGAATGCGAGGAGTCAAGGTATTTTTGCATTTGCCACCCTCGATCCTCCGGGCCAACCGTCTATTTGAAGGGACAGGGATTCTCAGATCCAAACACTACTAGGGAAAAGCCTATACTCAGAATCTTACTAGCAACGCTCCTCAAAATACGACGCTACTGCTATTTAGCAGTAGCGCGTCCACGCCAAACCACGCTACTGCTCTAATTGCCATGACCTCGCCCCCCCGCTAGTTATAGCAGTAGCGCCCTATACTGAACCGCGCTACTGCTATAGAAGTTAGCAGCAGTGCACTTCGAAGAAAACCGCTACTGCTAAGATCAGCCCACAAGTTTAGTCCCACCTCGCTCCGTGAACAGGATGTTTACCACCTTAAATATGTTATTTCTGAAACTATCACAACCAGTTGGTCTTCACTGAACTCTATGTGTAAAATTTGTGGCCGCAATATGAGTCCTCTCCGGTTCCTACCGGAGAGGACTCATATTGACAATTCAGATTGTACACAAAAAGATCATTGATGGCCAATGTATTTTTGCATTGACGTATTTTTGTATAGTTACACTTAGTAGTAGTGGTTTATCTGCAAAGCACTACTGGTAGTCCAACTTAGCAGTAGCGCGTAACAATGCACAGCGCTACTGCTATTCAGATTAGCTGTAGCGTGTTTTGGCAAACGCGCTACAACTATCCCTACCTTATCCCCACGCGCACGACCGACCCTCTCTCTCACTCACACTCTCACTCTCGCCCGCGTGCCGATAACCGTCGTCGTGCGTCACCGCCGCCACCGCCTTCGTCCGTCCGCCGCCGAGGTACTCCCCTCCTTCCGTCCCTCCTCCCTCCTCCTCGCACATCCTCCCTCCGCCTGCGGTCGCCCCTCCCTCCTCCGCCGCCGCCCTCCTCCCTCCGCTGCTGGCTGCCCTCCTCCGCCTCCGGCTGGCAGCCTCCTCCCACCGCCCTCAACCTCACCGCCGCCACCCGAACCCACCCAGAACCGCCGCCTCCCGATCTCGATCCCGCCCTCGCCGCCCCTACCTGTCCGTCGCCCGACCCCCTTTTTCTCTCTGCTTAGTTACTACTAGATGGTGTTTAGTAATAGTAGATGTTAATTTAGGGTTCATAGCTAAAGATTTTTAGTAGTAGTAGATGTTAATTACTAGTAGTGATGGTACTAGTTAACTAGGGCAGTATGATTAATAGTAGTTGTAGTTGAACTAGTTTAGTAAGTAAATTAATAAACTAGTTGAACTAGTTGAATTAATAGAACTAATGTATTTTTAGTAAGATAATTAATATAACTAGTTGAACTACTTTATTTTTAGAAAGAACTAGTTTTTTCTATTTATAGTAACTTTATTTTTAGTAAGAACTAGTTGAATTAATAAAACTAGTTGAACATGTCATATTTGTTGTTATTTTTTAGTTTAAGCAATTATTCGGGATGTATTAGTGATAACTTATACGGTTTCAGGTGACCACCGTCGTCCCCGTCACCGACCCCCACCGACATCCCCGCCGTCGTCCCAGTCACTGACCCCCTCCGGCATCGAGGTGAGACCAGCCAAATATCCTTGTATATCTTGTGTTGCTCAAATAGGATATGTGGTTTCCCAAGTGGCCGTTCATGTTCAGTTTACACCTCCGAGTGGCCTATGTTTTGCCGGAGTGTTGATTAATTTCCGTTCCGGCAAATTTCACGCGCTCGATATGTCCTTTTTAGCAAAGGTCATGCCGGAATTTTTCATGAATTCTGGCATGACTTGTGCTAGAATATGTAGGAAATATCGAGTGGCCTGGATTTTCTCAAAAAATAATGATCTAATTTAGGGTTTTTAGTAGATATATTTAATTGTACAAGTTTAATCTTTGACTTATGAACGTAGGAAATGTCGTACTCGGACGACGACAGTCTCCCGGGGGAGTGCAGCTGGTGCCACGACGAACGAGGTATGTGCGACAGGTCCGTTGAGCTGGACGAAGATCGGCGCTTCAGCATTAAGCTCGAGGAGACCTTCGCTGTTGAAATGGTACGCAACAACGCCAAGTGTTTTTGTCGTAATTAAGCATGACTTCAACTATTTCAACGTCTAATTTTCATCTTTTACAATTCGACTAGCTTATCCCATGCCATGCAAGACGCTATGTCTTGGAGAGCATGGGTTTGAAGACCATGATAATTTTGAAACAAAGAAAATACACCTAAGGACCCATCATGATATGGATTTTGAAGTAAATCTGTGCAATGCTCAGAGCGTAACCCATTTTGGTTGCCAAAATTGGGAAGCACTTTGCAAAATGTATGGTTTTTATGAGGGTATGATTGTCACCATGGATCTTGCTGATCCTGACATCGAGTAAGACAATATGGACATTTGGGTCCTTATTTATACGCTTCCGACTGTACCGCAATGTGAGTTTCTCAAGCATAGTTATTAACTAATTTATATTGTTTATTTCAAAATAGTTGACAACTTATTTCCATTGACAGCTTATTTTGATTCTTCAAAAACTGTGCGGAAGATGGTAGACAAAACCCACTACACCGATGGCTCCGAATTAACTTATAAGGAGAAAAATCATCTGATTGCATTTTGTACTCTTCTTGAGGATTACAATAACTATTATCGAGCTCCTCCAAATTATGGTGAATACGTGCCACTAGTGCATGTGTTGAACCATGGTAACTTCTCTGGAGATACCCTGGTAAGAGTTTTTACTATTACGACATCCGTGCATCTTTTGCATACTTCTAAAACTAGTACATCATTGCTAACTACGAAGTTATTACTATGTTTTTCAACAGAAACTCCCGATGGATTGTGTGCCTCATCTGATGTATCTGAATGGTCGCCTTATAATTCTGAACATACTGCCAGGTAAATCTAGGGAGCTCACCTGTGCATATCGGGTTTCTAAAACCGGTGAACACATGTTCATCAAAGAATGGAAGAAATGTATGGACATTCGCAAGGAGGTTCTTGGAAGTAATATTCAGCGAAAGGCAAGAATTGGAGACAGGCTAATCTCCATTCACCATAATGGAGAGTCAGGGGCTATCTTGTTTTTTTGCTATTTTACCTTAGAAAATGTAGTAGGTCTTAATCGAATGTAGTAGGTCCTATGAGGTACAATATGTCCATCCACTTGAAACTAATCTGCGGTTCTTTCACCCCGTGATGTAATAACTCATTATGATGTAAAAACAATCTCTAAATTCCTGTTGTATGAAAACTTGTGTAAAGGTGTATGAATACAACATGAAATAAAAAATAAATAAAATACTAATAATAGTAGTAGCGCGGGAAAGGAGAAGCGCTACTACTAATTACCAGTAGTGATGTTCTGAAGAAGCGCTACTACTAAGTCAATTTAGTAGTAGCGTGGGTCTAGGCGCGCTATTGCTAAGCTTTAGCTATAGCGCCTTATCAGTAGCGCTCCTGCCCGCGCTACTGATAGGCCTAGAACCTGCGCTGCTTCTAGGCTTTTCCCTAGTAGTGAAACCTCACTCTCCTCCCTTGAGCTAGCATCCCAGAGCGCTTCGCGAAAAGCCATTCCAACATGGCCGGCCGTCGCAACTCTTCTGCTTGCCCTCCTTGCTCTAAGTCGGGGGATTGGGGAGAGTGCTCAGTTCCTCACAACCGTTTGGTGAAGTTACAAACTCAAGGGTTTCTCCCACCGGCATTCATGGTCTCCGTCCAAGCTGGAATAGCCACTTACGATGGAGGGGAACAAGCTGAGGGATCTCCTAACCCGTCTCCGGAGGAGCGGATATGCCTCATCTCGCATCTGCTGAGGGGCGTCGGGTTTCCTATCCACCCGTTTCTCCGCGGGCTCTGAGGGAGTCCTGGACTAGGGGGTGTCCGGACAGCCGGACTATCATCGTCCGCCGGACTCCAAGACTACGAAGATACAAGATTGAAGACTCCGTCCCGTGTCCGGATGGGACTTTCCTTGGCGTGGAAGGCAAGCTTGGCAATACGGATATGTAGATCTCCTACCATTGTAACCGACTCTGTGTAACCCTAGCCTCCCCCGGTGTCTATATAAACCGGAGGGCTTTAGTCCGTAGGACACAACATACATTACAACAATCATACCATAGGCTAGCTTTAGGGTTTAGCCTCCTTGATCTCATGGTAGATCCACTCTTGTACTACCCATATCATCAATATTAATCAAGCGGGACGAGGGTTTTACCTCCATCGAGAGGGCCCGAACACAGGTAAAACATCGTGTCCCTCGTCTCCTGTTACCATCCGCCTAGATGCACATTCGGGACCCCTACCGAGATCCACGGTTTTGACACCGACATTGGTGCTTTCATTGAGAGTTCCTACGTGTCGTCACCGATAGGAAGGATGCCTCCACCCGTCTTCAAAGGCGGTGTTTTTATAAAGGGCCTTGGCCGCCGGCCAAACTATCCGGCTAGGTGGTTTTCCTATGACCGCCTGTCCGGCCACCGCTTCGACAATGACCTCTCAAATCGTCAGAAGCAATCTTCGCGTCATCTCGAAATCGGCTGAACAGTTGGATCCGATAGAGCTCTCATCCGTTAACGAGCTCTTGGATCGCATCGTCGCCCTGGGAGTCACTACAGACTACAGTCAGATTGGGCTTAAAACCGATCTGAGAGAGATTAACTCTCCCCAGGCCACCCACCACGTCGCAGTGGTAGAGGAGCAATACGGCAATTCTTCGCCTATATTGAAAACTAGTCACGTCCGGATTCCCGAACCCTCCATGCCGGATTTCCACGGAGGGACGGACTTCGATCGAGCATTGAACTTAAAATCATGCATCGCTCCGGACTCGCTGGATCGTATCCAGCAACCCAAGCTTCCGAATTCGGAAACTTCTCGGCCTTTAAGCCCCAAGATGGGCAGGGATCCGGATTTTAGTCCACCCACCCGCCCAGACATATGTGATCTATCTCTAATATGGCAAGAGCCCCTGAAGCAAGTACATCACTCTTGGGCGATTCCTCCTGGTTATGGACAGGATAAAGGACTGTCGAGAGGAAAACGCAATCTCAATTTTCTGCAATAATTGCACGGACAAGGGAATATTGAACGCCATCGATCGTCGTACAATTACACGCTTCGCCGATCTGCGTCCATAGTACGAAAGTACTGTGCGATGGAGAGTTTCCGGAAAACCGAAGAAATAAAGGCCATATTGGCATCAAATCCGGTCCTGGCTGCGCCCAATCTGGGCGAACCAATGTTGTTATACATCGCAGCAACGCATCAAGTTGTAAGTGCGGTACTCGTCGTCAAACGAGAGACAGAAGGGCACAAATTCACTCTTCAAAAACCAGTGTATTATGTATCCACTGTGTTAACCCCCTGCAAGTCCCGTTACCCGCACTATCAGAAGATAGCGTATGCGGTGTTCATGGCGTCCCGGAAGCTCTGACACTACTTTCAAGAGTGTTCGATAACAGTGGCCTCTGAAGTACCACTCAATGACATTATAAACAACCGCGACGCAACGGGCAGGATTGCAAAATGGGCCATTGAGCTCTTACCATTCGATATAACTTACAAACCTCGGCGAGCTATAAAGTCACAGGTTTTGGCTGACTTTGTCGCCGAATGGACAGAAGCCGAACTCCCTAAAGAGTACGGCGCATACTCCAATTGGACTATGCATTTCGACGGCTCTAAAATGTTGGCCGGACTGGGGGCTGGCGTCTTATTGACATCCCCAACTGGGGACACAGTCCAGTACGTACTTCAAATAATGTACACGGACTCCAACAACACAGCCGAATACGAGGCCCTGTTACATGGTCTCCGGATGGCAGTCTCCATGGGCATTCAACGCCTAGAGGTGCGCGGGGATTCAAACCTCGCAATATCGCAAATAAATGGAGACTTTGATGCCCAGGATCTGAAAATGGCAGCATATCGCAACGCTGTCCTAAAAATGTCAGCTCGGTTTGAAGGACTCGAATTCCATCACATAGCCCGAGATAATAACCAAGCGGCCGACGTACTGGCACGCATCGGTGCGAAACGTGATGATGTCCCTCCAAATATCTTCCTGGAACGATTCTTCAAGCCATCCGTACTATGGGAAGAGGAGTCCGGAAGTGACAAACCGGAAAAAACCGCGCCAATCGGCGATTCAGCCATAACACCTTCAGCCCATGACATAATGGCAGTAATCGCCCCGTGGACAGAACCATTCCTAGCCTACTTTCTTAGGCAGGAACTTCCCGAAGACCAAAACGAGGCCCGCTGCATAGTCCAGCGATCGAAAGCCTACAAGGTCCATGAGGGAGAACTTTATAAGAAAAGTACAACCGGAGTCCTTCAAAGGTGTATCTCCGAAGAGGAAGGGCGAAACCTCCTGGCTGAAATTCATGTCGGACTAGGCGGACACCACGCAGCAGCCCGGGCCCTTGTAGGAAAGGCATTCCGTACAGGATTTTATTGGCCGACGGCCCGGGCAGATGCCCAGGACTTAGTCCAGAGATGCGTTGGTTGTCAGCTCTTTGCCAATCAGAGCCATATGCCGCCCACCGCCCTCAAAACTATACCCATTACCTGGCCGTTCACGGTCTGGGGGCTTGATATGGTTGGACCCCTTAAAGGGGGAACCCATTGTTGGGGAACGTAGTAATTTCAAAAATTTTCCTACGCACACGCAAGATCATGGTGATGTATAGCAACGAGAGGGGAGAGTGTTGTCTACATACCCTTGTAGACCCGGCGGAAGCGATCTGGCGTAGAGGAAGTAGTCGACGTTCTCCTCGCGATCCGACCGATCCGGCGCCGTTACTCTGACGCCCCGAGTTCTAGACACACGTACAGCTCGATGATGTCCTCGTACTCGATCCAGCCGAGTGTCGAGGGAGAGTTCCGTCAAGACGACGGCGTGGGACGATCTTGATGTTTCACGCGCAGGGCTTCGCCTAAGCTTGCGACGGTATAACCGAGGTGGAATATGGTGGAGGGGCGCCGACACGGCTAAGGAACGATCTAAAGATCAAACTTGTGTGTTCCAAGGTGCCCCCTGCCCCTCAGATATAAAGGAGGGAGGGGGAGGCCGGCCGGCCTAGCTAGGGCGCGCCGGGAGGAGTCCTACTCCTACCGGGAGTAGGACTCCCCCCCCTTTCCTAGTTGGATTAGGTTTGGGGGAGGGGAAAGAGGAGAGGGGGCGCCGCCCCCCCCTTCCTTGTCCTATTCGGACTGGGGGGGGAGGGGGCGCGTGGCCACCTCCTGGCCGGCCCCTCCTCTTCTCCCTCGAGGCCCATAGAGGCCCATTTACCTCCCGGGGGGTTCCGGTAACCTCCCGGTTTTCCGGTAAATTCCCGTTTTCGTCCGGAACCTTTCCGAACTCCAAACATAGGCTTCCAATATATCAATCTTTATGTCTCGACCATTCCGAGACTCCTCGTCATGTCCGTGATCACATCCGGGACTCCGAACTTCTTCGGTACATCAAAATACATAAACTCATAATAACTGTCATCGAAACCTTAAGCGTGCGGACCCTACGGTTCGAGAACAATGTAGACATGACCTAGAACTATTCACGGTCAATAACCAATAGCGGGACCTGGATGCCCATATTGGTTCCTACATATTCTACGAAGATCTTTATCGGTCAGACCGCATAACAACATACGTTGTTCCCTTTGTCATCGGTATGTTACTTGCCCGAGATTCGATCGTCGGTATCCAATACCTAGTTCAATCTCGTTATCGCAAGTCTCTTTACTCGTTCCGTAATACATCATCTCACAACTAACTCATTAGTTGTAGTGCTTGCAAGGCTTGATGATGTGCATTACCGAGAGGGCCCAGAGATACCTCTCCGACAATCGAGTGACAAAACCTAATCTCAAAATCGCCAACCCAACATACGCCTTTGGAGACACCTGTAGTACTCCTTTATAATCACCCAGTTACGTTGTGACGTTTGGTAGCACCCAAAGTGTTCCTCCGGTAAACGGGAGTTGCATAATCTCATAGTTACAGGAACATGTATAAGTCATGGATAGAAGCAGTAGCAACATACTAAACGATCGTGTGCTAAGCTAAGGGAATGGGTCATGTCAATCAGATCATTCTACTAATGATGTGACCTTGTTAATCAAATAACAACTCTTTGTTCATGGTTAGGAAACATAACCATCTTTGATTAACAAGCTAGTCTAGTAGAGGCATACTAGTGACATCTTGTTTTGTCTATGCATTCACACATGTATCATGTTTCCGGTTAATACAATTCTAGCATGAATGATAAACATTTATCATGAAATAAGGAAATAAATAATAACTTTATTATTGCCTCTAGGGCATATTTCCTTCACCCACAAGCAAAGGTACCTATTGGTCATGGTGGATAAATTCACCAAATGGATAGAGGCCAAACCGGTCAAAACGGCAGAGTCTGGACCAGTGATAGACTTTATATTCGGGTAGTACACGTTCTACGGAGTCCCCACAAGCATCATCACCGACAACGGCACGAACTTCACAGCCGGCGAGGTTAAGTCATGGTGCAAAAATATGGGCATCAAGCTCGACTACGCTTCAGTCTATCACCCTCAAACCAACGGTCAAGTGGAGCGAGCAAATGGTCTAATAATGGCGGCATTAAACCCGGACTAGTGCGGTCACTCACTAAATCGACACGCCTTTGGGTCGAGGAGCTCGACTCAGTACTCTGGGGCTGCGGACAACGCCTAACCGCACTACTGATTCACACCATTTTTATGGTCTACGGCGAGAGGGTCTTGCCTGCGACATTATTCATGACTCACCTCGAGTGCGCATGTATGAGGAAAGAGAGGCCGAGCTTGATCGGCGGGACAGCTTGGACACATTGGAGGAAGAATGCGGCGTCGCCAAGGCTCGTTCCGCATTCTATCGCCAGCAGGCCCAAGATATCAAAGCAGAGAAGCACGGGCCAAGACTTACAACGTTGGTGAACTAGTTCTCGCCTACCGGACAAGAAAAGGACAAGCTCAAGCCCAAATGGGAGGGCCCTTTCATTATCGATCAAGTCCTCGACCGGCGGAGCATACCGTTCTCTTAAATCGTCGGATAACCGACTCGAGCCGAACCCATGGAACGCAGCCCGCCTCAAGATTCTATGCCTAGCGCCGGACTAAGAGTTCGCCCCTTCCTCATCCAAATTTTTATACTTGGCTGTCTTTTGTTTCTCTTTTCATAACCTTTTTATTAAAAAGCCCCTAAGGGCCTACTTTTGCATTTTTTGCATACACTTGATGTGCCATCCACACTCATTATACCTGGGGGCTTCTTTTACAGAAGCTCAATTATAAGGGTTTCATGCCCAGCACATGTGTCAAGCTTCCACATGTACCTTTTACTCACCATTATATGCATCGATATGACTTAAGTTTTGGCCAAGCTGGGTTGCCTGGCTCCTGTGCTTACCCCTACGTTCCTGATTGTTCGGCTAGGAGGTAAAGGGAGCACCTCTGCGATTGTTACTGCCGGGTCAGCCGGATGTGTACCTCAGACTGGGTGAAGCCGAAAGCTAGCGTTCTTAAGGGAATATTCGGTCGGTGACTTAAAAGATGATTTTTACCTACTCATTTATCCACCCCGGATGTTTTACTGCTTTTTTGTGAGTCCGGACATGCACTTTAGGGCATGCCTCCCGAGAAAGGAACCCTTAACGGAACTATTCTCCCGGAAGATGTTTCTTATTAACCATGTAATATAACATAACTAGTTGGGCACTTGTGCGATAAAGCACTAATGACCCCTACGCCGGGTCTCCATGCATACCACGGTTGTTTCTTAACCAAAAGGTATTCGGACACACTCCGGACTCTAGGGTCCCGAGGTTGAAGCGAAAAGGTCGGCAAAGACAAACGATCTACAATCCGGCTAGAAGGCATTTCACATGTCACTTTAAAGGAAAACATACATTGTCAAATTTACTGATTGTATTCCTCCTCAATCCTGTCTAACAGGTTGTCTAACTTACACTCCCGTTGGGAAAATTTAGCAGCCAACTCTACTTGGCTGTATACTAAACTCACAGGGATCTCCTTCCCATCGGGCCCCACCGGCCAACTTCGGCCATGTGGTTGGGATCCTCCTTCTTGTAACGCGTCTTCACCATGGCCCAAGCCTCCCTGGCACCTTGACGGCAAGCCGAAATCTTCCACAAACGGAAGCGCTGCCGCACTCCCTGAAGCTTCTCCGCAAGCTCCCCAAGGCCCTCGGGTAGGGAGAGGGCTAGCCATAAAGCCTGGACGACGCCGCCCATTGCCTGCCGAACTCGTTCGAGGAGTTGCAACAGCTCGGGAAGTTGACCACCCGTTGATATGGGCATCTCCTCCGCAGGGCGACCTGTGAGTATACCTACAAGACATATTATGTCAATTTACTTCCTCGCCGAACTCTTCTTCTCAAAGGAGTCCGCTCAAGCACTTACTATAAATGCCGCGACGAAGCCGCTGATTCTCCTTCATGGAGTTGGACAGCCCGGCGTGAGCGCCTTTCAGCTCTTCTCCGAGCTTGGCGTTGGCATCCTGGAGCTTGTTCCTTTCTTGCTGCACCCTATTCAAGACGCCTCGCCCGCCTTTAGTCTGGCGAGTAATTCTACTGTCCGGATCTTGTCCGGCGGCACCTGCAATGTCACTATTAGACTTGCGCGACGCTGCACAGCGCTTATATTTATTAATATAAATGTGTTACGTGGAGGGGTCTCTGCGTCTCCTCCTGCGGCGACAAATCTTGGCCTCAAGTTGGGCCTTGCATTCTTGCAGCTCCTGGGACAGCTGGGCATTCTTCTCGGTAAGAGCCTGCGTTTCAAATGATCCTTAAATCAGTTAACATAACTACTTTAAGTCTTGGGGGCTACTAGTATATATAACTATTAAAATTCCCTTACCCGTATGTCTTTCACATGCTGCTCCGTGGCTCTGGTAAAACCATCTTGAGCGGCACGGAGGTGCGCGTCCCCTGCGTTAAAGGCGTCCAATGCCTCAGGGGAGAAGCACACTTCACGAAACACTGTCCGGCGGCGCCTATGGTTCATGGCGCTCTCCACCTCAGACTTGGTGGCGAACAGTTTGTCGGTGTCCTCCGTTGGAGAAGGATCCGGCCCGCGTCTTGCGCTTGCCTCCCCCTCCAGGCCGGGCGCTGGAGCCTGGCCGGAGTAGGTTGGATCGGCAACCTCCGCGTCCGCAGTCCGACGAGCGCTTTTTCTCCCATAAAGATCATGAGTACTCAGACGCTTCCTAGGAACGTTGCTCTGAAAATTCAAATATGAGTTATACCTTTGCGGCGACGTTTCAGTCCATATCGCGCTCCTTTTCCGCCTGCTGGTCCGGACTGACCTTTGTTGGTCAGCCGCCGCGGGCTCGGCTTCCCGCCGTGAAGGCGCTTCCTGCAAAACACCATCGTTCGCGAAGGTCAGAAATGGGCAAGGAAGAGATAATGGTGTCCGGACCTTGGTCACAGTCACCTGGGAAGCCGGATACAGTCCGGGGTAGTCCGCCGTAATGGCGACCAAAGCATTGTCCATGCTGAGCTGGTAAAATACCCCGTCGATCAGCTCCACCTTGATGTCCGGATCCTCTTCGGAGGCCGGATCCAGGGATCTTTCTGGATCCTCGGGTTGCGAAGCGGGACTTACCATGTCCTCCACAGTCCGGCGTAGATCCTACGCCGAAGACATAATGTAAGAAGCCTAAGCTTCGAAAGCATGGGTTGAGCCCTTAAAAGTGTTCGCTTACCCATCCTCTAGGGTTGTTCATGGAAAAACCCGTTCAAAGGGTTCGTTTGAAGGAAGTCCTCCTTCTCCCCCTTGTACAGGCTGGACAGGATCTTCACCAGATCCTCGGTCAAATCCGGCCCTTTGCGGCCATGACGGGTAGCATCGTCTTCCCCGTTGAAATCCCACATGGGGTGGCCTCTGTATTGCAATAGCTGTACCCCCGCATGATGCATATCGCCATGACTCCAATCATGGTCAACCCGAATGGGCCAATAATCTTATTCGCCCATCAAGTAATGGACGCCTTGTCTTCCTCCAATCGGGGCTCCGTGGGCGCCGGTGAGGCATTTCTTTAGAGGAGCAGCACTAAACTCCGGAGGCCAACCCGGATCGGGTCCGCAATGAGCGTCTCCTATGTAAAACCACTCAAGGCTAGTCTTGGACGCCTTCTTGGGAGTACCGGATGGGTATCCGGTCCCGCGATGCGCCATATTTTTGGCGCCGCCCACTTGATATATGGACCCCTCGTGAGAACGGGTACGAGGCGTAACAGCCTCTTCCACAAGGCAAAATGGGGCTCAATGCCTAGGAATAGCTCGCAAAGAGCTACGAGCTCGCGATATGCGTGATAGAGGCGGGCGAGGTGGTGGAGCTGGAGTCCGAGAACTCCGAGAGCCCGCGGAGGAACGGATGTATTGGGAATCCGAGTCCCTTATCGATAAGGGACGAAGCATACTCGCTCCCCTTATTGGGGCTTGGGGTAGCCTCCGCTTGCCTCCCACCTTGATAAGTGACCAGCCCGGCTCGAACCGGGACCATGAAGGCCGGAGGAGATATCCCCCGCTTGAGCTTCACTAGCTCGCAGCGGAACAGAGCACCTCCTCCAATCCTGGCGGTGGGCTGGGAGCGAGAAGAGGAGCCGCGTCGACGGTCCATGATGGAATGGATTTTTAGGTCAAAGGCGCTCCGATGAAGTATTCGCGGGACGAAGATGGTGTGGTTTGGATCTGGATTTTTGCCTCTTTTGTAGGCGGACGACTCGCACGACTAGGGGGTGAAACGTAAAAGACACCCTGGCTTTTCGCATTCGTGCGACGCATGGAAAAAGGCCATTATTGGGCGTAGAAGCCAAGGAACACAGTATTTATTATGAAGCCGGACACTGTTCGGCAGGTACATGGAACTTGAAGGGAGAACCCGTCTTGCAACGCCGAAGACTATATACGCGCTGGACTTATCATCATTGAAGCCTGGTTCGGGGGCTACTGAGGGAGTCCTGGACTAGGGGGTGTCCGGATATCCAGACTATCATCGTCCGCCGGACTCCAAGACTACGAAGATACAAGATTGAAGACTCCGTCCCATGTCCGGATGGGACTTTCCTTGGCGTGGAAGGCAAGCTTGGCAATACGGATATGTAGATCTCCTACCATTGTAACCGACTCTGTGTAACCCTAGCCTCCCCCGATGTCTATATAAACCGGAGGGCTTTAGTCCGTAGGACACAACATACATTACAACAATCATACCATAGGCTAGCTTTAGGGTTTAGCCTGTGGTAGATCCACTCTTGTACTACCCATATCATCAATATTAATCAAGCAGGACATAGGGTTTTACCTCCATCGAGAGGGCCCGAACCTGGGTAAAACATCGTGTCCCTCGTCTCCTGTTACCATCCGCCAAGATGCACAGTTCGGGACCCCCTACCCGAGATCCGCCGGTTTTGACACCGATAGGCTCCTAGAGTTCTATGGCCTCCAGTTACACAATCTTACCCCGGCCTCCATTGTGCACATAGCAGGGTACGTTGCGCTTTGCGAGCTGTTTTTAGGCTGCGAACCACACTTTGGGTTATGGAGGAAGCTTTTCTGCCTTGTCCTCCGCACCCAGGGAGAGTCCCTATATCAAGTGGGCGGGGCCGAAGTTTGGCGCATTGCCGAGACCGGATACCTGTCCGGCACACCCGAGAAGGCACCGAAAAACTGGCCTTCAGAGTGGTTCTATATAAATGACGTTCCCCTTCCGGATCCAGTTCGGATAGGCCTCCCCAAGTTCAGCAACGCCCCGCCGAAGGCACGCTTAAGCCGGTGTCCCCGGGGTCCTCAAGAAGAGGACACAAGGGAAATATACCTCCTGATGAACAGGATAAAGTTGCTGGCCAAATCTGCACTGATGATAGTCGAGGTCATGGCTATATGCATAAAGCGGGGAGTGCAACCACTCCAATATCGGGGGAAGCCCATGTGGCATTTCAACGGGGAAGACGACGCCACCTGTTGCGGTCGCAAGGGTCCGGACTCCGCTGCTGCTTTAGCAAGGATATTGTCTGATTTGTACAAAGGGGAAGAAGAGGAATTCCTTCGCATAAAAACGCTGGACGGATTCTCCATGCACAACCCCCAGCGTGGGTAAGTTTCCATTCTTTTCCCTGCTTCACTTACTCTAGCGTTCTCCTGCTAAGATTACTTGCATTAATGCTTTTGAGCAGGAACTGAGGAGGGCCGTAGAAGGAATCTTCAGCCCCTCCGCGCAACCAGAGGACCCTGGAAGGGCCCTAGATCCGGGACTCAAAGTAGATCCGGATATTACTGTGGAGCTTGTCAACAGGGTATTTTATCAGGCGAGCTGGGATGGCGCCCTGGTGGCCGTTACAGCCGACTACCCTGGGTTGCTCCCCGCGTCACGTGTAAGCTGAGCTAAAAAACTCTATCCTCCGAAGAGGACTTTCCCCAGGTATTATAATTTACCCTTGAGGCGTCGCTCTATTTGCAGAAACGATGGCCGGAGCGAGGGGCCGAGCCCCTAGGGACTCGTTAACCACGGGCGTTTGGATCGGGGAGGCTCAAGAGGAAGGCGGTGAGGGCTGACACACCGCTACAGAGGTAAAGTCATAGTCTGTCCTGCTGTTATAGAATTTGAAATATGACAGCGCCCTTTGTGTCTGGCAGGAAGAGGAATAATCGGGCTATATCCGGAGACCCCACCCACCGCGCCACCACCAGCCGGGTTCCAGAACCGGCTTCGGGGGAAGAGGCGGACACTGGGCCAGCACCGCATAGCTCCCTGACGGAGGGTGCGGATATGTGTTCGGCCACGAACTCCGAAGTGGAGAGCGCCATGAACCACCGGCGCCGGAGGGCCGTGCTTCGGCACAACATCTTTTCCGAAGAGGCTTTTAATGCCTTCAATTCGGCGGACGCATATGTCCGAGCCGCTCGAGGCGGGCTTGCCCAAGCGACAAGCCAGTATACCAAAGACATACGGGTAAGAAATTTTGATAAGTATGCCTAGCAGTAGCCCCTGAGACTTAGAATAGTTGGGACAACTATTTGAAGGATCAATATATCCGCAGGTCCTTGTGGACAAGAATGAACAACTGGCACGGGAGATGGAGGCATGCAAGGCCCAATTGTCTGATGCAGTACCAAGTTAGTGGGATCTCGAAAGGCCCCCGCTGGTAATATTTGTCTCCATTATACGCAGATGTAGTAGTTAATAAATGGCTGGTGCGGTTAGTCTAACAGTAAATTCTGCAGACAATCCCGGGGTGAATCCGGAGGGCGTAGTGGGTGACGACTCACATCTCCAACGACAACTAAAGGCCGGCGAGCGCATCCTTACGCAGGTGACGCAAGAGAAGAACAAGCTTCATGATGCCAATATTCGTCTGGACGTGGAATTAAAGGACGTCCGCACTCAACTGGCGGACTCCGTGAAGGAGAACAAAAAACTTCGACACGGCATTTATGGTAAGAGCTCAAGCGAACTGTTTGATAGTTCGGAGAGGAAGTTTATTAAATTTTTTTTCCTTGCGGGAATGTTAACGGGTCGCCCTGAAGAGGATATGCCCTCATCTGCAGGTGATTTGCTACAAGAACTATCACAGATGCATGAACGTGTTCGGTAGGTGATGCATGGCGTTGCTCAGGCCCTGTGGCCATCAAGCTTTCTGCCGAATGGCATGGGGGAGCTTGCGGACCTGCTTGAAGGAGCCCGGCGGCGCCTCCGTCTGTGGAAGATATCAGCCTACCAACAAGGAGCAAGAGAAGCCTGGGTAATGGTGAAGACGCGCTACACCAAGCTGGACCCAAACCATATGGCCGAAGTGGGACCGGTGTGGCCCGATGGGCAAGAAATTCCCGTGAGCCTGGTATATGACCAGGTAGCGTTAGCCGCTAAGTATTCTCAGCAGGATTGTAGGCTGGATAGCCTGTTAGATGGTATAGAGGAGGAATATAATCAGTCTCAGTGACTGTGTAATTTAATTGGCACAAGTAGCCTGTAGCCGTATTGAAATCATTTGTCATGGCGGACCTTTTTGCTTCAGCCCCCGGATCCTATGGTCCGGGGTGTGTCCGAATACCCGCTCGGTTATATAAAACCTGGGGTATGCGTGGAGACCAGGCGTAGGGGTCATAGGTGCTTGAACAGACAAGTACCCAACTAGTTATGTTATATTGCATGGATAGCAAGAAACATCTTCCAGGGAGAATAGTTTCGTTAGGGGTTCCTTTCCCTAGGTATCCATGTGTCGATGCACATGTCCGGACTGCGCGCGATGGCGCAGGATACAAAGCTTCTGGGGTTCTTTGTTGTAACCAACGAATATATCCTTTGTTCACCGATTGAATATTCTCTTAAGGAAACTAGCTTTTGCTTCACCCACCTGAGGTACACATCCGCTCAACCGGCAAGAATAATCGCAGAGGTGCTCCTCTTATGCCCTAGCCAATTAACGGAACATAGGGCATAAACACAAGAGCCAGGCAACCCAGCTTGGCCACATCTTAAGTCATATCGATGCATATAATGGTGAAGAAAAGGCACATATGGAAAAAGAATGCATATGTGATGGGCAAAAAGCCATTGAAGTAATTATGTCTAGCTTCCGAATAGGAAGCACCTAGATACAGCTTGCACACATGGTACGGCCGGGATGATCCGGGAATCCGCACTATGTTAAACACCTTGTGGGAGGAGAAAGAGGGTCGAGAAAGGAGAGAAACAGAGGTGGAGTATAATAAAAAAGGAGGAGTGAGGAGACAAACACTGCGTTCGGCGTTAGGCGTAGAATCTCCGGAGTCCAGCCGATTTCCATGGGTTCGGCTCGAGTCTGTTATCAGATGCATTACGTAGGCGGTAAGCTCCTCCGGTGAGAACTTTGTCGATGACGAAGGGACCTTCCCATCTGGGTTTGAGTTTGTCCTTCTTCTTCTCCGGTAGGCGTAGAACGAGCTCGCCAATATTGTAAGTTTTGGCCTGCACTTCTCTGCTTTGATATCGCTGAGCCTGCTGCTGATAGAATGCGGAACGGGATTTTGCGACATCGCGCTCCTCCTCCAGGGCATCCAAGTTATCCTGCCGATCTAACTCGGCTTCCTTCTCTTCATACATGCGTACGCGTGGCGAATCATGTATTATGTCGCAGGGTAGTACTGCTTCCGCTCCGTACACTATAAAAATGGTGTATATCCGGTGGTTTGATTCGGTGTGGTCCGCAGCCCCTAGAGTACTGTGTCGAGCTCCTCTACCCAATGTGTATCCGATTTTGTTAAAGATCGCACTAGTCTGGGTTTGATGTCGCTCATAATGAGACCGTTTGCCCGTTCGACCTGGCCGTTTGTTTGAGGGTGGTAGACGGAAGCGTAGTCGAGCTTAATGCCCATTTTGCCGCACCAAGTTTTCACTTCATCGGCTGTGAAATTTGAGCCATTATCAGTGATGATGCTGTGGGGGACACCGTATCGGTGTACGACCCCGGATAAGAAGTCTATTACTGGTCCGGATTCGGCCGTTTTAACTGGTTTGGCTCCATTTGGTGAATTTGTCCACCATGACCAATAAGTATTTTTTCTTATGGCTTCCCCCTTTAGGCTTTGTTCGGTTGAAGTGGGGCGATTCCACGAGTGGTTTCTAACCTCCTAGGGATTGGGTGATCCCCGAATTGTCACCCAAACCCATCTATTCTCCGTCCACATGAATCCCTGTATACATAACATGTTCGGTTATTCCCTTTCTAATCCACATCTATGAATAGTTGCCGCTGGTCAACCTCAGGTCAAACTCAAGAACCCTAGAAGCTGTGGGAGAAGTAGAGGGGAAGGAAGAGGAGGAGAAGCTCACCGGATGGGAGAGAAGAAGGAGTGGGGAAGTATGCCGCCATCGTCGCCTCCGGATGGCCGCGCCGCCGCCGCGGCCGCCGCAGCCGCTGAATCGCAGGAGAGAGAGAGAGCTCGGGGACTCGATTGTTTTCTGGCGTACCGTTTCGTCGCTCGGGAGGGATTGGTTCCACGGGTAGAGTGGAGAGGATTTTCTCCCGGGTAGTTCCACGGGGTTTGAGGGGGATTGGACGGGGGTGTAGCCCCAGCCGGGTTTAACCGAACACGTTCATAAAGTATGTTGGGGTCGAATCCCGATCGGGGCGAAACCACGGGGTTCGGCGGGGATTGGATGCCAATCCCGGCGGGGAAGGGGGCTAACCGAACAAAGCCTTAAGGGGTCCGACCATATCCAGCCCCCAGACCGCGAAGGGCCAAGTTATGGGGATTGTTTGGAGATCGGTAGGGGGCATATGACTCTGATTGGCGAAGAGCTGGCAGCCGACGCAATGTTGAACAAGGTCCCGTGTGTCTACTCGGGCCGTCGGCCAATAGATGCATGTACAGAAGGCTTTGCTGACTAGCGCTCGAGCTGCGGGATGGTGTCTGCCCAGTCCGTCATGGATTTCGGTCAGGAGTTGCCGCCCTCCCTCTTCGGAGATGCACCTTTGGAGCACTCCGGTCGCACATTTCTTGTAGAGTTCCCCTTCGTGGACTTTGTAAGCTTTAGAGCGCCGAACTATGCAGCTTTCTTCATTTTGGTCTTCGGGGAGCTCCTGCCTATTTAGGTAGGCCAAGAAAGGCTCGGTCCACGGGGCGATTACGGCCATGATCTCGTGGGCCGAAGAAGTTATTTCGGTGGCGGAGCCTCCGATTGTGTCTGATGGTTCACAGTCTGGGGGTTTATTCGGATCCGTGCTAGTATTGCTGGACTCCCCTTCGCATACCACGGATGGCTTAAACAGCCTTTCCAGGAATATATTAGGTGGGATAGGGTCGTGTTTGGCGCCTATGCGGGCGAGGACGTCTGCCGCTTGATTGTTTTCTCGAGCCACATGGTAGAATTCGAGCCCCTCGAACCGAGCTGACATTTTGAGGATGGCATACGATAGGCCGCCATTTTCGGATCCTTGGCATCAAAGTCTCCAGTTATTTGTGATATTGCGAGGTTCGAATCCCCGCGCACTTCCAGGCGTTGGATGCCCGTAGAGACCGCCATCCGAAGACCATGCAATAGAGCCTAATATTCGGCTGCATTGTTGGAGTCTGTGTATAATATTTGTAGGACGTACTGGACCGTGTCCCCGGTGGGAGACGTCAGGACTACCCCTGCTCCCAGTTCGGCCAACATTTTGGAGCCGTCAAAGTGCATGATCCAGTTGGAGTACGCGCCGTACTCTTTAAGGAGTTCGGCTCTGTCCATTCGGCGACAAAGTCAGCGAGTACTTGCGACTTAATGGCTCATCGTGGTTTGTATATTATGTCAAACGGGAGGAGCTCAATAGCCCATTTAGCAATCCGGCCCGTAGCGTCGCGGTTATTAATTATGTCATTGAGTGGTACTTCGGAGGCGACGGTAATCGAACACTCCTGAAAGTAGTGTCTTAGCTTCCGGGATGCCATGAAGACCGTGTATGCTATTTTTTGATAGTGTAGGTATCAAGATTTGCATGCGGTGAGGACCGTGGATACGTAATAAACCGGCTTTTGAAGCGGAAATTTGTGTCCGTCCACCTCTCGTTCGACGACGAGCACTGCGCTTACCACTTGATGTGTTGCAGCTATGTATAGTAGCATAGGTTTGTCGATGTTTGGCGCTGTTAGGACTGGATTGCTGGCCAATAAGGTTTTTATCTCATCGAGTCCGGCCGCTGCTGCATCCGTCCATACAAAGTGTTCGGTGCGCCGAAGGAGGCGGTAAAGAGGCAATGCCTTCTCTCCTAGCCTGGATATAAAGCGGCTCAAAGCGGCCATGCATCCAGCTAGCTTCTGAATGTGCTTGAGGTCTGTTGGTATAGCCAACTGCAACAGAGCTCGGATTTTTGCTGGATTCGCTTCAATTCCTCTATTGAAAATGATGAAGCCCAGCAGCTTCCCCGAGGGGACACAGAAAACGCATTTTTCCGGATTCAACTTGATGTCGTATGTCCGGAGGTTATCGAATGTGAGCTTCAAGTCATCTATTAGGGTTTCGACGTGTCTAGTTTTTATGACCACGTCGTCCACATATGCTTCCACTGTTTTGCCGATTTGTTTTTCCAGGCATGTTTGAATCATGCGTTGATAGGTTGCGCCGGCATTCTTGAGCCTGAAGGGCATAGTGTTGAAGCAAAAGGGGCCATATGGCGTTATAAAAGCTGTTGCAGCTTGGTCAGACTCTGCCATCTTTATTTGATGCTATCCGGAGTATGTGTCAAGAAAACACAGCGAGTCGTGTCCAGCTGTGGCATCGATGATTTGATCGATGCGAGGGAGGGGAAAGGGATCCTTGGGGCAAGCCTTGTTGAGGTCTTTGAAGTCGACGCATAAGCGCCAAGATTTGTCCTTTTTTGGTACCATTACCAAATTTGCCAGCCAATCCGGATGTTTAATATCTCTGATAAATCCGGCCTCAAGCAGCTTGGCTAGCTCTTCCCCCATGGCTTGCATTGGTTCTGAAAACCGCCTTAGGGTCTGTTTGACCAGTTTGTATCCCTTTAGTATATTGAGGCTGTGTTCGGCCAACCAGCGTGGGATGCCTGGCATATCCGACGGGTGCCAGGCGAAAATGTCCCAATTCTCGCGTAAGAAATCTCGTAGTGTGGCATCCATCACGGGGCTCAACTGTGTCCCAATGGATGCTGTCTTCGTGGGATCCCTTGGATGGACCTGGAATTTGACTATCTTGTCTACAAGTTTAAACGAGGTGGACTTGGGTCGTTTGTCGAGTATCACGTCGTCCCTGTCCATGGTGGCCTGCAGTGTTGTTAACTCTTCGGCTGCTAGGGCTTCAGATAATGCTTCCAGGGCTAGTGCCGCGGTTTTGTTTTCGGTGCGAAGTGCGACGTCCGGATCACTAGCTAGAGTGATGATTCCGTTGGGCCTGGGCATTTTAAGCTTCATGTACCCGTAATGGGGCACGGCTTGAAAGCTTGTAAACGCGTCCCGCCCTAGAAGGGCGTGGTATTCGCTGCTGAAGGGAGCCACCTGGAATGTGATTTCTTCGGACCTATAATTCTCCGGGGTGCCAAATACCACCTCGAGTGTGATTTTTCCCGCGCACCGCGCTTCCCGCGTAGGGATGATTCCCCTGAAGGTGGTACCGCTTTACTCAATGCGGCCTTTATCAATTTCCATTTTGTTGAGCGTTTCTTCATAGATCAAGTTTAACCCGCTTCCGCCGTCCATGAGTACTTTGGTGAGCCGGAAGCCGTCCACGATTGGGCTAAGGACCAGAGCGGCCGGTGCCTGGACAGTCTGGAATCGAGGTTCATCACTGGCATTCAAAGTTATAGCAGTGTCGTTCCAGGGGTTTGTCTTTGCCACATGGCAAATTTCCGCAGAGCTTTGGTGAGCTCGCTTGCGCCTATTGTTCGAGGCGAAAGTCTCGAAGACTGTTAGTACCAGACAGTCCATTGGCGGGATGTTGTTCCGCTTTATGGCTTACAAGAAGATCCTCGCCACTTTTTGCCACCTGCCGGAGTATCCAACATACCCTAATGCTATGAGTTGGCATTGTATCCGGCGTACTGTGGAGCTTACATGGCCCATCGAGCCATTCTTCCAATACGGATCCCCGCCCTAGGGTGGGATTTGGTTTCTTGGGGATTGGATCGGACGTCCTACAAGAGTTCGTCCGTTTAGTTCAGGAAAAGGTTTTGGTGAGAGTAGTACTATCCCAAAATTCTGTTTGGGTCCTCCAAGAGCTCTCATCGCACAGTACTTCCATACTATGATTGCCAAGTCCGCGAAGCGTACTATGTCACGGCGGCTTATAGCGTTGAGGAGCCCTTCGTCCGTGCAGTTTTCGTAGAAGAGCGTGACCATGTTCTCCTCGCGGCAGTCCTTGACCTTGCTAAGCGCAAGGAGGAATCTGGCCCAGTAATGATGTACCGTTTCCTGGGGCTCTTTCCTGATGCAGGAGAGACAGTTTAGGTCCAGATAGGTGTTGTTAGCAGAATCCGGATTTTGATCCGATCCAACTTCCAAGGGTGTGGGCGGTTCCGAGCTTAACAGCTCAGAATCTGGAATATTACCCAACTTCTTCGGCCCAATGCCCGATTCTAAGCCCGGGGCCTGGGTCATGTTTTCCTTTGAGCAAGTTTTTGGCTCGAGGAGTTCGGCAATCCGAACATAATTCGTCCTTAAAGTTGAGGGACAATCCACGCGTGGTTCCTCCACTATCGCTACCTCATGGGTGGCCAGCGGGGACCTGATGTCCCTTCGGTCGGGTTTAAGCCCAATCCGGTCATAGTTCGTAGTGACTCCCAGAGCGGCGATGCGATCCAAGAGCTCATTAAGGGAGGAGAGCTCCATTGGATTCATCTATTCGGTGAGTTCCGAACTGACATGAAGGTTATGACTGATGACCTGAGAGGCCATCATCGGCGCCTCCACCGATGGGGCGGCCATGATAAAGCCGCCAAGTCGGAGCGTCTGGCCTACAGCCAGAGCCCCCTCCGAGGTGATGTTGTCCTTGATGACGAGACGAGCCATCGAGTCTTGCGGTGACGTCACAGAGGAACTCTCAATGAAAGCACCAATGTCGGTGTCAAAACCGGCGGATCTCGGGTAGGGGGTACCGATCTGTGTGTCAAGGCCGATGGTAACAAGAAGTAAGGGATACAGATGTTTACCCAGGTTTGGGCCCTCTCGATGGAGGTAAAACCCAACTTCCTGCTTGATTAATATTGACGATATGGGTAGTACAAGAGTAGATCTACCACGAGATCGTAGAGGCTAAACCCTAGGAGCTAGCCTATGACGGTATGATTGTAATTGTGATCGGCCTTCTAAGGACCAACCTCTCCCGTTTATATAGACACTGGAGAGGGCTAGGGTTTACATGGAGTCGGTTAGAAGAAAGGAAATATAATATCCGGATTGCCAAGCTTGCCTTCCACGCCAAGGAAAGTCCCATCCGGACACGGGCCGAAGTCTTGAGTCTTGTATCTTCATGCTTCAATAGTCCGGACGTTGTACACAGTCCGGCTGTCCGGATACCCCCTTATCCAGGACTCCCTCAAATACCCTACTTCTTGCTTGATTGATCTTGATGATATGAGTATTACAAGAGTTGATCTACCACGTGATCGTAGAGGCTAAACCCTATAAGCTAGCCTATGATTATGATTGTTGTTGTCCTACGGACTAAACCCTCCGGTTTATATAGACACCAGAAGGGGCTAGGGTTACACAGAGTCGGTTACAAAGAAGGAAATCTACATATCCGAATTGACAAGCTTGCCTTTCCACGCAAAGGAGAGTCCCACCCGGACACGGGACGAAGTCTTCAATCTTGTATCTTCATAGTCCAACAGTCCGACACAAGTACATGGTCCGCCTGTCCGAGGACCCCCTAATCCAGGACTCCCTCAGTAGCCCCTGAACCAGGCTTCAATGACGATGAGTCCGGCGCGTAGATTGTCTTCGGCATTGCAAGGCGGGTTCTTCTCCAAATCTAGAGTACCTGTTGTAACTAGTAGTGTTCGGCTTCCCATTAATGTTTCACTCCTCGGCTTCTGTACTTTAATAATGGCAGTCTCCACGTGTCGAGCAAATGCAAGAAGTCGGGGCGTTTTTACATTTGCCACCCTAACCATGTTAGTAAATCGTCTATTAAAGAGACGGGGATCCTCAGATCCAAATCACACCATCTTCCCCAAGCAAGGATTCATCAAAGCGCGCCCGAAAAAAGCCATACCACCATGGCTTGCCGCCGCAGCTCCTCCTCTCGCTCCTGTAGCGCTAAGCCAGGTGATTGGGAGAAGTGTTCTGTATCCCATGGCCAACTGGTGGAGTTGCAGACCCAGAGGTTTCTCCCGCCTGCATATCTTGTCCCCGTCCGAGCCGTACTAGCCACTTACGATGGCGGGGAGCAAGCAGAGAGTTTCCCCAACCCATCCAGGAGGGAGCGAGTATGCCTTGTCCCTTACTTGCTGAGGGGCCTAGGATTTCCAATCCATCCGTTCCTCCATGGGCTCTTGGAGTACTACAACCTCCAGCTACATAACTTCACTCCTGCTTCCATACTGCACATCGCAGGTTATGTCGCCCTTTGCGAGCTATTTCTGGGCTGCGAAGCTCATTTCGAGCTATGGAAGAGGCTATTCTGCCTCGTCCCTCGCAATCAGGAGGGATCAATATATGAAGTGGGCGGAGCCGAAATATGGCGCATCGTCAGGACCGGATACCTGTCCGTCACTCCGAAGAAGACATCCGAAGACTGGCCTTCGGAGTGGTTTTATATAGATGACGTCCCCCTTCCGGACCCTATTCGAATGGGTCTTCCTGAGTTTGCTAATGCCCCACTGACGAAACGCCGCAGCTGACGTCCCCGGAGCCCCCAGGAGGAAGATAGCAGAGAGGTCCTTTATCAGATGGGCAGGATAAAAACACTAGCCAAATCTGGATTGACAATAATCGAGGTTATGTCAATATGCGTAATGCGGGGGGTGCAGCCACTCCAGTACCGGGGGAACCCCATCTGGCACTTCAATGGAGAAGACGACGCCACCCACTGCGGTCGTAAAGGTCTGGACTCCGCCACCGCTCTGTTGAAAATATTGCTCGATTTGTATAAAGGAGAAGAAGAGGAGTTCACCCGCATTAAGCCACGGGATGGATTTTCCATGTACAACCCCCCTAACTGGGTGAGCTGCTACCCTTTACCCAACTCTGTTCATTCCCGCATTCTATCATCACAAATATTTACCTTGCTAATCCATAACAGGAACTGCAAAAAGCTGTGAGGGAGGTCCACAGCCTGTCTCCACAGCCAGAGGACCCCAACCGGGCCCTCGACCCCGGACTTGAAGAAGATCCGGACATATTTGTGGAGCTCATCGACATGACATTTTACCAGTTAAGCTGTGACGGTGCCTTTGTGGCCATCATAGCTGATTACCCCGGCCTACTCCCTGCATCACATGTAAGTAAAACCGGAGTCCTAACTTTCGAGAAGGATCCCCTCTTTGCGCCTTACCCACCGCACATGTATTGCGTTTTACAGCGAAGGCCATCGGGGCCCCGTGCCGAACCCGGGGTGACTCACCAACAAGGGGCACCGAAGCCGGGTAGGCTTAAAAGGAAGGCGGTTAGGACAGAGATGCCGTCGCAGAGGTATGATTAAAAACCTGCTCCGTGATTATCGTCTTTAAAATATAACAATGTCCATGGTCCACTGGCAGAAAGAGCGCCACGGGTCGTGTGCAGGGATCTGCTGCCACGCCTCCACCAGCCGGACTCCAGAGCCGGACTCAGGGCGGAGGCTAACGCGGGGACAACACCAAACGGTCCTCCTACAGAGGATACAGATAGAATATCTGCTACAAATTCCAAAGTGGAGAGCGCAATGAATCACAGGCGCTGACGGGCCGTACTCCGCGACCCTAATTTCTTCGAAGAGGCATTCAATGCCTTTAACTCAGGAGATGCGTACATCCGAGCTGCTCAAGGTGGTCTTGCTAGAGCCACGGACCAGTATTTAATGGATATACGGGTAAGAAAATCTGATAACTATGTATATCAGTAGCCCCTGAGACTTGAGGCACAACTGATTTAAGGATCATTGTATGCATTGGTTCTTATAGAGAAGAACACCCATCTGTCCCAAGAGCCGGAGGAGTGCAAAGCCCAGCTAAGGGCCGCGGTTGCCGGAATGGAGGAATCTAAGAAGGCCTCATCTGGTAATACTTGTCTCAAAAGAATGTAATTACATGTACCAGTTAGTATTCAACATGCTTGTGAATCTAACAATAGATTCTGCAGATAATCCCGGAGGGAATCCGGGGATCGTACAAGAGGATGAGCACCAAGCTAAACGATAGCTAGAGGCTGGCGAGCGTGTGCTTACACGGGTTAGGCGGGAGAAAAACGATCTCCAAGATGCCAATACCCGGCTGGGCGTTGAATTAAAAGATGTTCGGGCCCAGCTAGCTGACTTCGTGAAGGAGAATAAGAGGCTTCGATGTGGCATTTATAGTAAGTGCTCGAACGAACCTTTATACAGTTCGGCGAAGAAACGAGCTAACAGAGTTATGTCTGTAGGTATGCTGACAGGTCGTTTCGGAGAGGAGATGCCCGGATCCGCAGGCAGTCTTTTGCAAGAGCTCTTGCAACTGCATGAACAAGTTTGGCAGGTGATGCAGGGTATTGCCCAGGCTTTGTGGCCATCCGCCTCCCTACCAAGAGGCATGGGGGAGCTTGTAGAGATGCTCAAGGAAGCACGGCGGCACTTTCGATTATGGAAGATGTGCGAGGGAAGCCTGGGCCATGGTGAAGATGCGGTACACCAAGGTTGACCCGAATCACATGGCCGAGGTCGGACCTGTAGGGTCAGATGGGAAAGAGATCCCTGTTAGTCTGGTATATGACCAGGTAGGATTAGCCGCAAAGTATTCCCACCAGGACTGTAGGCTAGACAGCCTGTTGGATGGTATAAGAAGAATTTAGTCAGTCTAAGTGATTGTGTACTTCAAATGACATATTTTGTCCCTAGTCGGATTGTAAATCATTTGTCATGGCAGACCTTTTTGCTTCAACCTCCGGACCCGACAGTCCGGAGTGTATCCGAATACCCGCTCAGTTATGTAACCCGGGGTACGCGTGGAAACCAGGCGTAGGGGTCATAAGTGCTTGAGCAGACAAGTACCCAACTCGTTATGTTATATTACATGGGTAGTAAGAAACATCTTCCAGGGAGAATAGTTCCGTTAAGGGTTCCTTTCCCTGGGTACGCATGCATTAATGTGCATGTTCGAACTGCAAACAGAGATGCAGGATATGAAACATCTGGGGGTTAATATTGTAAATAGGTAAGAAACATCTTTTGTTCACCGGCCGAATATTCCCTTAAGAACGCTAGCTTTCGGCTTCACCCAGTCTGAGGTACACATCCGGCTGACCCCGTAGTACCAATCGCAGAGGTGCTCCCCTTATACCCTAGCTGAACTAATGTGAACGTAGGACATAAACACAGGAGCCAGGCAACCCAGCTTGGCCAAAACTTAAGTCATATCGATGCATATAATGGCGAAAAAAGGTACATATGAAAAAATGACACATATGTAGTGGGCATAAAGCTCGGGAGATAATTATATTTAGCTTCTGTATAAGAAGCCCCCAGGTATAATGAGCGCGCGTAGCGCGTCAAGATTGTGTGGTCAAGGCACACTTGAAGCCTTTAAGGCCATAAAAAAGAAGGAAAGAAAGAAATAAAGAAAGAGAGAAAGAGGATATAACTTAAAAAAGAAAGGCAGAGGTACGGAGACGAACACAGAGTTCAGCACTAGGCGTAGAATCTTCGGAGTCTGGCCGCGTTCCATGGGTTTGGCTCGAGTCGATTATTAGATGCATCACGTAGACGGTACGCTCCTTCGGTGAGAACTTTATCAATGATGAAGGACCCTCCCACTTGGGCTTGAGCTTGTCCTTTTTCTTCTTTGGTAGGTGTAGAACTAGTTCGCCAACGTTATAAGTTTTGGCATGTACTTCTCTGCTTTGATACCTTCGAGCCTGTTGCTGATAGAATGTGGAACGGTCTTTTGCGACGTCATGCTCCTCCTCCAGGGCATCTAAACTGTCCTGCCGATCAAGCTGGGCTTCTCTCTCTTCGTACATGCGCACTCAAGGTGAGTCATGAATGATGTCGCAGGGCAATACCGCCTTTGCACCGTACACCATAAAAAATGGTGTGTATCCGGTAGTGCGATTTGGCGTGGTCCGCAGCCCCCATAGTACAAAGTCAAGCTCCTTGACCTAGTGCAAATCTAATACCTTCAAGGATCGCACTAGTCTGGGTTTGATGCCGCTCATAATAAGACCATTTGCTCATTTGACTTGACCGTTTGTTTGGGGGTGATAGACGGAGGTGTAATCGAGCTTAATGCACATGTTGCCGCACCAAGTTTTCACCTCGTCAGTTGTGGAGTTGGAGCCATTATCGGTGATGATGTTGTGGGGGACACCGTAACGGTGTACGACCTCTGGTATGAAGTCTATCACTGGTTCGGATTCGGCTGTTTTAACTGGTTTGGTTTCTATCCATTTGGTGAATTTATCCACCATAACCAACAAGTATTTTTTCTTATGGCTTCCTCCTTTAAGGGGTCCAACCATATCGAGCCCCCAGACCGCAAAGGGCCAAGTTATGGGGATTGTTTGGAGAGCGGTAGGTGGCATATGGCTTTGATTTGCGAAAAGCTGGCAACCGACGCAATGTTGGACGAGGTCCTGTGCGTCTGCTCGGGCTGTCGGCCAGTAGAAACCTGTATGGAAGGCCTTGCTTACAAGGGCCCGAGCTATGGCGTGGTGGCCGCCGAGTCCAGCATGAATTTTGGCCAAGAGTTGCCGCCCTTCCTCTTCGGAGATGCACCTTTGGAGCACTCTGGTCGCGCTTTTCTTATAAAGCTCTCCCTCGTGGACCTTGTAGGCTTTAGAGCGCCGTGCTACATCTTGAGCTTGCGTTGGTTTTCCTCGAAGAGGAGAGGGTGATGCAGCAATAGTAGCCTAAGTATGTCCCTTAGTTTTTGAGAACCAAGGTATCAATCCAGTAGGAGGCTCCTCAAAAGTCCCACGCACCTCCACAAACAAACAAAGAACTCGCAACCAACACAATAAAGGGGTTTTCAATCCCTTCACGGCCACTTGCAAAAGTGAGATCTAATAAAGATAGTAAGATAAGATGAATATATTTTTGGTATTTTATAATATATATGCAAAAATTAAAGATGCAAATAAAAGTAAATTGGAAGCAAATATGATAAGAGATAGACCCGGGGGCCATAGGTTTCACTAGTGGCTTCTCTCAAGATAGCATAAATATTATGGTGGGTGAACAAATTACTGTCGAGCAATTGATAGAAAAGCGAATAATTATGAGATTATCTAGGCATGATCATGTATATAGGCATCATGTCCGAAACAAGTAGACCGACTCCTGCCTGCATCTACTACTATTACTCCACACATCGACCGACTCCTGCCTACATCTAGAGTATTAAGTTCATAAGAACAGAGTAACGCATTAAGCAAGATGACATGATGTAGAGGGATAAACACAAGCAATATGAGATAAACCGCATCTCGTTATCCTTGATGGAAACAATACAATACGTGCCTTGCAACCCTTTCTGTCACTGGGTAAGGACACCGCAAGATTGAACCCAAAGCTAAGCACTTCTCCCATGGCAAGAAAGATCAATCTAGTAGGCCAAACCAAACTGATAATTCGAAGAGACTTGCAAAGATAACTCAATCACACATAAAAGAATTCAAAGAAGATTCAAATATTATTCATAGATAAACTTGATCATAAACCCACAATTCATCGGATCTCGACAAACACACTGCAAAAAGAGTTTACATCGAATAGATCTCCACAAGAGAGGGGAGAACATGAGAAGAAGCCATCTAGCTAATAACTATGGACCCCGTAGGTCTGTGGTAAACTACTCACAACTCATCGGAGGGGCAAGGATGTTGATGTAGAAGCCCTCTATGGTCGATTCCGGCAGAGTGCCGACGAAGGCTCCAAGATGAGATCTCGCGGATACAGAAGGTTACGGTGGTGGAAATTGTGTTTCGTCTTCCTCCTGGATGTTTTCGGGTAAGTAGGCTTATATAGGAGGAAGAAGTACGTCGGTGGACGCCCGAGGGGCCCACGAGAGAGGGGGCGCGCCCTATAGGGGGGGGGGGCTCCTATCTTGTGGGAGCCTCGGCTGCTTCTTGACTTGCACTCCAAGTCTTCTGGATCACATTCGTTCCAAAAATCACGCTCCCGAAGGTTTCATTCCATTTGGACTCCGTTTGATATTCCTTTTCTTCGAAATACTGAAATAGGCAAAAAAAATAGCAATATGGGCTGGGCCTCTGGTTAGTAGGTTAGTCCCAAAAATGATATAAATGTGTAAAATAAAGTCCATAGACATCCAAAAGGGGTAATATAATAGCATGGAACAATCAAAAATTATAGATACGTTGGAGACGTATCAAGCATCCCCAAGCTTAATTCCTGCTCGTCCTCGAGTAGGTAAATGATAAAAAAAGAATTTTTTATGTGGAATGCTACCTAGCATAATTCTCAATGTAAGTTTATTTATTGTGGCATGAATGTTCAGATCCAAATGATTCAAAATAAAAGTTCATATTGATAAAAGAAATAGTAACACTTCAAGCATACTAATCAAAGTAATCATGTCTACTCAAAATAACATGGCAAAAGAAAGTTCATCCCTACAAAATCATATAGTTAGGCTATGCTTCATTTTAGTCACACAAAGATGTTCAAACTTCTATACCCCCGATGACAAGCCAAGCAATTGTTTCGTACTTAAATAATCTCAAATTCTTTCAACCTTCACGCAATACATGAGCGTGAGCCATGGATATAGCACTATGGGTGGAATAGAATATGATGATCGGGATTGTGTGGAGAAGACAAAAAAAGAGAAAGTCTCACATTAACGAGGAGAATCAACGGGCTATGGAGATGCCCATCAATTGATGTCAACATGAGGAGTAGGGATTGCCATGCAACAGATGCACTAGAGCTATAGATGAATGCTCAACAAAAGAAAACTAGCGGGTGTGCATCCAACTTGCTTGCTCACGAAGACCTAGGGCATTGAGGAAGCCCGTCGTAGGAATACACAAGCCAAGTTCTATAATGAAAAATTCCCACTAGTATGAAAAAGACAACTTATGAGACTCACTATATGAAAAACATGGTGCTACTTTGAAGCACAATATATGAGACTCACTATATGAAGAACAAGGTGCTACTTTGAAGCACAAGTGTGGAAAAAGAGATAGTAACATTGCTGAGGGAGTCCTGGACTAGGGGGTGTCCGGACAACCGGACTATCAATATCCGCCGGACTCCCAGACTACGAAGATAGAAGATTGAAGACTCCGGCTCGTGTCCGGAAGGTACTTTCCTTGGCGTGGAAGGCAAGCTTGGCAATACGGATATGTAGATCTCCTACCATTGTAACCGACTCTATGTAACCCTAGCCTCTCCGGTGTCTATATAAACCAGAGGGCCTTAGTCCGTAGGACGAACATTACATCTCAACAATCATACCATAGGCTAGCTTCTAGGGTTTAGCCTCCTTGATCTCGTGGTAGATCTACTCTTGTACTACCCATATCATCAATATTAATCAAGCGGGGACGTAGGGTTTTACCTCCATCGAGAGGGCCGAACCTGGGTAAAAACATTGTGTCCCTCGTCTCTTGTTACCATCCGCCTAGACGCACAGTTCGGGACCCCTACCGAGATCCGCGGCTTTGACACCGACATTGGTGCTTTCATTGAGAGTTCCTCGTGTCGCCCCGATAGGCTTGATGGCATCTTCAACCATCAACGCTGTCCAGGGTGAGACTTTTCTCCCCGGACAGATCTTCGTATTCAGCGGCTTTGCACTGCGGGCCAATTCTCTTGGCCATCTGGAGCAGATCGAAAGCTACGCCCCTGGCCGTCAGGTCAGATTCGGAAGCTTGAACTTCACGGCCGATGACCGCGGAGACTTGATCTTCGACGGACTCGAGCCACAGCCAAGCGCGTCGCACTGTGACGATGGGCATGATCTAGCTCTACCGTCGGACAGTGCTTTGGTGGCCGCACTCTGTCACATCCCTAGCTCTGGTATGCACTAGGCTAGCCCTTCATGCGTGCATCATGTTTAAAATTCTCAGAAACCTGAAATGGGGATTGCCTAAACCCTAGCATTAAAGGAATTCATTAGGTTCAACCAAAAATATTTTAGTAAGTCCAAATGGCTTTCAAAATGTTCATCATTTATGGAAAATACTATATCAAGAGCTGAGGTGATTCACATTTTCATGACTTATTTGGGCTCAATTAAATCATACTCTATTTGCGCTTGGGCATTTAAATGCTAGTAAATATTTTAAATGTCCAAATAATCCCAAACCAAAATGTTCCATGTTGGATATATTCTAAACATTGGGCATGCACAGTTTGGTGATTTATGAAAGTTCCTAGATATTTTTAGTAATGCCACAAACTTACAAACAAAAGAAAAATAGAATTAAAAGAGAGAGAGAGACTTACCTGGAGCTTACCTGGCGCCACTAACTGGCCCAACTCCTGTTCTGGCGCAGCCCACTTGGCGGCCCAAGTGGCCGGCCCAGCCCACCAGGCCACCCTTCTGTCGTCTTCCTCCCCCTTCGCCCGAAGCAGCTGCGTGCCAGCAGCAGCGCACACAGGAGCTCCACCTCCTGCTTGCCACGGAGGCGCCCTCGAGCCCATCCGACGCGCCTGGAGAAGCCCCGCGGACCTCCTCCCTCACTCCCCCATCTCTCTGGTCTCTCCCTCACCCCTAGCTCCTCCCCGAGCTCCATCCGCGAGCAACCGCGATGGCCGCCGTCTTGCGCACGCGCAGCCACCGCATCCCCCTCGCCCCCTTTGGCATGCCCACGAGCTTCTTCCCGACGCCGCGCGTCCTCGAGCAGAAGAACCAAAGCCCGGACGGGCTGCCTCCCCGTCAATGCCGCCGTCTTCAACCTCGGGCACCAGCGCTTGCCTCCGCTCGATTCGGCGCCGCCAGGACCTTCCCGAGCCTCCCGTGCTTCTCTTCAAGACCGCTGTGAGCTCGCCATCGTTTCCCCTCTTCTCCCCCTCGCGTTCGCAAGCTCTAGGCCGTAGCCCCGCCATGGCAAGCTCCGCCGACATATGCTCGCCGCCGCCGCCGCACACACCGCCCCCGGCATCCCCACGGCCACCGTTGGATGCGCGCAGTGAGGCCTCCTCCGGTGCCCTTCGCCGCCTACCGCCTCAGAAGGCTGTCCCGAGTGGACTCCGCCGCGCCGAATTGTCGCCGGCGGCCTAACCCCGGCCATGCCGCCGTGGCGTCGTCATTAGCGGATAATGAGGCCGCTAACTACCCACCACTAGTCACTTACAAATGGGCCCCACGCCCCTAATTAATCACAGCTTAACTCCTGTTTAGTTTAAATAGATCACAGTGGCCCCACGCGTCGGCGTTGACCTCGCTGACGTGGCCATTGACCGGACCCACCGTCTGTGACACCAATAATTTGGGTCATCGACGGTGGACCCCACTGGTCAGGTTTGACCGGACCAGCCCTTTGACCTGCTGACGTCATGCTTACACATTGTCGACGTGAGAATGGAATTCTGGATTAAATCTAATTCAGGAAATTCCAGAAAATGTTAAAAACTTGTAAAATTCATATAAATTCAACCGTAACTCCAAATGAAATAAATTATATATGAAAAATGATCAGAAAAATCCAATCTATCCATCTGTACCATTTCCATGCATGTTAGAACAACTTATAGCTGCTGTTTAGCACAAATCATTTAAATGGCATTTGAATAATCACATATGGAGTTTGAATTTGAATCTTGTATTCAAACCAACTTCATTTAATCTGTTGCTAGTTGCATTAGCTCAAACCACAGCATATTGCCATGTCATGATCATGCATCATATTGTGCATTTGCATTGATTGTGTTTCTTTCTCAGTTGCCGGTAATTCCCCCCCTCGATAGACGCGTTCCGGCGATGTGATCGATGACACCGATGAAGATCTATACTATCTTCAGAAGTGCCAGGCAAGCAAAACCCCCTTGTTCATTCCGATACAATCCCACTCTCTCGCTTCTGCTCTATTTTACTGCATTAGGACAACAACGATACAACTGTTACATGCTGCGGTAGTTGAACCCCTTTATCCTCTGCATGACCTGTCATTCCACAAGAATAGATGAAACCCACTAGCATGAGTAGGAGTTGTTTGAGCCCTGGTGTGCCTACTCATTCATGCTTGTCTGTCATGCCTGCTATTGCTTAGAGTTGTGTCAGGTCTGATTCATCGGGAATGAATCGGAGGTGTGTGAACATGTCCTTTTGTGTGCGAGCTAAGTGTGTGAACACGATTTGGTAAAGGTAGCGGTGAGAGGCCATGTAGGAGTACATGGTGGGTTGTCTCATTGCAGCCGTCCTCAGGAACTGAGTTCTGTGTTTGTGATCCATGATCGATTACTACCACACATTGGGTTCGTAACTTTCGGCCCTCTCGACTTATTAATCAACTTGATCTCTGTCCTGGGAGTTGCAACTAGTTTCGGTGTTTGTAGGTAGTGTTAGTAGTCTACCAAGTGGCACCGTGCAGGTGGGCTTGGGATGATTAGGCACCGTGGCACGGTGTACCAAGCGTACATCCACCCGCCGAGGTGGGCTTGGGAACCCTGCTCACATCGTTTGGGGCCGTGGCGACACCCCGCCGGATCTCCTTGCGGATGGAACCCGAATAGGCGATAAACACGGACGAGAGACTTGCGTGGTTAGTCGGTCGTGGCCGACTCCCTCGCTGGCTTCCGCTTGAAGGTTGCCGAGGTACATGACGTGTACAGGCGATAAGTGGTGAGAGCGTGTGTGAAGAAGTACACCCTGCGGGGTTATCATTATCTATTGAATAGCCGGATTCCTCGGATATGGAAACTTGGACCCTTGTACAGTTCATAGACAAGTGAAAGTGGATACTCTAAAATACGCAAGATAAGCGTGAGTGCTATGGATGGCGTTCTCGTGAGGGAGACGGAGCGGATCCATAGTGGTGTATTGGTATGGTGAATATGTGGACTCGCAGCGCCACCTCAAAAGAGTTACTTGCAATCGTAGTTCGGGATAGCCACCGAGTCAAAGCTGGCTTGCTGCAGGTTAAACTCCACCATCCCTTTGTTGATAATGATGCATATGTAGATAGTTCGATGTAAGTCTTCTGGGTACATTTGTACTCACGCTTGCCTATTTTATGTTTTTGCGAGAGAGACTTGGTCTCGCTAGTAGTTCCACGTGGACTTCGACGCTTAGCTTGTTACCTCAGCTACGATCTTGTGCCCTCGGCAGATCTCGGTAGATAGTCGGGCTTCTCGGCCTTTTTCATTTGTAGATGTCGTACTCGGACATGATAAGCTTCCGCTTGTGCTTGACTTGTATGCTCTCAATGTTGGGTCGTAAGACCCTGGTTGTAATATCTCGCTCCTCGGGCCTAATGAATAAATACTTGAGTCGAGAGTCATGTTGTGATGCCATGTTGTATTTGCACATATCAAGCATATTGTGTGTATGTTATTGAAATGCTTGGTATGTGTGGGATCGACTATCTAGTTGTTTATCTTTAGTAGCCTCTCTTACGGAAATGTCTCCTAGTGTTTCCACCGAGCCATGGTAGCTTGCTACTGCTCCTAACACTTAGGCTGGCGGCATGTGTCCTTCTTCGTTCTGTATCGTCCCTTCGGAAATGTCGCGATGAATACCGGAGTCTGTTAGCCGCCATGCCGGTTCACCGAGTCTGCTAGCCCAAGTGCTACTGACTGGATTCACTCGTGATGACCGACACGCTCGATCTTTCGGGTCATGGATGCTGTCCTGTAAGTTTGTGCCACTTTTGGTTTACGACTAGCCATGTCAGCCGGGCTCCTTATCATATGGATGCTAGCGACATTATCATATACGTGTGCCAAAAGGCTAAACGGTCCGAGCAAAGGTAAGGCGACACCGTGGGGATACCGTGCGTGAGGCCGCAAAGTGATATGAGGTGTTACATGCTAGATCGATGTGACATTGAGTCGGGGTCCTGACAGCTTTGGTATCAGAGCTTGACTGCATGTAGGATTACCAAGCCAAACTGGTCGAAGTTGAGTCTAGAAATGCTTTAGTTATATGTAGGGGAATCGATTGTGGGATGGAACGTAAGACTCTTTTTACTCCTTTACCTTATGCCTTCTGATCTGAGTCATCCTCTTCTCTTCCTACGGGGTTAAGAACTAGGCTTCTCTTCTATCTCTCAGGATGACGTGTTACTAAACCTTAGTTGCCCAAGATTGTTGGATTTAAGCCCCAGTTCAGTTTCTATTACTTCTGTATGTTGAAAGTTGATCTCGGAACCTTGATATGATGTTGTTGAGTGGTTATGCCACCATTTTGCATGATGTCTCAAATCTTTTTGAGCATTTACAGCCGTTATGCTGTCCGAGTCATCCCAGGTTTCTAAATAGTCTGATGCATTTGCAAATCCCTTCCTCCCGTTCCTGATGTCCTTTTAGGCCAGGTTAATCACACTAATTGTTGAGTTGAGATATTCTATTGCCTCAGCGTATATGTTGAAGCCATTATTATGACCTTAGGTGTCTTAGAGGATCATCTAGTAATTTAGCCATGCTTTGTGTTCCCAGTGTGATGATTCTGGCCATCATCCTTGGAAGCATCCCGTGATGCAATTTAGTTTGTAGGTATTCTACTCCTGGGTTTTGAACCCGAGATTCACCCTATTTATTTAATGTTGATAGTGTTTGCTAGTTCCTTTAGGATATTAGTAACCTTTGCAATAGTCCTCGAGGTTCGTGGTATTACCTTCTTCCAAGTACCATGAGCTGTTTATGGCAGAAGTTCCTCGTTGAACCAAGAGATCACAACAAGAGTGCTCTTGATGAGTTCCCCATTCTATATTGTGACTGCCATTCCTATCCTTTCTGCATGGGTTATCTGGAAGAAATATGTTGAACTCGTTCGACATGCTAATCCATGCATCCACAACCCAGAAAATTGTATGTTGCATTGAGTTGTCCCTCTTTAGTTGTATTCCGGCCTTCATCTATCAGTTGATAGTCAAGAGTATGCGTGCATTCGTTCATCGATGCCTATTACTCTTGTGGTCCGTCAAGCCATTCTTTTCCAGGATGACTAGGAGAAACAAACTCCAGTACCCCATCTATATCTAGGGTTGGGTCAAAGAAGTTGTATTCCATAGATCAAAATGCCAAGCCAGCTTCTGGTCTGTTCTACCTTGGAGTGTTACCATCTTTATGTCAAGAGTGTCATGAGAATTGCACCTTCTCTTATGAATTCTTGACGTAGTGATACTTCTCACTATCATTACTCATTCCTCGGTCCCGTGTTGTTGCAACCGGAATGTTGACAAGTGAACTGTGATGTGTGAAATCAATACTGCTAGCAACTCCGTTGCTTGGTAGTTAAACGGACAACAACTTCATTCTTAGCGTGCTGATTATTTAATCATCATCCTAGGATTGATTGTGCTACCTAGTCCTTATTTCCTGGTGCACTCTCCGATCAATGAGTTAGGATCTTGTCAAACCCTCGCTCTTTTGATCATATCATCTTGCCCTGAAAAGCAAGATTGTTCTCGAGCTTAGTAACATACTGGTGGTTCGTGATGTTCCGAATATCTTCTCGGAAGTATTACCAGGTTGTCACCTGACCGCTATGTTGAGCTCGTGATCAAGTTGGTTTTCGAAACCACCCTTTCTCCAAGAATCTGTGTTGATTACCCCTGAGCTAGTTGGTTAAGCTAAACAACAACTTGGAGAGTTGGAAGATAAAAGCTTGTCTGACTTAATTCATGTTAAGGGATATCTTTCTGTGTGTGTGTGTTTGTGTTGAAGAAAGATGATATCTTCATCAATTGGTCCTTGTGATCAGTTGTTGAACCTATTGTCTTACCCCATCTTTGATTTGAGTATGGGCTATCGTCAAATCAAATCAGAACCAACGATGTTCGTAGTGTTGTCTTACTCGTGGTTATCCTCGAGCATACACCATTACATCTTTTGGGTCCGACCAATGCTATCACCGTGTTCACATGATGGAGGAAGTCGGTGATATGAAAATTCCGATGAGTTGTTGTTGAGCCCATCGCAGACATTTTGTCTCCCCATGATTCATGTTGAACATCAACTTAGTGTTGAAAACTTTGTAAGCAATGCCTTCGTGTTCCATTCATGAAGCTTATGCTTGGATAGAAGAAGTGACTTCCTCGAATTCATGTGCATTTGGTGCAAGTTGCCGCCGTGAGCTCGAGAAAGATTGTTTTGTTTCCTTTGGAATCATCCCAAGTCAGTTATGCATGTGCGAATGTATTCTATGGTTTGTAGATTAATTACCTCCACTCCATATGGATTCCCTAGCACACCAAGCCACTGATTGATTTGTTCAAGGAGAAGGAGTTTCTTTTTAAGAGCTAACCCGGGCTTAATCAAGGACTCCGTTATCCGCAATGATGGTTTCCACCTGAACTCGGTAGTGTTTTATTATAAGACTACCTTGTGGTCATACTTGTCTCGGACAACGTGATCACATGTTGTAGCGGAACCAGCTCATGTTTTGGAGCTTGCTATTGTGGTTCATTTCTTGAGAATCTTGCAACGTCATCTCGTCGATTTGTGTTGCAAACTTTCATTTTTCCTTCTAGACTCGATGAGTCTGGATTGATCTGACACCAACCAGATCTGAATCTCGGCGAGATATGATGGTTGGAGCTATTCCAAGATCTATGATGTAGGTCCCGACAAGGTTGATGTTAGCCGACACACCTAGTCGGAAGATCTATTATTGTAGTATCTTGATTGAGGAAGTTGGCCACCTCCCCATAAGGATTTCATAGGATTTACTCCAGCAGTTACTCTTTATGGATTCTTGTGCACCCGAAGTCCGACCTGTTACTTGATGTTCTAGATACCAAACCATTTCAATGAATGGGTTACGCTAGCACATCAAGGAGAACATTAGAAGCGGAGTGCTAAATGTCTCTCGGTCGATCATCCAGATTTTCTTTCCTTGACCTCGCCAAGGTGAAATCTGAGAAAGTGTTATCCTCCTTTGCATCTGCATCGTCCATTGCTATTCATCATGGTAGTATGTTGTGTTGTCAGCACCTTTGACATAGATGTTGGTAAAACCTTGATGATTATGGAAATGCTCAAGTTCTTGAGAGCACGCACAAGCGTTAGGTGTTACCATCGACACTAACTGGGCTTGCTCTCAGTTCCCTCGGTTATGCTATAACTTTTCAAACAAAGGACTCACTCTCTCTTGTTGAGCTTCTCCCCGATTACTAAAATCATCCCTTGTGTTGTCCTCAACAAGGTAATCGACATTATCCATACTAGTCTGAGCATGTCATTCTACCGAACTTCTCTAAATGATCGATTGTGATTTGCCTTAAGCTGGTATAAAGAGTTTCAACGATCGTTGAATCAAAGGTAATTCTTTTTGCCACTTAAGGGGATATTTCTACGAGTCACCTTCCCTAAGGTGCATCGTTATGGTATCAAGACAACTCACGTTGCCATGAGTTGTTCGACCTTTGATAAGATCGATCCCTCTAGAGTTTTCCTTTCCCTCTCATTGTCATGTTAGTTAGAGATCTTGGGGCAAGACATCGAGACAATGATGGTGATCGAGTCAATGTTCTTTGAAGTGCCACCTGGATCGTGAAGATTATGTTAGTTTGCGTTCTCCCTTCATCTTACCCTACGCTTGAATCTCGAGACGAGATTCTTGTTTAGTGGGGGTGAGTTGTCACATCCCTAGCTCTGGTATGCACTAGGCTAGCCCTTCATGCGTGCATCATGTTTAAAATTCTCAGAAACCTGAAATGGGGATTGCCTAAACCCTAGCATTAAAGGAATTCATTAGGTTCAACCAAAAATATTTTTAGTAAGTCCAAATGGCTTTCAAAAATGTTCATCATTTATGGAAAATACTATATCAGTAGCCAGAGGTGATTCACATTTTCATGACTTATTTGGGCTCAATTAAATCATACTCTATTTGCGCTTGGGCATTTAAATGCTAGTAAATATTTTAAATGTCCAAATAATCCCAAACCAAAATGTTCCATGTTGGATATATTCTAAACATTGGGCATGCACAGTTTGGTGATTTATGAAAGTTCCTAGATATTTTTAGTAATGCCACAAACTTACAAACAAAAGAAAAATAGAATTAAAAGAGAGAGAGAGACTTACCTGGAGCTTACCTGGCGCCACTAACTGGCCCAACTCCTGTTCTGGCGCAGCCCACTTGGCGGCCCAAGTGGCGGCCCAGCCCACTGTGCCACCCTTACGCTGCCTTCCTCCCCTTCGCCCGAAGCAGCTGCGTGCCAGCAGCAGCGCACACAGGAGCTCCACCTCCTGCTTGCCACGGAGGCGCCCTCGAGCCCATCCGACGCGCCTGGAGAAGCCCCGCGGACCTCCTCCCTCACTCCCCCATCTCTCTGGTCTCTCCCTCACCCCTAGCTCCTCCCGAGCTCCATCCATGAGCAATCGCGATGGTCCGCCGTCTTGCGCACGCTGCAGCCACCGTGATCCCTCGCCCCTTTGGCATGCCCACGAGCTTCTTCCCGACGCCGCGTCCTCGGCGAAGAACAAGCCCGGACGGGCTGCCTCCCCCAATGCCGCCGTCTTCAACCTCGGGCACCAGCGCTTGCCTCCGCTCGATTCGGCGCCGCCAGACCTTCCCGAGCCTCCGTGCTTCTCTTCAAGACCGGCTGTGAGCTCGCCATCGCTTCCCTCTTCTCCCCTCGCAGAAGCAAGCTCTAGGCCGTAGCCCCGCCATGGCCGAAGCTCCGCCGCAGCATATGCTCGCCGCCGCCGCCGCTACACACCGTCCCCGGCATCCCCACGGCCACCGTTGGATGCGCGCGAGTGAGGGCCTCCTCCCGGTGCCCTTCGCTCGCCCAGCTGCCCCCTGTAGCGCTGTCCCGAGTGGACTCCGCCGCGCCGAATTGTCGCCGGCGGCCTAACCCCGGCCATGCCGCCGTGGCGTCGTCATTAGCGGATAATGAGGCCGCTAACTACCCACCACTAGTCACTTACAAATGGGCCCCACGCCCCTAATTAATCACAGCTTAACTCCTGTTTAGTTTAAATAGATCACAGTGGCCCCAGCGTCGGCGTTGACCTCACTGACGTGGCCATTGACCGGACCCACCTGTCCGTGACACCAATGACGCTGGGTCACTGACCAGTGGACCCCACTGGTCAGGTTTGACCCGGACCAGCCCCTTTGACCTGCTGACGTCATGCTTACACATTGCTGACGCAGTAATGGAATTTCTGGATTAAATCTAATTCAGGAAATTCCAGAAAATGTTTAAAACTTGTAAAATTCATATAAATTCAACCGTAACTCCAAATGAAATAAATTATATATGAAAAATGATCAGAAAAATCCAATCTATCCATCTGTACCATTTCCATGCATGTTAGAACAACTTATAGCTGCTGTTTAGCACAAATCATTTAAATGGCATTTGAATAATCACATATGGAGTTTGAATTTGAATCTTGTATTCAAACCAACTTCATTTAATCTGTTGCTAGTTGCATTAGCTCAAACCACAGCATATTGCCATGTCATGATCATGCATCATATTGTGCATTTGCATTGATTGTGTTTCTTTCTCAGTTGCCGGTAATTCCCCCTCGATAGACGCGTCCGCGATGTGATCGATGACACCGATGAAGATCTATACTATCTTGAAGTGCTGTGCAAGCAAAACCCCTTGTTCATTCCGATACAATCCCACTCTCTCGCTTCTGCTCTATTTTACTGCATTAGGACAACAACGATACAACTGTTACATGCTGCGGTAGTTGAACCCCTTTATCCTCTGCATGACCTGTCATTCCACAGTAAATAGATGAAACCCACTAGCATGAGTAGGAGTTGTTTGAGCCCTGGTGTGCCTACTCATTCATGCTTGTCTGTCATGCCTGCTATTGCTTAGAGTTGTGTCAGGTCTGATTCATCGGGAATGAATCGGAGGTGTGTGAACATGTCCTTTTGTGTGCGAGCTAAGTGTGTGAACACGATTTGGTAAAGGTAGCGGTGAGAGGCCATGTAGGAGTACATGGTGGGTTGTCTCATTGCAGCCGTCCTCGAGAACTGAGTTCGTGTTTGTGATCCATGATCGCCATTACTACACATTGGGTTCGGTAACTCAGCCCCTCTCGGCTTATTAATCAACTTGATCTCTGCCCGGGAGTTGCAACTAGTTTCGGTGTTTGTAGGTAGTGTTAGTAGTCTACCAAGTGGCACCCTGCAGGTGGGCTTGGGATGACTAGGCACCGTGGCACGGTGTACCAAGCGTACATCCACCCGCCGAGGTGGGCTTGGGAACCCTGCTCACATCGTTTGGGGCCGTGGCGACACCCCGACCGGATCTCCTTGCGGATGGAACCCGAATAGGCGATAAACACGGACGAGACTTGCGTGGTTAGTCGGTCGTGGCCGACTCCCTCGCTGGCTTCCGCTTGAAGGTTGCCGAGGTACATGACGTGTACAGGCGATAAGTGGCGAGAGCGTGTGAAGAAGTACACCCTGCGGGGTTATCATTATCTATTGAATAGCCGGATTCCTCGGATATGGAAACTTGGACCCTTGTACAGTTCATAGACAAGTGAAAGTGGATACTCTAAAATACGCAAGATAAGCGTGAGTGCTATGGATGGCGTTCTCGTGAGGGAGACGGAGCGGATCCATAGTGGTGTATTGGTATGGTGAATATGTGGACTCGTGTGTGCCACCTCAAAAGAGTTACTTGCAAATCGTAGTTCGGGATAGCCACCGAGTCAAAGCTGGCTTGCTGCAGCTTAAACTCCACCATCCCTTTGTTGATAATGATGCATATGTAGATAGTTACGATGTAAGTCTTCTTTGGGTACATTTGTACTAACGTTTGCCTATTTTATGTTTTTGCAGAGAGACTTCAGTCTCGCTAGTAGTTCCACGTGGACTTGACATTTAGCTTGTTACCTCAGCTACGATCTTGTGCCCTCGGCAGATCTCAGTAGATAGTCGGGCTTCTCGGCCTTTTTCATTTGTAGATGTCGTACTCGGACATGATAAGCTTCCGCTTGTGCTTGACTTGTATGCTCAATGTTGGGTCGTAAGACCCTGGTTGTAATATCTCGCTCCTCGAGCCTAATGAATAAATACTTGAGTCGAGAGTCATGTTGTGATGCCATGTTGTATTTGCACATATCAAGCATATTGTGTGTATGTTATTGAAATGCTTGGTATGTGTGGGATCCGACTATCTAGTTGTTTATCTTTAGTAGCCTCTCTTACGGAAATGTCTCCTAGTGTTTCCACCGAGCCATGGTAGCTTGCTCTGCGCCAGTAACACTTAGGCTGGCGGCATGTGTCCTTCTTCGTTCTGTATGCGTCCTTCGGGAAATGTCACGCGATGAATACCGGAGTCCTGTTAGCCGCTTCTGCCCGGTTCACCGAGTCTGCTAGCCCAGTGCTACTGCACTGGATTCACTCGCGATGACCGACACGCTCGATCTTTGGGTCATGGATGCTGTCCTGTAAGTTTGTGCCACTTTTGGTTTACGACTAGCCATGTCAGCCGGGCTCCTTATCATATGGATGCTAGCGACATTATCATATCGTGTGCCAAAAGGCTAAACGGTCCCGGCAAAGGTAAGGCGACACCGTGGGGATACCGTGCGTGAGGCCGCAAAGTGATATGAGGTGTTACATGCTAGATCGATGTGACAACTCACCCCAGAGTTGTCACATCCCTAGCTCTGGTATGCACTAGGCTAGCCCTTCATGCGTGCATCATGTTTAAAATTCTCAGAAACCTGAAATGGGGATTGCCTAAACCCTAGCATTAAAGGAATTCATTAGGTTCAACCAAAAAATATTTTTAGTAAGTCCAAATGGCTTTCAAAAATGTTCATCATTTATGGAAAATACTATATCAAGAGCTGAGGTGATTCACATTTTCATGACTTATTTGGGCTCAATTAAATCATACTCTATTTGCGCTTGGGCATTTAAATGCTAGTAAATATTTTAAATGTCCAAATAATCCCAAACCAAAATGTTCCATGTTGGATATATTCTAAACATTGGGCATGCACAGTTTGGTGATTTATGAAAGTTCCTAGATATTTTTAGTAATGCCACAAACTTACAAACAAAAGAAAAATAGAATTAAAAGAGAGAGAGACTTACCTGGAGCTTACCTGGCGCCACTAACTGGCCCAACTCCTGTTCTGGCGCAGCCCACTTGGCGGCCCAAGTGGCCGGCCCAGCCCACCAGGCCACCCTTCTGTCGTCTTCCTCCCCCTTCGCCCGAAGCAGCTGCGTGCCAGCAGCAGCGCACACAGGAGCTCCACCTCCTGCTTGCCACGGAGGCGCCCCCGAGCCCATCCGACGCGCCTGGAGAAGCCCGCGGACCTCCTCCCTCACTCCCCCATCTCTCTGGTCTCTCCTCACCCCTAGCTCCTCCCCGAGCTCCATCCATGAGCAATCGCGATGGTCGCCGCCTTGCGCACGCTGCAGCCACCGCATCCCCTCGCCCCTTTGGCATGCCCACGAAGCTTCTTCCGACGCGCGTCCTCGAAAGCGAAGAACGAAGCCCGGACGGGCTGCCTCCCGTCAATGCCGCCGTCTTCAACCTCGGGCACCAGCGCTTGCCTCCGCTCGATTCGGCGCCGCCAGACCTTCCCGAGCCTCCGTGCTTCTCTTCAAGACCGCTGTGAGCTCGCCATCGCTTCCCTCTTCTCCCTCGCGTTCGCAAGCTCCAGGCCGTAGCCCCACCATGGCCAAGCTCCGCGCAGCATATGCTCGCCGCCGCCGCCACACACCGCCCCCGGCATCCCCACGCCACCGTTGGATGCGCGCGAGTGAGGGCCTCCTCCGGTGCCCTTCGCCGCCCCGCCGCCCAGAAGGCTGTCGAGTGGACTCGCCGCCGAATTGTCGCCATGCCTAACCCGCCATGCCGCCGTGGCGTCGTCATTAGCGGATAATGAGGCCGCTAACTACCCACCACTAGTCACTTACAAATGGGCCCCACGCCCTAATTAATCACAGCTTAACTCTGTTTAGTTTAAATAGATCACAAGGCCCCACGCGTCGGCGTTGACCTGTTGGCGTGGCTATCGACCGACCCACTGTCTGCGTGACATTAATGACGCTGGGTCATCGACGATGGACCCCACTGGTCAGGTTTGACCGGACCAGCCCTTTGACCTCTTGACATCATGCTTACACATTGCTAACGCGAGAATGGAATTTCTGGATTAAATCTAATTAGGAAATTCCGAAAATGTTTAAAACTTGTAAAATTCATATAAATTCAACCGTAACTCCAAATGAAATAAATTATATATGAAAAATGATCAGAAAAATCCAATCTATCCATCTGTACCATTTCCATGCATGTTAGAACAACTTATAGCTGCTGTTTAGCACAAATCATTTAAATGGCATTTGAATAATCACATATGGAGTTTGAATTTGAATCTTGTATTCAAACCAACTTCATTTAATCTATTGCTAGTTGCATTAGCTCAAACCACAGCATATTGCCATGTCATGATCATGCATCATATTGTGCATTTGCATTGATTGTGTTTCGTTCTCAGTTGCCGGTAATTGCCCCCCTCGATAGACGCGTTCCGGCGATGTGATCGATGACACCGATGAAGATCTATACTATCTTCAGAAGTGCCAGGCAAGCAAAACCCCCTTGTTCATTCCGATACAATCCCACTCTCTCGCTTCTGCTCTATTTTACTGCATTAGGACAACAACGATACAACTGTTACATGCTGCGGTAGTTGAACCCCTTTATCATCTGCATGACCTGTCATTCCACAGTAAATAGATGAAACCCACTAGCATGAGTAGGAGTTGTTTGAGCCCTGGTGTGCCTACTCATTCATGCTTGTCTATCATGCCTACTATTGCTTAGAGTTGTGTCAGGTCTGATTCATCGGGAATGAATCGGAGGTGTGTGAACATGTCCTTTTGTGTGCGAGCTAAGTGTGTGAACACGATTTGGTAAAGGTAGCGGTGAGAGGCCATGTAGGAGTACATGGTGGGTTGTCTCATTGCAGCCGTCCTCAGGAACTGAGTTCTGTGTTTGTGATCCATGATCAGTTACTACCACACATTGGGTTCCGGTAACTCGGCCCCTCTCGGCTTATTAATCAACTTGATCTCTGTCCAGGAGTTGCAACTAGTTTCTGGTGTTTGTAGGTAGTGTTAGTAGTCTACCAAGTGGCACCCGTGCATGTGGGCTTGGGACAGACTAGGCACCGTGGCACGGTGTACCAAGCGTACATCCACCCGCCGAGGTGGGCTTGGGAACCCTGCTCACATCGTTTGGGGCCGTGGCGACACCCCGCCGGATCTCCTTGCGGATGGAACCCGAATAGGCGATAAACACGGACGAGACTTGCGTGGTTAGTCGGTCGTGGCCGACTCCCTCGCTGGCTTCCGCTTGAAGGTTGCCGAGGTACATGACGTGTACAGGCGATAAGTGGCGAGAGCGCGTGTGAAGAAGTACACCCTGCGGGGTTATCATTATCTATTGAATAGCCGGATTCTCGAGATATGGAAACTTGGACCCCTTGTACAGTTCATAGACAAGTGAAAGTGGATACTCTAAAATACGCAAGATAAGCGTGAGTGCTATGGATGGCGTTCTCGTGAGGGAGACGGAGCGGATCCATAGTGGTGTATTGGTATGGTGAATATGTGGACTCGTGCGCCACCTCAAAAGAGTTACTTGCGAATGTAGTTCGGGATAGCCACCGAGTCAAAGCTGGCTTCTGCAGCTTAAACTCCACCATCCCTTTGTTGATAATGATGCATATGTAGATAGTTACGATGTAAGTCTTGCTGGGTACATTTGTACTCACGTTTGCCTATTTTATGTTTTTTGCAGAGACTTGGTCTCGCTAGTAGTTCCACGTGGACTTCGACGTTTAGCTTGTTACCTCAGCTACGATCTTGTGCCCTCGGCAGGATCTGGTAGATAGTCAGGCTTCTCAGCCTTTTTCATTTGTAGATGTCTGTACTCAGACATGATAAGCTTCCGCTTGTGCTTGACTTGTATGCTCTGAATGTTGGGTCGTAAGACCCCTGGTTGTAATATCTCGCTCCTCGGAGCCTAATGAATAAATACTTGAGTCGTAGAGTCATGTTGTGATGCCATGTTGTATTTGCACATATCAAGCATATTGTGTGTATGTTATTGAAATGCTTGGTATGTGTGGGATCTGACTATCTAGTTGTTTATCTTTAGTAGCCTCTCTTACGGAAATGTCTCCTAGTGTTTCCACCGAGCCATGGTAGCTTGCTCTGCTCCGGAACACTTAGGCTGGCCGGCATGTGTCCTTCTTCGTTCTGTATACGTCCCTTCGGGAAATGTCACGCGATGAATACCGGAGTCTGTTAGCCGCTTCTGCCGGTTCACGGAGTCTGCTAGCCCAGTGCTACAGACTGGATTCACTCGCCGATGACCGACACATTCGATCTTTGGGTCATGGATGCTGTCCTGTAAGTTTGTGCCACTTTTGGTTTACGACTAGCCATGTCAGCCGGGCTCCTTATCATATGGATGCTAGCGACATTATCATATAAGTGTGCCAAAAGGCTAAAAGGTCCCGCAAAGGTAAGGCGACACCGTGGGGATACCGTGCGTGAGGCCGCAAAGTGATATGAGGTGTTACATGCTAGATCGATGTGACATTGAGTCGGGGTCCTGACACACTCGGATCCGCTCCGGCCACTAGCCCGGAGCCGATTGCCCATGTCGAGGGCGGTGGATAGCGCCACAGGGGCTTCAACATCCACGGTGATGGGCGAATACCAATCTTGTCCCTGCGAAACTTCGTGATCCCGGCGCGGACTCCTCGCCGGACTCCGAGCCTCCAGCGCCCCGCCAATTAAACCGGATTGGGTGCGGTTATGGAATTCACCGCTGCGGACATCTTCAAAGACTCGCCTTTTGGCGATATCCTGAATTCTCTGAAGCATCTCTCGCTATCGGGAGAATCTGGCGGACTATGGCGGGGCGGTTGGAGTTCGGACGACGAAGAAATTTGAGCCCACCCACCACCCACTTTATAGCCACTGTCGAAGATTTAACCGACATGCTGGACTTCGACTCCGATGACATCGACACTATGGACAACGATGACGGAGACGAACAGGACCCAGCGCCCACAGGGCACTGGAAGGCCACCTCGTCATACGACGTCTACATGGTGGATACCCCAAAAGAAGGGGATGTCGAAAAAGCAGCGGAGGAAGATTCTCTAAAGAAGCAGCCCAAACGCCGGCGTCAGTGGCGCCGCTCTAAATCCCGCCACAACAAGAATGGAGATTCCGGCACGGGAGACAATAACACTCCGGAGAGTGTCGAAGACGATCCTCTGCAAGACTCAGCGCGGGAGGGCGCAGGCAAGCCCTCACGGCAGTATGCGCATTTAAGGGGTTGAGGATGATAACTATATGCCTCCCTCCGAAGACGAAGCAAGCCTCAACGATGATGAATTCGTCATACCCGAGGATCCCGTCGAACAAGAACGCTTCAGGCGCAGGCTCATAGCCACGGCAAATAGCCTAAAGAAAAAGCAGCAACAGCTCCAAGCTGATCAAGATCTGCTAGCCGATCGATGGACCGAGGTCCTCGCGGCCGAAGAGTATAAACTCGAATGCCCCTCCAAAAGTTACCCAAGACGCAAGCTGCTCCCCCGATTAGAGGAGGAAGCATACATACCTTCATCGCCGATTGCAAGACATGGTGACCGACCACCCGTGGTCGCGACAGAGAGGCATTGAGCCCCCGGCCAAGACCGTACCCTGGCATCGATCCCAGAGTACGAAGCCGAAAGGGAACGCGCCGGACTTGCGAGACATATTGGAGGATAAAGCAAGACAATCAGATCCATCTATGGATCACGTGGGCGCCCTACGACCCACGACGAATATCGTCGCGCGGACATAATGCCGGCGGGCGAATATAGCGACGGCGCTCCCTCGAGCCGTCGCGATATTGCTCAATATAGGGCACCGCACACCCGTTATGCTTCATCGACGAAGTAATGGATCATCGGATCCCGAAGGGTTCAAACCGTAAATATCGAATCTTACGATGGTACAACAGACCCGCGGTGTGGATCGAAGATTATCTTCTCCACATCCATATGGCCCGGCGGCAATCTCCACGCCATCAAATATCTCCCTCAAGCTTAAAGGACCAGCTCGGCATTGGCTTAACAGCCTGCCCGCAGAGTCAATTGGGTGTTGGGAAGACACGAGGCGCATTCCTTGATAACTTCCAAGGTACATATGTGCGACCACCGACGCCGATGACCTAAGCCACATTATTCAGCAGCCGATTTAATCGGCTAGACAATTACGACACGGTTCTTGGCGAAGAAAAATCAAATCATCGATTGTCCGGATGCGGAGGCCCTTGCAGCCTTCAAACATAACATCCGGGACGAATGGCTAGCCCGCACTGGGCGGGAGAAGCCGAAATCCATGGCAGCCCTCACATCGTTAATGACCGCTTTTGTGCGGAGAGGACAGCTGGCTAGCCCGCAGCAACAATCTCCGCAAAAATTCTGGCGGTCCGGACACTAAGGACAACAACGGCAGTCACGTCGAATCAAAACAAAGCGCCGCGTAACGGCGATGACACGAGGATCTGACGGTCAATGCCGGATTCGAGGCTCAAACCGGTCAGCGGAAGAAGCCATTTAAAAGAACAACTCGGGTCCATCAATCTGGACCGAATACTCGACCGCTCATGCGGATACATGGCACCCCGAAAAGCCAGCTAATCACACCAATAGAGATTGTTGGGTGTTCAAGCGGTGGCAAGTTAATTGCGAACACAATGACAAGGGGCTAAATAGCGACGACGAGGAAGAGACTCGGCCGCCCGAACAATAGAGGATGAAGGTTTCCCCCACAAGCGCGGACGGTGAATATGATTTCTGCGACCCATATACCCAAGAGGGAGAGGAAGCGCGCGACTACGGGGCGTCTATGCGATGGAGCGATCGCCCAAGTTCAATCCATGGTCCTCTGTCCGATCACTTTCAATCGGCGAGACCATCCGACCAGCATCGCCATGGCGGATTCGCGCGTGGTCTTAGACCCAATCGTCGATGGATTTCACCTCACAAGAGTCTGATGGGCGGCGGCGGCAACTGAACCTGCTTTATCGGGACACGGTCGCAAAATGGGCATAGACCCATCCAGGATCAAACCTACTAAAACAACCTTTAAAGGTGTCATCCTGTGAGTGGAAGCCAAGCTATGCAGGCTCGGTCCTGCCGAAGTGGTCTTGGATCCCGGATAATTTCGAAGCGAAGAGTTAATCTTGATATAGTCCCGTTCGTGGCGGCTATCATGCCTGCTTTCGGATGAACGCGTTGCAAAATTCAGCGCGGTGCCGCATTATGCATACCTAAAGCTCAAGATGCCAGGCCCTCGTGGAGTCATTACGGTCAATGGGAATCTGAGCGCTCCCTCGAATGGAGGAACATCTGACAGCTCTCATGGCGAAATGCTGAGCAGCCTTCTCGGCAATTCTCTAGTCCGGCAATTACAAAGCGGATACATCAAAGCACGCCCGAGCAACACTAACCAAGACCACTGGCGCGATCGAGCCGCAGCGTAGCAATCGTCCCCAACCCTGCCGCGCGCATGATCACTAGAATAACACTCGCGTACATCATTACGCTTTGGAGATACCATGGGCGCAGGGAGGGCTTAACCACAAGGACCAAAGAGTGCGGCTCGACCACACGAGGGCTCATCGTCGCCCCTTGGCTTTGTTTTTTATCTTTTCTTCTTTTGCGTACAGGACTCCATTAACGGAAGCCTGTCCGACGGCGAACTTGCGAACTCACGATGCAATAGTCAGGGATTAAAGAAGGCTGCGACGAACACTCAGGTGGTCTCCATTACGAGCATTAAATTCGATTATATACACCAAGTCTGCAGCTTAGCCCTGGAGGGGGACATGTTAATTTAGTCCAAATCCCTTGCTTACCGCACTATTTGTATCAGTCCGCGTTATTAGCAGACCTCCTTTTATAAATAACGCATCACTTCCTTTTTGCAAGTATATTACCTTTTCATTGCAATTGCGTTATCTTTTACATATGTTCATTATATGACATCTTGCACCCGTATACTTTGGTACGGCCGAATACACCAGGGGCTTCGGTTCCCCAGATTATGGTGTGATTAAGTCGAACAGCTTTCACAAGTGCGGCACCCGAACTTATAGCATTATATGAATCAGCTCGAATCATGTCTTGGGTCAATAGTTGGGTTTGCCGGCTCCCATGTTTTGGTACCTTACGTTCCGTTCCGTCGGCTAAGGTAGCTGGGAGAACCATGCGATTGCACCCGGTTGAGCGGGTTAACGCCTCGATGGAAAGCTAAACCGGCGGCATGATAAGGCGAGATCTGGTCGCTGTTCGAGAGGTCCTTCGGGTCCCTAAAGACTCATGCCGCTTCGAGCGAAGTTCGGATGATGTCCGAGCGAAGGCGTGGATAGCGCCCGGATTCGATCTTCGAATACCGTGGGCTTTGCGAAATTTAAAATTATAGAATTCTATGGCTAAGTGAGAGTGTTCAAGCATTATAAGTCCGGTTGCCTTGTTCGTCGTGTTGGCGCCTCCTAGATGGACCCAAAATGGGAACAAGAGTGCTCAAGTTTATCACGAACACCCGGCACTAGTGGCTTGGGGGCTGAAGCCAACGACTTGCCATCTCTCGATTTAACAAATGGCGCCTGAAGGTAATATTTTAAAATCAACAAGCGTTGCTCATAGCGCATATAAGCGAAGTTTTCAGCGCCTGAGGATAAAAACACAGCAAGTTCACTCAAAGATTACATTAAGGGGCACTCATCGCAATATCCTGGCTCCCTTCAGACAACTTTATAATATCGCCCGGCGTGCGATGCTCCTTGCGGCGGTGGCGGATCCGTGAAGCTTCTCGCATCGGTTTGCCCCATTGCACCTTTATGCGGGCAAGGGCCCGACGAGCGCCTTCAATGCAGGCGGAGCGCTTGATTACATCCAGCCTGGGGCATGCATCCACCAGCCGCCGCACTAGGCCAAAGTAGCTGCCAGGCATGGCTGCCTGTGCCCTGGCCGGTGTGAGGCCCTTCATGGCCTCCTCATCGCCTTGTGGAGTTCAACCACTGCTTCATTTGGTCGCAGGGGCACCGAATGGCGGCCTCAAACATCTCGAGACCGAAGACCTTCTCCGTTGAGCTCCCCTCCTCGCCACGATAGAATGCGGCGGCATCAGATGCACTACGCGGCAGATCTGCAAATGCCCCTGGAGAGCTCCGAATTCGGGTAAGTATCCGGTAATTTACATTAACATGCTTGCTCTGCATGAAAAACGCCTTACCCGCCGCTATCTTCTTCATGTCCTCTACCTCCTGATGGGCCTTCTGGGCCTCGGCCTTGGCGGACTTGGCACTTTCGAGAGCCGAGGCAAGCTCGGACTCTCGAGTCTTGGAGTCATGCTCCAAACTCTCATGCTTTTCCATGAGAGCCTGGAGCTCTTGCCGAACTTCCGCCACCAGTGCCGCTTGCTTTTCTCGCTCCGCCCGTTCGGTGGCCGCATTGCGTTCGGCCACGGACACGGCATCCTTCAGGGCTGCCACCTCATTAGTGGCCCCTGCATTACATATATTATCCTTATTAATCTTGTTTGCAACCAAAACCCTTTTCTGTAAGGTACTTATTTAAAGTGGTGTTATTCACCTTCTTTTTCCTTGAGCTGCCTCTTGGCATGGCCGTGCTCTTGCTCCGACCGCTCAAGGTCCTTCTTCAGCGCCTCGACCTCCGCCGTCAATGCGGCAGAGGTCAACAGCGCAGACTGCAAACCCATATTGACATATTTTTTAGCAACCTGCGTATATCTTGTTAGATCCTTAGTCGGCTTTTCTTTCCGAACACGAACTAAGCATCGAGAACTCTTGTCTATGCGGCATTACATTACATTATTTTAAACTTCTTACCTCAAAGCTGTTAGAAGGCTGTTGCGAGCTTCGGTCAGCCCGCCCTTGGCGAAGTGGACCTTCTCAATCACCGCACCCATGAGAGTGCGGTGTTCTTCCTCGATGGAAGCGCCTTTAAGCGCCTCCGGAGGTTATCCGTGCCTCCGGTTGGATGGAGGCCGCGGCACGGTCTGCCCATCTTTGAAGGGGCGCTTGCGGACTCTGGAACCACTACGGGTTCGAGGTAGAGTCCGCACAAAGTCCGGAGGGCGCTGACGGCGCCCCGGAGCCTCCTCTGGCGGGTCCCTCAGGATTCCGCCTCGTCGTCCTCGTCGCGCAGGGGTAGAGGTAGTCGGGATAGAATTTACATCCGACGGCGCCAAAGACCCGCCATCGAAGTCGGGAAGATCGTCAACGGCGGACTACAGGCGAAGAATGCGGCGTTAGAAGGACACTACATGGCATACAATGTACGGCATATAAATGATCTGAATGCTTACGATCCTGCGGACGCTTTGGCCCTTGAGGCCACTCTTCCTCGCCAACATTGATGTTGGCGAACTGTCCGAGGATAGTTCTCCCCTCTTGGACCCTTGGCCGCCCGATTGGGGAGGCCTTCCTCTTCTCTCTCCTCCTCGGGAGAGTACTCCTCCTCCTCCTCCTCGTCTTCGGGAGGAATCCTCATCGTCGTCGGGCCTTTGATTCACGGAACTCTTTCGAGTCCCGTGGCCACCTTGGCCTTCTTCTCCGGCACCACGTGCGGTGCTGGGACCAGCAACCTCGCTAAGCGGGCATCCACCGGTTCTTCGGCATGGGAGCCGGGCTGATGAGCAGCTTGGCCTTCTCCATCCAGTCCTGTCAAAGGAAGAGGCAGATTAAAAACCTCGCTAGAGTCAATCTAACTACTATAAGTGTCCCGTAATGGGGTCGAATCACTTACCTCGTTAGTCGGAGACTGCGAGCTGAATCCGCGGTCTTCGGTCGCGGATGCGGGGGCTTCGGCGCCCTTGAACAGCACCCTCCAGGCGCCTTCGTACGTTGTATCGAAGAGCCCGCTCAACATCTGGTGCTGTTCCGGATTAAACTCCCACAGATTAAATGCCCGTTCTTGGCACGGGAGAATCCGCCGGAGGAGCATGACCTGGACCACGTCGACGAGCCGGAGCCTATTGCTCACCAGCTTCTTGATGCAGGCTCGAAGTCCCGTCACCTCCACCGAATCACCCCACTGCAAGCCCTTCTCTTTCTAGGAGGTGAGCTGCGTGGGGATTCCAGATCTAAACTCGGGGGCCGCCACCCATGTAGGCTTGCGCGGCTCGATGATGTAGAACCACCCCGATTGCCACCCCTTGACGGAGTCCACGAAGGTCCCTTCTAGCCAAGGTACGTTGGGCAGCTTGCCCAACATGGCGCCTCCGCATTCCGCTTGCGTCCCTTCACAACCTTGACAGCGTTGAAGGTCTTGAGCCACAGGCGAAGTGGGGCGGATGCGGATAAAGGCCTCGCACACCACGATAAACGCCGAGATGTTGAGGGCGAAGTTGGCGCCAGATCGTGGAAATCCAGGCCGTAGTAAAACATGAGCCCCCGGACAAATGGATGGAGCGGAAAGCCCAGTCCGCAGAGGAAGTGGGGAAGGAAGATGACCCTCTCATGAGGCCCTGGGGTAGGGATGAGCTGCCCCGCGTCGGGCAGCCGATGCGCGATATCGCTGGAAAGGTATCCGGCGTCGCGCAGCTTGGTGATGTCCTCCTCCTTGGCGGTGGAGGCCATCCATTTGCCTCCCCCTCCGGACATATTCGGAGAAGGGTCGAGGTGGGATGCGCGAGCTTGGGCGCTAGAGCTTGAGTTCGCAGGGATGGATAAGCAAAGGAGGAAGAAGGCGTAGGTGAGAAGGTAAATCCTTATCCCTTATATATAGGCGATCGAAACTATCGTCCCTCACCGCCTGGTAAAGCTCGCTTATCTCCCAAGCGCCACCATCAATGGCGGTTGGGTTACCCACGCACGTATTGATGAGAATCCGGAATAAGGGGAACACGATATCTGCTTGACGGGGCGTGCCAAAACCGCCGCTAAGCGTCCGAGGTGGTATAGTAATTCAAACAAGGGCTTAGTAGCGGTGTGATGTCACGCCGCATAATACGTCGCAGATTGGATCGATATATATATTTTATTCTCTCTCGTTGGAATGTGGAATTTATTTTGCGAGTCGAACACTATCACGGTGTTCATTATCTTCTCCGGATTATTCAAGGGAGGAACCCGCCTTGCAATGCCGAACACTATGCACACCGGATTTATCGTCATTGAAGACCGGTTCGAGGCTCTTGAGGAGTCTGGACTAGGGGTGTCCGGACAGCGGACTATCAATATCCGCCGGACTCCCGGACTACGAAGATAGAAGATTGAAGACTCGGCTCGTGTCAGGAAGGTACTTTCCTTGGCGTGGAAGGCAAGCTTGGCAATCTGGATATGTAGATCTCCTACCATTGTAACCGACTCTGTGTAACCCTAGCCTCTCCGGTGTCTATATAAACCGGAGGGCCTTAATCCGTGGGGACGAACATTACATCTCAACAATCATACCATAGGCTAGCTTCTAGGGTTTAGCCTCCTTGATCTCGTGGTAGATCTACTCTTGTACTACCCATATCATCAATATTAATCAAGCGGGGCGAGGGTTTTACCTCCATCGAGAGGGCCGAACACAGGTAAAAACATTGTGTCCCTCGTCTCTTGTTACCATCCACCTAGACGCACAGATTGGGACCCCTACCGAGATCCGCCGGTTTGACACCGACAATTGCCCTTTTATTTATTTTCTTTTATTTTCTTTTTTCTTTTTTTTCTTTTTTTTTTTTTTATTTTTTTGGGCCTTTCCTTTTTTTGCCTCTCTTTTCTCTCTTTTTTTTTTTTTTTCTTTGGGCAATGTTCTAATAATGATGATCATCACACTTCTATTGATTACAACATACTAATTACAACTCGAAACTAGAACAAGATATGACTCTATATGAATGCCTCTGGCGGTGTCTTAGGGATGGTGCAATGAAACAAGAGTGACATGTATGAAAAATAATGCATGGTGGCTTTGCCACAAATACGATGTCAACTACATGATCATGCAATGGCAATATGACAAAAGTAAAGTATGTCATGATGATGATGAGCGAGCGGTGGAAAGTTGCATGGCAATATATCTCGGAATGGCTATGGAAGTGCCATAATAGGTAGGTATGGTGGATGTTTTGAGGAATATATAAGGAGGTTTATATGTGATAGAGCATATCGTATCACGGGGTTTGGATGCACCGACGAAGTTTGCACCAACTCTCAAGGTGAGAAAGGGCAATGCAGCATCGAAGAGGCTAGCAATGGCGGAAAGGTAAAAGTGCGTATAATCCATGGACTCAACATTAGTCAAAAGAACTCATATACTTATTGCAAAAATTTAGAAGTCATCAAAAATCAAGTACTATGCGCATGCTCCTAGGGGGATAGATTGGTAGGAAATGACCATCGCTCGTCCCCGACCGCCACTCATAAGGATGCACAAGCCAGGTACACTTCATGTTTCAAATTTGTTACACAACTTTAACCATACGTGCATGCTACGGGACTCGCTAACTTCAACACAAGCATTCTTTAAATTCATAATCACCCAACTTGCATGACTTTAATATCACTACCTCCATATCTCAAAACAATTATCAAGTATCAAATTGATCATAACATCCAATTCACTTCCTATGATAGTTTTTATTATACCCAACTTGGATGCCTACCATTCTAGGACCAATTTTATAACCATAGCAAATACCATGCTGTTCTAAAAGACTCTCAAAATAATACAAGTGAAGCATGAGAGACTAATAATTTCTACAAAAATAAGACACCACCGTGCTCTAAAAGATATAAGTGAAGCACTAGAGCAAAAACTATCAAGCTCAAAAGATATAAGTGAATCACAAAGAGTATTCTAGCAAATTCTAATCAAAAAGGCTTCTCCCAAAAGGTGTGTACAGCAAGGATGATTGTGGTAAACTAAAAAGCAAATAAATACACGACGCTCCAAGCAAAACACATATCATGTGGCGAATAAAAATATAGCTCCAAGTAAAGTTACCAATGAACAAAGACGAAAGAGGGGAAGGCTTCCCAGGGCATCCCCAAGCTTAGGATTTTGGCTATTCTTGAACATCTTGGGGTGCCTTGGGCATCCCCAAGCTTAGGCTGTAGCCACCCTTTATTCCATAGTCCATAAAAGCTTTACCCAAAACTTGAAAACTTCACAACACAAAACTCAACAGGAAATCTTATAAGCTCCGTTAGTGAAAGAAAACAAAACCACCACATAAGGTACTGTAATGAACTCATTCTTTATTTATTTTTGTGTTAAACCTACTTTAATACAACTTCTCTATGGTTTATAAATTATTTTACTAGCCATAGATGCATTGAAATAAGCAAACAACACACGAAAAACAGAATCTGCCAAAAACAGAACAGTCTATAGCAATCTAGAACTAACGCAAACTTCTGGAACTTTAAAAATCCTACCAAAATAGGAAGTCCTGGACAATTTTTTATTGATAAGTAGCAAAAAGAATCAATGCAAAAGCACGTTCCTGTGATTTAACACAATTATATTTGTGCGCGCAAAGTTTCGGTTTTTCAGCAGAATCAAATCAACTAACATCATAGGTTATCCTATAGGTTCTACTTGGCACAAACACTAATTAAAAGATAAAAACACATCTAAACAGAAGGTAGATGCAAGATTTATTACTAGACAGGAGCAAAAACAAAAAACATAAAGAAAATTGGGTTGCCTCCCAACTAGCGCTATCGTTTAACGCCCCTAGCTAGGCATAAAAGCGAAGATAGATCTAACGAGTGCCATCTATGGCACTAAATTCATAAGTAGAGCACTTGTGATCTTTAGGTATCACTCCCCTTTTAGCAATGGCTAAACCTTTAGGCAAAAATTCAAGAAATTCATTGCTAGCAAAAGTTTCTTTAACGATAGAGAGACAATTGGGATGAGCACTTATGGATTTGAGATCCGCGTCTCCCTTACTCGAAGATTCACCCTTATTTTTAGGAACATAAATAAACTTGGAAGTTTTAATAGGGGTTGTCGGAGTGTTTTTCATGGAGGAAAATGCGGAACCTAAGTTTGTCATGATATCCTCAAGTTTACCGATAGTAAAATCAAGCCGCCTTGTTAGAAACATCTCAAAGATATGGTCAAACCGCAGGAAGAACACCTCCGCGGGCCGTGTGTCGACGTAGCACTTCCCCTCAGGCACACGAGCCGCGTATGTCGGATATCCTAGATCCTTTGAGGCTAGTAGGCTTTTCTCGGTCGGCAGCACATGGTCGTGCAGTCTCTGAGATCCTCGATAGTGCCTCCAGCGGTTTCGGCGGTAGCATCGGCTCGCCGTGAGATGGAACATGACCGCACCTTTCACGGGTGCACGCTCTTGAGAATGCATCATCTGGTTGCTATGTGCTCAGCTTGTTTGGAGGCGATTACCTTCCCGATCTCTTCCTCTCCTTTTCTTGGGCACACCTTCCAGACCCTTCCTTAACCCCTGCCCCAGTGTTCCCGGGCTAAATCTCAGGCGACCCTCGCCCGGCTAGTTGAGCCTGTGTTGGCGGCATCTTGAGCGTGTCTGTGAGGATTTCATGAAAAGAGACTTTTGCAATCCATGGTACGACCCTGCCCGGGCATATCATCCATATCCTCATTAGCAAGTCGATAGCTTTGATTAGTCATATGGTTGACTCATCATATCTATGTCACGATCATACGTGTTTGTATTGAGGTAATCCATAGGGTCGACCTCCGTCTCATCATCCATTCTACATTCTCTGAGGAGACATTACATTAGCTTGATACTATTGCACCCCTTCATCATTTCGTCACGCTCTCACCCGGCACTACTGAGCTGGTAATTGCGTGGCGGGGTGGTGGTCTCCACACATGCTTGTTGGTGTGTGGTAGTTATTGGTGTGCTCTCGGCGGCTCTAGGCGAATAAGATTCTTGACCATAGCAGCACCCAATTCTTGCACTTCAATCCGTGGCGAGGGTCTCGTCGTCGCTCCAACATCTTTGTCTTCGAGGAGGCAAATCCTCGTGCCCGATTTCACACTGGTCAAGCTAACCACTGAAGTGCCAGTGAGATCGGCTGGTTGTGGAGCGATGCATTGAGAGGGTCCATTATCAACCCCTTTCCCACGTCCACCTTCTGGCCTTTGATCAAGTAGAGTATGGTGCACGGGGTTTCTTTCGCCTGCAAACACATATGTTTGTAGCGTAAAACAACCGAAAGGCAACAAAAATGGAATATTATCTATATATATATATGTTGGTGCGACATGTAATTACCGTGACGGCGTCGAGCTCAACCAAAGGCGAAGGCCCACCTAAGCGCTTTGAGGCCGAGGGCGGGCTGCTATGGCGGGAGGGGCTGCGAGAGGAGGCCGGTTGCTTGAGCAAGTGATGGTGCGATGGTGTTGTTGTTCATGGAGTTGCTCGCGACAAAAGCGGGCATCGGGAAATCATGTACCGTATTGTTTGGATTTTCCTTCGCCCGATTGATGATAACTGGAACCAAGTTAGTAGCAAAATCATTTCTGCAGGCGATTCTGGCTGCATTGATTTTCTTTGTAGCAACTCATATTTGTCCTTGGCTGCTTTTTTGGCGTCCTCGGTTGCTTTTTCTCGACCGCAAGCTTCACCATTGCGTTGATGTCCGCTGACTAAACTTCTTTTTACGCTTCTTGGCCTCCGGACCGTCGTTGTAAAACACCTTCCACGTGGCGCCATCTCGATCCGTGCACACGACCATATTATGCCGTTGGTCCAAAGGAGTCCTTAAGTTCGCCCAAGGCCGGTTGGGAGGGTGTCCCACTTGGGCCTCATCGGAGAATAGGGCTTTCGGCTGCAAGCGGTGTTGCTTCTCGATGAGTCTAATCAATTTCCTCGTGATCTTGTCCGTGTAAAAACCTTTTCTCCTTGTCCCACTTGTAGCGGGCCTGAAAAGTCATGCTCCAAGGGGTTGGTGAACTTTGCGAAGAAGTGCAGGAGACCCGGCTTCACGTTCGCGTCCTCCTTATCCCATATGGGCCTTTTACCGAGGTAGCCACGGCCCGAGGCGATGCTTCCCGTGTTCCTTTCTTTGAAGGCTTTTGAATTTCGCAGCCTTAGCCTTGGCTGCCTCGGTAGCGCAAGTGTCCTTGAACTTTTGAACTCCTCTTCCGTAAGTGTCGATTTTCCTCTAGAATCTTGGGCGGGGGTTCATCGGCCTCAATAGCTCGTTTCACCCTCCCTTTCCGGAGGCCAAATCATTGCTGAACATGCCCATGGCGTGATTGTTATCTTTTTCATCTTCGGATCATCCCAAGGTTGTTCTATGTTATCATCCCGGTCGGGAACTTGAATCTCTTGTGCAACCGTTAGGAGCAACTTCGTCAAATGTTCTTTACTCCTTAAGTCATCGTCGTTGATGCTCCGCATTCCCGTAGGATGCATCCTACTTGGTTCCCATAGCACTTGCGAGGTTCTTCGGCTCTAACGGCTCAAACTTGCGGTGCCATCTTTGTGATCACAAGTCGTCCAATCCCTAGTTTGTTGGGTTTTCGTATCCTCTACTTCTTATGCTTCCTATTTTCGATTGGCGGCATGGGGCGGTACCTTCCCGCCGGTACCTTCCCGCGGTATCTTCCCCACCGGTCTTGGTGCCGCCATCGATCTTTGGCGCCCGTCGGTGTCGATGTCGGCGTCGATATCAGCGAGGGTGACACGCAAACCTTGCTTAGTAGTCAAATAGTCGAGGTACTCTTGTTCACCCTCATAATCCATCTAAATGCGCATCTTGGTGAAGGCCCGGTTTCTTCGTTGTTCGACATGTTTCCTATGATTAAGTGTCCTCATTTATTTCTAAAAGTATGAATAAATGAGAAATGACATAAAAAGAAATATATGTGCCAGCACTCGATATGCCAACTATGTAGCACAAATCATGCCTTTATTCATGGGAAATTTCGGCATGACCTTTGCTAAAAAATGGACATATCGAGCGCCTGAAATTCACCGAAACGGAAATGAATCAACATTCCGGTGTAACATAGGCCACTCGGATCATTTTCCAAACATGACATGTCCAAAACATGACATATGCACATATCACATGTCCAGTTCAAATTTGCATATAAATTCAGCTAATTTTGAAACCTAGCTAAATTCATAACTAAATAGATAACCTAATTAATTAACATAACCGAAGAACCCTAGCAGAGAGAGAGGGGGGTTTACAGAGGGTGCAGGGCGAGGAGGCAGCCCCCGATGGCCGGGGAGAGGAGGGAGGCAAGGGCCGACGGGTCGGGGCGAAGCCTGGGTCGGGCGAAGCCTTGCACCAGAGTCGGGGCGAGGGCCGGCCGGGTCGGGACGAGCGCCGGGTCGAGAAGCTAAGCCGCGCCGGGATCGGGTCGAGGTCGGACGGGCGCGGCGCCTTGGTCGAGATAAGCGCCGGCACCAGGAGTCAGCGGCAAGGGCGGGTCGGTCAGCGGTCTGACAGGGGAGAGAGTGGGAATTTGGGGGAAAAGGCGGGATGAAGCAGGGCAAGTGAGAATTTTGGGTTAAGTGGGCGTAGCGATGGCGCGTTATGTCAAAAGCAGCTGCTACTAACATCGATAGTCAGAGCGGTTTAGGCAAAATCGCTACTACTAAATTCGATAGTTTTGTGGTTTATGCAAAGCGCGCTGCTACTACCGTCGCTCTTGCCAGTTTTCCTTTTCTTTTCCTTTATTGTATCCCACTTTTATTTCGAGGCGGTGAGCGAAGGGAGGCGATATATATTGCATCATTTGGCGGTTAAATATGTATGCAAAATAGGAACATATATATTACACATCATTGGACCCATGCATAATAATTGCTAAGTGTGTATACAAAATAGGAACATATATATATATTACACATCATTGGACCGATAACATATGTTTCCTCGGTCTTGATGTTTTCGTTTTGAGTCAGCTTCTTTCCCTTCTTGTTAAATCGAAGAATAATTGAGCCCCTCATTGTGACTTTGCCTTTTCCATGGAGTACGATTTTTCTCGGGTAATGTAGTATTGATTCTTCTTTTGACGTATACTTCATCATCATCGTCATCTTCCCTCATTGGGTTGCCGTACTAATCATAGTCTTCCTCGTTGGCGACTCCATCCATTCAATGATGTTCCTTTTGCCTCTCCTCACGACAACACGGCTGGGATTGCGCGGGTCGATTATGAAGAAGCATTGTGTCACGTGCTTAGCGTGTACCCATGGCTCGTTTTTTGCGATAGCGTTCACGGTAGCGCTCTTGGCGTCGGGTATAGTCATGGTAGTGAACATCCGGCTTTCTCTTCGACATTCTTAGCCCATCGACACGGAACATCGTCGTGTTGTGCAGATCGAGTAGTCAAGCTCCCTGATCTCCTCGACCCTTCCATAAAATCATTGATTCTTGCCGTTATCGCTGCCGGTCATGCATTCCATCGTCACCCCGAGTTACGATCATCCTTGTCCATATCTTTGGCCTCCGTGTAGAACGTGTATCTGTTGATATCATCTCGCACGATAGGTTACGAGGTTGGGCGAGGGCCATGTGCTAATCGTATATGAGCAATCCGTCCTTAGAGCCCTCCTCCGGGATTAGCAATAATATGCTCTTTGAACCGGTGCGAGGAAAATGGAGTTGTGCTCTCTAGTAACCGGCGTCCATCTGCATACCCCGGTCATGATACTTCTTTGCGATAATTTCTTTGTGCGAGTGCCACGAAAGGATCAACCTCATCTAGGTGTTGTAGCACTACCAAGTTTGCTCTGTCAAAGTCATTGCATCGATCTGAGTATGCCACGTGTAGTTCCTGCGACCGTTCGATGACCATCTCCTTGAGCCTCCCATCATGCTTGTTAACGGGCAAACCAACACTAACACCGGCGGCTGGTGCATGCCACATAGAAAATTCTCATAGAAAGAGATGCACTCTTGTGCCAAATAGCCACTGGAAGATGCTTCCATCCGGACGGGACATGTTCTGAGCGAATCCTTTGATGATCCCATTCATCCTCTCAAGCGGCATCATGTTGTGCAGGAATGGCGGCCCCAGTCTATTATGTCATCCACAATATGGACACACAGATGCACCATCACGTCAAAGAAGCGGCGGAAGTACATCTCAAGCTCATTCGATATCACAATGATCTCTTCATGTAGCCTTTGGAGCTGCTTCACACCGATCGACTTCGAGAGATGGCGTCGAAAAAGTTGCGAGACCAATAAGCGTGTCGCGAGCGTGCTTGTCCATTATCCCTCTAAGGGCAAGGTAGTATCTGCGTCATCATCACATGACAGTCATGAGACTTCATGACAATTACGGACCACGGTTCTTGGCGAAGAAAAATCAAATCATCATTGTCCGGGATCACGAGGCCCTTGCAGCCTTCAAACATAACATCCGGGACGAATGGCTAGCCCGGCTTTGGGGCGGGGAAGCGAAAATCCATGGCAGCCCTCACGCCGTTAATGACCGCTTTTGTGCGGAAGAGACAGCCTAGCTAGCCATGACAACAATCTCCATAAAAATTCGGCAGTCCGGACACTAAGGACAACAACGGCGAGTCACGTCGAATCAAAACAAAGCCCGCGTGCTGGCGATGACCTGAAGAGATCTGACGGTCAATGCGGATTCCGAGGCTCCAAACCGGTCAGCGGAAGAAGCCATTTAAAAGAACAACTCTCGGGTCCATCAATCTGGACCGAATACTCGACCGCTCATGCGGATACATGGCACCCCGAAAAACCAGCTAATCACACCAATAGAGATTGTTGGGTGTTCAAGCGGTAGCAAGTTAATTGCGAACACAATGACAAGGGGCTAAATAAGCGGCGGCGAGGAAGAGAACTTCGGACGCGCCGAACAATAGAGAGACGAAGGGTTTCCCCACAAGTCGCGGACGGTGAATATGATTTCTGCGACCCATATACCCAAGAGGAGAGGAAGCGCGCACTCTGGGGCGTCTATGCGATGGAGCGGTCGCCCAGTTCAATCCATGGTCCTCTGTCCGATCACTTTCAATCGGCAGAGACCATCCGACCGGCATCGCCATGGCGGATTCGCGCGTGGTCTTAGACCCAATCGTCGATGGATTTCACCTCACAAAAGTCTGATGGGCGGCGGCAACTGAACCTGCTTTATCCGGGACACGGTCGCAAAATGGGCATAGACCCATCGAGGATCAAACCTACTAAAACAACCTTTAAAGGTGTCATCCGAGGTGGAAGCAAGTATGCAGGCTCGATCCTGCTGGAAGTGGTCTTGGATCCCGGATAATTTCGAAGCGAAGAGTTAATCTTGATATAGTCCCGTTCATGTGGCTATCATGCCTGCTCGGATGAACGCGTTGCAAAATTCAGCAGCGGTGCCGCATTATGCATACCTAAAGCTCAAGATGCGAGGCCCTCGTGGAGTCATTACGGTCAATAGGAATCTGAGCGCTCCTCCGAATGGAGGAACATCTGACAACTCTCATGGCGAAATCTGAGCAGCCTTCTCGGCAATTCTCTAGTCCGGCAATTACAAAGCGGATACATCAAACTGCCGGAGCAACACTAACCAAGACCACTGGCGCGATCGAGAGCGCAGCGTATGCAATCGTCCCCAACCCTGCCCGCGCATGATCACTAGAATAACACTCGCGTACATCATTACGCTTTGGAGATACCATGGGCGCGGGGAGGGCTTAACCACAAGGAGACCAAGAGTGCGGCTCGACCACACGAGGGCTCATCGTCGCCCCCCTTAGCTTTGTTTTTATCTTTTCTTCTTTTGCGTATCTGGGACTCCATTAACGAAGCCTGTCCGGTGGCGAACTTGCGAACTCACGATGCAATAGTCGAGGGATTAAAGAAGGCTGCGGCGAACACTCGGGTGGTCTCCATTCACGAGCATTAAATTCGATTATATACACCAAGTCTGCAGCTTATACGGAGAGGACATGTTAATTTAGTCCAAATCCCTTACCGCACTATTTGTGTCGATCCGCGTTATTAGCGACCTCCTTTTATAAATAACGCATCACTTCCTTTTTTGCAAGTATATTACCTTTTCATTGCAATTCGTTATCTTTTACATATGTTCATTATATGACATCTTGCACCCGTATACTTTAGTGCGGCCGAATACACGAGGGCCGGTTCCCCAGTTATGGTGTGATTAAGTCGAGCACTTTCACAAGTCCGGCACCCGAACTTATAGCATTATATGAATCAGCTCGAATCATGTCTTGGGTCAATAGTTGGGTTTGCGGCTCCCATGTTTTAGTACCTTCGTTCCGTTCCGTCGGCTAAGGTAGCAGGAGGAGAACTTGATTGCGCCCGGTTGAGCAGGGTTAACGCCTCGATGACTAAAAGCTAAAGCTGGCGGCATGATAAAGGCGAGAGGCGGTATTTGTTAGAGAGGTCCTTCGGGTCCCTAAAGACTCATGCCGCTTGGCGAAGTTCGGATGATGTCAAGCGAAAGCGTGGATAGCGCCGGATTCGATCTTCGAATACCGGGGCTTTGCCAAATTTAAAATTATAGAATTCTATGGCTAAGTGAGAGTGTTCAAGCATTATAAGTCCGGTTGCCTTGTTAAATAGTGTTGGCGCCTCCTAGATGGACCCAAAATGGGAACAAGAGTGCTCAAGTTTATCACGAACACCCGGCACTAGTGGCTTGGGGCTGAAATAACGACTTGCCATCTCTCGGTTTTAACAAATGGCCGCCTGAAGGTAATATTTTAAATTCAACAAGCGTTGCTCATGGCGCATATAAGCGAAGTTTTAGCGCCGAGGATAAAAACACGACAAGTTCACTCAAAGATTACATTAAGGGCACTCATCGCAATATCGGGCTCCCTCGGGACAACTTTATAATATCGCTCGGCGTGCGATGCTCCTTGCGGCGGTGGCGGATCCGTGAGCTTCTCGCATCCGGTTGCCCATTGCACCTTTATGCGGGCAAGGGCCCGGCGCGCGCCTTCAATGCGGCGGGCGCTTGATTACATCATCACTGGGGCATGCATCCACCAACCGCCGCGCAAACAAAAGTAGCTGCCGAGCATGGCACCTCGAACCCTGGCCGGACTATGAGGCCCTTCATGGCCTCCTCGGCTGCCTTGTGGAGTTCGACCATTGCTTAATTGGTGCGCTTGAAAGGCACGGATGGCGGCCTCGGCATCTTGAGACGAGAAGACCTTCTCCGTTGAGCTCCCTCCTGCGCCCACGATAGAATCTGGCGGCATCGAGATGCTCTCTGGCTGAATCTGCAAATGCCTGGAGAGCTCGAATTCGGGTAAGTATCCGGTAATTTACATTAACATGCTTGCTCTGCATGAAGCATGCCTTACCGCTATCTTCTTCATGTCCTCTACCTCTGATGGGCCTTCTAGGCCTCGGCCTTGGCGGACTTGGCACTTTGAGGCGAGGCAAGCTCGGACTCTCGAGTCTTGGAGTCACGCTCCAAACTCTCATGCTTTTCCATGAGCACAGGCTCTTGCGAACTTCCGCCACAGTGCCGCTTGCTTTTCTCGCTCGCCCGTTCGGTGGCGCATTGCGTTGACCCCGGAGACGGCATCGCCGAGAGCTGCCACCTCATTAGTGGCCCTGCATTACATATATTATCCTTATTAATCTTGTTTGCAGCAAAACCCTTTTACGTAAGGTACTTATTTAAAGTGGTGTTATTCACCTTCTTTTTCCTTGAGCTGCCTCTTGGCATGGCGAGCTCTTGCTCCGACCGCTCAAGGTCCTTCTTAGCCAGCGCCTCGACCTCCGCCGTTAATGCGGCGGAGTCAACAGCGCAACACTGCAAACCCATATTGACATATTTTTTTAGCAACCTGCGTATATCTTGTTAGATCCTTAGTCAGCTTTTTTTTCGAACACGAACTAAGCATCGGGAAACTCTTGTCTATCTTGACATTACATTACATTATTTTAAACTTCTTACCTCAAAGCTGTTAGAAGGCTGTTGCGAGCTTCGGTCGACCCGCCCTTGGCAGGCTGGACCTTCTCAATCACCGCACCATGAGAGTGCGGTGTTCTTCCTCGATGGGCGCCTTTAAGCGCCTCCGGCGAGTTATCCGGTGCCTCCGGTTGGATGGAGCCGCCCGGTATGCAGTCTGCCCATCTTTGAAGGGCAGCTTGCCGGACTCTGGAACCACTCTGAGTTCGAGGTGAAAGTCCGGCACAAAGTCGGGAGGGCGCTGGCGCCTCCGGAGCCTCCTCTGGCGGGTCCCTACTGTAGGATTCCGCCTCGTCGTCCGTCGGCGAGCGGGGTAAAAGTAGTCGGGATAGAATTTACATCCGGCGGCGCCAAAGACCGCTCATCGAGTCGGGAAGATAAATCAGCGGCGGATGAGGCGAAATCTGCGCGTTAGAAGGACACTACATGGCATACAATATCACGGCATATAAATGATCTGAATGCTTACGATCCTGCGGACGCTGGCGCCAGAGCCACTCTTCCTCGCCAACATTGATGTTGGCGAAACTATCGAGGATAGTTCTCCCCTCTTGGACCCCGGCCGCCCGATTGGGAGGCCTTCCTCTCCTCTCCTCCTCCTCGGGAGAAGTACTCCTCCTCCTCCTCCCTGCGTCTTGGAGAGAGAATCCTCATCGTCGTCGGGCCTTTGATTCTGAGAACTCTTTGAGTCCCGTGGCCTGCTCTTGGCCTTCTTCTCGGCGCTACGTGCGGTGCAGGACACCCCAACCTCGCTAAGCGGGCATCCACTGGTTCTTCGGCATGGGAGCCGGGCTGATGAGCAGCTTGGCCTTCTCCATCCATTCTGTCAAAGGAAGAGGCAGATTAAAAACCTCGCTAGAGTCAATCTAACTACTATAAGTGTCCCGTAATGGGGTGAATCACTTACCTCGTTAGTCGAGGCTGAGGCTGAATCAGCGGTCTTGATCGCGGATCACGAGAACTTGGCGCCCTTGAGCAGCACCCTCCGAGCGCGCCTTTGCGTTGTATCGAAGAGCCGCTCAACATCTGGTGCTGTTCGGATTAAACTCCAGATTAAATGCCCGTTCTTGGCTTGCGGGAGAATCCGGGAGGAGCATGACTGGACCACGTCGGCAGGCGAGCCTATTGCTCACCGGCTTCTTGATGCACGAGCTCGAAGTCCCGTCACCTCCACGAATCACCCCTTGCAAGCCCTTCTCTTTCTGGAGGTGAGCTGCGTGGGGATTCGAATCTAAACTTCGAGGGCGCCACCCGTAGCAAACTGCGGCGGCTCGATGATGTAGAACCACCCGATTGCCACCTTGGCGGAGTCACGAAGGTCCCTTCTAGCCAAAGGGGCGTTGGGCGGCTTGCCCAACATGGCGCCTCCGCATTCCGCTTGCGTCCCTTCACAACCTTGACAGCGTTGAAGGTCTTGAGCCCTGAGGCGAAGTGGGGCGGATGCGGATAAAGGCCTCGCACCACGACGATGCGCCGAGATGTTGAGGGCGAAGTTGGCGCCGGATCGTGGAAATCGAGCCGTAGTAAAACATAGGCCCCGGACAAATGGATGGGCGGAAAGCCCAGTCCGCGAGGAAGTGGGAAGGAAGATGACCCTCTCATGAGGCCACAGGGTAGGGATGAGCTGCCCGCGTCAGGCGGCCGATCTGTGATATCATTGGAAAGGTATCGGCGTCGCGCAGCTGGTGATGTCCTCCTCCTTGGCGGTGGAGGCCATCCATTTGCCTCCCCCTCCGGACATATTAGGAGAAAGGGTCGAGGTGGGATCTTGAGACTTAGGCGCTAGAGCTTGAGTTCGCGAGGGATGGATAAGCAAAGGAGGAAGAAGGGCGTGGGTGAGAAGGTAAATCCTTATCCCTTATATATGGCGGAACGAAACTATCGTCCCTCACCGGCACTGAAGTAAGCTAGCGCTTATCTCCCAAGCGCCACCATCAATGGCGGCGGTTGGGTTCTACGCGCGTATTGATGAGAATCCGGAATAAGGGAACCGATATCTGCTTGACGGGGCGTGCCAAGAAACGCTTCGCTAAGCGTCTTTGAGTGGTATAGTAATTCAAACAAGGGCTTAGTGGCGGTGTGATGTCACGCCGCATAATCGTCGGCAGATTGGATCGATATATATATTTTATTCTCTCTCGTTGGAATGTGGAATTTATTTTGCGAGTGAACACTATCACTGGTGTTCATTATCTTCTCCGGATTATTCAAGGAGGACCCGCCTTGCAATGCCGAACACTATGCACACGGACTTATCGTCATTGAAACTGGTTCGAGAGACTCTTGAGGAGTCTGGACTAGGGGTGTCCGGACAGCGGACTATCAATATCCGCCGGACTCCCGGACTACGAAGATAGAAGATTGAAGACTCGGCTCGTGTCGGGAAGGTACTTTCCTTGGCGTGGAAGGCAAGCTTGCAATATCTGGATATGTAGATCTCCTACCATTGTAACCGACTACGTGTAACCCTAGCCTCTCCGGTGTCTATATAAACCGGAGCCTTAATCCGTGGGCGAACATTACATCTCAACAATCATACCATAGGCTAGCTTCTAGGGTTTAGCCTCCTTGATCTCGTGGTAGATCTACTCTTGTACTACCCATATCATCAATATTAATCAAGCGGGGCGTAGGTTTTACCTCCATCGAGAGGGCCGAACACAGGTAAAAACATTGTGTCCCTCGTCTCTTGTTACCATCCACCTAGACGCACAGTTCGGGACCCCCTACCCGAGATCCGCCGGTTTTGACACCGACAATTGCCCTTTTTATTTATTTTCTTTTATTTTCTTTTTTCTTTTTTTCTTTTTTTCTTTTTTATTTTTTTTGGGCCTTTCCTTTTTTTTGCCTCTCTTTTTCTCTCTTTTCTTTTTTTTTCTTTGGGCAATGTTCTAATAATGATGATCATCACACTTCTATTGATTACAACATACGAATTACAACTCGAAACTAGAACAAGATATGACTCTATATGAATGCCTCTGGCGGTGTACCGGGATGGTGCAATGAAACAAGAGTGACATGTATGAAAAATAATGCATGGTGGCTTTGCCACAAATACGATGTCAACTACATGATCATGCAATGGCAATATGACAAAAGTAAAGTATGTCATGATGATGATGAGCAGAGCGGTGGAAAGTTGCATGGCAATATATCTCGGAATGGCTATGGAAGTGCCATAATAGGTAGGTATGGTGGATGTTTTGAGGAATATATAAGGAGGTTTATATGTGATAGAGCATATCGTATCACGGGGTTTGGATGCACCAGCGAAGTTTGCACCAACTCCAAGGTGAAAAGGGCGATGCCGCGATGCCGAAGAGGCTAGCAATGGCGGAAAGGTAAAAGTCGTATAATCCATGGACTCAACATTAGTCAAAAGAACTCATATACTTATTGCAAAAATTTAGAAGTCATCAAAAATCAAGTACTATCGCATGCTCCTAGGGGATAGATTGGTAGGAAATGACCATCGCTCGTCCCGACCGCCACTCATAAGGATGCACAAGCCGGTACACTTCATGTTTCAAATTTGTTACACAACTTTAACCATACGTGCATGCTACGGGACTCGCTAACTTCAACACAAGCATTCTTTAAATTCATAATCACCCAACTTGCATGACTTTAATATCACTACCTCCATATCTCAAAACAATTATCAAGTATCAAATTGATCATAACATCCAATTCACTTCCTATGATAGTTTTTATTATACCCAACTTGGATGCCTACCATTCTAGGACCAATTTTATAACCATAGCAAATACCATGCTGTTCTAAAAGACTCTCAAAATAATACAAGTGAAGCATGAGAGACTAATAATTTCTACAAAATAAGACACCACCGTGCTCTAAAAGATATAAGTGAAGCACTAGAGCAAAAACTATCAAGCTCAAAAGATATAAGTGAATCACAAAAGAGTATTCTAGCAAATTCTAATCAAAAACTTCTCCCAAAAGGTGTGTACAGCAAGGATGATTGTGGTAAACTAAAAAGCAAATAAATACCACGGCGCTCCAAGCAAAACACATATCATGTGGCGAATAAAAATATAGCTCAAGTAAAGTTACCAATGAACAAAAGGCGAAAGGGGAAGGCTTCCCGAGGGCATCCCCAAGCTTAGGATTTTGGCTATTCTTGAACATCTTGGGGTGCCTTGGGCATCCCAAGCTTAAGCTGTAGCCACCCTTTATTCCATAGTCCATAAAAGCTTTACCCAAAACTTGAAAACTTCACAACACAAAACTCAGCGAAATCTTATAAGCTCCGTTAGTGAAAGAAAACAAAACCACCACATAAGGTACTGTAATGAACTCATTCTTTATTTATTTTTGTGTTAAACCTACTTTAATACAACTTCTCTATGGTTTATAAATTATTTTACTAGCCATAGATGCATTGAAATAAACAAACAACACACGAAAACAGAATCTGCCAAAAGCAGAGCAGTCTATAGCAATCTAGAACTAGCATAAACTTACGGAACTTTAAAAATCCTACCAAAATAGGAAGTCACGGACAATTTTTATTGATAAGTAGCAAAAAGAATCAATGCAAAAGCACGTTCCTGTGATTTAACACAATTATATTTGTCTTGGCATAAAGTTTGGTTTTTCAGGAATCAAATCAACTAACATCATAGGTTATCCTATAGGTTCTACTTGGCACAAACACTAATTAAAAGATAAAAACACATCTAAACAGAAGGTAGATGCAAGATTTATTACTAGACAGGAGCAAAAACAAAAACATAAAGAAAATTGGGTTGCCTCCCAACTAAGCGCTATCGTTTAACGCCCTAGCTAGGCATAAGCGAAGATAGATCTACGAGTGCCATCTATGGCACTAAATTCATAAGTAGAGCACTTGTGATCTTTAGGTATCACTCCTTTTAGCAATGGCTAAACCTTTGAGGCAAAAATTCAAGAAATTCATTGCTAGCAAAAGTTTCTTTAACGATAGAGACAATTGGGATGAGCACTTATGGATTTGAGATCCGCGTCTCCCTTACTCGAAGATTCACCCTTATTTTTAGGAACATAAATAAACTTGGAAGTTTTAATAGGGGTTGTCGGTGTTTTTCATGGAGGAAAATCACGGAACCTAAGTTTGTCATGATATCCTCAAGTTTACCGATAGTAAAATCAAAGCCGCCTTGTTAGAAACATCTCAAAGATATGGTCGAACCGAACGGAAGAACACCTCCAGCGGGCCCCGTGTGTCGACATAGCACTTCCCTCGAGCACACGAGGCGCGTATGTCGGATATCCTAGATCCTTTGAGGCTAGTAGGCTTTTCTCGATCGGCGGCACATGGTAAATCGGATCTCTGAGATCCTGATAGTGCCTCCAGCGGTTTGGCGGTAGCATCAGCTCGCCCGTGAGATGGAACATGACCGCACCTTTCACGGGTGCAGCTCTTGAGAATGCATCATCTGGTTGCTATGTGCTCTGGCTTGTTTGGAGGCGATTACCTTCCCGATCTCTTCCTCTCCTTTTCTTGGGCACACCTTCCAGACCCTTCCTTAACCCCTTGATGTTCCCGGGCTAAATCTTGCATCGACCCTCGCGCCCGGCTAGATTGAGCTGTGTTGGCGGCATCTTGAGCGTGTCTGTGAGGATTTCATGAAAAGAGACTTTTGCAATCCATAGAGTACGACCTGCGGGCATATCATCCATATCCTCATTAGCAAGGCGCTTAGATGATTAGTCATATGGTTGACTCATCATATCTATGTCACAGATCATACGTGTTTGTATTGAGGTAATCCATAGGGTGCGACCTCCGTCTCATCATCCATTCTCATTCTCTGAGGAGACATTACATGCTTGATACTATTGCACCCCTTCATCATTTAAATCGCCGCTCTCACGGGCACTCTGAGAGTAGTAATTGCGTGGGCGGGGTGGTGATCTCCACATGCTTGTTGGTGTGTGGTAGTTATTTAGTGTGCTCTCGGCGGCTCTAGGCGAATAAGATTCTTGACCATAGCAGCACCCAATTCTTGCGACTTCAATCCGTGGCGAGGGTCTCGTCGTCGCTCCAACATCTTTGTCTTTGGAGGAGGCAAATCCTCGTGCCCCGATTTCACACTGGTCAAGCTAACCTGAAGTGCCGAGTGAGAATCGGCTGGTTGTGGAGCGATGCATTGAGAGGGTCCATTATCAACCCCTTTCCCACGTCCACCTTACGGCCTTTGATCAAGTAGAGTATGGTGCAAGGGTTTTCTTTCGCCTGCAAACACATATGTTTGTAGCGTAAAACAACTTTCGAGCAACAAAAATGGAATATTATCTATATATATATATGTTGGTGCGACATGTAATTACGTGTGTGCGTCGCGAGCTCAACCAAAGGCGAAGGCCCACCTAAGCGCTTTGAGGCCGGGGCGGGCTGCTATGGCGGGAGGGGCTGCGAGAGGAGGCCGGTTGCTTGAGCAAGTGATGGTGCGATGGTGTTGTTGTTCATGGAGTTGCTCGCGACAAAAGCGGGCATCGAAATCATGTACCGTATTGTTTGGATTTTCCTTCGCTTGATTGATGATAACTGGAACCAAGTTAGTAGCAAAATCATTTCTGCGGCGATTCTGGTGCATTATTTTCTTTGTAGCAACTCATATTTGTCCTTGGCTGCTTTTTGGCGCGTCCTCGGCTGCTTTTTTCTCGACCGCAAGCTTCACCATTGCGTTGATGTCCGCTGACTAAACTTCTTTTTACGCTTCTTGGCCTCCGGACCGTCGTTGTAAACACCTTCCGTGGCGCCATCTCGATGCCGTGCACACGACCATATTCGGCCGTTGGTCAAGGAGTCCCTTAAGTTCGTCAAAGGCCGGTTGGGAGGGTGTCCCACTTGGGCCTCATCGAATGAGGGCTTTGGCTGCAAGCGGTGTTGCTTCTCGATGGTCTAATCAATTTCCTCGTGATCTTGTCCGTGTAAAAACCTTTTCTCCTTGTCCCCTTGTGGCGGGCCTGAAAAAGTCATGCTCCAAGGGGTTGGTGAACTTTGCGAAGAGTGCAGGAGACCAGCGGCTTCACGTTCCGCGTCCTCCTTATCCCATATGGGCCTTTTACCGGTAGCCACGGCTTCGGCGATGCTTCCGTGTTCCTTTCTTTGAAGGCTTTTGAATTTGCAGCCTTAGCCTTGGCTGCCTCGGTAGCGCAAGTGTCCTTGAACTTTTGAACTCCTCTTCCGTAAGTGTCGATTTTCCTCTAGAATCTTGGGCCGGGGTTCATCAGCCTCAATAGCTCGTTTCACCCTCCCTTTCCGGAGGCCAAATCATTCTTGAACATGCCCATGGCGTGATTGTTATCTTTTTCATCTTGGATCATCCCAAGGTTGTTCTATGTTATCATCGGTCAGAACTTGAATCTCTTGTGCAACCGTTAGAAGAACAACTCGTCAAATGTTCTTTACTCCTTAAGTCATCGTCGTTGATGCTCCGCATTCCGTAGGATGCATCCTACTTGGTTCCCATAGCATGCTGCGAGGTTCTTCCGGCTCTAACGGCTCAAACTTGCGGGTGCCATCTTTGTGATCAAGTCGTCCAATCCCTAGTTTGTTAGGTTTTCGTATCCTCTACTTCTTATGCTTCCTATTTTGAATTGGCGGCATCGGGCGGTACCTTCCCTTGATACCTTCCCGGTATCTTCCCCCGGTCTTGGTGCATCATCGATCTTTGCGCCCGTCGGTGTCGATGTCGGCGTCGATACCATCAATGAGTGACACCGCAAACCTTGCAGTAGTCAAATAGTCGAGGTACTCTTGTTCACCCTCATAATCCATCTAAATGCGCATCTTGGTGAGAAGGCCCGGTTTCTTCGTTGTTCGACATGTTTCCTATGATTAAGTGTCCTCATTTATTTCTAAAAGTATGAATAAATGAGAAATGACATAAAAAAGAAATATATGTGCCATTTTCGATATACCAACTATGTAGCACAAATCATGCCTTTATTCATGGAAATTTGGCATGACCTTTGCTAAAAATGGACATATCGGCGCTGAAATTCACGGAGCGGAAATGAATCAACATTCGGTGTAACATAGGCCCTCGGATCATTTTCCAAACATGACATGTCCAAAACATGACATATGCACATATCACATGTCCAGTTCAAATTTGCATATAAATTCAGCTAATTTTGAAACCTAGCTAAATTCATAACTAAATAGATAACCTAATTAATTAACATAACGAAGAACCCTAGCGAGAGAGGGTTTCTGAGAGGAGTGCGAGAGGCAGGAGCCGATGGCGGAGGCGAGGAGGAGACAGCCGAGCCTTCGAGGTGGAAGTGAGCCTCGAGGCACAGTCGGGCGAGGTTGGCCCGGGTCGGGACGAGCCTTGAGGTCGGGGAGCTAAGCAGTGCCAGGATCGAGGTCGGAGGCGGAGACAGAGGCGGCCTTGCCGAGGTCGAGGATAAGCGCCGGCACCCGTGATCGAGCGGCCAGGAGCGAGAGGTCAGTGTGATCGTGACAGAGAGAGAAGTGGGAATTTGGGGAAAAGCGGGATGAAGCGAAGCCAGTGAAATTTTGGGTTAAGTGGGCGTATGGCGATGGCGTTATGTCAAGCAGCGCTACTACTTACATCGATAGCTATAGCAGGTTTAGGCAAAATCGCTACTACTAAATTCAGATAGCTCTGTGGTTTATGCAAAACAGTATTTGCTACTCCGTCGCTCTTGCCGATTTTCCTTTTCTTTTCCTTTATTTTATCCACTTTTATTTCGAGGCGGTGAGCGAAGGGAGGCGATATATATTGCATCATTTGGCGGTTAAATATGTATGCAAAATAGGAACATATATATTACATCATTGGACCCATGCATAATAATTGCTAAGTGTGTATACAAAATAGGAACATATATATATATTACATCATTGGACCGATAACATATGTTTCCTCAGTCTTTGATGTTTTCGTTTTGAGTCAGCTTCTTTCCTTCTTGTTAATCGAAGAATAATTGGGCCCCTCATTGTGACTTTGCCTTTTCCATGGAGTCGATTTTTCTCGGTAATGTAGTATTGATTCTTCTTTTGACGTATACTTCATCATCATCGTCATCTTCCCTCATTGGGTTGCCGTACTAATCATAGTCTTCCTCGTTGGCGACTCCATCCATTCCAATGATGTTCCTTTTGCCTCTCCTCACGACAACACGGCTGGGATTGCATGGGTCGGTTATGAAGAAGCATTGTGTCACGTGCTTAGCGTGTACCCATGGCTCGTTTTTTGCGATAGCGTTCACAGTGGCGCTCTTGGCGTCGGGTATAGTCATGGTAGTGAACATCCGGCTTTCTCTTTCGACATTCTTAGCCCATCGACACGGAACATCGTGCGTGTTGTGCGATCGAGTAGTCAAGCTCCCGAGATCTCCTCGACCCTTCCATAAAATCATTGATTTGCGCCGTTATCATTTGCCGGTCATGCATTCCATCGTCACCCCCGAGTTACGATCATCCTTGTCCATATCTTTGGCCTCCGTGTAGAAGCGTGTATCTGTTGATATCATATGCGATGAGTTCTGAGGTTGGGCGAGGCCATGTGCTAATCGTATATGAGCAATCCGTCCTTAGAGCCCTCCTCCGGGATTAGCAATAATATGCTCTTTGAACGGTGCACGGGGAAAATGGAGTTGTGCTCTCTAGTAACCGGCGTCCATCTGCATACCCCGGTCATGATACTTCTTTGCGATAATTTCTTTGTGCGATTGCCACGAAAGGATCAACCTCATCTAGGTGTTGTAGCACTACCAAGTTTGCTCTGTCAAAGTCATTTGCATCGATCTGAGTATGCCACGTGTAGTTCCTGCGACCGTTCGCGTTGACCATCTCCTTGAGCCTCCCATCATGCTTGTTAGCGGGCAAACCAACACTAACACCGGTGGCTGATGCACTGCCACATAGAAAATTCTCATAGAAAGATGCACTCTTGTGCCAAATAGCCACGGAAGATGCTTCCATCCGGACGGGACATATTACGAAGCGAATCCTTTGATGATCCCATTCATCCTCTCAAGCGGCATCATGTTGTGCGGGAATGGCGGCCCCAGTCTATTATGTCATCCACAATATGGACACAGATGCACCATCACGTCGAAAAAGCGGCGGGAAGTACATCTCAAGCTCATTCGGTATCACAATGATCTCTTCATGTAGCCTTTGGAGCTGCTTCACACCGATCGACTTCGAGAGATGGCGTCGAAAAAGTTGCGAGACCAATAAGCGTGTCGCGAGCGTGCTTGTCCATTATCCTCTAAGGGCGGCAGGTAGTATCTGCGTCATCATCACGCCAGCCGATCATGAGACTTCATCTGAACCTTTTTTTGTCCGTGTCTAGATATACGCTTATCTTGCCACAATAACCGGAACCTTTGACTCGGTAAGGCACTTAAAGAATTGATTGATCTCGGTCGACTTAAGGTGAAGCAAGAAGGGGCGATAATCCTCTTTCTTTATTTTCTTGCCCTTCTTCTCCGTGCCTCTGTCTTCGTCTCGTATCGTCGACATTTTACTGGCGGCATGTGCAGATCTTCCTGATTTTCAAATCTTGCAAGTCTTTTCTTGCCTTGGCCCATCCTTGGTCTTATCCGGCATGTTCATCAGTGTTGCAAGCAAGCTCTCAAGGACATTCTTACAGATATGCATTTGATCAAGGAAATGAGGTGTATCGAGTTTGTGCCAGTACTCCAAGTCCCAGAACACAGACCTCGTCTTCCATACCTTTAGCGGTGGCTCCGGTGCCTTTCTCATCATCTTTCCCGGCGCGGGGCACTCCTTCCAGTTTTTCAACAGCTCATCGATTTCGGCACCGCTTCGCTTACGTGGAGGTCCTCGATGCTTTCAGCGTGACCATTGAATAGATCTCCACGGTTTCTCACGGGTCGTCTGTTCAAGACATCTTGATGCCCCATGTACCGATTTTCCCAGACCGCCATCTTTCCTTGGCGTTAGCTGCGAGCGTCGTATCATTCATGCACGCGTGCATCCGCAATATCCATGGCACACGGCACTGCCCATATCCGTAACCGAGATAGTCACCCTTTATCGTGATCAGCTTGACTCTCATGTTGAAATACTCACCTTCTTTGGCGTCCCATGTCTTGGCGGTGTTTTTCCATAGCGTGTCTAACTCCTCTTGAAGTAGCCCCGGATACAAATTAATATTATTTCTGGTTGTTTTGGCCCTTGAATAAGCATGCTCATGTGAATGTGCTTGATTTCATGCACAACCAGAGAGGTTATACATCCATACAAACCACGGGCCATGTGCTATGGTTGGTGTTACGGTTGTAAGCAGTTCATGCCATCGGTACAGCGCCCGAGCACGATGTTCCTTGCATCACATTCAAAATACCGATAGAAGTTGTTCAACGCTCCTTTGGCTTCCATCCTTCCGTGTCTCGGCTTGGATCATCTCCATCGTCGGGCTTCTTCCTCTCCGTGCGGCGCATTAGCTTAGCTTCCTTGGGATCTACAAAATACCTCTGGAGATGGGGAGTGATCGGTAAGTACCATACAACTTTACGGGGACATTTCTTCCCGGCCTTCTTGTATCGAGAAGCTTGCACTGCCGGACGACTTGTTTTTCGCGTGCTCCTTCGATAAATTATGCAATCGTTGATGCATGCATGGTATCTAACGTGTGGCGAGATCAAGAGGGCACAAGATCTTCTTGGCCTCATCAACACTAGTAGGACATAGATTACCCATGGGAAGAACATCCTTTAGGTACTTGAGATGCTCATCGAGGCTAGTGTCGGTCCATTTGTTTTTAGCCTTCGTCTTGAGGAGTTGGGCCTTGAAACTCAAGCGGGTCACCTCGAGTTGCAACCATCATACAATGGAGTGTTCGAGTCTACCACAAGTTGCTCGGCTTAGCCTCCTCTCGAGAAGCAGCTCCTCGTACTCGTCTCCTTGAAGCAATGCTTGAACATGAGGTCCCGCAATTGAACTTAATGCCTAAGCGAACTCTGCTGCGTGGAGTCCATGTCATTCTCTCCGCCGCCATGTCCGGCCCTTCTCCTCCGCCATGTCCGGCCCTTCTCGCCGCCATGTCATCCTCTTCCGCCGCCATTATCGATCATCTCTTCGTCTTGCCTCGTGTCATCATTGCCTGCCCGTCGGCATCCTCAACATCGTCATCCTCATCTTCAATTAGCACAGTATAGCCATCCATGAAACCAGTCATGGCGAGTGCGCTTTGACATGACCATCGTCATGAAATTGAACCAAACTATTCCTTTGCATTTTCGACACGGACATAAAACCTCTGTCCGGTTATTTTCTTTCATGTCTGCACGGCTGACGCAACCACATCCACCATCGTTCCATGACCATCGTCAACTCTGCGGTAATAATACAAATTTATTATAAAAATGCATGCATGCATCAAAGTCATAAAAAAATTGGCATGACCTTCCTAAAAATAGGACATATATGGATCTAGAGTTTGCCCGAATTAGCGAAGCGGAAATAAATCGACATTTCGGCAAAAACATAGGCAACTCAAAAGTACAATTTGTGGCGTCGACTCATGCCACACACACAATTTCCACAAACATATCACACACACATAAACATATTTCCATTTTGCAAAAGCATGAAATTTTCATCACCTCTATCTCGATCGAGATCGAGCACAGTGGAGATGATGTTGTAGGGAGATCAAAAGTGCACAAAGTTCTTCTTGACAAAGATAGATCTAGTTAGGGGGCAAATAGGTCACTTAACTAAATCCTACATCTACCTAGCTACCTAATTTGGGAGGAGACAACTTCAACTAGTGGAGGGGAAGGAAAAGAAAGGAGATGCATTAATGGAGGTGGTGTAGTTATGTAGGAGTAATGAAGAGAGAAGGTGGGTAGAAGAGAGAGTAATGGGGAGAAGTATTGAGGAAGAAGAAGAGTGAGAGTGGGAGCATGTGGTGGAGGTAGGGGAAGGGAAGAGAGGAGAGGGAGGGAGGGGCGGGTGGGGAAAGGTGTTGGGTTGGTGCGGAGTTAGCGATGGCGCGGGATCTAAAACAGCTCTTTGCTAAGGAATTTGACAGCAGGCGCTTTGGGATCTGGCGCTTCTGCTAAGCGGGACAAAGTGTGGCAATTTGAAATTTAGCGGCAGCGATCTCGGAAAAAAGCGCTACTACTACATACTTAGCGATGGCGGTTACGTCTTGACAGCGCTCTTGCTACTTAGAGTTAGAGTGAACACCGCGATCGATATTGTAGCGCGCGTTTCGCCCGACAGCGCTCTTTGCTAAATCCTTATCGACAACAAGTTTACAGAACACGCGCTACTACTAGTTAGCAGCAGCGCTCCTTTTGAGCAGCAACTGCTTAAGATTCTGTATATAGGCTTTCCCTAGTAGTGTTGTCCGCCCCAGTCTGCGCCCTCGGCGTCTTGCGCATCTGCGAAGTCACGCCCCTTGCTCTGCGTGCTTGCCCTGCTGCTGCTCCCGGCATCGGCTGCGCCTGCAACCTCATGCTTTCGGCCGCGCTGTGTTGCCCAAGCTCCGGCTGTTGGCAGCGGTCGCGCCGCGCCTCGTGCCATGGTGCGGTGCGCGCACACCTGGCGCGACGAACACGCACCCGGCCGTCCCTGGCGCACCCTGCCGCTCCGTCGTCGTGCGTTGCACCCGCTGCTACTTCGCCGCTTCCTGCTACAATGAACTGCTTGTGCCGCTACTCTCTATTGCTGTTTATTACTGTTGTATCTGCTAGTTGTTGTTACTGCTGCTTCGTGCTTAGGCCGCTGCTAGGCTGCTCTGTTTGGTACTGCTGCTGCCCACTACCACCGGCTGCTGCTGCTACAGACCATGGCCAAGTGTGTTGTGTGGTGTGTGTGCTGCATATGTGTGGCTGGCTTTTCCACAATCATGTGTGCCGGCCCTTTGCTTTGCTTACAGGCTAATCCCTAGTTAAACAAGCCCCTTTGTCTTCCCTAATAATAATAAAGCATCTTTTGCTTCTGGTCGTACGTCATCATTAGTTTTGGTAAAAAAACTATATTTCTCAGAATTCAACCCGCCCGTCCCTATGTAAGTGGATATGAAAAGCGATTCACTTTTATAAAAAAACTATGTTTCAAGAATTCTGCTTGTGATCCTGTCTTCTATCTTATCCCTTTTCAGCAATGGCGGTGGCGGTGGGCTCGCGGGAGGCGAGTGCTCGGGAGGCGTGATCGCTCGGCGCCCTTGTCGAGCGGCAGCGCAGGTGGGGGCGGCGTTCGCTCGAGGATCTGACAGCCGTCGTGGCGGTGCCCTCGGCGCCGCATCGGTAGCACATGTCAGCGGAGAGAGGTGGTCTGACACTTTGAGGATCTGGCACAAAGCGTCGAGTGGCCTTGTGCTGGCTTTCCGCATCGGTAGCGGCAGCGAGCCTGGAAGCGCCGCAGGGGAGATGAAGGAGGAGAAAATGGAAGTCGGCGGGACCAGAGACCTGATGGCGGCGCAAGCTTGCGGGTGATGGTCATAGCAGGGGAAGCGCTGTGCCTTCGGGTGCGCATGCCTCCTCTGCATCTCCTTTCTTTCTTCCCCAACTCCTTCTTTCTTGCACATCTCCGTCTTGCTGGCCACGATAAAGAGATCGAGGAAAGGCGGAGTCGGGTCAATCGATCTGTCGCCTGCGGCGGATCGGCCTCACTGTTCCATCTAGCAGCGGGCGAGAGGGAAGTGGAAGAGGAGCCATGACCTCGGAGCAGGATGCTGCCGCCTAACATGCCATCGACCATGAGCTGGAGGATAAGGTATTCACCTCTAAAATCACGCTTCTGTTTCCCCATTTTCATCTTAGATATGGGTTACCAATATACCACTCTCACTTGGATTTGCACATGAAAGCAGTACAAATACCTGCACCGAACTGTATGATTTGTTGAGCCAGGTGTTGAGTCTGATATGGCATCTTTATGCTTTCAGAGAAGCGCATCTCTGAAATTCACAGTTTTAAACCCAAAGAGATACATCTAGACAATGCTCGCATGAGTGGTTCCAGTGTCATATACGCCAACATGCCTCCCGCCACGGCGCCTAGTACGCGCACCCTGGCCGCGACAGGCCGCGCACCAGGCGTCCCCTGGCCGCACCCGCCGCTCCCATCGTCGTGTGTTGCGCCCGCAACTGCTAATTTTTGCTGCTGCCTGCTGCGCTAAACTGCTTGTGCCGCTGCTCTCTATCGCTGTTTATTACTATTGTATCTGCTAGTTGCTGTTACTGCTGCTTTGTGCTTAGGCCGCTACTACGCTGCTCCGTTTGGTACTGCTGCTGCCCACTACCACCGGCTGCTGCTGCTACCGGCCATGGCCAAGTGTGCTGTGTGGTGTGTGTGCAGCGTATGTGTGGCTGGCTTTTGCCACAACCGTGTGTGGCCGGCCCTTTGCTGGCTTACGGGCTAATCCCTAGTTAAACATGCCCCTTTGTCTTCCTAATAATAATAAAGCAGCTATTGCTTCTGGTCGTACGTTGTCAGCAGTTTTGCTAAAAAACCTCTATTTCTCAGAATTCAACCGCCGTCCCTATGTAAGTGGATCTGAAAAAAGCGATTCACTTTTATAAAAAAACCTACGTTTCCAGAATTCAGCCGCGATCATGTCTTCTATCTTATCCCTTTTCGGCACGGCGGTGGCGGTGGGCTCGTGGGAGACAGCGCTTCGGGAAGCGGCGGTCTTGTCGGTAGCGGCATCGGCCAGCGGTAGCAAGGTGGAAAGGGCGTTCGCTCGAGGATCTGCGGCAGCGTTAATGGCCAGTGCCCTCGGTAACGCTTCATCGGCGCGACATCGTCGAATGAGGCGCTAGAGAGCTCCGAGATCTGGCAGCAAAGCGTCGCGGCTGTGCTCGGCGCGCATCGGCGGCGATGAGGCCTGGCGCCGCAGGGGAGATGAAGGAGGAGAAAATGGAAGTCGGCTGGGGCATAGAGACCGATGGTAGCGCAAGCTTGCGAGGCGATGGTCATAGCGAGGGAGCAGCGCTGCGCTCGGCGCGCATGCCTCCCTCTGCATCTCCTTTCTTTCTTCCCCAACTCCTTCTTTCTTGCGGCGTCTCCGTCTTGCTGGCCCTTGATAAAGAGATCGAGGAAGAGGCGGCGGTCGAGGTCAATTGATCTGTCGCCTGACCGGATCGGGCACTCCTGTTCGATCTAGCAGCGGGCCGTGGGGAGGTGGAAGAGAGCCACGACCTCGGGCAGGATGCTGCCGCCCTAACATGCATCGACCATGAGGTGGAGGATAAGGTATTCACCTCTAAAATCACGCTTTTGTTTCCCCGTTTTCATCTCAGATATGGGTTACCAATATACCACTCTCACTTGGATTTGCACATGAAAGCAGTACAAATACCTGCACCGAACTGTATGATTTGTTGAGCCAAGTGTTGAGTCTGATATGGCATCTTTATGCTTTCAGAAGCGCATCTCCGAAATTTACAGTTTTCAACCCAAAGAGATACATCTAGACAATGCTCACATGAGTGGTTCTAGTGTCATATAAGCCAACATACCTCGTGCCACGGCGCCCGATACCGCACCCTGGCGCGACAGGCCCGCCGGCCGTCCCTGGCCGCACCTCGCCCGCTCCGTCGTCGTGCGTTGCACCCGCAACTGCTACTTTTCGCCGCAGCCTGCTATGCTGAACTGCTTGTGCCGCAGCTCTCTGTTGCTGTTTATTACTGTTGTATCTGCTAGTTGTTGTTACTACTGCTTCGTGCTTAGGCCGCTGCTACATGCTCTGTTTGGTACTGCTGCTGCCACTACCACCGGCTGCTGCTGCTACCGGCCATAGCTAAGTGTGCTGTGTGGTGTGTGTGCAGCGTATGTGTGGCTGGCTTTTGCCACAACCGTGTGTAGCCGGCCCTTTGCTAGCTTACGGGCTAATTCCTAGTTAAACAAGCCCCTTTGTCTTCCCTAATAATAATAAAGCATCTATTGCTTCGGTAAATACGTCATCAGCAGTTTTGCTAAAAAAACTCTAGTTAAGGGAATTCAACTCGTCGTCCCTATGTAAGTGGATACGAAAAAATGATTCACTTTTATAAAAAACCTCGTTTCCAAGAATTCAGCCCGCGATCCTGTCTTCTATCTTATCCCTTTTCCAGCAATGGTGGTGGCGGTGGGCTCACGGAGGCAGCCTTCGGGGCCGGTGCGCTCGAGCTTGCCCGGCCGGCAACAGCAACAAGGTGGGGAAGCGGCGTTCGGCTCTAGAGATCTGGCAATGGCGTCGGGTGTGCCTTGGAGTGCCGCTGTCGGCCAGCTTGACTTGTCGGCGAGGGGCGTTGGCGCTCGAGGATCGTGACAAAGCGTCGGCGTGCGTGCTCGGGCGCCCGCATCGAGTGATGGGCCCTGAGCGCGGGGAGATGAAGGAGGAGAAAATGGAAGTCGGCAGGAGCCAGGACCACGATGGCGGCCAAGCTTGCGAGGCGATGGTCATAGCAAGGAGGCGACGCTTTGGCTCGGGTGCGCATGCCTCCTCTGCATCTCCTTTCTTTCTTCCCCAACTCCTTCTTTCTTGCATGTCTCTGTCTTGCTGTACCTTGATAAAAGATCGAGGAAGAGGCGGAGTGCGGCACGGCACTCCTGTTCCATCTAGCAGCGGGCGTGGGAAGGTGGGAGAGGAGCCACGACCTCGGAGAAGGATGCTACCGCCTAACATGCATCGACCATGAGTTGGAGGATAAGGTATTCACCTCTAAAATCAAACATTTCCCGTCTTCATCTCGAGATATGGGTTACCAATATACCACTCTCACTTGGATTTGCACATGAAAGCGGTACAAATACACAAGCAACTGTATGATTTGTTGAGCCAAGTGTTGAGTGCGATATGGTATCTTTATGCTTTAGAGAAGCACATCTCTAAAATTCACAGTTTTAAATCAAAGAGATACATCTAGGCAATGCTGCGCATGAGTGGTTCGATGTCATATCGCCCGACATGGCGATAAGCATGTCTTCTTATGCGATTTTAACTTAGTTGTAGAAGTATCCTATGCTACTATTTGTTGACGACGATTGGCTACGGGTTGGAGATTTGGGATCGGATCTTTGCTCCAAACGAGGGCCAAGGTCTTGAACTAACGGAGGGGGAGGATGATTCTTGAGGTAACAACATAGCCCGTCGGCGTCGACTAGAAATTAAGTTAACGGTTTGCTTTACTTGAAGCTCAAATTGTAGTTATTTTCACTAATTTGGTATAATCTTAATCTAGGTGGATTATCATTGTATGATATGGGATCTTGGCGTTTAGCAATGATAAAAGTCGATGTTCAATGGTTCTTTTGAGAATGCGGTTGTAAGATCTATGATTCTAGCCGACCTTTAAGCTGGGCGTTACTAATTGGACATATAATTGATGATTTATGCTGCAAGATATTCTATTCACTACAAAAAAGACACATCCACGACATTTTGGGCGAGCGAAATTTTTTGTCATACATATGACACTTCTATAGCGATAATTGTGACAAAACCGGTATCATCATAGATGTGGTGGGCTCCTACTCCTATGACAAAAAATCATGACGGAAAATGGGCTTTTAAGTCACAGGCGGGCGGAGGCGGATGCATGACATTCTTTGGGCCGTCCATGGCGGAAAAAACCATGGTAGAAGTGAGGGAGGAAAAATTAGGGGAGTTACGGTTCACGGTGGGAGGTCGAGGCGGAAGCGTCTCGCGTTTCTCTCGTGCGTCTGTGCGTGTGTGTGGGCGTTAGGCTCTAGCGAAGGCGGCGAGGCGTTGGGCTCTAAGCGAACCCGGCGGCGCCTTTGCGAGCTACAGCGTTCTTGAACCCAAGTGATCGATCGATGGTTGTTAGCCCGAACCCGATGGAGCAATTCCTTTGCTACTAAGCTAGCGAAGCGATTGATCTTGCCTTTGGGATGAGCGATGGCGTTGCGGGGGTTGGATGAGCTGTGGCGGTGGCGTTGCCTCTGGATGAGCGAGGAACCCGTGGTGTGGAGGGCTGGATGAGCGATGAAGCGGTGGAGGGTGGCGGTGGAGGGTGGTTGAGCGGGACCCGTGGTGTGGAAGGCTGGATAACCGATGAAGCGGTGGAGGGTGCCGTGGAGGGTGATTGAGCGATGGCGGTGGAGTGGCGTGCGGTGGAGGCTAGATGAGCGAGGAGCCCGTGGAGGTGGAGGAGGTCGTGGTGGCAGTGGAGGTGGAGGAAGTCGGCGGTGGAGATGAAACGGTATCCGTGGAGTCCCATTTTGCGATGCGCCACACCCTCCTGTTTGGCCGTAGTGCTCGAACACAAGTCCATTTAAATACATTTTGCGATGCGCCACACCTCCGATCAGCGGGACCCCGTTTGACCGTAGGAGGTCCGTTTAAATCCGTTTTGCGATCGCCACACCCTTCGATCAACGGGACCCCGTTTGAGCGTGGAGGTCTGTTTCCTCCGTTTCTTGATGCGAGGCCCTCCTATCAACGGACCCGTTTTGAGCGTGGCGGTCGAACACAAGGTTGTTTCCTCCGTTGTGCGGTATGCGAGCCTCGTTTCCATCGCTGTTCGTCCAAGCCCTCCCGATGAACCACGACCACCCATTCCGTTCCGACCCGGCGGTTGGCTCCCCATGAACACGACAAGCGGCAATGTTTCTCCGTTCGACCCAGCCATGTGCGTTTATCGCGGTAAGCGTTCGAGACCTGCTGTATATGCGTACATGGCGTATTTTCTTTCTTGCACCCTACGCCGATGTGCGTGCGTGTATATGCTATGTGCGCGCCTCTCCCTACGACGACGTCGCCTCTACATCTCACGACGCGTGCGGCGCCTCTACATTGACGGTATATGCGTACACGTTCGCGACGAGAATGACAACAATATATGCGCTTTGACCGGGTGGGTCCGGTATCGAGGCACTTCCTTGCGTCGCGAAGGTGTAGCTGGTGGGTCCCGGCGATTAGAAGCCGAATCGTTTTTGCGGGACGCACTTCCTTGCGTCGCGAAGGTGTAGGTAGTGGGTCCCGGCGGTTAGAAACGTTTTTTCGCGAAATATGGTGGCCCGTCCGGTGGGTCCCCGTTGTCGGTGGAGGAATAATTATTTTGCGCATAATAAGGAGGCACTTCCTTGCTGCGTCCAGGAGTGGTGATGTCTACTACACAACCTTCTTCTTGTAGGCGTTGTTGGGCTGCAAGTGCTGAGTTTTGTAGGACGATAGCAAATTTCCCTCAAGTGGATGACCTAAGGTTTATCAATCCTTGAGGCGTGGGAGGAAGATGGTCTCTCTCAAACAACCTATGACAAATAACAAAAAGTCTCTTGTGTCCCCAACACACCCAATACAATGGCAAATTGTATAGGTGCACTAGTTAAATGAAGAGATGGTAATACAAGTGCAAAATAGATAGTAGATATAGGTTTTTGTAATCTGAAATAATAAAAACAACAAAAGGTAGCGGCGGTAAAAGTGGCGTAAATGGTATTGCAATGATAGGAAACAAGGCCTAGGGTTCATACTTTCACTAGTGTAAGTCCTCTCAACAATAATAACATAGATAGAACATATAACAAACCCTCGACATGCGATAAAGAGTCACTCGAAGCCACTAATAGTGGAGAACAAGCGTAGAGATTATGGTGAGATGCAGAAACCACCACAAAGCTATTCTTCGGATCGATCTATAAAAGAGTTTGTACTAGAATAACACCTTAAGATACAAATCAGCAAAACCCTAATGTCACCTAGATACTCCATTGTCACCTCAAGTATCCGTGGGCATGATTATCGATATGCATCACACAATCTCATATTCATCCAACCAACATAAAAGTACTTCAAAAAGTGCCCCAAAGCTACTACGGAGGAGAGTCAAAGCATTATGCAACCCCTATGCATAGGTTCCCAAGTGTCCTGAAACCCGCAGAGTTGATCACCAAAACATACATCAAGTGGATC